>VDFB02000020.1:21869408-22482741 GCA_007258455.2 Sequoia sempervirens
TAATCTGGAAGAGGGTTATTTAAATCCATTTCAAGAAAAATGCGAGCAAAAGTCATTACCTTTGTATCCTAAGTTTGTTGAGAAGAACCCACTAGTTTCCCCAGTAGCAATGCAACTCGATGCAAGATGTCATTGCACCAACATTCAATTGGAAATCTAGGGAGATGTACACACACCAAAACCCAATTCAGAAGTGCCTCTGAAGGATCAAAACCCACATGTCAAGGTTTAATAAATAAACCAATCCAGTTGTGGAAATAAGGCCCACCTTTGAACACTTTATTGTGATCTGCCATGCAATTAAAAGTCACCATGAAGAAACTATTTGATAACAACATCATTTCCATCTCACCCTCCGGGGACCAAGTACAGTGAGCCCACGACTCCAAGAATTGGAGTGAAACCCTCATTCCCAAAAATTTGTAGAGCAAAGCATGCTTCGAGTAATACTCAATATCCCCCACGATCGATTCTAGTTGAACTACTAGCACCGACCTATCTTTGCTTCATTCCAAGCACCCATTAATTTTTGGGATACAAGGACCTCTAAAGGAAGAAAATCCTCCATTCCTCGACTCATTAGAGAACAAGTTGTTATCAAAAACCTTCATTGAAAGAGAAGGAGATTTCGTACCAAAAGAATTTGGAAATCTAGAGCAGAATTGACCCCTGAAGCTTCCCCTCGATCCATCACCGGAGAGGAGACACGACAAAACCCTCAAAGAAGAAGGCTTTGAATAAAGCACAAAGCAACTGAAGATGAAAACAAACCCAAGATAATAAAGACGCCCCCCACATATGCAAAAACCTCCCCACCTAATAGCCTAACCACCACACCACCGAACCAGAAGCAAACAATGACATGCAAAGAGCAAGGATTGTATGCGGCCATGGCCTCACAGGCTAGGGGCTACCATGTCCACGCAACGCCAAACTCCTCCTGTCACCATCCAAGATAGATCACCAATTAGTTTCTATTTTCACATAATGTTGTCTTAAATCATTTATTTTGCATATTAGCAATTAGAGTTTATTTTGCAAAATAAAGTTTGTAATTTATTTCAGATATTTAGTAATGCATTAAATTATGAAAAGTAAATTAGAGTTCAAGAGAAAAGTGTTAACTTGTAAGTGTTATTATAGAATTTATTTTCAAAAGTAATCTAGAAGGTAATTGTTATTAACATATTAAATTTATATTTACAAAGTAATTAGTATTGATTCATTTAGTTAAAACTTATTTCATAGTAATTGGTAGTAAATATTTTCGAAGAAGTAGTTCAATTAAATTTATATTTAATTAGTATTAATCTATGTCTAAGTAAACAAAAGGGATAATTAGTAGATAATCACTTAGAATTTTATTAACTCATTGCCCAAGGTAAGATGTCACTAAGTAATCACCAAACAACTAGAATTAGTATTAATTTATTTTTAAAGGTGAACCAAAATAATTAAATTTATTAATTTCATCAGTTTGACTTTGAATTAATTTTAATACTTGAGAAATAACTACTAAATAGCTTTGCAAATAGGTCAAATTGATGAAATTAATAAATTTAATTATTTGTTCACCTTTAAAAATAAATTAATACTAATTTTAGTTATGCCGAGAGGCGTAACACTACAATGCCAACATGCCCTATAGCACCCCAACACAATCCGTGAAAGAAAAATACATACCAACTGTATACTTTCTTCATATTTCTAATTCGAACTATTTGAAGTATACAGTTGGCACAGGGCGAGCTGGCATTGTAGTGTTACACCTCTTAGCATAACTAGAAGTCTAGAATAATATAATAGTAATATTTGTAATATATTATTAAATAATTTTTATTTTTTTTGTGAAGCAAGTTTCCATTATGAAAATAGTAATATTTGTAATGTTGTAATATTTATAATATTATTAAATGATAATATTAAATGTTTTGTGAAGAAAGTTTCATTATGATAATAGTAATTTTTGTAATAAATGATAATATTAGTATTAAATGATAAAATTAATATTTGTTAAGTTTCTACTTTAACTAAATAAATCAGTTTTCAATCCAACAGTTCTCTAATTATGTATCAAAAAGCAATAGACAATTAGTAATATTTATTTATTTAAAATTAAAAAATCCACCAACATATTCTTATACTTATGGAAGACATTATTAAAATTGTTAAGTTTCTAATTTGATTGAATAAATCAATTTTACATCAGAGAGTTCTCCTCAAGTTATGTTTTTTTTCAAACTATGCATTAAACACTCACCCTTTTTCATATCTCACAAAAATAATTTGTGCTAACAACAACAAGAATTTTTTAGAATTTTTCTACGACCATGAAGAGTTTGAAATCTATGTATTTGATAAGGTAATTAAAGTCTTCAATTTTGATTTTTCATGCACAAGTTCTGCATTCATTTTTTTTTGCATCCTAACAACTTTGACTTCAAATTTTGCATTCATGTATTATCATTTTTAATGCATTGTGTTGTTTTATTAACAGAGATACATACAACTATTTATTATTCTCTATTTTTTAATTTTTAATGTTTAGAAATATTTCAACATTTTTTCTAATTCCTTACAACAAGTCTTCTCACTTGTGATAAAATATTTACATCTCAATATAGTTGTGCTTTATCCATTAACCTACTATGTGCAAATTGCTACAAATGAAGACCAAACTTAATAAACACCCAACTTAATAAACACCCAACTACTAATTTGGTTTTCAAATACATGTATAGACATTACTTGTAGAAAACGAACAAATCAAAGAAGATTTTAATTTTATTCTTTATTTTTTATTTTCCTTTCTATCATTCATTGATTTAATGTTTTGTGTAGGTTCTATTTTGGTGAAATGTGAGATTTCAACCTTACTGTGAAAAGAAAATGTGTATATGAACTCGTTTTCTTTTAACTTTGCAATATTTGTGAAAAACTATTTTTTTATTGGAAAGTTAAATAAAAGAATAAATAATATATAACGTATTACAACATTAATATATGGGTTGAATAAAATTAATGTATGGGTTGAATAAAAGTATAGCCATGCTAACTGTAGGTTGCAACATGTATTTAAACAAGGTTTATATTTTTTTGTTTTTTGGTTTTGGTTTTATTAATAATTAACAATTTTATTTAAGGGTATAGTCTGATTTATCTATAATTTAGAGAGGGATTCATACACTCTCAAACCCCTCTCTAAAATCCTCAACAATTGCTTAAACAAAAAAGAAAAAATTGCAATTTAAATTCAACAACTTGTTTGCACATGCAACCAATGAATTTATTTGTTAAAGGAAAACGATTACAAATGATTTTTAGTCATCAATGGATTGTTGAACATAAAATATAAACCCTTACAAACATTTGATATGCAATGCAATATCATTCAAACACAATCTATGCTCAACTATATGAGTTCTTGCAAACTATCTCACTCACAACACCTCAAATCCACTTACAACTTTTGCCACTTACAACTTTTGTGGCTTCAATATTATTGTTCTGGAACCTTCATGGACTATTGTAATCAATCCAAACCCACAAAAAAACATCCAATAATCTCTTCCTGAGAATACCACGCCTTCCCCCCTTCTCTCTTCCCAAAATTCCTCTTCAAAACCCCCTGCAATGAAAAGTGGTTTTTTTTATTCTCAACTCTTGCTGTCCAAAAATTAATTTCATATGCTTTATTTGGGCTTCTTCCATATGGAACAACCCTTTTTGTTGTAACACAAACCTTTTAAAAATAATTTAAAACTCATTTCTAGCAGCCTTGTATAAAATAGGATGTTGCATTTTTTATTCTCCACCTTTAACTCCTGAAAAGGCATAAAATCGAGGCAAGTCCCAGGTGCCCACTTCTTTAGTTCATAATTTTTAGGGATCAATGTTAATTTTTTTTAAAACTCCCCATTCAATTCCCAATGACTCATATTGTCTCTCAAATATTTTGTAATTAAATATTTTTTAAAACTATTTTTTTTGCTTTTTCACCCTACTAGTCAACTTCAATGTGCAAAGTTGCAAAAGAAATTTAATTGACAATTAAATTATTTGAAGATAAATAATTTTCCACCCCAAAACATGTAATATAAGCCAAAATTAATTTATTTCAACAATCCAAAATTGTTTAATTGAAACTTAACCCTTTTTGTTGATGCAAGATTGTCAGTTACCATGGATGCTCTTGCATCAGACACCCACGGTCGAAAGAAAGTAATCTTATCACTTTTCAAGAGGATATTCAAGATGAATAACCTCAGCTTCAAAAAACTAAGAATTATCCTCAACAAGCCTTCCAATCCATTTTACCAAGTACTCCATGTATTACTTTCTTCTAATGCTCTTACTCACCTATGATCAAGAATAGTTTCAATCTTCTCTTTCTCTAAACTTGATGCTAATGTTTGTTACTGCACCTTCATCATTTTTAGACTCATGAAATATGGTTAGATTAGAAATATTGAAAACTGGAGAAATATTGAGTTCACTTGGCAATTATACTTCATAAGCATTACCCGATTTGTATTTTCTCACAATCCAGCAAGGCCCAATCTTCCTCATTTTCAACTTGTTGTAAGTGCCCACTAGAAACCTCTCTTTTCTCAAATGAACCATCACCTCATCACCAACTTGGAACTCTTTGTATATCCTCTTCAAATCAACATGAGTTTTGTACTGAAAATTCATTTTATGAATGTGATTTCTTACCTCTTCATGTAGTCTCTTCATATGTTCCTCCTCTCCTATATCTCCTAAAAAGAAATTTTCAGTTGAAAATTAATCATTAGTGACACAATCAAAATGCTCATCCCTTCCATTTCCCTCTTCTATATCCAGTTCAATATCACTAACACAATCAAAGTATTTGTACCTTTGATCCTACAATAAACTATCATCCATACAAATCTCTTTATCAAATGAGAAATCATCAACTCATACAAAGGGCATCTCACCAAACAAATCAACATTCACTTTCTCACCTTCTTCCTTTCTTAAAACTTTAATGCCTTCATTCTCTAATGTACTTATTGCTGCAATATATTATTCTACATAGATATTATCTTTCTCACATAAATCAGCAACAATATTTTCACAAAAATCAGATTTTACCTCTTCTTTCTCCACCAAAACCTTCACTTTACCTTTCTTGAGTGCAATCCATATTGCTGCAACTTGCATTAGCAAATAAAAATATGCATCCTCATCATCTTCCACTAAATGTTTAACTCCATGAATCAAACATTTTCTATTTTTATTACATACATTTCCTTCTTCCTTACTCAAGGGATTCAATTTGTGTTTGATTCCATCCTTCAACAAGGAGTATGTATTAGCATACCCATCATGTACTGCACACCTGTCAAACTATCAAGGCCTTCCCAACAAAAGGTGACAAACATCCATAGACATTATATCACATAAAACTTCATCATGATAATCACCTATCTTAAATTTTACTAGACATTTTTCATTTAACAGAAATTTATGATCATCTTGCAACCAAGCAATCTTGTATGGATGTGGGTGTCTTCTTCTTTTCAAATGCAACTTATTTACCATTTCCTTAGGAAGAAGATTGACAGTGCTACCACCATCAATAATAACATTACAAACTTTACCTTCATACTTACATTGTGTATTGAACAATCTCTTCCTTTGATATGGTTTTTTTCCTTGATTCATTAGGACTCTTCTTGAAAAAAGCACTTCTCCATCCTCTACCTCTTCTGAGTGTGAAGAGTTAGCATCTTCTCCATTTATGTTTGCTGCTCTATTTTGAATTTCAACCCTTCTTCTTGGTCTTTCCTCTTCATGAGGGTGTTCATATGCCCTATGACCTTCTTCTTCACACTTGAAACAAGTCCCTCTGAAGGTTTCTCTTCTAAAACCTTAACCCAATCTTCCTCTACCTCTCTAATTTTGACCTCTTCACCCATAATAATCTTCATTCCTATGTTTTTTTTTCCTGCCTTGGTCTTCATTTTTCTGATTTTTATCCCCATTTTGTTTCCCATTTATTTTAATCATTCCTCACTTATTATCAAATTTTCTATTCATTTTTTCTTCAATTTTTTAAGGAAATCTAGTATGCATCCTCCATGGTTAGAACCCTCATTAATGTCATCTCCTCCTGAATGCTTGGTCTTAGACCATTAATATACCTTGATACCTTCTCTTTGGTGGCTTCTGAATGCCCTGATCGAATAAGAATTCTATGTACTCCTTCACTATCTTTGTTCCTTGCTTCAAGCTTTGCATCTTTCCAAGCAATTCTAGCTCATAGTCCACTGGAATGAATTTCCTTTTCATTTTATCTACCATTTTATCCCATCTTGTAATTTTATCTTTTCCTTTTCTTCCTCTTTCCAACTGAATTTCTCTCCACCAAATTGAAGCATGACCCTTCAATCTTGTGCTAGAAAATCTCACTCTATTTGGGTCTCCAATTTCTTGAAACTCAAAAAAATCCTCCATATCATTTATCCAGTATATGAGTTCCTCTAGATTCAAGCTTCCATTGAAGGTAGGAACACCATTTTTTGGTCTCTTTCCCATTCTTTTCAAATCCCTCAACAATGGGTCATTTGTTCAGTGTTTAGGCTAGCATTCTTTGAAGCTTCTTCTTCATCACTATCAAGTTCCCTTCTTTGTGAAAGCCCTCTTCTTATCTCTTCTTGAAGTGACTCTACTTGTCTTCTCAAATCTATAAAATTATTATCATGGACACAATTTTCCACTCTTCCTCTTCCTCTACCTCTACCACTATGGGCTCCTCTCCCATCCATTTTCTTCAATACCCACAAGCTCAATCCTAGTGCAACTGCCTCTCTTCGGTGGTTTGTTACACACTCAAAATATTACTACTTTGATACCACTAATGTAGAGATGGATTCATACACTCTAAAATCCTCAACAATTGCTTAAACATAAAATAAAAATTACAATTTAAATTCAACAACTTGTTTATACATGAAATCAATGAATTGCTCTTAAAGGAAAATGGTTACAAATGATTTTCAATCATCAATGGACCAATGAACAACAAATAAAAACCCTTACAAAGATCTAATATGCAATGCAATATCATTCAAACACAATCTATGCTCAACTATGTGAGCTCTTGCAAACTATCTCACTCCCAGCACCTCAAATCCACTTACAACTTTTGTGGCTTCAATATTATTATTCTAGAACCTTCATGGACTATTGTAATTAGTCCAAACCTACAACAAAATTTCCAAGAAGCTCTTCCTGAGAATACCATGCCTTCGTCCCTTCTCTCTTCCCAAAATTCCTCTTCAAAACCCCTGACAATGAAAAGTGGTTTTCTATTCTCAACTCCTGTTGTCCAAAAATTAATTTCATTTTCTTTATTTGGACCTCTCTCATATGGAACGACCCTTTCTATTGTTATACATGAAAACCTTCAAACAATAATTAAAAATCATTTAAAACCCATTTCTAATAGCCTTGTCAAAGATAGGATGTTGCATTTTTATTCTCCACCTTTAACTCCTGAAAAAGCATAAAATCAAGGCAAGTCCTGGGTACCTACTTATCTAGCCCCTAATCTTTAGGGATCAATATTAAGTGTTTTAAAACTCCCTATTCAATTCTTAATGCCCCATATTGTCTCTCAAATATTTTACAATTAAATATTTTTTAAATTGTTTTCTTATGCATTTTCACCCCACTAGTCAACTTCAATGTGCAAATAGTCAACTTCAATGTGCAAAGTTACAAAAGAAATTTAATTGACAATTAAATTATTTGCAGATAAATAATTTTCCACCCCACAACATGTAATCCAAGCCAAAATTAATTTATATCAACAATCATTGTTCAATTGAAACTTAACATTTTTTTGTTGATATAAGATTGTCAGTTACCATAGATGCTCTTGTATCAATCTATAATTATTTTGTAACACATTAAAATATGTTTCTAAATTAATTTATTTAAAACACACAAAATATTTTCAAATGTTAAATTAATACACAAAAAAAGAATTTTCTTAAATTTAAAAAATTAAGTATAAAAGAATTAGAGAGCTGATTTCTAGATTGAAATTGTGTGTCAATTTAGAAATCAGCTCTCTAATTTATCATTGATTGAGGAAATTTCATACTATAAAATAATTATTCTAGATTTATTATTTCATATAAAAATTTCTAAATTAATTTATTTAAATTTTAAAAATATTGAATTTGTTTAAAAAAGAAATATATTGTGATTGTGAGATATTTTTTAAATAATAGAATAGAAATAAAATTATAAAGGAATGGAAAACAATAATTCTTATAGAAATTTCTAAATTAATGTATTTAAAAGTAGAAAATCTAATAGAAAAGAATTATCCTAAATTTAAATTATAGATAAAAATATATTTCTAAATTAAAATATATGAAATATAAAAAATATTCAAAATATATCTCTAAAAAACTATTATAAATTTAAGGTTTTACTAAAGATTTTTTTCTACAAAAATATAAAAAAACTTAAATACATAGTTTAATGTGAATTTTTATAAAAGTGTAAATCTAAAACAATTTAAAATTACAAAATTAAATACAATAAATTTATTATTACACAAAAATATGTTTTTAATTTAAAATAATAATGTAAGAATTACATTTACACTTTATCATATAATTTCAAAATAATTTACAACATTATTATTTTTAATGTATTTATTATCATTTTTTATATATTTTTAAATTGTAAATAATAATGTTCTAAGGCGAATATCATTAATTGGCATGTATATCTTTAAAATAATAATGTAATTAAGAATTACATTTACACTTAATTTAATCATATAAATTCAAAATAATTTATAACATTATTATTATTTATGTATTTATTATCATTTTTTATATTCTTTTTTAATTTATTTTTAATTGTAAATAATAATCTTCAAGGTGAATGTCATTAATAAGTTTTATAAAAAATATTTTTTTAATTATGGGTTGGTATTTAATGATTGAGGGGTAAATGACAGTAATAAGTTTGATTACTTCAACCCTAACCCTATTCTCAACTCTAAAATGATAAGCATAACTCACATGCTAATCTTAACCTTAACCCTAACCATAAACTTATCCCTAATCCTTACCTAAATAGTAAACTCTAAAAAATCATAAATTTAACCTATTTCTAACCCAAACCCAAACCCTAGCAATAATTCTTAAATCATAATCCTAATCCTAAACCTATCTCTAAGCCTACCATAACTGTAACACTAACTATAACTATAAACATATCCTTAAATTATAAACCATAATCATAACCATAACCTTTTCCTAGCACTAACCATAAACCAAAACCCTAGCCCTAACCTTAACCAAAAATTGTAACCTTAAACCTAACCCTGATTGAAACATAATTGAACCTTAACCTTAACCCTAATTGAACCCTAACCCTAACTTTAATTCTAACCCTAACACTAACCTTAACACTAAACCTAACATTATTATTAAGCCCTAAATATTATTAATAAGCATAATTGAACTCTAACCCTATCCTTAACTGTGAGGCCCCACCTATTACTAAGCATTACTACACTGTTTTCACATTTATATACATATAGAGGTCTAAGTGTTGGTTAAATAAGAATACTATTAACATTCAATTAGTTTATTCTATGATAATATCATTATTATTGGTAAGTCTTATGTTGGGGGTGAATAATAATATTGTTTAGTTAAATTGTTAATTAAACAATAATATTATTATTAAATTAAAAAAAAAAGTTGATTCAATAATACCAATATTATTAGGGTTTCTTAGTCGATCAAAATATAATATTCTTATGCTGAGGTCCAATAACTAAATATTTGATGACCTTTCTAACATGTATAGAGTTGAATGATTATAATATTATTAGTGACTCTGGAATTTTGTTTATATAATTTGATGTTCGTGTTAATAATAAATGAAGATTTCCTAAATGTCTTAGAAAATGAAAGAGTGTACTAATGTTTCCAAGAAATTGTCATTATAGAGGATTGAAAAATCTTACAATGAAGTACATATTCTTAAACCAATAAGGCCACCTAGCTCGCTATCCATAATACTGAATAGGATGACTATAAACAAATGACATGATACATGAATGGGTGTACTAAAGGAATGTGAATAAATACTAAATAGATATAATTTTTAATATGGTGCAGGGAAGAACACATTCTAGTAATCTTATTGTAGTCAGAGCTGCTTAAGTATACAAGAAACTTATGAAAGAAGTGTCTAAAGGATTTGGGAACCAAATCCCTAGGCTAAAATACCATCAAAAATAGTGTTAGATATAGCATTTTTTAAAAGAAAATTAAAGCATAGAATCCATTGGTATAATTAACATTCATGACCAAGATAATACCTAACTTTTTATATGAGAACATTATTGCAATATTTGGTTATTCCATTAACATCTTTAATGGTCAAGAAAATCATGATAAAATTATAAGAATCAAAGAGCTATTATGTAACTTCATTATCACCAATAACAAAGATATACCATATCATCCATAAGAAAATGGAAAAGAGTGGCACTCAAAATGATCTTGAAGATAATTGTATAGAAAATTTTAATAACAATACCTCTAATTAAGATAGAAAGATTTCATAGGAGTATTGACATATAGAACCAGTTATAAAATATTAACTAAGTATTTAAATTCTTGATATATATATATATATATGATGCAACATTTCCTATGTAATATAGGGCACCAAATTCAAGGATTTCTATTTAATTGAAAATGAATGAAGGATATTTGACCTGAAGGGGTGGACACAACTGTAATTAATGTCTGTAACTACTTGTCACCTTGAGTGTCTCTTCAAATCTAGGTTACGTGAATTGGGTTCGTTTGTCTGATCGGAATTCATGCTACTACTCAATGGCGTATTGACCATAACTATTGTGTAACTCTTATATCATCTTGACTATGATCTAGGTATATGGTTTGGGGAAACTCAATTTTGTCATATGGCGGATCATTGTTTAAGAGCTCTTCCATCGCCCTAATTAATGACAAGAGGGTGTGCCTTGATGTAGGCAACACGCTTTATCTATTTTGTGCTAGGTAAATGAGGAGCTTGGAAGGTAATGAAAGAAGTCGTGTGGCATTATAAAATGCATCTATCATCAATTTTGAACAGGATTTCCATTAATTACTTACCTTTAATTATTGATCTGAACAGGGCATTACAAAGGAGGCCACTATGTGAAAGACATTATTTTATTGTTTTGTTTGTACAAGAAAAGAAAGACAATCAAAAGATCAACCATCCTTACCGATTCACCTGTCCAATCTTTCTGATTTCTTTGAGATTTGGCAACCTTTTCTCTTTGATCGAGGGCCAGATACAATCAGGCTGGATGTCATGAAGATCTAAGAAAATTAATGAGACAGGTGGAAGTGTCTTAGTTTCTCCATCTTTTAATTGGCATAACTTTTTCTTTAAAAAAAATATGTGTATTAGCACATTTATGTCTGAAGCTATTATAGTTGAGAGTTTAGGGTTGAAACAATGTGGAAATATGGTCTCAAGTTGAGTGAGCGTTAGTCTTGTTGTTCTTGCTGCCATGACCACCATCTCTAAATTTGGTCTTATTGCCAAAATCCCCTTTTAAACATAAAAAAATAAATTTAAGGATAGTACTATGGACTTTTCCTGCGAGTCCAAGATTTATTGACACTTACCTTGTTCTTGAGTGGACACTGAAAAAACTGCACATACTGGTTTACTTTTAAACTTCCAGCAAGTGTGATTGGCACCTCTTAAGCCAAATTCTATAATGGATGTCGACACCCTTCCCTGCCTGTGAGGAAATGGGATAAGGCTAACATTGGAAGGAAGAGCAAGGATGAGTTATAGATTCATGGCTCATTTTGGAGTTCCATCGTGGCGTAAAAGGGGGAAAATCCTTGCAAAGTGGGGAGAGGAGACCATTCTAAACTAAGTTGCTAGTCTATAAGGGGCTAAGGGTGAGTGGAAAGGCGTATCAGATAGCATTCAACGACTCATGTGGTGTTTGGAAAATTGCAGAGAGTAATCGGGTAAGACAGACTGAACAAATCTTAATCTCTACTTTCTTCTTGGTTCCTTATGCTGAAAATACCCTCTTCCTTACTTGAGGACATAACTACTTTAGCTGAAATCCTTACGGTTTGAAATTCCCATTTTATTTGATCCACATATAGATTGCTCAAAGGATTTCAATTTATTTTATTTAAAAATAAAAAAGTAAAAACCTCAAAACTAATAACATTAATATGAACAGATTGTTTTTGAAAGATAAATAAAAAGAAAGAATTTTCTATGAAATGGGAAGATCTAAGTTAATTGCAGATTTATTTATTCTACGTTTTGATGCATAAATTTATTCATTCTATTTTTTTCTAAGGGTTTAGAAAGAAGTAAAGTAATACTAGTTTGGTGCTTCATTTGAGCTATTTATATACTGGTGAATGCCTTTCTATTTATTTATTTTTTTAAACATTCTTTGATTCATGCTGAACACACTTGTCTTCATGAACTCAACCCTTGTGCAAAGTTTGACATGATAAAAATAGTTTCTTGTGTATGTACTTCAATTACAGTTGTTGTAGTTATGTGGTATTCTTACTTAGTCTCTATAATTTCTGGGCATTACACTGTTCCCTAATTCCATGGTATTGAACAATAAATTTGTCCTACATATACAAATAAATTGTACAGTGCAGCAAGTTTAATAATATTCTATGAAACAGTAAAAAGTATTATGTGTAGAATAGTTCAATTAAAAGTTATATTTGCCTACAAACTTTAAAACTTGTTAAACAGATGACCATTGTTATATTTACTTATAGCCCTAATTAATCATCCATCCTCAAACGTAGAACAATTTGATTTATACAGCGAGACTGTGTGTAAAAAGAAATGTAAAGAGGAGATTTTGCCATCTGTCAATGTGAGCGAATGCCAAATTTTAGAGATTAATTATAGTGATTTTTGACAATATAATATGCACAGAGAGCAGTTATAGAAACTCTAGCAGTATGACATACAAGATATAAATTAGTTAGATTAATTTGGATTGTCTAGTATACCAATTAAATAAAGTGTACACATAGTGATTTTGATGTTATAGATTTCCATCCATCCATGGTATGCAATTAAAACAAAGATTAGTTAATGTGCTTTGGAAAACATTGATTGACCTTCATCTGTTACAGTTGCAAACTTATCTTACCAGCATATATTAGCCATCACATTTATAACAACACATTCTAAATAGAAATTACTGTGATGGCATGGATTGGCATCTATAGGTGGCAGCAGACAATAAATATCTGAAAAAAATCTCTACCAACTGGTTTCCCCATCTTCATCCCTGTCCACCACTAATTTTGTGGCAGTTTGATGTAAATAAAAAAAACAAGGGGAATATCAAATGGACCTCTTATTCAATATCCTTTAGAGTACATAATTCTGAAATAATAGAACCAAAGAATTTTATCCAGTCTGTTGGCAGTCAAGGTGCTAGGTAGAGCTTTGCTCCCAAGCATAGACTTTATTTTTACAATCGTGTCATTTAATTAAACATGTTATTCTAACATTCTTACCTTTATAGAGTCAAATACAGAGAGTGGTTTTTACACTTAATTGTTGATTTATTCCTGCTGCTACAATTTTTTTTTTCAGCAGTTATTTCTTTATAGAAAAACAAATTTGTCAATGAGCCTATTTCAAATGCTCATAGTTGAGTCTCTTTAAGATATAAACTTTATTATTTCTCAACATAGAGCGATATGATGATCATCATTGTATCCCCAAACTCAAATAAGGTAGACTTGGAACAGATTTTAGTTGTCTTCATTATAAGAGGTAATTGTTCTAATGGTATTAATAATTATAATGATACAAATCATAAATTAAGGATGCCTTTTATTAAAACTAAATATGTTGATTATATATATATATATATATATATATATTTTCAGTATTGTCTTGTTACATTGTTAATGCATGTAATTATAGATATTCATTAATCATAAATAAGTTGTGCTACTATGTAGACTAATGATATAGGAGTGTATAGTATATTCGTATATTCATCCTCCATGTATCATTCATGGTACATAGAGTGTATAGTATTGAAATATTGTTATTTCTGTTGGTTGTCTTGAAATTATAGGAAAGAAAACTAGTGAATTAGGTTGCAGAAAAAACGGTTAGCACATGTTTTGGAAAATTGCCAAATGCTTTATGGGTTTTATTCCTTGTTCTTTCCCCTTTCCGAAACATATTAAATTTTTAAATTTGGTCAAAGTGAGTGAGAGTTATCACCATTTTATCATTTTTTTTTATGCGATCAACAAGCTAAAAGTTTTAAAGTGTTTAGGTATTTGAAATATTGCCAAATTGTTTGTGAGAGAGTTAAACCTGTCGAACTACGCGAATTATATATGTAGGCAAGGCAGTCAAAGACGAGCCCCCGAGGAATTAGGTCTAGCCCCTAGGCTTGTTCTCTTATTATTACTTAAAGATACTATTGATATATATATTCTATTTGCATAACTTGTAACTTGAGATAAGTCTGTGATTATTGATGAGTTCGTGGAACTAATCAAGCCTACCTTGGTGATGTGGATTCCATATCTCCATTTGAAACCCAACCATGAATGTTAAAACAAATGTGTAGATGGTCAAATTCTTATAATTTATTGGTCAGATGTTGTTATGCTTTCATGAAATGCATGTATAGGGAGCAATCTTTCGGATTTATGTTAGTGGTTGTGGTCGAAATTTGAAAAAAAAATTTTGTCCTTGATTGTATTTTGGTTGAAAGTTTTGGTCATTACATTAACACTAACCCTAATAGTAACCCTAACGCTAAACCTAACACTAATCCCAACCCTAACCCTAACTCTAACACCTTAACCCTTACCATTAGCCATAACCATAATCATAACCCTAACCTAACATTAACCACAATATCATAAATTTAATCTAACCATAATATCATATATCTAACCTAATTCTAACCCTAGCCCTTACCCTAAACCTATCCCTAACTCTAACCCTAACCCTAACAATAAAATTCTTAAACCATAATCCTAACCATAAACCATAATCATAACCCTAATTATAAACCATAACCCTTTAAACTTAACCAATAAATCTCATTTAATATTGAATAAAATATTATTGACAGTTGTGTTGCCATTGTAAACTAGCTTATATATCTTAATATTAATCTATATAATATACATTGAAGATATCATTTTCAAGGCATATTTTTTAAAATTCAAAAAATAAAAAAATCACAAAACAAAAAAAAAACGTCAATAAAATGATATCTCTCGATGTATATTATATAGATTAATATTAAGATATATAAGCTAGTTTATTTTAAGAGTGAGTCGGGGTAGTTAAGATACTTCAATAAAAAGTATTAGTAATACTTAGTATTAATTTGTTAAGTTATGTTGCAAAAAAAAAAAAAAAGAATTAATATAATTCAATATATTTTTAAGAAATTAGTATTTAAGGATTTTATATTTCAAAAGTAGGTTTTAGAATTATAGTTTAATTTATCAAAGGAAATTAAAGATTTAGTCAAAATTAATTATTAGTTAAATTCATCTTAGAAGGTAATTCTAGTGTATGTTAGCATAATAATAGTGATTCATATTATTCTAAAACTTAATTCAGGTGAAGAATTATGGTAATATACTTGAAAAAATTTAGGAGAAGAGTTACTACTTGTAAGAAACAATAGATCATATTTATACCTTCAACATCACAGTCTATTTATAGTAGGATTGTAAAGTTTTTCTTGATGCATATTGAACTTTTAATTTATAGATTTAAGCATATACTAATATGTGGTTACATGGTCCATTTATTATTATAAGATCTAAATTAGTTATGAGTAAATAATTAATTGGGTTTATTAACTTTAAAATTATACATGGGATTATGTTTTCGTCATATGTTCTCACCTTGCTCTTGTGGATCTTGGTGATTAGAAAACAAGAACTAATCCTTTGGTCTAAATTAGGTTGACTTTTATTTTGAAAAAAAAGTGTTTAAATTAATGTTTTCTACTTTTACTTTCAAAAGTGATAGGTAAAGGTTTAATTTATTTCCAAATGTGTATTAAAGTTAGTCTTTATCTTTAAGAAATTAGTATTAGTAAAATACAAGTAATTTTCAAATGTTTAGAATAGTATTTTTCAAAAGACATTAACATTAGTCAATTTATATTTAGGAAATTAATTTTCAAATACTTAGGATAATTTGTGTATTTATTTATCTTAATTTTTTTAGAATAGTTTAAGTTATTCCATAAAGAAATAAATATTTAAGTCGCAATTGCAAAAGTAACTCTTGAAGTATTTCAAATAGCTTAAGTTTATTTCAAAAGGAAATGAGTATTTTATTTAAGTCATATTAGTATTAAAAGTAATTCTCAAAGTACTTTAATTAGTTTAAGTTTATTCAAGTTACATTTGCAAGTAATTCTTGAAGTGTTTAAAATAGTTTAAGTTATTTGCAAAGATAAATAGTATTACTTAATTTCATATTTAGTATGGTTAATTTAGGAAATAATTGTTTTAGAGAGGTAAATCTTCAAATAAATTAGTATAGTTATTTTTCAAAGCAATTAATATTAGATAAGTTTACTTTGAAGAATTAGCATATGTTTTATTTTAGTAAAACTTACTTCCAAAAGTAAATTGATTTTTTAAAGGTGCAATTAGAATTAGATAAGTTTATTTATGTAAGGCAATTAGTGTTTACAAAAATTTACTTTTAGCATTTATTTTCATGCAATTAGTATGATTCTTACTTTATTTTAGATAGTAAACTTTAAACAAGATTTGAAACTAAAACGAGCAAATATTTGGTATCAACGGTGCCTCTGGCTCACGTTTACTGGTAATGTCATCGCACTTAAGCTATTGCATCTATAGCCTAATACAGCTGCAACAATGGCATATGTGGCATTGTCCCTTTAAATCACCAAGGAGAAATAAGGGACACCATGTTAATAAAATCCAAGAGATGGGTAATCTCTCTTGGATTGATAATCTAAAAAGATTAATCTAATGAACTCAAATCTACTAGTTCAAACTTAGTAAACCTTTTTATAAGATTTGGTACCATTTTATTTATTTATTCATGATATTTATATTTTATTGGATATTAATCATGGAATGAAAATGTAGTTCAACGATTTCAAGGGTGATGTTATTTTAGGACTAGGAATTAGTTGGTTTAGGAAACAAGTAATAGTCATGGAGACTATTTTTTTTTTTTTTTTTTTTATTGCTTCCTTTCATGGGTAGCAATCGTAGAGGAACTGTCTAGGGAAAAGGGTCCCTATAAAGGGTTGCAGACCCACATAACAGTTCACATCAAACTTAGATTAGAAAATAGAACTACATATTTTATGCATTGATCCTATTTGGAAGTAGGGTATGTAGGCGGTCTGGGAAATGAAGGATGCTCCTAGTACCTCAGGCATTCAAGGATGGGGGTTAGAGAAATTTTATGATAATGACAAATTAAAATATAATTTAATAATTTAAGACAATTGCTTAGTTAAAAGGGGCTAAAATATCTAACATAAAGATAAGATAAAATACATTCTTTGTATACTCAAAAGGAATCCCAGATACATTCGTTTGACTCTCCAAGGCCTTAGGCCCAATTCTGCGGTGGGAATCAAGCTACATATATTATTTTTACATAATCCTAAAGATGATGACCTTGGTGTACTTCCAAGGGGATTGTAGTCTTTAATGAGTGACTCAAGGCCGAGATGGTCCCAATGAGTCTAAGTCTTTGGCTAAAGCACATTCCTATCATTTATGGATAGATCCCTACCTTGTTTGGTTAGATGCCTAACCTATATGGTTAGATTCCTATCCTATATGGATAGACGAATTCTTTTCCGTATGGACAAATTCCTAACACGCATGGTTGGATGATTGGATCTTTAAAAAGAAACCTCTATTGTACGAGACTGGCCTTTAGGGTGCGGACCAAATGTACCTGTGTTGACAAAAGAAGAGGAGTGGCTGCGAGAACATCCTTCCTCTTTTGAGAAGGTTATTGTATACTCTAATGACGACCTAGAAGAGTGTCCTCTTTTCTAAAAAAGAAGAAACTACCTAATAAGGGGAAATTATGTAAATAAGGATCTATGTAATCCATTACTATATTAAATAAAGGAAGTCTTTCTTTGTATACAAAGTTGTGAACTTGACGAATTATCCTTGTTGTGAATGAACATGAATATATTTTATAGATTGCATGTTATAATACTTAGTATTATGTGAGTGAAATGATTAAACATGGAATCTTGAGTTAGTTATGCTAAATGTGGGTTGTGACGTAGGTCAATCGTGAACAATCATGGTGAACACTAGGAATGGAGGATCTAGTGGGGGGGAAATGATTGTCAAAACGAGAGGTTGGACTGAATCCTTGACCTCTTGAATTGACAAGAGAACAAGACGGACCATTTGGAACAAGAAGATTGAGATGTGTGAGAGGATAAAATTTTGAGGAATGAGGAATAGCCACAAGGAAATAGGGATTAAGGTGGCAATAACCAAGCAAGAATTGAAGGACAACTTGGCAAGGATCTTAAGAGGGTAGATCCACTAAAATTTGATGGCAAGACCATTAGAGATGGAGCAGAAGCATGGATAATACAAATGGAAACATGTTTTGGGCTCTGAAATCTATTTGATGAAACTAAAGTGGTATGGGTTGCTTACCAACTCTCTAGAGAGGCGAACACATGGTGGGATATTGAGAGGGTAGAATGAAAATTGCTACCAAGAGAGACCACATGGGAACAATTCCTTCAACATTTTTGGAAAAGGTGGCTTCCTCAACATTTTTTCGATAGGAAGATGATTGAGTTTGAAAACCTAACCCAAGGAAGTATGTTTGTGACTCAATATTGGGAGAAGTTCAACTACTCACTCAAAGACATGCCACAGTACCAAACAAATGAACACATTTGGATTCAGAAGTTCATATTAGGGTTAAGGCCCCATATTGGAGAAGAGGTGGATATTCATAATCCCCTTACCATGGAGGTCTTTTAGAAGGCCACCAAACAAGGAAAAAAGTTGCAAAAGTTGTCTAATTTCTACAAGAGTTTGAATTTCAAGTCTCGATTTGGAAATAAGAAATTTTAGAAGGGTGACAAACACAAAGGAGATAAACCCTTCCAAATAAGGAATCTAAAAAATGGGAAACAACTCTTAAGAGAAAGGAGAAGGAAGTAGTTGCGAAAAGAACGAAAAGGCTAACAACAATAGCAATTTTAATAACAATCAGAATAGCTCCAAAGAAGATAGGTTAGGAGGCTAGAAAGGGCCACGTGATAGGTGCTACACTTGTGGAGGTGATCATTATGAATCAAGTTGCCCACATTGGTCAAAGGCATGAAGAGAAGGGAACCAACAATAGGCTCCATAACATCAAATCCATATGAAGGTGGACAATAGGCAAGCCGAGTTTCAAGCCTCACCAATCTAGCTGTTGGGTAAGCTCTATGGCCAATCCATTTCCATTTTAATAGATACTGGATCCACTCAATGTTTTGTAGACCCAAGAATAATTTCTAAATTACCCATTAGACCCGAGCATATGGCTAATTCTTGAATGGTTCGATATGGGAATTGAGCAGAGTGGAGAGTAGATTTTTCTCTCATTTTTAGTGAGTTAGAGCTTCCAAGCTTCCAAACCCAATTCAATTTTTATGTGGCACCCCTATGCTCCTATGATGTGATCTTAGGGATTAATTGGATAACCGAACACAAGTTCGTTGTGAACTATGAGGACAAAATGGTCAGTTGTCTAGACGACTGTGGGAACCCGGCTAAGATTCATGAGTTGCAAAGACCACTAGAACATAGGCAGATCTCAGCCATGCAACTCAAGAAGGCTCAAAGGAAGGGATGTACCATTTATACAGTGAATGTTAGTGATCCTAGAAATATGAAACATTATCTAGATTATTATCCTATTCTTAAGGAGTTTCAAGATGTGTTTCCTAGGGAACACACAGAGTTACCACTGAAGTGAGAATTTGATTTCTCTATCGACCTAGTACCTAGAGCCAAACCTCAGTCCAAGGCCCCATACAGGATGAATACCACTAAAATGTTTGAATTGAAGGCCCAGTTGCAGAAACTATTGAACAAAGGGCTTATTAGATCTAGTGTGTCTCCTTGGGGTGCACCAGTTATTTTTGTAAAGGACGGGACCTTGCATTTTTGCATTTGACTATAGGATGTTAAACAAGCCTACTATCAAGAATTGGTATCCTCTCCTAAGAATTGATGAACTTTTTCATCGGATGAAAGGGGCATCATTTTTTTTCTAAAATAGAACTTAGTTTCGGTTATCACTAGTTAAGAATAAAAGAAGAGGACATTCCTAAGACTACCTTTTGAAATTGGTATGGACACTACAAGTTCACTGTAGTACCTTTTGGTTTGAAAAATGCGCCAATAGCCTTCATGAATCTCATGAATAGTGTGTTTAGGGATCGCCTGGATGATTTTTTTAATCTTCATTGATGATATCTTGGTCTACTCTAAATCCATTGAAGAACATGATAGGCATATAAGGATAGTCATAAAGTGCTTGAGAGAGACAAATATTTTTGATAAGCTATCTAAATACTCATTTTATCAGGACAAGGTGCACTACATAGGTCATATTATTTCAGTAGAAGGAGTCTCTATAGATCTTGAAAAGATAAAGGCAATTGTGGAATAGCCAACACATTAGAGTGTGACAAAAATTCAAAGTTTCATGTGCCTTGTGGGATACTATAGGAAGTACATAAAGGGATTTTCTCAAATCGCAGCCCCAATAACTCAGTTCATAGGAAAGGAAAAATATTTGAGTGGACAGAAAATTGTGAGCAAGGTTTTCAAATTTTGAAGGAGAAACTTACTAAAGCTCAAGTGTTGACTATACCTGATCCCAATGGTCAATTCACATTGATCACAGATGCTTTGGGAGATGGTATAAGAGTAGTATTAATGCAATATGGGAAACTGATGGCATGTGAATCAAGGAAGTTGAAGCAACATGGAATGAATTATGCACCACATGATTTGGAATTGGCTGCAATAGTACACGTGTCTTGCAAATGTGGAGGCACTACCTATTGGGGAAACCATTTGAGCTTAAAATGGATTGTTTGTGACTTAGATACATCTTCACCCAACCGAATCTCAACACAGAATAGAAAAGGTGGTTAGAATTCCTTAGTCATTATGACTTTTTAATTGAGTACATTAAAGGAAAAGATAATAGAGTAGCAGATGCTCTTATTAGAAGTAGACATCTGGCAGCTATAACCATGACAATATCTAATCTAAGGAAGCAAGTGATGCAACACTTGGAAGGGGATGAGCATTATGAAAGAGTAAAGCAATCCTTACAAGAGAACCCTTTAGACCATCGATTTGATGGGTGTGGATTTTAGCCAGATGGTATCTTAAGATATCAAAGGAGGATGAATTTTCCAGATTCAAGAGATCTCAAGAAGTTGGTCTTAAAGGAAATCCATAATGAACCTTATTCAAGGCACCCCAGAGTTGTTAAGATGATTGTAGAATTGAAGTCCTTGTATTTTTGGCCAAAACTTAGTAAGGACATTGTTGTGTGGTCTCACAACACACCCCAAGGCTATAAGACTTGGGGACCCAAGTGAAAATTTTAACTCTTATGGCAAGAGCTAGCTAGTTGAAAAGCTCACTAGAAGTGAAGAGCAAAGAGAAATCTTTAATAAAAGAGTACTTCATAATGTAGTGTTCCAGGTATCGGATACCGGGAACCAAAAAATTTTGAAAAGGGAAAAAGATAATGCAAATCTGAGCAAAATGTTTTGGTGCAATAAGTGAGTTCTGGTAAAATTGAAGTCTGGGGAAAATCTATGGGTAAAGTTGAATACTGGGTACCGAGTACAGGGTAGTGATGTAAAGTGAAGCCTTAAAATCTTGTGGTTATCTAATGAGTCTGATAGTCCGGTAATCCAATATATACGATAATCATGAAAGGATTTGTAATATGTTAGAAAGCATGTTATTTAAGAGAAATTAATGTGATAACAATTGAATGATGGTTTTATTTACATGAGATGTTTATAAATATTTTTTTAAGGGATTTAATGAGTGAAATTTGTGATTGTAGGAGATGCAAAGTTTGGGTATGGATGGTCAGGCAAATAAAATTTGTAGACAGATCTGATGGTGTTGCTAGGTTCAACAATACACTTTAAAAGCTCATGCTAGAATAGAGTTTGTTGTGAAGATACACCGGATATCGGAAAACTGGGACTCTGGAGTTCAAGTGTGCAACCAAGAAGTGTATCCATTATGGGGGTTGCTTATTCCTGGAATGTTCAAATTGAGGATGAACCTGAATGTTGGAATGGAAATACCACCTTATCATTTTGAAAGTATGGGAAGTTCCTACATTTTGTTTGAACGGATTTTTTTGGTTCTAAGGAGCCTTGATAATAAAAGATTAAAGCTCGAAGTGCTTCAACGTGTAATTGGAGTTGATCTTCATCGACTTAGATTGCAATTCTCTTACCAGTCACTACATTCCACGTGCCTTGATGTGATTCATCCCTTGGATTTCCTCTCATGTATTTTTCTTATCCTATTTGTGCCTTACTTCTATAAAAGGCCAGAGGATACATCTTTTTAAGTTAAGTAAAAAAATTGTGGATTTCAAAAGAGCCAAAACTTCTCTAAGTTTTGTTCTTTTTTCCTATTTTTTGAATCATTCTGATCTAAAAACTTGTATGCACATAGATGTAATACCCCTTGTGTTGTTGATACTCTGTTGTGTTGGTTTTGTACTTGGTTTGTAATGGTGATTAGTTCATCGGATTGGTTGTGTGTGGATTCATAGTTTGGTTGGTTTGTTGCACTTGACATTACTTATGATGCTTGATAATATATTACGTGGTGATTATGTTATTTGGTTATGTTATGGTTTTCTTTAATAATATATGTGGTGATGTTGTGATTCTATGTTGCTATGGTTTATGATGTGTTTGCTAGTGAGTCTTGGTGAAAGGACAAAGTGGCATCACTCGCTTGCGAGTGCCCTACTACCCTGCGATTACCTTTCACGACATGTCTGCAATGGAGATTTACATGCTACTTGATGTTTGTTTCTATGCAAGATGTAGGTACTGGACATCGACTCCACCTTCTTGACAGGTTTAAGCGTGTCCCATAAACCCAATGGGTATGATGTTGAAAAGGGAGTTGATAAGGAAGTGTCCCCGTCCCAAGTTTGTCACCTTGTTGTGAGTCCTATGATGTTATTGTCTAAACCTCATCTTTGTTTAAGTATGGGTTAGTGTTGATTTTTTATTTTAGTTTGTAAATGTTTGTTATTTAATTAATCTTTATTTTATGTGTGATTAATTAATGTTATTTAGTTGATATAACTATTTGCAGGTAATTGTAGTTAAGTTAATTGATTAAATTTTTCTTGATTAAGTGAATAGTTTAAATAAAAATATTAGATGCTATTATGTGAATTAGAATTTTAAATTTGCATAAGATAATTGATATTAATTCTTGAATTTTTAAATTAATTAAATAGCATAAATTCTTTATTATTATCAAAAGAAAATAACTAAAAATTAGTTAAAAGATAATTAGAATAGTTACGGGAGTGAGTGGGAATTGAATGCAAAACTCTTGTTAAAAAAATATTCTCAGAGAGAATATTGGCCATAACTATGAAAGGCAAGAAGTCACTTCACGAAGGAAATTGGCTAAAGAATTATTTTTTTTGTTTTTGGTGTTTCTAGTTAAAAAATTAGAAGAGATTTCCATGAATATATTTTTGGGCTCATATTTTGCATCTTGCTGGAAGTGGAGATTTTGGAAAGGGCTTGGAAGTTGAACTCTGAAGGAAAAACTTTGCTCCAACCCTCATTCCTTCAAGCTTCAGGAAAACATGTTCCTTTACTGTTTATTTATTTATTCTCTTGTTTTGAAAAGATTTCCTGTACAAATTTTATTCTGTAGAAATTTTGTTAATTTTGTAAAAGTTGAGAAATTGTATGTACAAGAGGAAATGATTATTTTGTGCAAGCTTTGTTTTAAAAATTGGAAAGATTGTCGGAAATTGCCATGAATTAGTTAAAATCCTTTGTAGAAATGTTTGTTGAAAGCTTTTGTGTAGAAAAGTTTGTTAAAAGTTTCTCTGTAGAAAAATTTTGTTCACGGCTTTTGAAGTTTTACCGTGATTATTTTACTACCTTTGTAGAAAACTTTATAGTGAAATCAAAAAACCTTGTAGAAGATTATTTTAAAACAATTGAATATTCAAAAGGAAAATAATAGAGGGTTTAGAAAATATCTATAGGTTTGAATTGAAATCCTCTGGATTAATTGTGTAAATTGAAATCCTTTTGTAGAAATTAGAAATATCTCCTGATAGAAAAATATTTGGTTAAATATGTTCTCTGCAATCACACAAACTTATTTGGTTTATATATATGTATATATATTTTAAATATATACATTCCCTACATTAATATATATATATATATATTATTCTGGTTTTTAATTCCCTGTAGAGGATTTAATATATTATGTTGAAAACCCTTATTAAACACAGGGTTTCTCGGTAGTGTATTTACCAGAAATTTTTAGAAAAAAAATAGTTAAAAATAATAATATTAAATAATAGTGGGGGAGGTTCAGCTGTCGCCGTACCCCCGCTCCCCATGCTTTATTGTGCGCTAGTGGGGGGGTGTTGTACGCATCCCACCCACGGCTATGCACAACAGCCTACGAGCTGCTAGGCGCAGCCTTGGGTGGGGTCTGCGGCCTCCCCACAACGCTTTATAAGTTTATAAATTATTTTTATATAAATTAAAATTCATTTTTTTGAATATTTATTTAATTGAATATGTATATATATATATATATTATTCATATTAAACCTATATTTATATATATATATACCTATATACATATATATATTATATGTATGTATATATATATATATACACTTGTCCAAAAATATAGAAAAATATTACGATGGTTACTTGCAATGATTTCATGTTGTTACTGGATAAATTGAAAGAAAATATTTTATCAAATCAAATCGAGTGATTTTAATAAATGAAATAGATTGAGTAAACTGATAGTTTAATTCCATGGTGGATATCGTGCAATGAGTTATCTTAAAATGTGATTGTTAAGTATAGTAAATTTGCAATCTTTAACAAAATCTTGATGTTGAATAATATATATATTATTCTGGTTTTTAATTCCCTGTAGAGGATTTAATATATTATGTTGAAAACCCTGATTAAACACAGGGTTTTTGGGTAGTGTATTTACCACAAATTTTTAGAAAAAAAATAGTTAAAAATAATAATATTAAATAATAGTGGGGGAGGTTCGGCTGTCGTTGTACCCCCGCTCCCCATGCTTTATTGTGCACTAGTGGGGGGGTGTTGTACGCAGCCCACCCACGGCTGTGCACAACAGCCTGCGAGATGCTAGGCGCAGCCTTGGGTGGGGTCTGCGGCCTCCCCACAATGCTTTATAAGTTTATAAATTATTTTTATATAAATTAAAATTCATTTTTTTGAATATTTATTTATTTAATTGAATATATATATATATATATATATATATATATATATATATATATATATATATATTATTCATATTAAACCTATATTTATATATATATATATATATATATATATTATATGTATGTATATATATATACACTTGTCCAAAAATATAGAAAAATATTACGATGGTTACTTGTAATGATTTCATGTTGTTACTGGATAAATTGAAAGAAAATATTTTATCAAATCAAATCGAGTGATTTTAATAAATGAAATAGATTGAGTAAACTGATAGTTTAATTTCCATGGTGGATATCGTGCAATGAGTTATCTTAAAATTTGATTGTTAAGTATAGTAAATTTGCAATCTTTAACAAAATCTTGATGTTGAATAATTATTTAATTCTTTGATTTTCTTTGAGTTCTTTGTTGGTTTCCTTGAGTTGGGTTATAAACATGTGGGGACCCTTAAGTTATTTGACCCTTCTATAGGAGTTAAGGTTATTGTTTAAAACTTCCAGAGGCATGGGAAAATGGTGGTTTATTATGTGCTCTTTTAATTTGATACTTGTCTCTATTTTGACTATAGTTGAGATCTTGAGTTTTCTTTTGGGTTGTACCATTTTTTTACGGGAGTTGATTTATATGACTTTTGGCAGGATGGTTTTGCCTCACAGTTGTTCTATTTTGTGGTTCAATGTTCTTGTTGGTACAACCCCTTGGAATTTGATGATATGTTTTGGGTTTCTAGGGAGAGTGGCTCTACGTGGGCGCTGACGCACAAAGGGGCTGTCAGGATAACCCACGTTAGAGTTAGAGTAATAGGTGATAACATAATTAATTAATTAGGAGGTGGGTAGTTAAACATTAACAAGATAATTGTGGATACCTTGTCCACCTGTTAGGGCTTTCACATACTAAAGGTGGGCTGAGAAGGTCGTGGTTGGAAAGATCGTTGCCTCATCTCCACAAGAGGTTAACGGTTCCACACGAGTCACCCTATGGGGCTGACGCCTAGAGAGGATGTCAGGATAACCATAGATGGGGGTCGGCGCCTAGAGAAAGGAAATCAGGATAACCCATGTAGGACTATGCGATGACACTCTCCTCTAGCTTTCCCTTGAGTTGTTGTTGCTAACCTCTGGAAGTGGTCTTTTGATGTTATGTTCCCTTTATGTTTGCTCTTATTTTTCATGCCTTGGAGTTTAGACTTGTGTATTTGTTTGGATGTTCTTGGTTGGGGATCCTTCCTTATTTACTCCTTGCATGGGGGTGGTCGGGTGGAATGTGCTACACACCCCATTGGGTTCCCTGTCTTGCAATTGTACCTTTCAGTGCAGAGTTTTGCAGTGACAGCTTGATCCAGAGTTTATATGTTTCCAGATGTATACTTGTACTTCAATTATACTTTGTGTATTGATGTGATACTTCCCCATGTGTTTGGAAGACTTATGATGTAATCTTGAGTAATTGCTCAATGAGATGTACATGTAGACTGATGTAATGTATAATCACATTATGTAATTCATTCTTGAACCATAATTGTAAATATCGTTAATTTTGTGTTATATCTAAGAAAATATGTTCTTTATATTTCCAAGTACAATTTATTATGAATGCATGTATAGTTTCTATATGGTTTATTCTTGTCACATTGTTTATCCTTAATAAATGTTTAAATGAAGATATGTGAATGAATGGGTTATGTTAGTAGAATTGATAATTACTTTTATCAACTTTGTTATGGGATAGATTACATAATGTCACCTCGTGTACCCCAAGGGACTTAGGTGTTTAACTTGTAATCATTAGCTATGTTAATTGCATGAGTAAATTTAGTGTTTATTCTCTATGTTTTCAAAAAAAAAAAATTGTTGCATTTTTTTAGTGGTCCTTTGGGGTGGGGTTTGCATGACAGGGTGTTACAACTTGGTATCAAAAGCCAGGTTTGCTAATGCTGGGTACTCTGGGTAGTTTGAGTTCGTTAGGAAACCTTTGCGTTAAATTGTGATCTCACACATACCCCCAATTGTTGTGTAGGATCATGCCTCGGGGTAGAGGTCGTGGTCGTGGAAGAGGCCAGGGTGGTGGCCATGGAGCCAACTGCCAAAGTTCATCACCATCGAGTTCCCATGATTCAAAGTGTGAGGAACTATAGAGTTCCCAAAGCAATCCAACAGGTGGTGGTCAGAACCCAGAACAACCAGGTTTAGATGGTCAATTGGGCATTTACTGGAGGAGATACTGGGTCGTTTAGGCCCTAGGCAAGTGGAAGAACAAAGGTTGGAAAGGGAAAGGGAGAGATCTCCTAGACATGGGGAAATAACAACTGAACATGATGCAGTAGTGGCGGGTCACATGAGAGACTTGTTGAGAGCACGACCTCCCACATTTGATGGTTCTGGTGGGGGTCTTGAGGCAGAGACTTGGCTGATTGATCTGGATAGATGCTTTGCTATGCATCCCTATGGTAGTAATACTAGGGCTAGGTGCGCCATCATGCACCTCAGAGGCTTTGTGTCCACTTGGTGGCTGCTGGAAGAACAAAAATTACATATTGACATCAGCATGGTGACTTGGGAATTATTTATGGAGAGATTCAGGGCCTGTTTCCTTTCTGATCACTGGAGGTAGCATAGAGTAGATGAATTCCATGAGTTAAAACAGATGGCAATGCCCATGGAGCAATACGAGCATCATTTTTACGAGCTCAAGCAATATGCAGGGATCAGTAATGATGAGGCAATGCTTGTGCAACATTTTTTCAAGGGCTTAAATGGTTGAATTAGTGGTGGAGTTAGAGTCTTCGAGTCAAATAAAATGGAAGTAGCTGTTGAGAAGGCTCATTTGGTAGAAGGAAATTTGGCAATGGCATTGGGAGGTCACATAGGAGTTCATATCGGTAGTGCCCCAACATCAGGTTTTGGTTCTAGAGGTGGAAAACCTCAAGCTGCAGGGTCTTCCAAGAATTTTTGAGCACCCTCTAAGGGTGGTCCGTAGTAGCAGTAGTAGTCACAACCCCAATAGAACAAATCATAGTCTCAATAGGGAGACAGATATCAGAGCAGGAAGAACCGAAGCTGGCAATGAATTAGACAGGATCATTTTGAGCAGCCTACACAGAGCACACAGTCAACACCTTCTTGAGGCAGTTTCCAACAGTCGAGTGCACTGTCTGGTGTTAGAGGTTTTGGACGAGGCACAAGTTGTTTCTCTTGTGGGAAACAGGGACATATTGCTAGACAGTGTCCATAGAGGAGCACTACAGGTTTTAGTCAAAGACTAGTTGCTTCTGAGCCGACAGTGGACGATGTAGGTAGAGCACATCGGGTATTTGCGGCAGTGGACAATTGCCAAGCTGAACATCAGGGCACTGTAGTTGAGACATCAGGTGTGTTGTATGGCACTAGCATTTCTATTCTCTTTGATTTTGGAGCATCAGATTCATTCATTTCTCCTTCAATAGTAGAGCGTTGTAGACTAGTGGCAACAAGGCAATGTATTAAGTGGTAGGTCGAATTGGCCTCCGGGGCAAAGGTAGCGGTTGAGTTACTAGTTCAGGGTTGTAATTTGCTAATTGGGTCACTCATGACTATGGTGGATCTCTGAATCCTACCTCTTGGTTCATATGATGTGGTTCTAGGTATGAATTGGTTGAGTGCTCACCGTGCCTTAATTGATTGTCGGCGTAAGGCTATGCATTGTGTTGATGATGCGGGTAATGAGGTTGAGATCATTGGCATTCAAAGACCTATCTCACTATGTTTGATCTCAACTATGCAATTAAAAAGGTGCTTCAGATAGGGTTGTAAGCTATTTGCAGTGTTTGTTAATGATTTGGACTTAGAAGAGAGTCAAGGGATCTCATTGGATGACTACCCCCTTCTTAAGGAATATTCTGATGTTTTTCCAAGTGAAATTCCAAGGATGCCACCAAAGCGTGACATCGACTTCAGAATCGACCTTGTCCCTAGAGTTGAGCCTATATCTCGGGCTCCGTTTGTAGCTAGAGGAACTTTTAGAAAAAAGGATTCATTTGTCCTAGTTTTTCCCCTTAGGGAGCACTGGTTATATTTGTGAAAAAGGATGGTTCACTCCGATTATGTATTGATTACAGGCAACTCAACAAAGTGATGATCAAGAATTGGTATCCTTCGCCAAGAATTGATAACTTGTCTGATCAGATAAAAGGAGCTCATGTTTTCTCCAAGATTGATCTTAAGGTTGGCTATCATCAGTTGTGAATAGTTGAAGCTGATATTCATAAAACTGTATTCTACACTCGTTATGGGCATTATGAATTCACTGTTATGTCGTTCAGGTTAACAAATGCACCATTAGTTTTTATAAGCCTAATGAATGGAGTCTTCTGAACCTATTTGGATAGGTTTGTGTTGGTTTTTCTCAATGAAATCCTAGTTTACTCTAAATCAATGGAGGAGCACGAGGAACATCTGAGGCAGGTATTACAATGCTTGGGGGACAATCAGCTATTTGCTAATTTGGCTAAGTGTGAGTTCTACAAAACTGAAGTGAAATACTTGGGGCACGTTATCTCAAGCGTAGGTATCATAGTGGATCCATCAAAGATCCAGGCTATTGTTGATTGGCCAGCACCCAAGAATGTTCCAAAGATTCACAGTTTTATGGGGTTAGCGGGCTATTATCGGCGATTTGTATAGGGATTTTCAAGGATTGCATATCCCATCACTTCCCTTCAGAGAAAAGGGAAGAAGTTCATTTGGTCAAATTAGTGCCAGTCAGCATTTGAGACTCTTAAGGATAGGTTGACTAGTGCACCCATACTAGAGGTTCTTAATCCTACTAGGTATTTCATGGTGTGCACTGATGCCTCCTTAGAGGGCTTAGGAGCCATCTTGATGCAAGAAGGATTTGTAATTGCATATGAATCCCGTAAGCTCAGGGATCATGAGATAAATTACCCCGTGCATGACTTGGAGTTAGCTGCAGTGGTTCATGCCCTTGTGAGATGGAGACACTTCTTATTGGTTCATAGGTTCGAGCTTCACAACGATCATCACAGTTTGAAATACATTTTTATGTAGCCGAACCTGAATGCCAAGCAAAGGAGATGGATGGAATTCCTCTGTGAATATGACTTTGAGGTCAAGTATGTTTAGGGAAAGGAAAATGTAGTGGCGGATGCTCTAAGCCGGGGGAGACATGAGATTTTTGCAATAGCTCTCGAGGTGGATTTGAGGAGTCAAGTCCTCGCAGCACTTCCTACAGATAGCTGGTATCAGGAAGTGAAGTCAGAAATTGAATCTAGCAGAGCTTTAGAAGGAAAGTTTGCAAGGTACTCATTGGAGTCGGATGGTCTTTTGAGGTATTTGGGTCGCATGTACGTGCCTTCTGTTGAGGGTCTTAGAACTCTAATTATGACTGAGGCACATCGAGCTCCCTACTCTGCTCACCTAGGAGTTAAGAAAATGTATGCAGATCTTCGTGCATTGTACTTTTGGGCTGACATGAAGAGGGATATTGTAGATTTGGTGGCTAGATGTTTGGAATGTAAAAGGGTCAAGGCAAAACACCAGCATCCCGTAGGCCTTTTACAGCCTCATCTCATTTCGAAATGGAAGTGGGACATAATTTTTGTAGACTTTATTGTGGGATTTCCTATGACTTCTCAATGTCATGATGCTATAATGGTCATAGTTGAAAGATTGACCAAGGTGGCACACTTATCCCCCATCCAATCATCTTACACTGCTTCTTCTGTAGCTAGAATCTTCATGGAAGATATTGTTCGTCTGCATGGTATTTTGTGGAGAATCATTTCTAACAGGGATCTAGTGTTCACATCTACATTGTGGACATCATTGCAGTGTGCCTTAGGAACTCAATTGAACTTTAGTTTTTCCTACCATCCTGAAATAGATGGTCAGACAGAGAGGGTTAATCAGGTTCTTGAGGACATGCTTCATATGTACGTGATGGATCAATAGTCACGTTGGGAGGATTATTTTCATCTGGTGGAGTTTTCCTACAACAATGGATATCATAGCTCGATTGGTATGGCTCCCTTTCAGGTGCTATATGGTCGCCCCTGTAGGACCCCATTAAGTTGGGATCGTCTTGAGGATAGAGTTCTCCTAGGTCCTGAAATGCTTCAGGACATGGAACAATAGGTAGCTCGCATCAGAGACCATCTTGCGGTAGCTCAGGATAGACAGAAGAAATAAACTGATGCACATAGAGTTGACCGTCAGTTCTTTGTTGGTGAATGATTTTTTCTGAGAGTGAGACCACGAAAGAGCCCAATCCATTATGGAAAGGGTTCCAAGCTCGTACCTCGATTTGTATGACCATTTGAAGTTTTGGAGAGGATTGGCCCCATTTCTTATCACCTAGCATTGCCACCCAGTCTATCGCAGATTCACGATGTTTTTCATGTTTCAGTTCTTAGGCCATATTATCCAAATGTCACTCACGTACTTGATTGGAATGCTCTTTAGGTCGAGGACGGGTTGCTAGCACTCGAGCCCGTGGTCGTGCTACAACATCAGAGACTCGCCCTCAAGGGTAGAGATATAGAGTAGGTGTGGGTTTAGTGGGACCCGAATGATGAGACTTCGGTGACATGGGAGGATGCATCCCATATTAGAGAGGCTTGCCCATATTTATTTAGTGGCTTCCAAGAGTAAGACATGTTCTAGGGGGAGGATGTAATACCCCTTGTGTTGTTGATACTTTGTTGTGTTGGTTTTGTACTTGGTTTGTAATGGTGATTAGTTCATCAGATTGGTTGTGTGTGGATTCATAGTTTGGTTGGTTTGCTGCACTTGACATTACTTATGATGCTTGATGATGCATTACGTGGTGATTATGTTCTTTGGTTATGTTATGGTTTTCTTTAATAATATATGTGGTGATGTTGTGATTCTATGTTGCTATGGTTTTTGATGTGTTTGCTAGTGCGTCTTGGTGAAAGGATGGAGTGGCATCACTCGCTTGCAAGTTCCCTACTACCCTGCAATTACCTTTCACAGTGTGTCTGCAATGGAGATTTACATGCTACTTGACATTTGTTTCTATGCAGGATGCAAGTACTTGACACCGACTCCACCTTCTTGACAGGTTTGAGCGTGTCCCATAAACCCAGCAGCTATGATGTTGAAAATGGAGTTGATAAGGAAGTGTCCCCGTCCCAAGTTCATCACCTTATTGTGATTCCTACGATGTTATTGTCTCAACCTCATCTTTGTTTAAGTATGGGTTAGTGTTGATTATTTATTTTAGTTTGTAAATGTTTGTTATTTAATTAATCTTTATTTTATGTGTGATTAATTAATGTTATTTAGTTGATATAACTATTTGCAGATAATTGTAGTTAAGTTAATAGATTATTTTTTTCTTGATTGAGTGAATAGTTTAAATAAAAATATTAGATGCTATTATGTGAATTAGAATTTTAAATTTGCATAAGATAATTGATATTAATTCTTGAATTTTTAAATTAATTAAATAGCATAAATTCTTTATTATTATCAAAAGAAAATAACTAAAAATTAGTTAAAAGATAATTAAAATAGTTATGGGAGTGAATGGGAATTGAATGCAAAACTCTTGTTAAAAAAATACTCTCAGAGAGAATATTGGCCATAACTGCGAAAGGCAAGAAGTCACTTCACGGAGGAAATTGGCTAAAGAACTATGTTTTTTTTGTTTTTGGTGTTTTTGGTTAAAAAATTAGAAGAAGTTTCCAGGAATATATTTTTGGGCTCATATTTTGCATCTTGTTGGAAGTGGAGAATTTGGAAAGGGCTTGGAAGTTGAACTCTAAAGGCGAAGCTTTGCTCCAACCCTCATTCCTTCAAGCTTCAGGAAAATAGGTTCCTTTACTGTTTATTTAGTTATTTTCTTCTTTTGAAAAGATTTCCTATACAAATTTTATTTTGTAGAAATCTTGTTAATTTTGTAAAAGTTGAGAAATTGTCTGTATAAGAGGAAATGATTATTTTGTAGAAGCTTTGTTTTAAAAAATAGAAAGATTGTTGGAAATTGTCATGAATTAGTTAAAATCCTCTGTAGAAATGTTTGTTGAAAGCTTATGTGTAGAAAAGTTTGTTAAAAGTTCCTTTGTAGAAAAATTTTATTGACAACTTCTGAAGTTTTATCGTGATTATTTTACTACCTCTGTAGAAAACTTTATAGTGAAATCAAAGAACCTCATAGAAGATTATTTTAAAACAATTGAATATTCAAAAGGATTATATGTTTGAAAAATAATAGAGGGTTTAAAAAATCTCTATATGTTTGAATTGAAATCCTTTGGTAGAAATTAGAAATATCTCCTAATAGAAAAATATTTGGTTAAATATGTTCTTCTCTGCAATCACTGACTTATTTGGTTTATATATATGTATGTATATATATTTTAAATATATACATTCCCTACATTAATGAATATATATATATTATTCTGGGTTTTAATTCCCTATAGAGGATTTAATATATTCTATTGAAAACCCTGATTAAACACAGGCTTTCTGGGTAGTGTATTTACTAGATTTTTTTTTTAAATAATAGTTAAAAAAAAATAGTAAATAATAGTGGGCACGGGGGGGGATTCGGTTACCCCTGCTCCCCATTCTTTACTGTGCGCCAGTGGGGGGTGTTGTACGCAGCCCACCCACAGCTGCACACAGCAGCCTGCGGGTTGTTGGGCGCAACCCTGGGTGGGGGATGCGGCCTCCCCATATGGGGAGGTTCGCAGCCTTCCCACAACGCTTTATAAGTTTATAAATCATTTTTATATAAATTAAAATTCATTTTTTTGAATATTTATTTATTTAATTGAATATATATATGTATATTTGTATATATATATATATATATATATATATACACACACTTTGTCCAAAATTATAGAAAAATATTACGATGGTTATTTGCAATGATTTCATGTTGTTACTGGACAAATTGAAAGAAAATATTTTATCAAATCAAATTGAGTGATTTTAATAAATGAAATAGATTGAGTAAACTGATAGTTTAATTTCCATGGTGGATATCGTGCAATGAGTTATCTTAAAATGTGATTGTTAAGTATAGTAAATTTGCAATCTTTAACAAAATATTGATGTTGAATAATTATTTAATTCTTTGATTTTCTTTGAGTTCTTTGTTGGTTTCCTTGAGTTGGGTTATAAACATGTGGGGACCCTTAAGTTATTTGACCCTTCTATAGGAGTTAAGGTTATTGTTTAAAACTTCTAGAGGCATGGGAAAATGGTGGTTTATTATGTGCTCTTTTAATTTGATACTTGTCTTTATTTTGACTATAGTTGAGATCTTGAGTTTTCTTTTGGGTTGTACCATTTTTTTACAGGAGTTGATTTATATGACTTTTGGCAGGATGGTTTTTCCTCACAGTTGTTCTATTTTGTGGTTTAATGTTCTTGTTGGTACAACCCCTTGGAATTTGATGATATGTCTTGGATTTCTAAGGAGAGTGGCTCTACATGGGCGTCGGCGCACAAAGGGGTTGTTAGGATAACCCATGTTAGAGTTAGTGTAATAAGTGATAAAATAATTAATCAATTAGGGGGTGGGTATTTAAACATTAATAAGATAATTGTGGATACCTCATCCACCTGTTAGGACTTTCACAGACTAAAGGTGGGTTGAGAAGGTCGTGGTTGGCAAGATCGTTGCCTCGTCTCCACGAGAGGTTAACAGTTTCGCACGAGTCAACCTATGGGGCCAACGCCTAGAGAGGCTATCAGGATAGCCATAGATATGGGCCGGTGCCTAGAGAAAGGCAGTTAGGATAGCCCATGTAGGACTGTGCAATGACACTCTCCTCTAGCTTTCCCTTGAGTTGTTATTGTTGCTAACCTCTGGAAGTAGCCTTTTGATGTTATTTTCCCTTTATGTGTGCTCTTATTTTTCATGCCTTGGAGTTTAGACTTGTGTATTTGTTTGGATGTTCTTGGTCGGGGATCCTTCCTTATTTACTCATTGCACGGGCGTGGTCAGGTGGAACATGCTACGCACCCCGTTGGGTTCTCTGTCTTGCAGTTGTACCTTTCAATGCATAGTTTTGTAGAGACAACTTGATCCAGAGTTTATATGTTTCCAGATGTATACTTGTACTTCAATTAAAATTTGTGTATTGATGTGATACTTCCCCATGTGTTTGGAAGACTTATGATGCAATCTTGAGTAATTTCTCAATGATATGTACCTGTAGACTGATGTAATGTATAATCACATTATGTAATTCATTCTTGAACCATAATTGTAAATATCATTAATGTTGTGTTATATCTAAGAAAATATGTTCTTTATATTTCCAAGTACAATTTATTATGAATGCATGTATGGTTTCTATATGGTTTATTCTTGTCACATTGTTTATCATTAATAAATGTTTAAATGAAGATATGTGAATGAATGGGTTACGCTAGTAGAATTGATAATTACTTTTATCAACTTTGTTATGGGATAGATTACGTAGTGTCACCTCGTGTACCCCAAGGGACTTAGGTGTTTAACTTGTAATCATTAGCTATGTTAATTGCATTAGTAAATTTAGTGTTTATTCTCTATGTTTTCAAAAAAAAAAATTGTTGTGTTTTTTTAGTGGTCCTTTGGGGTTTATAGGACGAGGCATTACAATAGATATTAATCAATATTGAAGCCAATTTGATAGCTATCTATCTCATAAATCTTTGTAGCCAGTTTTGTTAGTTCAGTTGAACAAGACTGTCTATTACATCATTTAAGGGTGCATGCAGAACCTAATCGGTGTCCAAACTAAAACGCCTCTCTTTAAAAGCTCACACCGTTTTATATATAGCTATGAAACAATTTGGTGAAGTATAAAGTAGTTTGCTTTGATTTGGTTAATTCTTTGGGGCATGCATGGAGAATAACTGGGAGAAATTTTAATTTTCAATATTTTTATGCTTTATTTTAGAATAGATGTTTAAATTCTGGAAAATGTTTCAAAAAATAGATGAATGGATGGAAATTTATTGAAAATATTTCATTTCCTATGAAATTGTTGAATGTTTAAAGCTAAATCTACTTAAGTGATAGCAAAATTTTTGATGTTCATGAAATATTGTTTCAAATCTTTCTATTTCATGATATTATTTGACGGTCTAACTGAAAATTCAGTGTCTAATACATATGATTTCAAACAAACATAGTCCCTTTGAGATTAATAGCAATATCACATCATACCCTAAAGTGAACCTAGTACTGTCAAGACCTAACTATCGGAGACTTGGGATTGAACTGATCCAACCTTTATCCTATCATACAGATCCCCTAGGGTTGCCTTTGGTTAAGTCTTTCAAGAAGGATATGCTCTTTGCAATTTGTCTATAAAGAATTTATTCGCCCTATTGTTGCGAGTAACATCGCCATCAACAAGAACTAGTGCTAGAAGGAGGGCCATATATATATTGAACTTTATATTAGTCCTGAGTTTAAGGAGAAAGTTTGTAATGCAAAAATTTAATGCAAGCTAGTGTTTCAATATGGAAGTTTAGAAACTTTAGAAAAAATTTAACGAAAGATTATATCCTTTGAGTTACTCGCCTTTGGTAGTCATCGAGTGTAGAATTCATGATACAACTGATCACAGTGAACTCGATTGTGATTTTTTTTTAACTAGGGTAAGTTTGACCATATGTAAGGTGATTTCGTTAACAGAAGTTCTAACTACTAGAAGAAAGGAACCATTAACGAGAAATACGTGCAACCCTAGTTGAATTGGAAATACTAAAAAATTATTCAATACATCAAAATGGTTTGACAACTACAATTATTATAAAAAAATCCTAACATTTTGTAGGAAAATAAGTGAGAATTCCAAGATTCAAAGACATCACATCAGAAACAAAGAAACAATATTGATGAGTCATCATTCTCCTTATATGTGGAAAACGTAAATGAAGAAAAGGAGCGGGAAAATCAAGTGGGCGTCACGTGTATTTTTCTCCAAGTTGAAAATTCACAAGTTAAAAAAAGAAATTTTCCTGATTTTATGCATGATACAAAGTATCAAACCTTTACTTTTTCTCTCTTTGATAACAATATAAATTGTGATATATCATGGTCTAACAAAGTGCAAAATGGAGATAGGACCGAAGACACCAATATTTTCGAAGGAGAAAGCCAAGAAATGGACACAGCCATTCATGGAAGCGAACAGAGTAAAGAGACAAACCATGAACTAGGGCTAAAAGAAGGTAGAGTATGGTCGCATTAGACGAAGTGTGTGCAATCGACCTTTAATGAGGTTGTTTTCATACATATGAGCCAAGTCATTGGTAAGTACATCTTTGAATTTATGATTATTAAACACAAAAAATTTAGAAGAATTCATTGTTATAGTAGAACTTTTGAAATTTCGTTGAATGAGTTTAAAGATAAACTTGATGTAATTTATACCAAAACAACAATGGAAATAGTCATTGAAATCAAAATAAGTTGTTTCATTAAGGTTAGTAATTTGTTAAATTAGAAGTTTGTTTAGTTAGGGTTAGTTTTATTTTCATAGGGTTTGTTTTGCTTTTCTTTGTTGTCACTTTTTTTTCTTTCTTTCCTTTTTCTTTTCTTTTCGTTTGGCCTCTGCATTAGCAAATTTTGCTTAACTTATCTTACAAATGAGACTTAATCCAAACATTTGTAAAATTATGTTGTGAAATGAAGATGATAAAACCATGCACAATAAATGCATGCTTTAAGATGTACTACAAAGCTATATGTGTGTGTGTGTATGGATCACGTATATACATGGAATATCAAAATTCTTGCTTCAAAAGATCAAAAAAGCCAAAAAAGAGTAAGTCGAGCTGCAAGTAGTAGTAGCCATTCAGTCGATGTGGGATGCCTCATCTATCAAGGCCAAATACCCTATGTAGGCGAGTTCTCGATGAACTTCAAAGTCACAAATATGGAGTTCAGTGAGGAAAGGCTGAACTGGAACCACTTCCCCGTGTTCCAGGAAATGAGGAATATCATCCATGGAAGGGATTTCGATGGTTAGGTGTGCAAAAGACAAAATAGTATCCAGATTCTCCAAATATTCAGGCCTTACTATCAAATTGGCATCCAAGCGAACATCTTCTACAAGAAGCCCAATATCCAAAAGTGATGTTGGAAAATGAGAAGGCACGTCAGAATAGAAACGAAAGTAGTAGTAGGATTCTACATAATTTTCCCCAAGAACTAAGCACAAATTTGGTACAATGAAACTGGAAGTCTAAATGAAGAAAACCTTTTCAATTTTTTGTGGTGTGATACTTCCCAAGAACACGTTCTTGCGGTGAGAGCAACACAAGAAAATTGGAGTATCCATAACCTATAAGCAAGCAAGAAATGCAAAATAACAAGAAAGCTAAGCAAAAGCGTGAAGAATTTGAGAAGTGCAGAATTTATAGAAAGTCATGAGGAAGTTGCGATACATAGTTACCTCGAGTGAAGTCTTGGAAGCCGTAAGCAAGGTGGCAATTGAATAATTGTCTTCAGAGCGAAATGTTAAATCAAATTAATTCTTTACACAAAGTTGGTGATAAATTGCTTCAAATTTGATCAGTACAAAGATTGCCAATCAAGCAAGTTGAAGATTTTGAAGTTAATAGTGTTCATTTCATATTATATTTTTTATAGTCGTATTAATTATGGAGGTGCTTATGTGTGCAAAGTAGAAAGGAAAATGACGCTAATAAGGCAGCACACATCATCACCTGGATAAATTGAAAGAAGTAATACGTGCAAACTAAGGCATGTGAGTTTAATGCAAAATAATGTGATCGTGTTTCAATGTCATCATGATATTCCATATTCATTAATGTGGTGCAACATTGTCAAATTAGAAGTGCTAGCCGAATATTTAACGATTGTCATAGAATTTAATCGGAAGGGTGGTGACTAATGGTTCTAAATTTAGATTTAAATTTGGTGATTAAATTTTTTGTTGCTAAATTTTAATTTATGCATATTTTCTAACATATCGTGAGTTGTAGTTAGCTAGAATTTGGCATAAATTGGTAAAATTTAGCCGAAAATATGCACCAACGGGGAATTATTAAATGAATTTTTGGGGAGTAGTGAATTGATGAAGGGATTTGCATTGAATGAAAAATCAAAAGGTAATAGCTATTATTGAAATATCAAAAGGGAAAATGAGCTATCATTGCACTATCTATAAATAAATAAACTCTTTAGGCTATCCAAATATTTCTATCAGGGCTATAGACGCTTGGCTAGCAGTAGAGCTATGTTTGGGGGGGATTACGGAGATAACCTTGTCGAGGCTATGGACGCTTGACTGGCAGCAAGGCTCTATCCCTGGTTGGCTTTGGAGGATTACCATATTATGTAGTTTAATGTACATGAACTAATTCTTTTCACTGAATTATGAAAACAGGAATTAATCAGAGCACACATGAATGTTTCTGGGGTAGTTTTACCTTTTTATGCCAGAATCTAGGTAAAGGTAAAAGTTATTGTTTTAAAATATGCATAAATTATAATTTACAACTGGTGATTTAATCTCAATTTTTGGTTTAAATTTGTTTTTATTGGTTGCAATTTGTTGTGTGGTCTCACAACACACCCCAAGGCTATAAGACTTGGGGACCCAAGTGAAAAATTTAACTCTTATGGAAGGAGCTAGCTAGTTGAAAAGATCACCAGAAGTGAAGAGCAAAGAGAAATCTTTAATAAAAGAGTACTTCGTAATGTAGCGTTCCAGGTACCGGATATCGGGAACTGGGAATGTTTGGAAAGGGAAAAAGGTAATGCAAATGTGAGTAGAATGTTCCAGTCTGATAGTTGAGTTCCGCTAAAATGGAAGTTCCGGTAAAACTGAAGTCCAGGGAAAATTCATGGGTAAAGTTGAATACCGAGTACCGAGTGGCGATGTAAAGTGAAGTTTTAAAATCTTATGGTTATCTAATGAGTCCAATAGTCTAGTAATCCGGTATATATAAGATAATCATGCAAGGATTTGTCATATGCTAGAAAGCATGTTATTTATGAGAAATTTATGTGATAACAACTGAATGATGGTTTTATTTACATGAGATGCTTATAAATGTTTTTTTTTAAAGGGATTTAATGATTGGAATTTGTGATTGTAGGAGATACAATGTTTGGGTATGGATGGTTAGGCAAATCAAATTTGCAGACATATCTGATGGTGTTTCTAGGTTCAACAATACACTTTAAAAGCTCATGCTAGAATAGAGTTTGTTGCGAAGATACACCAGATACTAGGAAACCGAGACTCTAGAGTTCAAGCATGCAACTAAGAAGTGTATCCATTCCAATGGTTGCTTATTCTTGGAATGTTCAAATCGAGGATGAACCTGAATGTAGGAACAAAAGTTGCACCTGATCATTTTGAATGTATGGGAAGTTCCTACATTCTGTTTGAATGGATTTGTTTGGTTCCAAGAAGGAGCCTTGATAATAAAAGATTAAATCCCAAAGTGCTTCAACATGTAATCGGAGTTGACCTTCATTGACTTTGATTGAGATTCTCTTACCAGTCACTACATTCCACATGCCTTGATGTGATTCATCCCTTGGATTTCCTCTCATGTATTTGTCTTATCCTATTTGTGCCTTACTTTTATAAAAGGCCAGAGGGTACATCTTTTTAAGTTAAGTTCAGAATTTGTGGATTCCAAAAGAGCCAAAACTTCTATAAGTTTTATTCTTTTTTCCTTTTTTCTGAATCATTCTGATCTAAAAACTTGTATGCAAGTAGATATTAATCAATATTGAATCCAATTTGATAGCTACGTATCTCATGGATCTTTGTAGTTGGTTTTGTTAGTTTAGCCGAACAAGACTGTGTGTTGCGTCGTTTAAGGGTGCATGCAGAACCTACTCAATGTCCAAACTAAAACCCCCCTCTTTAAAAACTCACACTGTTTTATATGTAGTTGTGAAACAATCTAGTGAAGTATAAAGCAGTTTGCTTTGATTTGGTTAATTCTTTGGGGCATGCATGGAGAATAATCAAGAGAAATTTTAATTTTCAATATTTTTTATGCTTTATTTTAGAATAGATGTTTAAATTCTGGAAAATGTTTTAAAAAATAGATGAATTGATGGAAATTTATCTAAAATCTTTCGTTTCCTATGAAATTGTTGAATGCTTAAAGTTAAATCTACTTAAGTGATAGCAAAATTGTTGATGTTCATGAAATATTGTTTCAAATCTTTCTATTTCATGATAGTATTTTACGATCTAACTAAAAATTCAGTTTCTTATACATATGATTTCAAACAAACATAGTCCCTTTGTGATTAACAACAATATCACATCATACCCTGAAGTGAACCTAGTACTATCAAGACCTGACTACCAGAGACTTGGGATTGAACTGATCCAACCTTTATCCTATCATATGGATCCCCTAGGGCTGCCTTTGGTTAATTCTTTCAAGAAAGATAGACTCTTTGCGGTTTTTCTGTGAAGATTTTTTTCACCCTATTGCTGCAAGTAACATTGCCATCAACAGGAACTGGCACTAGAAGGAGGGCCATATATATTTTGAATTTTGTATTAACCCTGAGTTTAAGGAGAAAGTTTGTAATGCAAAAATTTAGTGCAAGCTAGTGTTTCAATATGGAAGTTGAGAACATTGCAAATTTTTAACCAAAGATTATATCCTTTGAGTTTACTCACCTTTGGTAGAGTCACCGAGTGTAGAATTCATGATACAACTAATCACGGTAAACTCGATTGTGAATTTTTTTTAACTAGGGTAAGTTTGGCCATGTGTAAGGTGATTTTGTTAACAGAAGAAGTTCTAACTGCTAGAAGAAAGGAACCGTTAATGAAAAATACGTGCGACCCTAGTGGAATAGGAAATACTAAAAAATTATTTGATACATCTAAACGGTTTGACAACTGTAATTATTAGAAAGAAAATCCTAACGTTTTGTAGGAAAATAAGCGAGAATGATGAGATTCAAAGAAATCAGATCAAAAATGAGGAAACGGTATTGATGAGTTATCATTCTCCTTATACGTGGAAAACACAAATGAAGAAAAAGAGCAGGAAAATCGAGTGGGAGACACGTGTATTTTGCTTCAAGTTGAAAATTCACAAGTTAAAAAAGGAAATTTTCCTAATTTTATGCATGATACAAAGTATCAAACTTTTACTTGTTCTCTCTCTGATAACAATATAAATTGTTGTATATCATGGTCTAAAAAAGTGCAAAGTGAAGACAAGACCGAAGACACAAAGATTTTTCAGAGGAGAAAGTTGATAAGTGGACAACCGTTCATGGAAGTGAACAGAGTAAAGAGACAAACCATGAATAGGGCTAAAAGAAGGTAGAGTATGGTCACATCAAATAAAGTGTGTGCAATCGACCTTTAATGAGGTCATTTTCATACATATGAACCAAGTCATTGGTGAGTACATCTTTGAATTTATGATTATTAAATGTAGAAAATTTAGAAGAATTCATTGTTATAGTAGAACTTTTGAAATTTTGTTGAATGAGTTTAAGGATAAACCTTTCTTAATTCATACCAAAATAATAATGAAAATAATCATTGAAATTAAAATAAGTTGTTTCATTAAGGTTAGTAATTTGTTAGATTATAATTTTGGTTAGTTAGGGTTAGTTTTATTTTCATAGGGTTTGTTTTGTTTTGTTTTGCTTTTCTTTGTTGTCATTTTTTTTTCTTTCTTTCCTTTTTCTTTTCTTTTTGCTTGGCCTCTGCATTAGAAAATTCTACTTAACTTATCTTACACATGAGAGTTAATCCAAACATTTGTAAAATTATGTTGTGAAATGAAAATGATAAAACCATGCATAGTAAATACACACTTTAAGATGTACTACAAAGCTATATATGTGTGTGTGTGTGTATCACGTATATACATGGAATATCAAAATTTTTGCTTCAAAAGATCAAAAAAGTCAAAAAAGAGTAAGTCGAGCTGCAGGTAGTAGTAGTCATTTAGTCAATGTGGGATGCCTCATCTATCGAGCCAAATACCCTATGTAGGCAAGTTCCTGATGAACTTTTAAATCACGAATATGGAGGTCAATGAGGAATGGACGAAGTGGAACCACTTCCCCGTGTTCCAAGAAACAAGGAATATCATCCATGGAAGGGATTTTGATGGTCGGGTGAGCAACAGACAAAATAGTATCTAAATTCTCCAAATATTCAGGCCTCACTATCAAATTGGCAGCCAAGCTTACATCTTCTACAGGAAGCCCAATATCCAGAAGTGATGCTAAAAAATGAGAAAGCATGTCAGAATCGAAACGAAAGTAGTGGCAGGATTCTACATACTTTTCCCCAAGAACTAAGCACAAATTTGGTATAGTGAAACTAGAAGTCTGAATGAAGAAAAGCTTTTCAAGCCTTTGTGGTGTGATACTTCCCAAGAACACATTCTAGTGGTGAGAGTAGGATAGGAAAATTGGAGTATCCATAACCTAGAAGCAAGCAAGAACTAGCAGAGCAAGAAATGCAAAATAACAAGAAAGCTAAGAAAAAGGGTGAATAATTCGAGAAGTGTAGAATTTATAGAAATTTATGAGGAAGTTGTGGTACATAGTTGCATCGAGTGAAGTCTTGGAAACCATAAGCAAGGTGGCAACTGAATAATGCCTTCAGAGTGGAATGTTAAATCAAATTAATTCTTTACACAAAGTTGGTGATGAATTGATTCAAATTTGATTAGTACGAAGATTGCAAATCAAGAAAGTTGAAGATTTTAAAGTTAATAGTGGTTATTTCATTTATTTTTTTAAGCCATATTAATTATGGAGGTGCTTATGTGGGCAAAGGAGAAAGGAAAATGAAGTCAGTAAGGCAACAACGTCATCACCTGGGTAAATTGAAAGAAGTAATACATGTGAACTGAGGTGTGTGAATTTAATGCAGAATAATGTGATCGTGTTTCAATGTCATCATGATATTCCTGATTCATTAATGTGGTGCAACGATGTAAAATTGGAAGTGTTAGCCGAGTATTTAGCAGTTGCCATAGAATTTAATTAGCAGGGTGGTGACTAATGGTTCTAAATTTAGATTTAAATTTTGTGATTAAATTGTTCGTTACTAAATTTTAATTTATGCATATTTTCTAACATAGAGCGAGTTGCAGTTAGCTAGAATTTGGCATAAATTGGTAAAATTTAGTCAGAAATATGCACCAACAAGGAATTATTAAATTATTTTTTGGGAATTAGTGAATTGATCAATGGATTTGCATTGAATGAAAAAATCAAAAGGTAACTTTCACTACCACTATAATTCCCAACCTAATGGCAGGCTTCATTACCTGCAAGTTGAAAAATGAGCTATTATTGAAATATCAAAAAGAAAATGAGCTATCATTGGAATATCTAAAAAAAATCAACTCTTTAGGCTATCCAAATATCTCCACCAATGTTATAGATGCTTGGCTAGTAGTAGAGCTATGTTTGGAGGGAATTATGGAGATAACCTTGTCGGGGCTATGGATGCTTGACTGGCAGCAAAGCTCTATCCTTGGTTGGCTTTGGAAGATCACCATATTATGTAGTTCAATGTCAATGAACTGATTCTTTTCACTGAATTCAAAAAACATGAATTAATTAAAGCACACACGGATGTTTCCAAGGTAGTTTTACCTTTTTATGCCAGAATCTAGGTAAAGGTAAAAGTTATTGTTTTAAAATATTCATAAATTATAATTTATGACTAGTGATTTAATCTCAAGTTTTGGTTTAAATTTGGTTTTATTGGTTACAATTTGTTTTGTGGTCTCACAACACACCCCAAGTCTATAAGACATGGGGACCCAAGTGGAAAATTTAACTCTTATGGCAGGAGCTAGCTAGTTGAAAAGATCACTAGAAGTGAAGAGCAAAGATAGATCTTTAATAAAAGAGTACTTCGTAATGTAGTGTTCCAAGTGTTTTCCTCCTACAATGATTTCATAACTGGGCTTCTATGGCCATAATTCAAAGATTGGACATCTAATCTGAATAGTCATTCAACCACTATGAAGGTGCATTTAACTTGTCAACCCAAGGATGTGAACTTGAAATGGGTCGGCACTATATGTGCACTAGGGGCTCAAGTAGTCATTGCATCCTACAACTACAAAACATAATGCTGAAAGTAAATTACTGAAAAGGAAGTAAAGAAAATACTGAGCATCAACCAACAACTATGATGAATTGAAATGCAAAGCAAGAATGAAAGATATGAGCAACAAACAAGAACTACTATGTCTGCTTTGGCTGCAAGAATAGACATAGAATGGACTTCTCCTGGATGCAGGAACAATCAATGCCATATTTCAAACTAAGTATCAAATGACAAGTAATACTAGCTAATTCTAAGCTAAGAGAACGGATTACTCACCAAGTGGGCCCCCTTGGATAAGTATCCTCTACACTAACAACTTAGATGTTCAAACTCATAACTTTATTTTCATTCACTGTAAATTGTGCATACAAAGAGTGATGTATCTATATCACTAAAATGAGAGTACAATGTAGAATCATGCAACCCACTGAAGAAGGAGCGTCAAATTATTATTTATACTACAGCTAACAAGGCATTCAACTCCATGACCGGGAGGATGCCATTTAGGGAAAGCAAGGAAAAGTGGAGCGGTGGCAATTACACATGCATGGAATCCGGTCAAACATGCAAGTCAAGCACAGATTCAGCACAAAAGTAACACCCGTGCATGCTCGATCATTAATGTCCACTGCAAAGCGGTTACATTCAGTTGCATAAGAATCTCTACTATCAATTTCCTTTGACCTAGAGCGGCTTCTCAGCTAGACTTTATGGTACATGCCCAGCTGGCAGTGTTCCCCATAACTTGATGTATTAAGTATGCAATCCAAGGTTAGTATGCACAATAATTGCACATCAATAATCACTCTAAGAAACACTCATTAATCATATGCAAATCAACATAGATGACCCACATATTATGCCAAATATCATTAAAGCCTATAGAGATAGGTAATGTCAAATTTCAATGGTTTGAGGGAAACATTATGCTAATACCAACGCTTAAGCATTAAAATCCATGACATCAATGAGCAAATAGACTATAGATTTTACCCAAACTAGACAAAAAACTAGGCTCATCACTAGGTACCGAATACCGGGAACCAGGAATGTTTGAAAAGGGAAAAAGGTAATACAAATGTGAGCAGAATGTTCCAATCCAATAGTTGAGTTTTGCTAAAATGGAAGTTCCGGTAAAACCAAAGTTTGGGGAAAATTCATGGGTAAAGTTGAATACCGAGCACCGGGTAGCAATGTAAAGTGAAGTTTTAAAATCTTATGGTTATCTAATGATTCTGATAGTCCAGTAATCCGGTATATATAAGATAATCATGCAAGGATTTGTGATATGCTAGAAAGCATGTTATTTATGAAAAATTTATGTGATAACAATTGAATGATGGTTTTATTTACATGAGATATTTATAAATGTTTTTTTTTAAATGGATTTAATGAGTGGAATTTGTGATTGCAGGAGATGCAAAGTTCATGTATGGACAGTCAGGAAAATCAAATTTGCAAATAGATCTGATGGTGTTACCAGGTTCAAAAATACACTTTAAAATCTCATGCTGGAATAGAGTTCATTGTGAAGATACACCGGATACTAGGAAATTGGGACTCTGGAGTTCAAGCGTGTGGCCAAGAAGTGTATCCATTCTAGAGGTTCCTTATTCTTGGAATGTTCAAATCGAGGATGAACTTGAATGTAGGAACGGAAATTCCACCTTATCATTCTAAATGTATGGGAAGTTCCTACATTTTGTTTGAACGGATTTGTTTGGTTCCAAGAAGGATCCTTGATAATAAAAGATTAAAGCCTGAAGTGCTTCAACGTGTAATTGAAGTTGACCTCCATTGACTTTGATTGCAATTCTCTTACCAGTCACTACATTCCACGTGCCTTGATGTGATTCTTCTCTTGGATTTCCTCTCATGTATTTTCCTTATCCTATTTGTGCCTTACTTCTATAAAACGCCGGAGGATACATATTTTTAAGTTTAGTTCAAAATTCTTGGATTCCGGAAGAGCCAAAACTTCTCTAAGTTTTGTTCTTTTATCCTGTTTTTTGAATAATTCCAATCTAAAAACTTGTATGCACATAGATATTAATCATTATTAAAGCCAATTTGATAGCTACCTATCTCATGAATCTTTGTAGTTGGTTTTGTTATTTCAACCAAACAAGACTATGTGTTGTGTCATTTAAGGGTGCATGCAGAACCTACTAAGTGTCCAAACTAAAACCCCTCTCTTTAAAAGCTCGCACTATTTTATATGTAGTTGGGATACAATCTAGTTAAGTAGAAAGAAGTTTTCTTTGATTTGGTTAATTCTTTGGGGCATGTGTGGAGAATAACGGAGATAAATTTTAATTTTTAGTATTTTTTATGCTTTATTTTAGAATAGATATTTAAATTCTGGAAAATGTTTCAAAAAATAGATGAATGGATGGAAATTTATTGAAAATATTTCGTATCCTATGAAATTGTTGAATGCTTAATGCTAAATATACTTAAGTGATAGCAAAATTGTTGATGTTCATGAAATATTGTTTCAAATCTTTCGATTTTATGATATTATTTTATAGTCTAACTAAAAATTCAGTGTCTAATACATATGATTTCAAAAAAACATAGTCCCTTTGTGATTAACATCAATATCACATCATACCCTGAAGTGAACCTAGTACTATCAAGACCTGACTACTGAATACTTGGGATTGAACTGAGCCAACCTTTTTCCTATCATATGGATCCCCTAGGGTTGTCTTTGGTTAAGTCTTTCAAGAAGGATAGGCTCTTCACGGTTTGTATGTGAATAATTTATTTTCCCTGTTACTGTGAGTAACATCACCATCAACAAACATGATTGAATTTGTAGATAGATGCTTGGAATTTCAGTGAGTTAAGGCTAAACATGTGCATCCAATAGGGCTTCTCTATCCTCATGACATGCCTGAGTACAAGTGGTAGGTGATTAGCATGGACTTTATACATGGGTTACCTTTGAGTAAAAATAGGCATGATGTCATCTTAGTAGTAGTTGACAAGTTGACTAAGGTGGCACATTTCATTCTAGGGAACCTTAAGGATGGATTGTTGACCTTAGCTAATAAATTTTTCCAAGAGATCTTCCATTTGTGTGGGGTTCCTGATACTATCATATTTGATAGAGATATTCGAATGACATATAGATTTTGGACAACTTTGAATACAACTTTGGGAAATAAGCTAAATTTTAGTTCAACATATCAGCCTCAGACTAACGGTCAAATAGAGAGAGTAAATCAGGTATTAGAGGATCTCCTCTGAATGTATTGTATGGACCAACAGTATAAATGGGAAGAGTACCTACCATTGGTAGAATTTTCCTACAATAACTCTTTTCATGCATCTGTGTATGGCACCTTTCGAGACTCTCTATGGCCGAAAGTGTCATACACCCATTAGTTGGGACAAGTTGGAAGACATTATTATAGTGTGTCCTAAAATACTTAGAGAGATGGAAGAGTAAATTAGACTCATCAAAGGTAGACTGGAGGAAGCAGCAGATAGACAAAAGAGTTATATCAATAGGAATAGGACCTTCAGACAGTTTACAAAGGGGAATAAAGTCTTTTTGAGAGTCAAGCCACACAAGAGCTCTATTTCTTTTGGGAAATCTTCCTTGTTGAATCCAAGATGTGTGGGTCCTTTTGATGTGTTGGAAGTGATTAACCCAGTTGCATGTTGACTTGCTCTTCCACCTGCTCTAGCTCGACTCCATAACATATTTCATATTTCTTTACTTAAACCATACCATCCAGATGCAGCTCACATACTTGATTGGCATTCCTTATAGGTACAGGATTGAGGGATGGTGCTAGTGGAACCCATCAGAATCCTAGATAGACACAACATTAAGTTGAGAAACAGAGATATTGTCTAGAATAAGGTTCAATGGACCAATATTCTAAGGACAGTGCTACATGGGAGGATGCAGAGAAGATATAATTTTCCTTTCCTCATTTGACTTCCTAGATAGACTCATGATGTTTCAATGAGATATTATTGCTTTAGCATTTTGGATTTGCATGTTATGATATTTTGGCCTGATAACAGTATGATTGGATGTTGAAATAGACATATGTGATTGAGTTTTGTTTGACAAGACATCGAGATGATGTCTCTTGTCATCTCTAAATTATTGCTTATATTTAATAATGTTAAGTTATTTAAAATAATTGGAAAAAGAATTTATCAGTTTTTTACTTGTGATAAATTTAAGATTTCAATGTCATTTCAAAATGTTCATATATGTACACTTTATAATCGAAAATGAAGGATGAATGTTATGATGAAGTAATGAAATAATTTCGTTTTTAGTATGGTTAATGTTACTGATGAAAATTTTCAAGTGCAAGTGTGTGTGAATGCAAGAATAGGTTGATGAACAAGAACATGGTTGAGGTAGGAGTACTTTGTCAGATGACAATCGGTAAGCATGTTGGAATCTAGATCACACGCACCACTGAAAAATCATAAGATTACATTAATTCACACATGGTAGGAAATCATTTTTATATGAATGTCATGCATTTGTTTTAAAGATAGGGAAAGAAGTGGCAATGATTAAAGTTGTAAATTATGGGAAACAAACTAATAGTTCAATTGTTTTACCTCATTTGTTAATGTTGTTTACATTCAAAAAGAAGACAAAAAAAAAATAACACAATAGTGTATGATGATATATTAATATATATGTATATATATATATAATAAAATAAACACAAGAATTGTTAAATGAAGGATTTTAATTAAAATTCCTTTTTTACGACATTGTAAACGAATTCTTTGTAAAATAAAATAATACATCCAAAATGGGAAATGAAAACTATCATATTAGACATGTTGATATCCACAAGTAATAATAATAGTAGTAGTAATAATTTTTAAATAAAAGAATTTAATTTATTTTAAAAAATTATTACTTTTAAGAATTGAATGCTTTTAGACCACGATAAACAACCATCAATTGCTCTACATTACAAATTAAATTAAAAATGGAATTTAAGAGAGTAGGGGGTCATCCTTGATTTCTACAAAGAAAGATTTTAATTGCAAGAGGAATAAGGGTGGCTAATAATAAAGAAACATTCATGAAATAAAATGAAACACAATTTTATTCAAGAGAAAGAGAAACACACATAGGAAGAAGTAGATAACATGAATCAAGGAAGAGATTTGACCCCAGGAAAAAAAAAAAAAAAGGAAGGAAAAAGGTTGGTTCATTGGGAGGAGAAATCTTGTTGTTTCCATTCATATTTTCTTTCCCTCTCAACCATCGATTGATCTTGGGCCAAAAATAGAGGTAAGGTATAATAGAATCTTTCCAATAATGTGTCTGAAGCTTTTCTTTCTTCATTGAAATCACTATTTATTCTCTAGAATAACTTTTGTTTCTAAATAAAGCCATTTTATTTAATACTATCTTTCTTGGAGTCTTTTACTTGTTATTGATGAACATAGCATGGACTTGTATTCCCTTGATTTCCCTCATTATCATTATGCTGCATTTTTCTCAAATGTTGAAAGAATTTATTTATCATTTTAGCAATGATAGGATACACTTTAATCCTTTGTCTATCACATCTCCTCTCTTTTGTGTAGAGGCTTCCTATACACTTTTATGCATATTTGGTATGGTCCTTTTTGCTTGTAGAAAAGAGCTTGACTCCACACCATGTATCGGCATTGGCTCATAGCCATCGCTTTATCTAAACGATGTTTTCCACCCATGTAATTTCTTCCAAATGTAGAAGTGACCCTTCTCATTTGAACTTAAAACCATCGCATGTATTGTTTCCTCATGGGTCAAAATATGTTTTTGGCCATCATGGAGCTTATTCATCCTATGTATAACCCGCAAAGATGGGGACCACATTTCCTAAGTCGCATATGGTTTTATGCCTTGTCTTTGACTTCACATTTAAAATGCACCTGTTAAGCCATTGGTTGACTCATTTTATTCCCACAGGGAGGTCGGCTACATGTATTTTATGCACATATCTCTTATTATTTAACCTTTATTTCCATGAGCTCTTAGCATATTGACTCGGCTTCATATCCAACGTTGCTTCATAGTAATCCCCATACGCTTGAGATAATCTCACCGAAGGTTCTTGAAACCTGATAGGGGGCAACTTAGAGATTATTAACTTCTAATCTGAAGGCTCCAATATTCATTGTGTTAGCAGATTTAATTGTCTTCATAGGGGATAACATCTTTATATTTCTCCCTTGCATCTGAAGTCGACCCTCCTCAAATATGATGAGGTCCACACCGCCCCAATCCCATAGAAATCACAACAACAGATACCAACACAGAAGATGCGAGACAAAAAAATGAATCACTTTCAATTATTTTTAGAAAATGAAATTACAAATTCAAAGCTTACATGCTACAGCCTCATGGGCTTGATTCATTACAACAAATTCAACTCTAAAAAGAAAATCTACTATTCGAAGAAACAATTTGCACTATCGGGGCCAACTTCTACAACCCCCGCTTAACCCTTTTTATTTTCTCCAATAACCACCCTAGAATGTTCTAGAAAGTTCAATTTTCCCCTTTTTGTTTTAGCGCCAAAAGTCCTGCCTTTTGATTTCTGGCCTAGGAAGAAAATTTTATGAAATTTACTTTTTAGAGGACCAACTTCGTAGGGCCATAACTTTTGATCTTGGTGTTTGATTTGCTATTATTGCATATCGTTGGAAAGCTCTTGACAAGCTCTACAATGCATGAACCACCATAGGTCAGTTCAACCACTTTTTGAGTTGTTTTGGGGCCTCTAAAGTTTTATATTTTAATTTGAAGTTGCATTGGAGAAATTTCTTGGGACAGAAACTTTAATTTCTCCCAAACCGTGTAGGTTATTGAGGTGATTCTTTCGCAACCAAAAATGTTTTTCAGCTCTATTCCTTGGGGTAAATTTTCACGTCCATACAAGCCCGTTTTGGCCAACTTACTAAAAATAGTAAGTGACCATTTTTTGCTATTTCTGACGTCTGACCATCTTATACCCCTTAAGTGTCATCATGGGACTTAAAACAACTAAAGAAAATAAAGAAAACATTTTTTTTGGGTGATACAAGATTTCCCTACACCGCTGGATGCTCTTGCGTCAAACACCCAGGGTAATTTGAAAAGTGACCCTGTCACTTCCCAAGAGTTAGAGGGAAACCAAGATGGTTAACCTCAACCTTAGACAACCATGATGAATCTTCAATAGTCCTTCCTCTCCATTTCACCAAGTACTCTGCATATTTCTTGTTTCTTGTGCTTCTACCCACACGACTATCCAAGATTTCTTCTATCTCTTCCTTCTTTGAAGTAGGTGCTGGAATATTCAACTGTTCATTCATCTTAGTAGGTTACCCAAACTCCTATTCACCACCTCTGTTTTTCCATCAGTCTGTGGATGGTGTGTAGAACTAAACTTCAAATATATCTTCAACTTCTTCCATAATGTCCTCTAGAAATAACCAACAAATTTGGTATCTCTATCTGAGACTGTACTCTTTGGTAGACCATGTAGTCTCACCACCTCTCTGAAAAACAACTCTGCAACATGAACAACATCACTGGTCTTATGACACGAAATTAAATGTGACATCTTCGAAAATCTAGCCACCACCACAAATATGGAATCATGCTCTCTTTGGGTCCTTGGCAAGCCAAGAACAAAATCTGTGCTAATATCCTCCCATGGCCTCTCAGGTACAAGTAATGGCTGATACAATCTAGTATTTTGACTTGTTCCTTTTGCCATCTCACATAATCTACAACTTTGTACAAACTTCTTTACATCTTGTTGTAATTGTGGCCAATAATAATTCTCACTGATAAGAGCAATGGTCTTATCTCAACCAAAATTTCCAACCAATCCTCCACTATGCTTCTCCTTGATTAGATTCTCTCTCATAGAACTCCTTGGAATGCACAATTGGCTTCCTCTAAACAACATCCCATCTTGGATTAAGAAGTCCAACCATCTCATCCTATCTAATGTAACAGGTTCCAAACAAGCCTTCCAAGCTTCTATAAAGTCTGGATCTTCTAGATACAAACTCTTGAGTTCATTGAAGCCAACAACCTCTATATTCATTTCTATCAATAAATTTTTCCTTCTACTCAAGGCATTTGCAACTCTATTTGACCTTCCACTCCTGTGCTTCAAAGCAAAGGTATAACTCTGCAAAAATTCAACCCATTTTAAGTGCCTTTGATTTAACTTTCCTTGACTATTGAGGTACTGCAAAGCCTGGTGATTAGTATATAAAACAAATTCTTTTGGCAACAAATAGTATCTACATTTCTATAAAGCTTGAACTATAGCATAAAACTCTTTATCATAGACGGGATATTTCTTCTTAGCATCATTTAACTTCTCACTAAAATAGGCAATAGGCTTACCTTCTTGACTCAAAACAGCTCCTAGGGCAGTGCCACTAGCATCACAATCTACCTAAAAGACCTTATTGAAATCCGGAAGCTCCAAAACAGGTTGCTCTATAACTTTCTTCTTCAACATATCAAAAATTTTGGTTGCTCTTGTAGTCCACTTAAACTCTTTTCTATCCCATCTCATTGCTTCAGTTAGAGGTGCACAAATACTACTGAAATTTTTAATAAACTTTCTATAAAAACTTGCTAGACCATGAAATGATCTTACCTCTATAACATTCCTCGAGGTAGGCCATTCAATGATAACTTTCACCTTCTCTGGATCCAATTTAAGACCCTCTATTGAGACAAAAAATCCCAGATACACCAACTCTCTCTTCACAAAACTACATTTCTTCAAATTAATCAACAACTTCTCCTCCCTTAGCTTCTCAAAATCAAAATATCATCCAAATAAACAATAACAAATTTTCCTAAAAATTCTTTTAATACCTCATTCATAAGTTGCATAAATGTGCTCGACACATTGGTTAGCCCAAAAGGCATGACTAACCACTCATACAAGCCTTCCTTGGTTTTAAAGGTTGTCTTTCATTCATATCCTTCTCTAATATAGATCTAGTGATATCCGCTCTTCAAATCTATCTTTGTGAAGTACTCAGCTCCACTCAAACAATTCATAATGTCATCCATTCTCAACAAGGGAAATCTATACTTGATAGCGATCTTGTTAATGGCTATAGAATTTGTACACATTTTCCATTCCCCATCCTTCTTTGGTGCTAGTACTACAGATACTACACATGGACTCAAACTCTCTCTGATCAATCCCTTCCGCAATAACTCTTGCATTTGTTTGTTTAACTCTTCACTCTCTGTTGCAGTCATACAATGAGCTGCCTTATTCAGCAAAATAGCTCCAGGAATCAAGTCCATTTGATGAATAATCTTTTTATGGGAGGCAAACCTTCAGGTACGTTATCAAAAATAATAGCTTGAAACTCATCCAACAAATCTGAAACCTCTACAGGTACCTCAGTAGCATCTTCTTTATCAACTCTAGGGTTCAATACAAAACACATATGCTCATGCTTCATACCTTCTAGGAACTTTCTTACATCAACCAAAAAAATTATTGCATTACTGCATACATTTTCCTTTGCCTCTTTCAAGGGCTTCAACTTATGACGAACCCAATCCTTTGTCAAATAATAGGTGTTGCAATGACCATCATGTACTACTCGTCGATCAAACTGCCACGATCTGCCTAACGACAAATGACAAACATCCATAGGCATAATATCACACAATACCTCATCATGATAATTTTCAATCTTGAACTTTACTAGACATTGTTCATTTACCAAGGCTTTATGGTCCTTCTACAACCAAGCAATTTGGTATGGGTTCAGATGCCTGCTTCTCTCCAACTGCAACTTACTAACCATTTCTTCTAAAACAAGGTTATCAGTACTACCCCCATCAATAATAACATTGCAAAATTTACCTTCACACTTACATCTGGTGTGAAACAAATTCTTCCTTTGAGTTGGTTCATTCTCCTCATTTAGCAAGGCTCTTCTAGTAACAAGAACCTCTCCTCTTTCTGCCTCCTTAGAATGGGAGGACTCAACATCTTCATCTACATGTGCAACTCATGAATTACCCTCAGGTCTTTGATTTGTCTTTCCTTGATGTTGAGGACACTCATAGGCTCTATGTCCTTCTTCTCTACACTGGAAATAGGTTCGATGAAAGCCTCCTCTTCCTATTCCTCATCCAAATCTTCCTCTTCCTCTTTGGTTTCCATTATTCTAATTATGAGGATGGTAGGTGTTATCTCCTTTCTAGTTCTAGCTACTACTGGCACCTTCACCCTTCTTTTGATCTTCATTTTGACTTATGTATGACCATCCACCGGTCTTTCCTCCAATGGCCTCCACCTCATTGTTTGTTCTCAGACCTCTTGTTCAACCATTCTTCAAACTTTAGAGAAAACTGATAAGCATCCTCAATGGTGGTGATTCTTACTGGTGTCAATTCTTCCTATATGCTTGGCTTCAACCCATTAATATAATAGGAAACTTTCTCCTTAGTTGCCTCAGAATGTCCTGTCTAAATCAGGACCTTGTGAAATTCCTCTGTGTATTATTTCACTGTCCTTATTCCTTGCATCAAGCTTTGCATCTTCTTGAGTAGCTCCAATTTGTAATCAACTGGAATAAATTGTTTCTTCAATTTTGACACCATTTTGTCCCATCTGGAAATGTTATCTTTCCCTTGCCTTCCTCTTTCCACCATGTACTAGCAGGAACTTTCAATTTTTTCTTTGAAAACCTCACTCTGTGAGGATCTTAAATCTCCTCAAACTCAAAAAATTCCTCCATGTCATTGATCTAATCACTCAATTCTTTAGGATTCATATTTCCACTAAAAGTTGAAACCTCCATTTTAGGTCTCTTCCCAATGCTTGAGATCTCTCGCAACAATCTTCTTTCTCTAGGATCCATTGGATCCTACTCTTCCTCTTCCATTTTCTCTTCCATTTCATCTTCACTATCATCTTTGTCTTGTTGCACATCTCTTCTTCGAACCTCTTGTTGCAAGGTTTCACCTTCTAAGGGCTCTAATTTCATCTCTAGGTGGATCTCTTCCTCCATCACCTCAATCTCTACCTCTACCATATTGGGCAAGTCTTGGAGGCATATTGAACTCAACCCACACTCATGGTCCAACTGCAATTGCCTCACATTCTGCGCTCTGTTACAAGCTCAGGAACTCCTGTTTTGATACCACTTGATGAGGGCCACACTACCCCAAACCCATAGAAATCACATCAATAGATACCAGCATAGAAGATGTGAGACAGAAAAATGAATCACTTTCAATTATTTTCAAAAAATGAAATTACAGATTCAAAGCTTACATGCTATAGCCTCATGGGCTTGATTCATTACAACAAATTCAACTCTGAAAAGAAAATCTACTATTTGGAACCACAATCTACACTATCAGGGCCAACTTCTACAACCCCCACTTAACCCTTTTTATTTTCCCCAATAACCACCCTAGAATGTTCTGGAAAGTTCAATTTTACCCTTTTTGTTTTGGTGCCAAAAGTCCCACCATTTGATTTCTGGCCTAGGAAGAAAATTTTATGAAATTCACTTTTTAGAGGACTAACTTCGCGGGGCCATAAATTTTGATCTAGGTGTCTGATTTGCTATTATTGCATATCATTGGAAAGCTCTCGACGAGCTCTACTACATGTGAACCACCATGGGTCAATTCAACCACTTTTTGAGCTGCTTTGGGGCCTCTAAAGTTTTATATCTGAATTTGAAGTTGCATTGGAGAAATTTCTCGGGATGGAAACTTTAATTTTTCCCAAACCATGCAGGGTATTGAGGTGATTATTTCACAACCAGAAATGTTTTTTAGCTTTGTTATTTGGGGTAAATTTTCACGTCCATACGAGCCCATTTTGGCCAACTTACTAAAAATAGTAAGTGCCCATTTTTTGCTATTTTTGATGCCTAACTGTATTATACCCCTTAAGTGCCATCATGGGACTCAAAAAAACTAAAGAAAATAAAGAAAACAATTTTCTTTTGGGTGATGCAAGATTTCCCTACACCACTGGATGCTCCTGCATCAAAATATGTGCATGCTTCTTTTCAATCTATTATAGTCTTGTCCAGACGTCTTAAGATGTGCAAGTGCATGTCGACTCAAAGCATTTTTTGAGGGTTCATCCCATTTTTCTATATCTTATCCATAATGTTCTAACAAATGTAAATCATGTAATATTGTTGTTCAAACCATTTGGTGCTTATTAGTATAAACCATCAGTGGACTGTTCCTAGAATGAACACCCATGTTTATAAACCGACTATGGTGAATCTCTAGAATAAAACACATCTCATGATTCTCCGACCTCCATGTCTCATCTACCCAAATTTGGGCCTAAATGAAAGATTCTAAATAATCATCGTAACCCAATATGTATGTTAGAATCAGATGTAATCTTAAATAAATTATTTTTATTTAAATGACTAGATCTGTGAAAATGAATACTCTTATTTTAAAAAAAGGGGATGAACATTTTAAATAAATCATAAGTACACTCTTTATCTTTTTGTGAAAACAATGGTGAATATTCTAAAAGGATATATCTAGAATCCAAGCTATACTTGGAAAATTCCTTAAAACTTATCTGATTGGTTCACAATTTTATTTTAAAGGAAATATGGTAAAAGTTAATGTTTTTCTTTTTGTACATTACCTAGAAATGAAATTATAATGTTTTGTATGAAATATCGTTCTTTTTTTAATTAAAAGAATGTATATGCATACTTTAATACTGTAATTGAAGGCCATATATGTGTATACACATAAACCAATTATGCATATACACATACATGTGATATACCTTCTTTTAACAACTTATATTCTTTACTTGAATAATGTGTGATTCATTTCATGAAGGAAGAAGGGAAATATATGCATTAGTATGTTGTTGAATGTGTTGTGAAATGTGCATGAATGTTTTATTTAATTGATGAATATAGAATATGTTAAATGACTAATTATATGTTGCATAACCTACAAGAAGCAATAAATATGACTTAGTTTACTATGCATGAATATGTTGATTTCAAGGTTACCTAGTGAATCATATGAAAAATGTGCTTGTAGAATTTTTTATTTTTTCAACATAACAAGGTTGGCTAGGATAACTATTGTGTGGTCTCACAACACGCCCCACGGCTATAAGGCTTGGGGACCCAAGTGGAAAATTAACGATTATGGAAGGTGTTGGTTAGCAAGGAAGGATCAACTGAAGTTAAAGTTAAAACAAAAATTTTGGAGTAATTTGTGATCCAAGTGTACAAAGTACCAAAACTGGGTATCGGAAGGCTTGGAATTTTAAAATGTCAAAGCAAGGTTTTGGTCAAGTGTTTTGGTATAGGAGTGAAGGTGCGAGAAAGGTGGAAGTTCTAGTAAAATTTAGAGTCTAGAAAGTTTTTTGTTCCAGTAAAAGCTAAATTCATCAAGTACCAGGTACTAGGTAGCAGTGTTAAGTTTAAAGTTAAATGTTTAAGTTTTCCTGAGGGTCTGAAGGTCCGGTAACCCACCCAAAAGGAAATAATTACATGGGAATGCATTTGCAAGCGTGTTATTTATGTTTTTTTTTAAATGATGGTTTTGTTTTCATGAGAGTTTTATGAATGTTTTAAAATGGATTTAATATGTGGAATTTGTACTTATAGGAGGAATAGGTTGCAATACAAAATTTGGGTATGAATGATCAAGAAAACTTGGGTTGCAAGCAAATCTGATGGTGTTACTGGGTTTAGTAGTCCACTTCAGAGGCTCATGCAAGAACAAAGCTCATTGCAAAGAAGCACCGGATACTGGGAAACTGGGAATCTTGGTATTACACATCTGGAGAAGGAGTGTACTCAATCCCAGGGTGATTCACTTCTAGGAACATTTTGTCTGAGTCTGAACCTAGATGTAGGAGTGAATGTCCAAATTGATCATTCTGAATATATGGGAGTTCCTACATTCCATTAAAGGATTTATTCATATTCAAGTTATTATCCTGGTGATAATAAAGATGAAAATCCTGAAGGATATCAACGTGCAAATGAAGGTTGACCTCTGTTGATTTCATCATCAATTCTCCTACCAGTTGTTATATTTCACGTGCCTTGTCATGATTCATCCCTTGGATTCCCTCTCATGCATTTTTTCTAATCTCCCAAGTGTCTTGTTCTTCTAAAAGGTCGGGAGATGTTTCATTTTAAGTTAAGTTTAGAATTTGTGCATGTCAGAGAATCAAAACTTCTCTAAGTTTTGTTTCTTTTTCCTTTTTTCTATTCCATTCCAAATTAAAAACTTGTATGCATGTAGAAGCTAATAAATATCAAAGCACAATTTAAAGCTATCTCTTGATACAAAATCTTACGTAGTTGATCATTAGTTCTTGTCAGAAAATCCTATGTGTTGTGTCATTTAAGGGTGCATATAGAAACTACCTAGTGTCCTAATGATCCCTCTCTCTTTAAAATATCGCATCATTTTGTGCCTAGTTGTGAAGTAATCTAATGACTCATGGAATGGTTTGCTCTGGTTTGATTAATTCTAATGGCACTTTTGAATTTTTCAAAATCTAAAGTGCTTATATTAAAACCCTAAGAATTTTTACCTAAAATCTTTGTTACATCTAATGTAGGGTTCTTATATGAGGTTTATGGTTTTTTTCATTTTAGTTGCTTCTGTGTAATGCCTATTGCCAGTCACAAAAAAAAATCATAGTTTATTAATGTCATCATGTGACTGGCCCTTCTCATGTCTAGGTCTGAATTGCCCATCTCTTATAGGGTTAGGGAAAGGATCTTTTGACCTTTACATCCTTTGTATTGCGTGATTCAAAAGTCTTGAGCCTATTACTTTCATGTCATCCTAAGGAAGTCCTCTCTTTTAGAACAACTTAAGTGCATGTGCTTGAAAGCTTCCACTTAAGTCCCGATGGCCCTCATAGCTTTATCGATCATTGTTGATTTATTCATAGGCTTACACCTTGAATTAGCGACGAGCGATGGAATGATGTTTTCCATAGACATCAATCATCGCTAATGGCTTTTGAGTTTTCAAATTTGTAATAGCGATGAGTGATGCTTTTGGCCTTGTGTTCTTATCGCCCATCACGGATAGCCATGAAAAGATAAACTTGAATTAGCGATGAGCGATATGATGTGATTTCCTTTATATCAAGTAATCGCAGATATGTTTTAAATATAATTCTCACATTAACGATACATGATGAACCTTATAAATGTTGTAAATCCTCTCATTGTTAATTTCTTGTAAAATATATGAGGAGAATTAGTGATGAATGAAGGCCTTATGTTATATCGCTCATCGCAAATTCATTTCAAAACTTGAGTTCTTAATTAGCGATAAGTGATGGGTGTCCTCTAAAAGGGATTTTCTTTCACTAATTTGATATGATCTTATGAGCGGTGTCTTTTGTGCCTTTTATTTTATGTAGGTTGTACGTGTCTAAATCTAATGCCTCCACAACATCTCTTGTCGTTGATAGGATCCTAGGCACAAAGTTTGAATTAGCGATGCGTGATGGAAGGATGAATGTGACCAAAGGTCAGGCCGCAAAACCAGGGGCTAAAGATCATCGCGTGGATGTTCACATCGTTGATGGAGTTGGGCGAGGATGAAGTAAATCAACAACAAGTGATGACCACTAACGAAAAGGGAAATGTGGCAAGATCCTAGGGATTCTGCGTAAAGCAAAAAGGAAAGCAACAAAAGGATTGGAGAATCGTTGATAAAGTTTTAAAGCAAGATGATACAATGGACTAAAAATTATCACATGAATAACTTCCTCGCTAATTGCACCCTAAAATTTGGGGAAGATCAGCAATGAATCATATAAAGAAAGTTTCTCTCTGAAAAAAACTAGCCTTATGTAATTCACCGATGCAAAGCACATATTAGGTTGGCAATACATGCTAATTGTTAGATCACATATGATTAATCAAGATTAGGGAATAACGTGGCAACATTTGAGATAGCATCACATTTTTTAAGGAGCAAGTTGATAATGGTAGAAAAACGATGCTCATGGCCACCTTAGATGAAATTTTAATTTCTCTAAGATGAACGGACCAGATTTAGAGCCAAACTGATAAGTTACCAATTCACTCACACAGGGAGTTTTGAATCATTAATTATGCATGCTTGAATTTTATATTTAATGCAGGTTGATCACTGTTTATTCACACTATCTTTTCAATCTGCAGTGTGTGTGAGGCAAAGTGTAACATGGGGTAAAAGGTTACTAGTCTTTCTTGAGTAGAATTTTCTTGTCCTAGGTAGGTTGGTATGAAATTGGGTTCTCTGGTCTATTTAGGAATTATGTTGCTTGAACTAGTTGTAATTATTGGGGTTGGGGTGTTTCTCCTTTGGGTCTTGAGTCAAAAATCTTGTTAATTATCACTCTGCTAGTTTTAACGAAATGGGAAAATCTAGTGCAAAAATTTCACCTGTTAGGAGTCTAGTCGGCTAAGTGTGTTTGAGTGCCATGAAGACATGACTAAGCAAGAAGCCATGGTTTCCCCTAGGATTTCAAAGGGTAAAAGGAGGGCTCGAGATGATAAGAAGAAGTCAATTGTGCAGAGTACTTACCACTTGAGGAATAGGACCCTTCCAGGAGAAGTGGTCAAATTCAAAGGCAAGCAACTAGTGCAACCAGTGAAGAAGGCCGGGAAAAAAGAGAAAAGCCACAGGACCCGCCTGGGAAAACATAATTCTCCTATTGTGCTTTATGATACTCCTTCGGATGCTAAAGCTGATACTGACTCGGACTATGGCCAGTACATTCGTTCTCTAGTGCCATATGGGAGCTATGATGATGATGTACTAGTAATCCCTCCAATTTCATTGAGGACAAGGAGTGGTCAAGCATTTTCACATGCCGACGAATTTGAATAGGGTCATTGCCTTGTTTTAGTTTTTGATGAAACCATGGTCTTTGCATAGGAGGTATTTTTTTTTCATGTGTCCATGGTTTATCTTTTACTTTCCCATGTTGATGTGGAATTTTTGTTTCAAACAACAAATGTTGTGACAGTGACCACCAATATCCTACACATGTTTTTTGCCTTTTGTCCTCCCCTATTCTCAAATGATTGTGTAAGAAACCTCCTAGGAGTTCTTCGAGGAGTTAGTTAGAATTAGTTTTTTGAAATGAACTCAAGTGAAAATGAAATTTTAATTTAGTCAGGTGCTTGTTGCTCCCCTGCTTATATAAAGGGGATTTCATGGCTGAAAGGAGAGTTCAAAATTTTGAGTCTAGACAGGGTGACAGTATATGCTATGCTCTAAAAGCATAATAGAATGTAAATGGATAGTCTAGTAGATATATCAGAAGAAAGTTTAAGATGAAAGTTATATTGTATACGAATCTTAAATATGGTTTTACAAAGAAATATCAAAAATGAAGAAGAATTTTAGTTTCAAAATATGGCTCTCCTATGTGTTTTCTTCCAAGTTATGAATGAAGTTGTTAATGACAATTTCATTTGTCTTTTTGTCATTTGCACAGACTAGATGAATTTTTTTTATGCTTTAGTTCATTAAATTGATTAAACGCTAAAATGGGCTCATTAGTTTGTAAGAAAAGGATATAGGATTTAGTAAGGAAGTGATATTTTGCATACATAGTGAGTTAGATGTTACAAAGTAACATTCTAATAGTCAATTAATTTCTGAAGTTCAATCAGAATTGTATTACCAATTGATTACAAGGTATAACTCTTTTTCTCCCTTAGATAAGGCATTGATTGTTTTATTAGTTTAGCTTATGATTATTTGAGCCAGTATTGAATTGGGCCTAGGATTCAAGATGAAGAATGATTCACAAAATACTTTAAACTACATTGTCCCAACTCCAAGTATGTAAACACACTCCTTAAAATAAGTAATACTTCTATCTAAGGTTTGTCGAGCCTTTGATAAGGTGATTTTCATGAAATAGTGCATCTATGTGAAGAAATACTCTTGACGTAAAGTGAGATATTATGAGTATGCATGGGATTACCCTCCCTGGGTCTCACAGAGCCCGAAGAGAAGAAGTGAAGTACTAATTACTTTACTTAGGTGTTGGCCAATCCTCAACCTAGCTGATAATTGAGTTGCGGCAAGCTCATAGGTTAGGACTAAGATTAAGTTTGGTTCTAAAAAAATAACCAACAAATTTTTGGGGGCATGCGTGGATAATACCGAGAAACTTTACTTTTTCAGTACTTTGGATGCTTTATTAGAATAGATGTTTCAATCTCAAAAAAAAATTCAAAAAAAAGAGATGAATGTATGGAGTTTTTATTACTAAAAATCCTTTGATTCCATGATATCCTTGAATGCTTAAAGTTAAATTTACTAAAGTGAAAGAAATTTGTTTGAAGTTCATGAAATTTTATTGCAAATCTGTCGATTTCATGAAGTTGTTGAGTTACCAAAATGAGATTATCCTTTACCTACCCTATGATTCCTTTGAGAACCCCAAAAGACCATTTACCCCTAGTGATTAACAACATTTTCACAATGAACACTAGCATGAACCTAGTATGGTCAAGACCTGACTTAAAAGAGCCTTGGGATTGAACCGAGCTACCCCCGAACTTAAGGTCCATCCTAGTGAGATCTTTCAAGTAAAGATAGGTTCCCATGGTCTGTCTGTAAGGATTTATCTACATTTTTGGTGTGTGACCGACATCGTCATCAACAATAACTTATTATAAACTAGATTTTATGTTTGCAAGATAAATGCGTAGTAGGGAAGGGTTTTTCCTTATGCATGTAGAAATTGACCTTCTAGGACAAGTGTTGAGAGTGGAATAAAAGAGGATATAGATTTTTCTTTTTTCCAGAATCTATCATTTAGTTGTTTTTTGCAGCATATGCTTGGCCAAGCTTTGTATCCCATAATGTTGAATGGATTGATTTTATGATTTAGCTCTCTTCCATTTCCTAACATCGATCTTGCATGTTCTAATTGTGATATAAATGCATGTAGTTATGTTAGGCATGCACAAGATTCTACCTTGCATTTCAATTTCTTTTGCTAAGTATATTGTGTAGGGTTAGGTATTCTCCATGTTAGGAAGAATTATGGGGAAGCGTAGCTTTGTGGTTGGGTGGAAAATTTCTTGAACCATGTTCTCATCCACCAGTTATGAGTGAGCATTGAAGTGGAATTACAATGAATTTAGCTTATGATTATTGTACATTGTACTACTATGGATGTAAATTTGTTATGACTAATTGGTGATTATAGCCTAGTCAGATTATGTAACCCACCATTATGACATTTTGGAATGAATATAATTCATTACAATGACATGTTGTGCTATGATAGAATATAGCTTTTCAATTGTGTTTTGAAATTATTATTCATATTGTCATAATTGATTTATTTGGTGGTATTAAAGAATGGCACATTACATTTGGTATTAGAGCTTAGGGTTCAACTCTAGGCCTATGAGTCCATAATGGTTGGAATTAGGGTTAGTTGACCCTTATTTTATTTTGAGTTATCATGTGACTAACAAACTTGAATTGAATGTAGGTATGGGAAAGCACAAGTCTAGGAAAAAGAGGGGAAAATTAATTAAGACTTCCAAAAAGCAAGTTGTTGTTGAAGAAAACACAAAACATGAGGTCAAACCCAAAATTCCTAATGACGAGACCTTAGCCCATGCTCTTACTCGACTAAAGTTATAAAAGGGTAAAAATATTAAAGAGTCTAAAAAAATTGCTAAAACCAAAAAACCTTTTGTTGTACGAGACTGGTGTTTAAGGTGCGGACCAAATGCACCCATTTTGACAAAAGATGAGTGCTTGTGAGCACATCCTTCCTTTTCTGAGAAGGTTATTGTAGAATCCGATGAGAACTCGAAAGAGTGTCCTCTTTTTGAAAATGAAGAAACCACCTAATAAGGGGGAAACTATGTAAATAAGGATCTATGTAATCTATTACTATATTAAATAAAGGAATTCTTTCTTTGTATACAAAGTTGTGAACTTGAAGACTTACCCTTGTTGTGAATGAACATGAATATCTTTTATAGATTGCATGTTATAATACTTAGTATTATGTGAGTGAAATGATTAAATATGAAATCTTGTGTCAATTACGCTAAATGCAGGCTATGACGCGGGTCAATCATGAACAATCATGGTGAGCACTAGGAATGAAGGATCTAGTGGGGGAAAAATGATGGTCAGAATGAGAGGTTGGACTGAATCCTTGACCTCTTGAACTAACAAGAGAATAGGATGGACCATTTGGAACAAGAAGTATGAGGTGTGCAAGAGGGTCAAAATCTGAGGAATGAGGAACTACCACAAGGAAATAGGGATCAAGGTGGCAATAACCAAGCAAGAATCGAAGGAGAGCTTGGCAAGGGTATTAAGAGGGTAGCTCCACCAAAATTCAATTGCAAGACCATCGGAGATGGAGTAGAAGCATGGATAATAGAAATGGAAAAGTATTTCTAGCTCCAAAATTTATCTGATGAAACTAAAGTGGTATGGCCTGCTTACCAACTCTCTAGAGAGGTGGCCACATGGTGGGATAATGAGATGGAAAAATGGAAACTACTACTAAGAGAGATGACATGGGAAAAATTTCTTCAACATTTTTAGAAAATGTGGCTTTCCCAACACTCTTTCAATAGCAAGATGACTTAGTTCCAAAACCTCACCCAAGGAAGTATGTATGTGATTCAATATTGGGAGAAGTTCACTCACTTACTCAAATATGTGCCATAGTACTAAATGGATGAATGCTTTCATATTCAAAAGTTCATATTAGGGTTAAGGCCCCAGATTGGAGTAGAGGTGGATATTCATATTCCCCTTACTATGGGGGAGGTCTTTGAGAAGGCCACCAAACAACAACATAAGTTGCAACAACTATCTAATTTTTGCAAGAGTTTGAATTTCAAGTCGTGATTTGAAAATAAGAAAGTTCAAAAGGGTGAAAAATGAAAAGGAAATAAACCCTGCCAAATCAGGAATCTAAAAAGGGGAAATGAATCTCAAGAGAAAGGAGAAGGAAACAGTGGTGGAAAGAACAAAAAGGCTAACAACAACAATAGAAAATTTAATAAAAATCAAAAGAACTCCAAAGAAGATAGGTCAAGAGGTCGGAAAGAGCCACTTGATGGGTGCTACACTTATGGAGGTTATCATTATGCATCAAGCTACCCATATCAGTCAAAGGTATGAAAAGAAGGGAACCAACAGTAGGCTCCACAACATAGATCCATTTGGTGGTGGATAAAAGGCAAGCCGAGTTTCAAGCCTCACTAATCCAACTATCAAGTAAGCTCTATGTCCAATTTATTTCCATTTTGATAGATACTAGAGCCACCAAGTGTTTTGTATACCCAAGAATAATTTCTAAATTACCCATTAGACCCAATCATATGGCCAATTCTTGGATGGTTCATTATGGGAATCGAGCAAAATGAAGGGTGGATTCTTGTCTCTTTTGTAGTGAGTTAGAGCTTCCAAGCTTCAAGACCCAAGTCAATATTTATGTGCACCACTAGGTTCCTATGATGTGATCTTAGGGATTAATTTTCTAACCAAACACAAGTCCATTGTGAACTGTGAGGACAAAATGGCCAATTGTTTAGATGACTATGGGAACCTAGCTAAGATTCATGGGTTGTAAAGACTACTAGAACTTAGGAAAATCTCAACCATGCAACTCAAGGCTCAAAGGAAGGGATGTACCATCTATGTAGTGCATGTTAGTGATCCTAGAAATATGAAACCTTATCTAGATGATTATCCTATTCTTAAGGAGTTTTAACATGTGTTTCCTAAGGAACTCATAGAGTTACCACCCAAGCAAGAATTTGATTTCTCTATCAACCTAGTACTTGGAGTCGAACCTTAGTCCAAGGCACCATATAGGATGACTACAACTGAACTATTTGAATTGAAGGATCAGTTGCAGGAACTATTGATCAAAGGGCTCATTAGACCTAGAGTGTGTCTCCTTGGGGTGTGTTAGTTATTTTTGTAAAGATGAAGGATAGGACCTTGTATTTTTGCATCGACTATAGGATGTTAAACAAGGATACTATCAAGAAATGGTATCCTCTCCCGAGAATTGATGAACTCTTTGATTAGATGAAAGGGGCATCGATATTTTCTAAAATAAATATTTGGTCTAGTTATCACCATTTAAGAATAAAAGAAGAGGACATTCCTAAGACTACCTTTTGAACTTGGTATAGACACTATGAGTTCACTGTAGTACCTTTTGGTTTGACCAATGCTCTAGAAGCCTTCATGAATCTCATGAATAGTGTATTTAGGGATTACCTAGATGATTTTGTTTTGATCTTCATTGCTGATATCTTGGTCTACTCTAAATTCATTGAAGAACATGATAGGCATATAAGGATAGTCCTATAGCACTTGAGAGAGATTTATCGTAAGCTATCTAAATGTTCATTTTATTATGATAGGGTGCACTAACTAGGTCATATTATTTCAGCATAAGGAGTCTCTATAGATCTTGAAAAGATAAAGGCAATTATGGAATGGCTAGCACCTTAGAGTGTGATAGAAGTTTGAAGTTTTAGGGGGCCTTGTGGGACACTACAAGAAGTACGTAAAGTGATTTTCTTAAATCATAGCCACAATCACATCACTTCAAAAGGAAGGAAAAAATTTGAGTGCACAAAAGAGTGTGAGAAAGCTTTACAACTTTTGAAGGAGAAACTATAGCTCCACTGTTGACTATACCTGATCTAAATGGTCAATTCATAGTGATCACATATACCTTAGGAGATGGTGTAAGAGAATTATTAATGCATGATGGGCAAGTGGTAGTGTATAAATAAAGGAATTTGAAGCATCATGAAATGAATTATGCACCACATGATTTGGAACTGGCTACAGTAGTACACACCTTGCAAATGGAGGAACTACCTATTGGGGAAATCATTTGAGCTTAAAATAGATCATTTGGGACTTAGATACATCTTCACCCAAGTGAATCTCAATGCACGACAAAGAAGATGGTTGGAATTCTGTAGTGAGTACAACTTTGGAATTGAGTACATTAAAGGAAAAGAGAATAGAGTAGTAGATGCACTTAGTAGAAGAAGACATCTAGCAGCTATAACCATGACAAGATCTAATATAAGGCAATGAGTGATGCAACACTTGCAAGGAGATGAGCATTATGAAAGAGTAAAGCAAGATTTACAAGAAAACCCTTTAGACCATTGATTTGATGGGTACGAATTTAAGCTACATGGTATCGTAAGATACCAAAGGCGGATGTATATTCCAAATTCTAGAGATCTCAAGAAGTTGGTCTTAGAGGAAATCCACAATGCACCTTATTTAGGATACCCTAGAGTTCTCAAGATGATTGTAGAATTTAATTCCTTGTATTTTTGGCCAAAACTTAGGAAGGACGTGATTGAATTTGTAGCCAAATGCTTGGAATATCAGTGAGTTAAGGCTAAACATGTGCATCCAGTAGGGCTCCTCTATCCTCATGACATACCTGAGTATAAGTGACTTGTGATTAGCATGGACTTTATACAGGGGTTACCTTTGAGTAAAAATAGGCATGATGACATCTTAGTGGTAGTTGAAAACTTGACTAAGGTGGAACATTTCATTCTATGGAACCTTAAGGATGGATCATTGACCTTGGCCAACAAATTTATCCAAGATATCTTTTATTTGTATGGGGTGTCTGAGACTATCATATCTGATAGAGATAATTGGATGACATCTATATTTTGGAAAACTTTGAATGCAACTTTCAGAACTAAGATGAATTTCAGTTCAACATATCATCCTTAGACAGACGATCAAATAGAGAGAGAAAATCAGGTATTATAGGATCTCCTCTGAATGTATTGTATAGACCAATAGTATAAGTGGAAAGAGTACCTATTATTGGTAGAATTTTCCTACAATAACTCTTTTCATGCATCCTTAGGTATAGCACATTTCAAGGTTCTCTATGGGTGAAAGTGTCATACACCCATTAGTTGGGACAAGTTGGAAGACATTATTATAGTGGGTCCTGAAATGCTTAGAGAGATAGAAGAGGAAATGAGACTCATCAAGGGTAGACTGAAGGAAGCAACAAATAGAAAAAAGAGTTATGCCAACTGGAATAGGACCTTCAAATAGTTTACAGAGGGGGATAAATTCTTTTTTAGAGTCAAGCCACACAAGAGCTCTATTTCTTTTTGGAAATCTTCCAAGTTGGCTCCAAGATATGTGGGTCATTTTTCTATGTTGGAAGTGATTAACCTAGTTGCATACCGACTTGCTCTACCACATGCTCTAGCTTGACTCCATAACATATTTCATGTTTCTTTACTTAAACCATACCATCCTAATGTAGCTCACATACTTGATTGGAATTCCTTATAGGTACAGGTGGAACCCATCAGAATCCTAGATAGATGCATCATTAAGTTGCAAAATAGAGATATTATCCAATATAAGGTCCAGTGGGACCAATATTCTAAGGGCGGTGCTACATGGGAGGATGTAAAGGAGATAGAACATTCCTTTCCTCATTTGACTTCCTAGATAGACTCATGATGTTTCACTAAGATATTATTGCTCTAGCATTTTGGATTTACATGTTATGATATTTAGGCTTGATAACAGTATGATTGGATGTTGAAGTAGACATATGTGATTAAATTTTATTTGACAAGACATTACAACGATGTCTCTTCCTAGTGGGGAAGGATGTCACATCTAATTTTTTTCTTACATTTAATAATGTTAAGTTATTTAAAATAATTTAAAAATGAATTTATTAGTTTTTTACTTTCGATAAATTTAAGATTTCAACGTTATTTGAAATTTTGTATATATGTGTGTAAGGGGGAAATCGAGAAACATAAGGAAATAAAATATAAATGAATTAAACTAATCTAATTCAAATAAATATTAAGATTCATACCCATTACTCATGAAATGAACAATACAAGATTATTGAATTCAATGAAATTAATCAATGCAAATGAGAAAGCATACAATGAATTCAACTAACTATATTGCTACCCATCTCATGTCGAAGTGTATTCGCAGCGATGTTGAATTGTGTTGTATCGATGTGAAGCCTCCATTATGTGTTGCAAAAGCTTCAATATGTGTGATGTTCATCGAAGATGTGTGCAAAAGCTTGTGATAAATCAATTGTCAATTTGGCATTACTTCATTGCACAAAATATGTCAATTCTCTAATCTTTTTTGAGGATGAAGAGGATTGTTATATAAATTTTATGAATTGAGATAAACGTGCAAGATCATGTATTAAAATATCCTTATCAACGTTTGAAAGATGTTGAGAGGAATTAGATTGCTTAGTTAGCTTATGTGATCGAATCAATTAAGGATGTTGATTGATCAGTCATAGGAAATAGATTGCCTAATAAATAGATTTGAGAAAATTAAGTTGAGCCTTCAATGGGATTGAAGAATAGATGAACCAATCAAAAAATAGATGAATCAGTCAGTCGATTAGAGTGAGCAATCGATGGTCATAATTTGCTCAATCATAAAAGTGGGTAAGGGTAATTAATTAATTAAGCCTTTTTGAGTTGAACGTGCAAATCATGTTTGACTTTTACAAACAAAGTTGTATTTATTTGTTTTGACCTTTTTGAACGATGTTTGAATAATTTATTTAATTATTCAATTTTAGAGGAAAGTGATTTAATTAAACTATTAAGTGTTAATAATTTAATTGATTTAGGGGAATGGGTAAATTAGCAACATAATTAAATAATTGGTTTTATTTAATTAATTAGGAAGAATAAAGTTAGACTAGGACTTTATTAATAAATAAAATTTATTTAATTAGTCAAAAGTGATGAAAAAGTGAATTGATTAAATAATGTAATATTATTCAAATAATAGAGGAAATTAGGGTTTTTGATGCAATTGATGTGAAATGCAGTGATATTAGGTGATAATGATGTCAATGAGAAATTGTCATTCAAGATGTGTGATAAGTGTTAGGTCATTTTTACATGTCTACATTTTTCCCCTCTTTGAGACAAAGTAATAGTTTCTTTGTTTCAAAGAATTTGATGTTTAAGATCAAGATTTGAAAAGATTTATATACCCCACCATGCCCCAGTGGTCAACAAAATGGTGCTAGGACACTGGGCTTCCCTCTCGAGAGGTTGGCCAAAAAAATTATTTTTTGGTTTTGGCTCACGATAATGTTTTATTTCAGTTCAAATGCATAGAGGATGAAAAATTAAGCTTATAGGACCCTCGTTGATAAATCAGATGTTCCCAAGAGCTCCTAATTTCAACATAGGAGGGTTTCCTATATAAAAAAATTAGGGTTTAAGGGGTTAAAATAAGTAATTAGGATTTAATTTAGCTCATTTGCATTCTTAGCCCTTATTGATTTCTCACCTGGAGCTAGATTTCATGATTATTCGATTCTCAAGGAGCTATGGTGAGGATTCAAGGAGCCCCACATCACGTACAAGTGGTTCATGAGTTTGGGAGGCTTGCTGGTGTCGGTGCACTGGTATGTACCCTTTCCTTTCTTGTTTTCATCTTTCCATTTTTGAGTAATTATTGCATGAAAACTTTTTAGGTGAAAGTAGTAGTTTCATGATTTTTACGCTTTTGCATTGTTTTTGCCACTTTAAAAATTTTGTGAGTGTACCAATCTTGCATTTCTTGGTTGGACTTTATTTATTTGTTCGTGTTTGACTAAAATGTTCACCTTTGTTTTTTCCTTCATTTAGAATGTTCGCTTTTAACTTTCTTCATATGAAATGGCTGCCATTGTGAAATTTGTTCACTTTTGAGAAATATGTTCACATTTGCTATTTTTACCGCTTTTGGAATTATTTACCATTCTTGACAAAAACAAGTTCGCTTTTGACTGTTTTGACCACTTTTGACCAAAAAGTAACCGCTTTTTCCATTTTTGAAATTTTGAGCCAGTTTATTCTTAATCTTAGGTTCGTTTCGTGTTTTCATAGCAAATTCTTAATGTTGTGGGTTGAATGTTTATAGGTGGATCTCAAACTGCTTTACTCGAGAGAGCAACAATTGTGTGAGTTATTTGATTTGATCACTGGTTTTCACGAGATCGAGTGAGATGTGCTAGATGCTATGGGGTTATACCATATATGCTACATGTCGACTATTAGATGCCACAAAGTGATGATGACCGCTCTCATTGAGAGGTGGTACTCTAAGTCATTATCCTTTCATTTGTTGACCAGTGAGGCCACCATCACCTTGGAGGATGTATGGAGGATTATTTTTGTTCTAATTCATGGATAGCTCATGACCTATAGTGTCAGATAAGGTGTCATGTTATGCGGTGAGTTCTCGAGGTCAGGCATCTTTGGGTTCAAGACTCAAAGATAGACCTACCTCCTTTCATTCGGAGTGCAAATCTTGTTTCATTAGTTCTATGTGATTTGGTCTCGAGGATCATCGTTCTTGACTGGTGGGGTAGGTAGTTTCCAATGGGTTGGGGTGTATGTATTGAGCAAATGTTCGAGCATGGTACCAAGTATGTATGGGGCTTGTGTCTCCTTGCACATCTATACAAAGACATGCACGAGGTTGCCTATCATGGAGGTACTTCCATCTCTGTCTGTGTCACCTTGCTTCATGTGTGGTCCTAGGAGCATATCCCAGTTACTAGACCTAATGGTATCTTGGATCAGGATCATAAGGATCCATACTTGTATAGATATGGTGATTTTCTTCACTACACCTGACATGTCCAATTATCCTACTAGCGTCATGTTATAGATGATATGACTAGTTTTGTTTGGAGGTTGTGGTTAGATTGTGATGCATGGCATGATGACTAGGAGCAGCTTCCATTCTGTAGAAGGACACGGTGGTTGATCGGTCATGTTCATTCTTTTCTTGAGAGATATTTTTCCAAAAGAGTTCTCCATCAGTTCGGAGAGTGACAAACTTGCTTTGTTGATGATTACCAGGCTCTTTTTGGCAGGACCACCTAAGAGGTTAGGGTGTGGGGGCTTTAGGTGGATCATGATGCCATAGTGGCTAAGTTTGGATAACTTTCCCCATGTGGATGGGGGTTCCCTGGAGGACCTGTAGATCTAGGTACTACACTAGATTATGATCAGTGGTGGGCTTGGTGGATTCCTCTTTGTTTCACAGATCTTGCTAGTGTCGTGCTAGCTATTAGGAGAGCAGGTATAACCAGCCACCGTGGTGAGAGACAATGACTCAAGATCATTGTCGAGAAGCTTGATAGAGCCAGAAAGGAAGGGAAGCAAGATGGGCATGATGATCCCATGCAATAGGATCAAGAACAAGGTCCTCCTCCTCCACCTAGGGATGCAATGATAGTAGCACATATAGCACATTTGAAAATTTCCTGAGATGTAGAGGTTGTGTGGTGACAGGTCATCGAGGCCCAAGTTGCAATATTGACTACAGAGTGGGATGCAACTAGGTAGGAGAGAGATGTTGCTAGATAGGACTTAGCGATAGAGTGGCAGAAGAGGTTAGCTACAGAGATTTCTTTGGCTGCATCAATTCTGATGGCTTAGCATCAGGATGAGTGAGAGTAGTTAGTACAACAAGTTACTTATTATCAAATGCTCTACGAGGTTTTTGTACCCAGAGCTTAGCGACGACCTAATTTCGAAGAGCCTAGCATAACTATAGGTGTAGAGTCAGGTGGGAATTTAGTCAAACAGTCTCCAGTCATGCCTCATCCATCCCCTCATCATAGCGAGCATTAGTTCATATCTCCACCTCGAGATGTCCATCAGGGCTAAGTCATTTTTTTATCTTTATGATGTATTTTATATCTGAGACTTTGTAGACATGTTTTGTATATACATTCATCGACCCAGTTGAGGCCTCATATATATGTATTATTTTTTACTATATTATGATATAACACATATTGTTTGATGATGTACCTGACATTCTCATTTTTTATGATATATATGAGATATACCATGGTTCAATGTGGCTTTATTATGTGTAATGTTATGATTATGGATGATGACATATGCATGTTCATTTTTTTTGTACTTTTCTGATGTATGCATATGATGTGGATGGATGAATGACTTATATATCTATGTGATGAATGATGATTGATTTTGTATATGATTGATGTTGATGGATGATGATATCTTATATTTGTGATGTATGATACACGTGATATATGATGGTTTTATTGCCTTACTATGGTTTTGATATGTATTGATGAAATTATGGATGCGGGATGGATGTGGTACTAATGATATTTTGATGCAAGACAAAGATGTTAATTAGAAGAAATGTTGGATTATTTAGAGATGGATAGAAAATTGATGATGTTATTTATTGATGATTTTTTCTTTTGCTTGCATGGAGGCTTTGTATCTTTATCAATCCTTATTGATATAGCAAACAGACATGATGCACCAGGGTATTAATAACCAAGGTGGCTTTGTATCTATTGTGTGGACTTTGACTCAACACACAGAATATTCTTGCTCATACCAGACATACGAAAACCCTATTAGAGTATATGGTTGAGTTGTGTTAAAACTTTTCAGACTAATTACATGGAGAGGTATGAAATACCTATCATGCAACTACTACACAGATTGTCTCAAAACAAATTTCATACACAAAACAAAGCAAGTATTCATCATGGTAGTATTACAAAAACAACTCACAAACAAAACAAACATAAATCGACAATTAATGCCACCATTCCTTCTTCTCTAAATCCTTATGGACATCCTCGAGAGATCTTGGGAATGTGGTATTAGGATAAATTGAAAAAATATAAGACTATAAAAAGATAAACAATGTTGCAGTATCACTTGCCATAGTTGTTGTTGATGTCTATTGTAGGAATGTTTTATCCATTAAGACTCATGTTTAGGATTGTTGATATGATTTTTAAGTGGGTATGGTAGTCTATACTTAGGCATTTTTTTCACTTGATAGTTGTCTAATCATTTTGATCTTCACTTTGGAATTTTTTATTTTGATGTTTTTTTGTTTGTTGTTTGTGTTGGCAAAGGGTGGAGGTGACGATTTGTTTATTATGGATGAAAAGTTTATTACGGATTGTTGATAATGGAGGTAGGACCTTTTTTTATTTTTTGGGTTTATTTGATGTTGTTTATGGTGTTTTCAAGGGACTAACATATGGCCTGGGGGGCTCATCAGAGATAATCCTTGCCTATGTTATCCATGCAGAGACTTGTAGTTCACTTGGTTTGATAAGAACATGTTTTTTACTTCTTTTTTTGTTTTGTGATTATTTTTTGGTATATTTGAATTTTTTGAATAAGTTAAAAGAAATCATGTTTGATACCTAGGGGGACTGACCTAAGGCCTCAAGGGCTAATAAGCCTTGCCTACATTATACATGTAGATACCATGTAGTTTGACTCTAGTGTTGACTCAAAGCATAACATGTTTTAGGGATTTTGATGTTTTATGACTATGTTTTGGATTTTGTTTATTTTTTGGATGTTTTTTATTTTTGATAGTTTTCAACCATGATGGGATGTACAAGGATCCAATTCACTACCAGTTTCATAAAGTTTCCCCTAGTTCAAGACAAGATTAACTTCACTAGGGGAGACATATTTTGATAGTGCAGAAAAGTTCAATACTTGATTAGTTATCAAGCCATGGTTGTGTTGATCATGATGCTAGTCGCACACCAACAATGCAGATAAATCCTCATAGACAGATTGTAGAAACCTATCTTTACTTCAAAGATTGAACTAGGACAACCTAAATCTTTAGGATGACTCAACTTAATCCCAAGGCTCATTTAAGTCAGGTCTTGACCATACTAGGTTCGCATCGGGTTTCGTTGTGACAATGTTGTTAATCACAAGGGGTAAACAGTAATTGTTGGTTCTAAAAAGAATTACAAGTTTCGGTGAAAGATATTCTCAAGCCAGTCATCTGACAATTTTATGAAATCAACAAATATGCAATAATATTTCATGAATTTCATACAAATTCGTTATCACTTAAGTATATTTAGCTTTAAGCATTCAACAATACATGGAAACGAAAGATTTGCAATAAAATTTCCATTCATTCATCTATTTTTCGGAACATTTTCTAAAATTTAAACATCTAATCTAAAATAAAGCATCAAAAGTACTTGAAAAGAAAAAGAGCTCTTGGGTATTATCCACACATGCCCCAAGAATTAACCAAATCAAAGCAAATGACTCTATACTTCACCAGATTGCTTCACAACTAGGCATAGAATGATACGATATTTTAAAGAAAAGGGAGGTTTATTTGGACAACGGGTAGGTTATGTATGAACCCTTAAACGACATAGCATATAGTCTTGTCTAGTTGAACAAACAACAAGCTACAAAAGATAACATCTAGTAGCTTTCAAATTAGCTTTGATATTGATCAGTTCTATGTGCATACAAGTTTTTAATCTGGAATGATTCAAAAAATAGGAAAAAAGAACAAAACTTAAAGAAGTTTTGGCTCTTCCGACATCCACAAATTTTGAACTTAAAAATAAAAATAAAGCATTAAACAATCTTATAGGAACAAGGCCCCAAAATTTTGAACTTAAGTCCATCAAAGGAATCATAAACAGCAAATCAAAACATAGCACATGGCAGATGCTAGTTGTCATTGGAATCTTTTAGACAAAGTCAAAGCTTTGACTTCTTCATCAGCATTAATCTTCAACTCCATGCTTTGGTACTCAAACTCTCCACACAAAACAAGGCCGCTAGTATTCTTCAAATTTCGAGACAATACGCCCCCACTGGGACTGAGAACAACCTATAAAATCACTTTTAACAGCATATCCTAGTGTCTTCTTCTGATATCCAATATCTGGTTATTCATTTCCTTGAGTCAGACTTCAGGCTCGATAACTTCTTTTCTTTTCTTCAATTGGTACTCTCGGAAGGCAGCCAATTCCTGATGCATCCACTCTTTCAAAATTCCTTGAATTACCTTTCAACTATATTTGATCTTGGCATAATTTTCTAATACCTAGAGGATATTTGCATTCCTTTGCATCTTCTATGTTTCATATTTGACCATGGCATTCCTACACTATACAATTTCATCAATGATTTCCCAATTTAACTAATGAACATGGTCTTTATTTACTTTTTCAATCCATTCCTTGAAATATTTTACTTCCTTTCCATCATATCCTATCATCCCGAGATCACAATCTTGTCCTACTAGTGTTTCAATGAAACTTTGATCTTTGACAATCAATTTATTGCATTTCTCAGTGACTTTCTTGAATCCTTCCACACATTGCATTAACGTGTCACCTTCCCAATTTACCTATTTATTCCATTTTGCACACATCAGAACCTCTTGTTCCGTAATTATCTTTTCACTTATCAATTCCTAGACATCTATCTAAATGAGAACCTTTAAATTTCACCTTTTAGCATAATTTTTCTCCTAGCAGAACCTATATTCTCCTTCTAATATGTTATACTTCTGACACCAAAAATATGCCTCCTTGTATTTCCCAATTGCATCACTGATTAGTTCTTCTCCTTGCCTTACCAAGTGTTCCATCCATTCTTCAAACACACTCAGCTCTCTTTTCTTTTCTTTACTTTTTTGCACCCTAGCGACAATTGTCTCTAAATTCATCTTCATTTCTTCTAATACTTGTCCCTAGGATGAATGTCCAACATTGATACTTGTCACTTTGTACTCCTTGGGCGTTATTTCATGTTTGCTTTTATCTACTACTGGAGTAGCTATATGGAGTGTTCTTCCTCCATCTGCATTCTTTTGCATAACATGTTTTTTTTTTGCTCTTCACCTAGGTTTAGGAGTTTCCAATCCCTGCATTAAGCTCTTGAGATCTAGAGGTACTAATTCTACTTCCAATGGGGAAGCCAATTTTATGATCAACCAATTAGGTGCATCTTCATTACTTACCTCTATAACATTTCTTTGTTACTGGTTTTCAGTACCCTTAGGAACTTTTTTTTATGTTTTCAACCCCGCCTGTCACATTCTCTAGGATGGGAACATTTTCAGTATTCACTAGAATGGATTCTAGATCATCAATATTCACCACTATCTCTTCATTTCCAAGACTTATATTTTCCTATCCATCCATGTGCTCAATATCAATCTTCGAGGCATCACATTCTTCATGTCCTATTACATCATGATTCTCTTTATTTATCACCCCACCATACAAAGTTTGTGAAGGCTCTGTATCTTCAACTTCAACCCGGTCTTCTCCTTTCTCTTCAAAAACCTGTAGTTGTTCAACATCATTTCCACTATCCCCTAGTGGAAGTTGGGAATCAATTGTATCTCCAATAATAACATTATCAATGGGAACCTGACCTGCAGTTTCCCCTGTTTCCTTTTCAATAAGTATTTCAGGGTTTCCTGCCTCTAGAGTGAGTGTTCCTCTTATAAATTATTCTTCTTTAGTGTCTATAGGAATTGACCCTACATCTGGTATTTCTCCCACCAATGGTTGTACCATGGGATTCTCATTATATTTCTTCTATTTTACTTGTTCCATCATGGCACCCAATTTCTCCATTTGTTCCTTGATTTTATCTTCATTTAGTTCAGAGCTTTCATCTAGGGTCACAAGAGTCTTTCCAAGTGTTTTCTTTACTACATTTGTATTGACTAAAGGAGAAGTAAATAATGATGCAACCCTCTAGGATGTAGACCTTGTCTGAGCACAAGTATTCATTTTCATTCTCACCTCCTCATCAGACATAGGTTGAATCTTCAGATTTTTCATGGAAGAAGATGTTGCTTTAGGCTTCATCGTCACTTTGACCTTACTCATCCTAGTTTTTTTATGTTGGCTAGCCAACACCATTGAAACCATCTGGCTTGGGGCATCAGGAGTTCTCTCCTCAATATGCATCGCTATATCTACCTTTCTAGACTTTCTTTTCTTCTTAGTGGGCTCCTCATACTTACACTCATCTTCTTCTCTATGTTTCTTCTTTATATTGAGCGAGTATGTGGGCATGACTCCAACTTTTCTCAAGTTTCTACAAAATTCATCAATCCATCATTGAGTCTGCACGAAAACTTGTTCAAAAATTTCCTCAACAGACATTATTTCTCTGCTTTCATAAGTTGGATCCAAAATGGGTCCATAATAAACCTTGGTTTAATTATAAACCGAATTCAAAACATCTCCATCATCTTCATCCAACTGCTGGAATATCATGAAGCCCAAGAATATGTGTCGATTGCAATGACAACCTTTGATATGATCTTTGTCTTACTTTGTGCTCATCATCCCAATTGAGCCAGAAGTCTTCTAAATGATTAACATGGGAATGCTTTCCAGATATCCCCTTGGCAATATTCCCCTCTAGATCATAGTTAATTCTTTGGAGTGTAAAGAACTCCAATCTGTACATCTTTAATTCCCCCTCACACAAAAAGGCCGCTTTAGCTACATTGCACTTATAATTCCCCATTATGATGGGAAATCTGACATAAATTCTTTTATGTGTTGTGTTGAAAAGAGCATGGGACAACTTCATTTGTCTTACCAGTTCCAATAATAACAACTTATCTATCAGGTACCTAGGGAGCATGAAAGGATATCCTTCAAACCCTTCCACTCTGATGTAGGTGAAAGTAGGAAACTTAATGTATCAGCCTCCAACTTGCTTGATAAGATTTTTTGCTTCCAGAGACAACCATTTAGTTTTGTCACCCTCCATTATTCTTACCAGCTTCATGGAAAATGCATCATTAACTCTCTGATAATGCTCCCTATATTCATGAATAGTAATTTGGGGTAAATGAGCATATGTCAAACTATTTCCTATTTCTTTACCTAGGGTACCAGCTCTATTCAACCCTTGTCTATTTTCCCTTATGGCATAGGAATAGGTCACATATGAGAACATATAAAACCATCCTGACTGTGGGAATTCCTTCATCTAATCATGTAGCCTACCACTGATAAAACTTCCCCAATGTATCTTCACAGGGCCTTCCATTATTTTGGCTATAATTACAAACATCCATGGTTCAAAATTTTGGCATTCCTAAGTCCATCCATCCTACTTAACATTCTTATAACATCTTGAACATCTGGGGTTCAACATAGATCTTAGAATTGGCTTAGTTTTCTTTGTAATTTTCTCCCGGTACCACTATGTGTTCATAATTTCCTTGTTATGTTCTTTGGTGCTCATGTAAGTTCTAGCCTTCAGTGTCACATCTACCAGGTTCATCTGAGGAGATGTGAGGAGCCCAAATGTATATACAATTCCTTTCATGGAAATATCTACCTAGATTCTTCCCTCCTTTTCAACAACTCTCTTATCTGGGTTGTAATAATTCAAACACTACATAACTGTTTAGGGGCCTCCATTGCTGGAAAAAACCATCCTGCTAAATGTAACCCACTTGTTATAACATTCTTCATACACTGAGAGGTGTTCTCTTTTCGGGCTTGTACGATGAATTCAACATCAAAAAAACTTCCCAAATGTGTATTAATTATTATCCTACCAACTAGTATAGCTTGCGAAGCAAAATATTTAAACTCATTTTTTGGACTTGCTTTAGAAGCACTCATTTTTACTTGTGTATCCTATATTTTTACAAATATGTGCCTTATGTGCGAGTTAGGGTTAAATTTAACCAATTATCTTCAAAAATTTATAAAACTTCCAATCTACTATTTGGTTAAATTTATTTCAAAACAATCAATAATCTCAATTACCAGAGGAAATACCATTATCTTAAAACATGTATGCATAAGATGACTAACAAAATTTTAGTTATTTGAGACATACCTAGTTTCGTTGATGATAAACAAAATCGCTTTCAAAATGTAGCTTTGAAACCCTTGGTAGTTGTGTTCTTGGTTTCTTGAGGTTTACCTTTCTTTGCACATTGCAATATAAGTCTTGATCTTTCAATATCATTGCAAATTAGCAATATGGTGTGAGGCAAAGTGTTTTAAAATTAACTGCATGCTCGAGGTGGTGTCAAGTACATGTGTAGTTTTCCACCTTCATTAATTACCTGTTACAATACATTAATTTTCTTGAATAAAGGTGCAATCATGGAAAATTAGGGTTCAAATCATGAACACCTTGGTTTCTATGTAGGCCCACCACTAGAAAAGAAGATGGCATGGAAACTTATGTGGCACTCTTGCGTGTCACCTTGATTCTTACGAGGAAAAGGCCTTTAGAAATATGTGACCATTGATGATCACAAGATTTGAATCATCTAATTTTGTACCTTAGAAAGATTACCGGGAACTAGGATAGTTACTCATTAGGTTCATGGGAATTGGGTGCAAAGAGAGGAACCAAGAACTAGGTTCAAGTGGGACCAAAAAATGATTTCAACATGTTTGCAATGGAACCTCCAGTTTCTAACCTCTAGCTAAAGAGATGAAAAGAAACTATCGAAGTAACCGATGAAGAAAAGGACTCATGTGCATCGAGATGACTCATCCACCAGGCGGGAAACCTAGGACTGGCAAAAATATAGTATCCATGACACAACAACATCAACTTCAGGACTCTGGGGTCCGACAAATTGATGAAACTTAGTAAAGAAAATTGTGACATCCTAAATTCGGGAAAGACAAAGAATTTGAGCAATGACCAGGCAAGCTGAAATAGAACTTGCATTTTACCATTTACTCTAAAAGCAGCACAATAAAGCAAGCAAAAGCAAAGGGTAGAAAAGAAAGGCAGCAAAAAAATGGTTCCACATTTTTCCAAGGAGCAAAATGGGGCATGATGTGAGACCACACAACAACTAGCAACCAAAAAAACTAAACAAAACAATAGAAAGCCAATTCTAAACCTAATAACCATGCCTCAACTTTCTTTAGTCTTCAAATTATAAACAATTAGACCCTCATTCTAACATGTTGTGTTCACTTTATCCAGCATACAAGATTATATGTTATTGAGCTCACGTGTGTGCAATTGATTAATTACGTACAATAAACTTAGAGCATAGCAAATTTTTGCATTGACCTATGTAATTTGGCAATTCCTTTTAATTTAACCTTGGATAGAGCCTTGCTACTAGTCAAGCGTCCATCGCCCCGGAAAGGTTATCTATGTAATTCCCCCAAACATAGCTCTACTACCAGCGAAGCATCCATAGCCCCAGTAGAGATATTTGGATAGCCTAAGAAGTTTAATTTCTCTTTTTTGATATTTCTTTGATATTCATTTTTTTTCTTTTTCTTTTTTGATATTACAATATAAGCTCATTTGCTTCAACTTGCAGGCAATGAAGCCCACTATTAGGCTGGGAATTATAGTGGTAGCAAAGGACACCTTTTGAATTTTCAATTGATGCAAACAACTGCTATCCCAAATTCTAGTAGAATGATTTAAGATATGAGCATTTGTAACTCAACATCAACTGAATGATTTATGCAGGATAAAGTAAAAGAAACCAAACAATTCCCCAATTATCTATAATTAGAAAACTACTTCTGGTCAGAGCATAGATAATATTTCCAAAATTGACTTTCTATTATTTTCACCACCTTCAAAGGTTGCTAATTATCATATAACTTGATGATGCAAAACCTCAGAAAGCAAACAAAACACCCAAAAAAATAAAACAATTTACAAAATATTTACAAACTAGCTTGAAAACTAGCAACCAACACCAAGCCTAGAAGTAATGTTTCAAGAATTTCCCATTGACGGGAAATGGGACATCTTCTCCAGTCAAAGTTTTAAGTCTATAAGTACTATCACCTAGAATTTCAAACACTCAGTAAGGTCCTGACCATAACTTGTCAAACATACCATGTTTGCCTTTATGCTCATGGGCTTTGTCCCAATACTTGGGACTAAATAAGATATCCTAAAAGTTTTTAATCTATCCCTTTTATCAAACCATCATTTTACCACAAATTGATGCCTAGAAAAATGATCTATAGTTCGGGTAAGTTTTTCATCTAAGTGCATCAGTTGCAACAATCGAGCTTTGGTTTGATCATCTAATCCAATGTACTCTTGAACAAATTCCCAAGTAGGGATTTTCAAATTTATAGGCAATATAGGATCTACCCAATAGACTAAGTGGTAAGGAGAGTTCCCCAATGCAAATTTCATCCTAGTATGGTCTACCCAAAGGGTGAATTTCAGTAAAGAATTCCATTCTCTAGGATTCTTTTCAACTAATTTCTTGATTATATCCAACAAATTCTTGTTTGATGATTATGCTAATCCATTTCCCTATGGATAATAGTTAGATGATAATTTCAATGTTATGTCGTATTCAAATACCCAATTAGAAAAATTTAACGAGGAAAAAGTAGGACCATTATTACATACCAGTGTATACAGTACTCCAAACTTGGTAATAACATTTTCCTCTAAGAATTTGATTACCACCTTTGTGGTGCATTGTTTTCTATGACACGCTTCAATCCATTGAGTACAATAATCGGTAGCAGTCAACACGAATTGGTGACCTGCAAATGATGGAGGATTGATTGTGCTGATGAAGTCTAACCCCAATTGTGAGGAAGGGCGCATCTCCATCACCATTGTAATGGCTAAGCATTAAATCTTCCTTTGTCTACAGCAGTTTGACATGTGTAATAGTGCTTTACATGTTCATAAGTATCTTTGAAAATATTCATCTAGTAATTACCAGCTCTCGGGATTAGGTGTGCAGTAGCTAAAGGCACTCCATGAGTTGTCCCAAATTTATCATGTAATTCCTACAACACTTCATTTTCTTTTGTCTTATTCAAACATCTTAGATAAATTCCTCCATGATTCTTTTTTAATAGAGCCCCTCCTTTAATCATATAACTGTGAGATTTTATCTTTAGGGCTCTTCTCTTATTCCTTTGCACATGATCAAGGCAGTTATGGTTGACAAGGTAATGTCATATATCTGAATACCAATCATCCTGATCTTTTACATCCAAAGTGTATTGTTGACTGGAGATTTATGGATCAATCTCAGCAATAGATTTAAATAAGGCTTGTCCCTGGACTAGCTTCATGGGTATAATCTCTAAATTGAATTCTTGCAAAATTGTAACCCACTTATCTCTCTTTTTTCTGAGCTCACTCTGTGTCAGCAACATTTTTACTGCAGCATCAAGAACAATAGCCTTGACTATACTTCTGAGAATGTAATGTCAGAACTTTGCACCGCTTTAACCAAAGCAAAGGATTTTTTTTCAACATCCACGTATCTAAGCTCCACTTCTTTAAATGGAGCACTCATAAAATCTATCGACTTTTCTTCTTTGTTCTCACCTCTTTGTGTCAGTGCTATTGCACACGTATGACTAGAAGCAAAAGAATAAATATAAAAAGGTTTAACATAATCTAGACTTATCAAGACCGGTGCTTTCGAAATTGTCTCTTTCATATTTTCAAAGGCAAGTTTAGCTTCATTAGTCCATTCGATTTTTACATCTTTCTTTAACATATCATTGAGTGGTTTCACTAGCTTGGCAAATCTAGTAATAAAATTCCAGGCGAAATTGATCTTATTAAAATATGATGTCAGTTCTTTCTTACTTCCCAAGGGTTGTAACTTGAGTAGAGAACTCACTCTGTCTGGGTCTATTGAAATACCTCTTTCAAAAATAATGTGTCCCAACAATCTTCCTTTAGTTACCTCAAAAATACATTTCTTAGGATTCAACGAAACTCCATAAGTTTTGCACTTTTGCAATATTTCTCTGAGATTGCAAACATGATCTCCTTTGTTCTTTGAAAATACCATGAGGTCATCCATGTATATGATGATACACCTGCCTATCAAATCTCAAAAGGTATAATCCATAGCTCTCTATAATGTGGCTCCAGCATTTATCAATCCAAATGGCATTCTTCTATAAGCAAAAGTTCCCCACTTTGTAGTGAACGTTGTCTTCATCCTATCTTCCTTCGCAACCATTACCTAATTGTATATGGAGAATCCATCCAAGAAGGGCATCATCTTTGAACCATTAACAATTTGCAACACTTCTTCCAACAAAGGCAAAGGATAATTATCTTTTTCATAAGCCTTATTAAGATTTCAAAAATCCACACACAGTCGTATATCTCCATTCTTCTTCCTAACAGGCACCAAATTTTCCACCCACATGGAGTGCCTAATAAGAAAAATTATCTAGGCTGAGAGGAGATTTTGTACTTATTTTTGGATCAAAGGTTCCAAGAGTGCATTTAGAGGCTGATGTTTTTGACGGAAAGGTTTTACATTAGGCTATAATGGGATTGTATGAGTGATAATTAAAGTATCATAAGTTTTCAAATATTCATATGTCCATGCTATAACCTTCCAATAATCTTTGAGTTCCTAAGAAATATTTATTTTTTCTATAGTGTAGACCTTTCCTAGAAACACGTTTTTAGGATCTTCTTTGGTATTCAAATTATATAATTCAGACTTCTCTCCATCACTTTTGGGTAGGTCTTTCAATTGAAATATTTTATCTAAATCAAATAATCTTTCTAACTCAATTATCCCTTTCAGAATAGTATTATCTTTAGCTTGAGCTAATTCTTCATCTTGAATTTTTCCATCGAGGCAATCTATTTCTTTGATTATTTGTGCCTCGAAGATACTAGTGTTAGTAATAAATTCTAATATGTGACGATTCTCTTCAAACACTTGCAAATTTGTAACATTATCGGCAACTGAAGGTAGCTGCACCAGCTCAACTATAAATCTCCTTAAATCAAAAGCATCCAAAGGTTCTAGAGCACTAACGATAGTAGCTAGAGCATCAGCTCTCTAATTGAATCTTCGCGGGATGTGATTGATGTTAAAGGCATCAAAATCTTCTATCAAATCCCATACTCTATGTCAATAACTGGAAAAGTGTTTGTAATGACAAATATACTATTTTTGAACTTACCTGACCACCAACTCTAAATCGCCAAGAACCTTGAGAATCTTGAATTTCTTCTTGATTGCGAGCATCAAACCGTGAATGAGGGCTTCGTATTATGCCACATTGCTAGTACATTGGAACTGTAATCAATAAGTAGCAAGAAAATACCTACCTTGTGGACTAATGATTTCAACTCTAATTCTAATTCCTTGTTTTGATTTGGATTCATCAAACCTAAGGGTCCAAATTTGATCCTCGACAGCTTTAAGCTTAGCATTCTTAAGAGTGGATATATTAATATTTTTGATTTGCTCAGCCTGTATTTTGTCTCCAAGTATTTTGGTTTCAAGTCTGTCAAGCATAACATATTTTGAATAGTGTTGGCTTTCAATTCTATGAATGATTTCCAAGCACATCATGTAGCTGTCGTTTGAGTGTGCAGAATTGTGTAACCTACACCAACCCTGCAACAATTTTTCTTTTGTGAATTATTAATTTTCTTGCTCTTTCAAGCTTTTATAACAATATTCTTCCAAAATTTATCCAAACGACTATCTTCTTTGAAAGAATCATAATCTGATTCAAATAACACGTTTGTTTCAAGAGTCATCTAATTGTTATTTTCAGCATTACACATGAAAAATTCTTCTATTTTGACTCCTGAACTTCTAAATTTATAAACCCTTGGTTCTACATCTATATATAGAACTTCATTTTTTTATCATAATCAGTAATCATATATTTCATGTGTGGTTCTCTCTCAATCCTGATTTGATTAGGAACTCCTTTCTATGGTAGCCATATATGTGAAAAATTAGTGGCCATGTATCTATTCAAATTATTCAACCAATCCCTACTTAATAGCATTCTGTAAGTATCAGGTATCTCGACAACCTGAATATCTATATAGTACTGAATTCAGGGATCCAATGCTAGTTGCATATGGATATTGGTTAACTCTCCGACTATATTTTCTTCAGTTTTGTCCAGTTAAGTGACTTTCTTTAGGGAATTTTTTAACATATGGACAAAGGCATCACATTAGTAGATGATCCAGAATCAACTAAAAAATTATGGAGATTTTTACCAAATATTCTCAATGTGAGAAAAAATGGCAGGGACTCTACTTTTCCTTTATAAAAGGCTACTTGCACGTCCACCATATGAATAGTGTTTTTGTCTTTTGCGTTAATGGAGTTATCCTTGGCTTGAGATTCTTTAAATTTTCCTACTTTTGGAAAATATTCTAAAGTATTCAAGAAAGCTTTCTTAATCACAAGCATTTTGAGTAATTCTAACAAAGAGAGGCTAATTTTTAACTTTTTGATCTCTTCCGCTAAATAATTAGTCAAATTGTTTTGATCAGCAAAATCTACCTTTTCACTTCATGAAATGTTTGATGAGTTATATTGAGGGGTTACTTTGGGTAACCCTAGAGTATTACTTGATTTGTCTTCAAGTGGAGTATTGAAGTTATTTGGCAGGATTGACATAGTTAACGACCCTTAGAATTTACTTCCACCATTTTTGTTACTCCTCGGGTCATAATTATGTCCTTTCAAATATTGTTGAAAGGCATGAATTTCATCAGCTTCGTCTGGAGGTTCATTTTCATCTTGATAAGGAAACGTGTAAGTTTCTAAAGTCATGCTTGAACTATCTCCTTCATGTTCATAAGTATGACTCATGACAATAGCAGGTGACTCGACACATTCGTAACTTTCAAAAACCAAAGCGGAATCATATCCTACTGGAACTAATTCATTCGCTTTAGAAGGATGAGAGTCACACTATTTATTGTAATGCATAGCAACCAAAAAAATATTTGAGGCAGTTTTAAACTGCGGACAGTCTACTTCAAAATGAGAATTTGTGTTGTGGATTCTACACCAATTGTTCATCATAAGATTAGTTAAATTCACCTTTGACATAGGTCTATCATCGGAGGAACTAATGTTATCTAAAGGTGTCGATATTCCTTCATTATTTAGTCATGTGTTCCAAGGTCTAGGTGGTCTAGGAGCATTATATGCCTGACTTTGTGAACTTTGATTCTACTCTGATAGTAAATATTCCAATTTCTCAATTGCATAACTTATGTGGTTAATCTTTTGAGTTGAGGTATAATCTCCTTAATTTCTTTATTATCATCAGGAGTTTTGACTTTTTAACTCTCTTGAGTCTGCAGGAAGAAATAATTTATGTTAGGATGCAGCTCTGTGATAGCTGGACTAGGGTGAGGGACTAAAGCTTGACTATTTCCTAGTTGAAAGAAAGTATTTTGAGAAAATGTCTCATTCTAGACCACTGAATGGAAAGAATTAGGAGTCATTGTATGATTTATCGGGACCCCATTCACACTCAGAACATAATAGTTATTCAATCCATTTTCGCCATTTGTAGATAATCCAATTTCAAGGTGTTTCTTTTCTAAATTTACACTTCGGCTTTAGCATAGGCTTCTGGTAAAGTAGTGGGAGGATTTTCTCTTTGTTTCAAAAACATAGCAGTTAAAGGATCTACTGTTGCATAATAAACTACGATGGTGGATAAATTATCCACTACATAAGGTGCTTGTAACCTAGAATAAGCCTTCTAGAACCTATCATTAAAAGCAGTTATAGGTTCACCATTGAACCTTTTGATTTGATCAAAGTGGTGATATAACAAGGTAGGATCAACCGGTGTTCTAAATATGGCTAAAAATAGACTTTCCATATCTTGTCATGATCTGAGTTATGAGGTAGGTTGATGCACCAATGGTAAACTCATCGCTTAAGGTATACAAAAACAACCTACATACAACGTATTCGTGTTGTATCATTGCTCTAAAACATGTATCCTTAAAGATACTAATATGTTCTTTTGTGTCTTTGTGAAGGTAATACTTAGGACACAACTTGTCCAGATTTTTTGGAAGATCATTGTACACATCAAATTGGATTAGTGACTCTACATTAAAGAAAGCAATTACTTTAGGTGATGTAGGTATAACAATTGTTGGATTTTGTGGTATCACGTTTGTACTTCCTAACCCTTGAGGTCTAGATGACTTTAGACCACTAAGCTTGACTAAAGTTACACAAGGATTACTAGACTGAGACCAGTGACTCTGTGAGACTCCAACTTCAACCTTAACGAAACCAAAAGAACAACAAAAAGTCCCTCCTAGTGCTAGTTCCTATTGATCACGATGTTATTTGCACACCAACAGTGTAGATAAATCCTCACAGACAAACTGTGGGAACCCATCTTTACTTGAAAGAATGAACTAGGACAACCTAAATCTTCAACCTAACTCATCTTAATCCCAAGGCTCATTTAAGTCAGCTCTTTACCATACTAGGTTCACATCAGGGTTCATTGTGACAATGTTGTTAATCACAAGGGGTAAACAGTAATTTTTGGTTCTAAAAGGAATCATAAGGTTTAGTGAAAGATATTCTCGGGTCGGTCATCAGAAAATTTCATGAAATCAACAAATATGATAATATTTCATGAATTTCAAACAACTTTTCTATCACTTAAGTTGATTTAGCTTTAAGCATTCAACAATACAATGGAATTGAAATATTTGCAATAAAATTTTCATTCATTCATCTATTTTTTAGAACATTTTTTGAAATTTAAACATCTAATCAAAAATTAAGCATAAAAAGTACTTGAAAAGTAAAAGAGCTCCCAAGTATTATCCATGCATGCCCCAAGAATTAACCAAATCAAAGAAAACCACTCTATACTTCACCAGATTGCTTCACAACTAGGCATAGAATGATGCAATATTTTAAAGAAAAGGGAGGTTTATTTGGACACCAGGTAGGTTCTATATGCACCCTTAAATGGCACAACATATAGTCTTTTCTAGCTCAACAAACAACCAGATACAAAAGATAACAGTCAGTAGCTTTCATATTAGCTTTGGTATTGATTGGTTCTATGTGCATACAAGTTTTTAATCCAGAATGATTCAAAAAATAGGAAAAAAGAATAAAACTTAAAGAAGTTTTGGCTCTTCTGACATCCACAAATTTTGAACTTAAAAATAAAAGTAAAGCATTAAACGGCCTTTTATAGGAACAAGGCCCTAAAATTTTGAACTTAAGTCCATCAAAGGAATCATAAACAGCAAATCAAAACATAGCACATGGCAGACGCTAGTTGTCATGGGAATCTTCTAGATAAAATCAAAGCTTTGACTTCTTCATTAGCATTAATCTTCAACTCCAAGCTCTGGTACTCAAACGCTCCACACAAAACAAGGCCACTGGTATTCTTCAAATTCAGGAACAATACGCCTCCACTGGGACTAAGAACAACCTGCAAAATCACTTTAAACAGCATATCCTAGGGTCTTCCTCTATAGCTTATATTTGGTTATTCATTGCCTTGAGTCAGACTTTGGGCCTGATAACTCTTCTTCACCTTTCTTCAATTGGTACTCTCGAAAGGAAACCAATACCTTATGCATCCGCTCTTTTGAAAATCCTTGAATTACCTTCCAGCTATATTTGAGCTTGGCATAATTTTTTGATATCTAGAGGATATTCGCATTCCTCTACATCTTCTTTGTTTCATATTTGACCATGGCGTTCCTGCACTATATAATTTCATCAATGACTTCCCAATTTAATGACTGAATAGGGTATTTATTTACTTTTTCAAGTCATTCCTTGAAATCTTTTACTTCCTTTCCATCCTATCCTATCGTCCAAGGATCACAATCTTTTCACACTAGTGTTTCAATGAAAACTTGATCTCTGACAATCAATTTATTGCATTTTTTGGTGACTTTATCGAATCTTTCCACACATTGTATTAAGGTTTCAACTTCCTAATTTATCCGTTTCTTCCATTTTGTACACATCGTAACCTCTTGTTATGTGATTATCTTTTCACTTATCAATTCTTGGACATCTATCTAAATGAGAGCCTTTAAATTTCGCCTTTCAACATCAATTTTCTCCTAGCGGAGCCTACATTCTTCTTCTAATCTTTTAGACTTCTAACACCAATGGTATGCCTCCTTGTATTTCCCAATTGCATCTGTGATTAGTTCTTCTCCTTGCCTTACCAATTGCTCCATCCATTCTTCAAACACACTCATTTTATGGCGAAGTGTTGCTATAGCATCCACCTGCTCCTATGACATGAGTATTGGATTTTGAGGCAATCCAACCTATGCTTGGCCAGACTGGGCTAATGATACTATAAAATTTTCCAGATGGGCAATCCATTCTTTCAGCTCTCTTTTCTTCTTTTTTTTACTTTTCTACACACTAGTGATAGTTGTCTCTAAATTCATATTCATTTCTTCTAATACTTGTCCCCAAGATGAATATCCAACATTGATACTTGTCACTTTGTACTCCTTAGGGGTTATTTCATGTTTTATTTTATCTACTACTGGAGTAGCTATATGGAGTTCTTCCTCCATTTGAATTATTCTGCATAACATGTTTCATTTTTTCTCTTAGCCCAGGTTTAGGATTTTTCACTTCCTGCATTAAGCTCTTGAGATCTAGAGGTACTAATTCTACTTCCAATGGGGAAGCCAATTCTTTGATCAACTAATCAGGTCCATCTTCATTACTTTCTACCTCTGTAACATTTCTTTGTTCCTAGTTCTTAGTACCCTTGGGAACTTTTCTTCTTATGTTTTCAACCTCGCCTATCACATTCTCCAAGATGGGAAAAATTTCAATATTCACTGACATGGATTCTAGATTACCAAGATTCACCATTTTCCTTTCATTTCCAAGCCTTATATTTTCATGTCTAGCCATGTGCTCAATATCAATCTTTAGGGCATCACGTTCTTCATGTCCTGTTACATCAAGATTATCTTTATTCATCACCCCACCATCCAAAGTTTGTGAAGGCTTTATATCTTCAACTTCAACCTAGTCTTCTCCTTTCTCTTCAAAAACCTATGGTTGTTCAACATGATATCCACTATCCCCTAGCAGAAGTTGGGAATCAACTATATCTCCAATAATGACATTATCAATGGGAACCTATCCTACAGTTTACCCCATTTCCTTTTCAACAAGTATTATAGGGTTTCCCACCTTTGGTGTGAGTGTTCCTCTTATAAATTATTCTTCTTCATTTTCTATAGGAATTGACCCTACATTCGGCATTTTTCCACCATTGGTTGTACCATGGGCTTCTCCTTAGATTTCTTCTCTTTTACTCATTCCATCATGGCACCCAATTTCTCCATCTTTTCCCTAATTGTATGTTCATTTAGTTTAGAGCTTTCATCTAGGGTCATAGGAGTCTTTCCCAGTGTTTGCTTAACTACAGCTGTATTGACTGAAGGGGGGGAAGTAAATAATGATGCAACCCTCTGGGATGCAAACCTTGTCTGAGCACAAGTATTCATTTTCATTCTCACCTGCTCATCAGTCAAAGGTTGAATCTTCAGCTTTTTCGTAGAAGAAGATGCCACCTTAGGCTTCACTGTCACTTTGACCTTACTTGGTCCAGTTTCTTTATGTTGGCTAGCCGGCATCACTGAAACCCTCTAGCTTGGGGCAACAAGAGTTCTCTCCTTAATATGCACCATTGTATCTGCCTCACTAGCCTTTATTTTCTTCTTATAGGGCTCCTCATACTTAGACTCATCTTCTTCTCTATGTTTCTTCTTTATATTGAGCGAGTATGTGATCCTAACTCCAACTTTTCTAAACTTTCAACAAAATTCATCAATCCATTGTTGAGTCTGCACCAAAACTTGTTCAGAAATTTCCTCAACAGTCATTATTTCTCTACTTTCATAATTTGGATCCGAAATGGGTTCATAATAAACCTTGGTTGAATTATAAACCAGATTCAAAACATCTCCATCATCTTCATCCAACTTATCTGGAATATCATGAAGCCCAAGAATCTACACCGATTGCAATGAAAACATTTGATCTGATATTTTCCTTACTTCATGCTCATCATCACAATTGAGCTAGAAGTATTCTAAATGATGAACATGGGAATTCTTACCGGCTATCCCCTTGGCAATATTCCCCTCTAGATCATAGTTATTTCTTTGGAGTGTAAGTAACTCCAATCTATACATATTTAATTCCTCTTCACACAAATCAGATGGTTTAGCTACTTTGCACTTATAATTCCCCATTATGATGGGAAATCTGACATAACTTCTTTTATGTTTCATGTTGAAAAGAGCATGGGATAGCTTCATCTATCTTACCAATTCCAAAAATAACAATTTATCTGTCGGATACCTAGGAAACATGAAAGGATATCCTTCAAACCCTTCCACCCTGATGTAGGTGAAAGTAGGAAGCTTAATCTACCAACCTCCAACCTGCTTGATAAGCTTTTGTGCTTCCAAAGACAACCGTTTAGTTTTGTTTCCCTCCATTATTTTTACCAACCTCATGGAAAACACATCATTAACTCTCTGATAATGCTCCCTATATTCATGAATAGTAATTTTGGGTAAATGAGCATATGTCAAACTTTTTCTTAGTTCTCTGCCCAAGGTACCAACTCTATTCAACCCTTGTCTATTTTCCCTTATGATGCAAGAATAGATCACATATGAGGACATATAAAACCATCCTTAATGTGGGAATTCCTTCATCTGATCATGTAGCCTGTTACTAATATAACTTCCCCAATGCATCTACATAGGGACTTCCATTAATTTGGCTATAATTATGAACATCCATGATTCAAATTTACTGATGATAAACAAAATTGCTTTCAGAATGTAGCTTTGAAACCCTCGGTAGTTGTGTTCTTGGTTTCTCGAGGTTTACCTTTCTTTGTGTGCTGCAATATGAGTCTTGATCTTTCAATGTCCTTGCAAATTAGCAGTTGGTGTGAGGTAAAGTGTTGTAAAAGTAACTACATGCTTGAGGTGGTGCCAAGTACGTGTGCAATTTTCCACCATCATTAATTACCTATTACAATGCATTAATTTTCTTGAATAAAGTTGCAATCATGGCGAATTAGAGTTCAAATCATGAACACCTTTGTTTTTGTGTAGGACCATCACTAGAGACAAAGACAGCGTGGAAGCTTACATGGCACTCTTGTGTGTCACCTTGATTCTTATGAGGCAAAGGCCTTTTGAAATATGTGACTATTGACAATCACAAGATTTGAATCATCTGGTTCCGAACCTTAGAAAGATTATTGGGAACCAGGACATTTGCTCACTAGGTTCATAGGAACTGGGTGCAAAGAGAGGAACCGGGAATCAGGTTCAAGCAGGACCAAAAACTGATTCAAACATGTTTGCAATGGAACCTTTGGTTTCTAACCTCCGGCTAAAGAGACGAAAAGCGACTATTGGAGTAACCAATGAAAAAAGGACTCATGTGCATCGAGATGACTCATCCACCGGGCAGGAAACTTAGGACCGGCCAAAGATACAGTATCCTTGACACAACCGCATCAACTCCAGGACTCCAGGGTTTGGAAAATTGATGAAACTTAGTAAAGAAAACCGTAACACCCCAAATCTAGGAAAGACAGAGAATTTGAGCAATGACCAGGTAGGCCAAAATAGAACTTACATTTTACCATTTCCTCCAAAAGCAACACACCGAAGCAAGCAAAAGCAAAGGGTAGAAAATAAATGCAGTCCACATTTTCCAAGGAGAAAAATGGGGCATGTTGTGAGACCACACAACAGGTTGGTGTGCACGTTTTATTATGGGATGAATGGGTGGATGCTTCAAATAGTGTCGATAGATAAGGATGGAGGTCTTCCTCAAACATAGTGCATGTTTGCCAAGTTTTCACTACAGTACTTGTTCTAGAAGTGCCACAAAGTGGTTTTCACTTAAGGAACATTTTATTTCTCTTTATTATTTTTCTCTCTTTAATTTTTAGTTTTTTCTTTTTTATCTTTTTCGTTGGGATACTCTAATGTGTTTAAGTATAGAGCTTTTTTAAGATGGATTTTTTTTAGTAGTTTGGCTAAAGGTTCTTCCTCAGGAGTAGCCAATTGGTAATCTCTAGCACCATATATTGTTGTGATGATGAACAGACCTAACCAATTTGGTTCAAACTTACCTTTTCCATCTTGATTCAGCTATACCTTCTAATTCTCTTTTAGTACCAAGTCACCAACCTAAAAGTTTCTATTTTTGATCTTTTTATTGTAGCTTCGTTTGAGCCAATTCTGATAAACCTGAAGATGGTTTAACACATTTAAACACCTTTCAGCTAGGAGTTCCAACTCATTCAATCTGGAGACTTATTCCTCATTTTTTACCATGCCTTTTAGTGATATTTTAGTGAGGGGAATTCTACTTCGATAGGTAAGACAACTTTAGATCCATAGACCAAGGAAAAAGGTGTGGCACCTATAGGTGTACAGATACTAGTTCGTTAAGCCCATAGGGCTAGGTTTATTGTAAATGCTAATCACGATTGGTGCCATTAACAATATTTTTTAGTATCTTCAGGATGTTTTTATTGGATGCTTCATCCTGACTGTTTCCTTGGGGATAGTAGGGCATGGAGAATCTATGCTAGATAGAAAACTTGGAACAAAGCTCTTTAACATCTTGGTTTTTGAATGGGGTTCCATTGTCTGTTATGATGGTTTGGGGAATTCCATATCAAAAAATTAGATAATTCAAGATGAACTTGGTTATCTATTTCCCTATGATGTAGGTTAATGGAATTGCTTCTATCCATTTTGTTTAGTATTTAGTTGTGGTAATAATGAACTTATTCCCATTTGATGAAGCAGGAGATATCTTACCTACCAAGTCTAATCCCCACTACAAAAAAGGCCATGGTGTTGTGATAGGTCTTAGTTCTTGTGTTGGTGCATGAACAAGGTCATTGTGCTATTGGCATTGATGGTATTTTCTTGAGTACTAAATGCATTCTTGTTCCATGGACGGCCAATAGTAGCCTGTTCTCAGTAGTTTTTGTACTAGGTTAGATCCACTAGAGTGGGACCCACAAACACCTTCATGTACCTCTTGTAAGGAATGTTATGCTTATTTTGCATTAAGACATCAGAGTAAAGGACCCTCTAAAACTTTGACAATATAAGGTGTCTCCTAGGATTGTGAATCGGAAAGTCTTACGGGCAAAGGTTTTATTTTGGGTTGTTGTCAAGTCAGGAGGTATGATACCATCTTGGATATAATCAAATGTATCTTGGTACCATGGTGAGTTAGGACCAACAACATTACAAACCAATTCTGATTCTAAGATATCAAATGTTGGTACGAGTAGTTGCTCCACAAGGAACTCATACTTAGGAATGTTATGTGGAATGTTGAGGAGTGGACCTATTGTTGTCATAGCATCGGTTGCTCTATTGTTGATCTAGGAAACTTGTTCAAAGATGATGATGAAAAAATATTGTTTAAAATTGTCCACCATTCTTTTATATGGCATCAAATTTTCATCCTTTGTTTGATACTCATCATTTACTTGCCTGATTACCTATTGAGAGTCTCCATAAACCTACAATTCTCTTATCCTCCATTCTATGGCCATTTTGAGTCCTATGATTAGTGCTTCCTATTCTGAGATGTTATTTGTACATGGGAAAGAAATTTTATAAGCCTTAGGTATATTACCTCCTTGTGGTGTGAGCAATAAGATACCCACTCCTGAGTCATGTTGAGTGTGGGACTAGTCAAAGTACAAGGTCCAACAACTTGTCTGTTCTATTAGCAGTATGCTTTCATCTAATAATTTTGTTGTGAGAGGTTGATGATCATCCATTAGTGCTTTTTCTAGTTGATCTGCTATGATTTTCCCTTTGATAGCTTTCATGTATATGTACTCTATGTCGAACTCGCTTAATATCATCACCCATTTAGTGATCCTACTTGTTAGAGTTGCTTTCACCAATAGGTACTTTAGGGGATCTACTTTTGAGATCATCTTTCCTTGTTTGTTTAAGATGTAGTGTCTCAAATTTTATGCCGCAAAGATGATAGAGAGACATGCTCTTTCTATGGGTGAATAGTTCAATTCATAGCCCACCAGTGTCTGGCTGATATAATAGATCACTCTTTCCTTATTATTAACATCTAGTTGTGCTAAAAGAGCTCCTAATGTTGCTTGCGTTGTAGAAACATAGAGGATCATTGCTTTATCTAGAATAGGTGGCATTAATACTAGAGGAGTGAGTAGATACTCCTTGACTTTTTGGAATGCCTAATCATATATGACATCCCATTTGAACGTGATGTCTTTGTGTAGCAAATGGGTGAATGGGTGACACTTGTCTACCAATTGCATGATGAATTGCCTGATGGATTGTAGTTTCCCTTGTAGAATTCTTAGCTACTGCAATGTCTTCAGAGGAGGAATTTCTAATATGGATTTTACCTTTGTAGGATCTACTTCGATGCCTCTTCTTGACACTATGTACCCTAGAAATTTTCCAGATGTTACTCTAAATACACACTTTTTCAGATTGAGCCTCAAGTTTTACTGTTCGAGCCTATCAAATACTTTAGCTAGATTGTCAAATGGTCTTCTCTTTTGATGGACTTCACTTGTATGTCATCCACATAATCTTTCATAGTTGTATGTAGCATATCATGAAATATTGTAGTCATTTCTTGCTGATAGGTTGCCCCTGCATTCTTTAGACCAAATGGCATGATGTTCCATCAAAAGGTCCCCCATGCACAAGTGAATGTTTCTTTATATTGATCATCAAGAGATATCTTTATCTGATTGTATCCAAAGAAGCAATCCATTAGTGACAACATTTCATGCCCTACAATTAGATCTACGATCATATCAATGATCGTAAGAGGGAAGTCATCTTTTGGGAAAGCCTTGTTTAGATATCAGAAGACCGTGCAGATTCTTATGCCCCCAAGTGAGATTTGATACCAGTACTAGATTTGATATCCATTCAGGATAATCAATTGGTCTGATGAAGCCCACATCTAGTAGTTTCTTTAGTTCTACTTTTACCAAAAGTGTTATCTGGGGATGCATCTTTCATAGCTTCTGCTTGATGGGTTTAGCTCTAGGAAATATGGCTAGGTGGTGTACAACCAATGTTGGATCTAGTCCTAGAATGTCTACATATGTCCATGCAAATTTTATCTTCCTTTCATTGATAAATATTGAAAAGTTAACCTTTTCTTCAAGATCAAGTGATGCTACATGGTATGTGATTTTGGGTGTTTCTGTTGTGCCAACATTAACAAGTTTAGCTTCTTCAACTAGGAGTGTCGACTTCTCTTGATATTCAGAAATAGGGAGATTGAATCCTCCATCTTTGGGCACTTTGAAGTCCTATTTTTTCTCTTTTTAGGATCCGATAGAGCCACATCGTGGTTTTCCCTAGGGGATATCATCTTGATTTTTACATTGTCTTTTTCAATTTTGTGACTAGAGGACAAAATCTCCCCTCCAATTATGCTTCCTATTCAAGTTCCATGACAAGCCTTGCTTTATGATCTCCTGATGGTATATCAATTCAAAGTCCCATAAACTCTGCAATAGCTTCATCATTCTAGAATTGATCCAAAACATGCAAATGATGTTGTTGGTCCTAATCTATTAACTGTGGGTAGCAGAGGGGTAGGTCGTCATCGTTATCTATAAAGCTTATAGAAGTTACTAAAATGGTCAATATAGCTCTGGCATCATTTTCCCATTGGGTATCTAGGTCATCATCGCTATAAGTGAGGGAATCCCATTCATACTCATTAGAGTCTATTTCATAAGTATAGTCTTTAAGTATAGGTTTGCTAGGTCGAGTAGGGACTATACTTATGCTAAATCTTTCAAATAGGTCCTTGATTGGTAAATCGTTGTTTATAAGATGGTAGGTATCCAATGTCTTAATGTTAGTAGAAGGCACTCCTTTCTCAACAGAGGCACATCCAGTGTTTGGAGTAACCACGTCTATTGAACCATAGCCTAGTCCCATGTTCTTTCTTTGTTCCACTATAATGGGTTCCCATCTACCTTGTTTTTTTTGCCTAAGGCCACCTTTTCCAGTGTATCCCATTTGTTTACCCATTTGATACCCTTTACTACTAGGATCAATTGGAAAGGGTTGTTTTTCTTGTTCTTTTTCTTGTTCTTCTTTGTAGATCATTGATGAGAGGTCCTCTTTGAATGTTTCCTCATCTTTCATATCTCTCCACTTGGTAAAGGTTGTGGGTTTGACTATCATTGTTACTACTTGAACATGTTTGATCTCCTTTGGCCCTTCATAAACCTTTGGTGTTGGGGGAAGCATTCCAATGCAAAAATATTGATTGAAATGATAGTTTTTGTTACCCTTGTCAAGTACTTGAATCTTGGGATCAAATTTTGGTTGCTCACTTGATGTGGTTTTAGTTGAGGTTGATGGTAGTTTTTATGGGTCAACATATGAGAAGGAGTGGAATGATATATCATTACTAAGTACTCACTGGATTTTGTTGTATTTCTCCTCCAATTTTGCACAGTAGTGGAAGGGTCCAGGATCAACGTATACTGTAACCTCTTTTCCTTCATGAGGAAATTTTAGACACTGGTGAAATGTCAAGGGAACTACTTGTAGTGCATGAATCCATGGGTGTCCTAAAAGAAGGTTATATGGTATCTCAAGGTCCAATACTTGACATGTTTCTATTGTTTTCAATCCTATCTGTACAAGAAGCCTGATTGTTCCTTTTGAATTCCTTTTGAGGTCATCATAAGCCCTTATAGTGATGCTTTTTCCCTTGTTAATTACATCATAAAAATATCCTAGTTGTTTAAAACATTTCAAGGTGCAAATGTTTAGACCTACACCGTTATCTATCAATACTCTTTTGACCTTATGTTTGTGGACACCAACCTCTATATAAAGGGCTTGGTTGTGGAATGATTTATGTGGAAGGTCTTTCTCATAAAAGACTAAATGATGAGTGGTCATGATTTTTCCAACCATGGCTTGAAACTGATGAGGATTGAGGTCATCAAGGACCGATATTTACAAATATTTTTCTATTATTTCTTTATGCGTTGGTGATAATTTCAATAGTTCTAGGATGGAGATCAAAGTGGGGGTCTTCTTAGTTGTTCCACAATACTATAGTCATTAGATGACATAGTTGTGGGTTTAGGCGGGGCTCCTTGTATTGTGAAATTCCCTCGATGGGTAGTTATGTTACATTTGGGGTCCATGCCTCATATAGTTAGCACATTGGTCACTCTAGTATCATTTTCTTGGGAGAGGGTGCTTAGGACGGTGTCACCATAGGTGTAGTTGGCACTGTGATAGTCTTGTTCTTTCCCTTTGTCATTTTTCTTAGCATGGTTAGGAGTTAGATTTGTGTAGATTTTGAGGTCTTCATTTCCAGGATGGTGTTCTATATCAGCTTCTCCCTTGTTGATTAAGTCTTGCATTATATGTTTAAGTCTCGTGTAGTTATTCATTGTATGTCCCTTGATCTTGTGGAACACAGATAAGTCTTTTTCATTGTACCATGGTGTTTTAAAACTCAAGCTCTTCATATTTTGTGTGTTTTTTGACTTTGATGAGGTTTTGTTGAACTAATTTGCACATGACTATCTCAATTGTTTCTCCTAGTGCAATAAATTTCTTCTTTGGTTGGTTATATTTTCTTTTTTTTCCTCCCTAATTTGTCTATTGGCTATCCAATTGATTATTTTTGGGATAGTTGAGTTGATTATTTTGTACGTTGTTGGAAGTATAGCTCATTTGTGCAACTTGGGCTTTGTTTTATGGTTCATTGGGATTTTGCACATTCCATACAACTCTAGCATCAACTACTCCATCATTGGTAACATTTTTATTCTCGGCCCAAATCTTGGGTTTTTCATTTAAACTAGAAGGGTTGTCTTTTTAAGTTATTTAGTTTAATAACTCCCCTTGCTATGAGAGATCTTTCAATGTGTAGTCCTTTTTCAATAGTCTCTTCAAAGTTATTGGGGCACAACATGGTGAGTTGGTAATTGATTTCCACTTGGACATTAGAAACAAAGATATCCACCAGTTCTTTGTCAGGAATAGCCCACTTGCACCTACTAGCTTTATTTCTCCATATTTGTAGGTAAGATGTAAAGGATTCTCCTTGGATTTGTTTAATCTTGTAGAGGTGTTTAATCTTGTAGAGGTCAGTGATGGTGAACAAGAAGTGGTTCACAAACTTGTTAGTCAATTCATCAAAAATCTTAATACCTAGTGGTAGATGGGAGAACCATTCCATAGCGTGACCAGTAACACTGTGTGGAAAAGGTCTCATTAGGTAGGAATCATTGTTTTTCACTTCCATGCAAGCTACTGAGAAATATCGCACATGTTCTATTGGATCGCCTTTTCCCTTGTACTTGTCAATTTTTTATATTTTGAATTTTTTAGGGAAAGGGAGCATAGTAATAGAGAAAACAAAAGGGAATGGGCATATATCCTATAAAGTGTAGGTCTTCTTTAGTTTTCCAATCTAGATGTCTAATATCCTTTGATTTAGGGCTTGTAGTTGCATGCCTACCTCTGTGTTTGGTACATCTATTTGGGGACCTTGTGTGTAGTATCCTTGTTGTCCCAAAATGTTTTTTTGGTCATAAGTTGGGTATGGTGGAGGTATAGGACCTTGGTAACCATGTTGGGTGGAAGGAGGGTTAATTCCTTGTTGTATGGAAGGAGGATTAAGTTCTTGTTGATTGTAAAGAGGGTTAAGTCCTTGTGTGAAAGGAGGATTAATTCCTTGTTGTTTGAAAGGAGTTTTAAGTCCATGTTTATTGTAAGGAGGGTTAAGTCCTTGTTGTATGGAAGGAGGATTAAGTCCTTGTTGTGTGAAAGGATTATTAAGTCCTTGTTGATTGTAAGGAGTGTTAAGTCCTTGTTGTGTGAAAGGAGGATTAAGTCCTTGTTGATTTTGATGAAGAGGGGTACCTTGATAGTGCATTGGTGGTACACCTTGTTGTGGTTGACTTTGTTGAAGGGTACCATGGTAGTGTTTTTGTGGTACACCTTATTGTTGGGACGAATTGTATTGAAGGGTACCTTGGTAGTGCATTGGTGGTACACCTTGTTGGGATGAATTGTTTTGTTGAAGGGTACCCTGGTAGTGTGTTGGTGGTACACCTTGTTGTTGGGATGAATTATTTTGTTGAAGGGTACCTTAGTAGTGTGTTGGTGGAACACCTTGTTGTTGGGACGAATTGTTTTGTTGAAGGGTACCCCGATAGTGCATTGGTGGTATACCTTGTTGATTTGGCATGTTGGTTGAAGGATCAATATATGATGCATTTTGTGGTATGTATTTTCCATGTGATGGGATGTTACCTTGTTGTTCCATTGTTGGAAAATTTCCCATGTTTTCCATATTGTTGTTTTGTAGCATATATTGAGTGGGCCCCCTTGATATTGTTGGGCCATGCTGCTACTTGCTCGATTTGGGATGGTTTTCTAAACAAAGGGTTGTCCATTGGTTGTTGTTTAGGTTGATCATTGCTTTATGAGAAGATTGGTGGCATGTTCAGATTCTCCATTGGTTTGGGTATTTTTCTCAAAATTGATTTATCCCCTAAGGGAATGAGGTTAGGATCCTTAAGACCTTCCACATTAAAGTCTATAGGTAGTTTAGCACCACTTTGTGCCAATTTGAAGTAGGCATTTGGATCCTTTCTTAGCAGTTTTTCCATCAGTTTAAGTACCTTGGGATTGTTGTAGTGTTGAAAGAATTCTTCCTCACTATCCACTTCTTCTATGACCATGTCCTTTAGATTTTGGTTTTACCTTTCCATCATTTCTTGTTGTTTATATATTACTTCCTCCTCACTTGGTGGCTGGTTTGGTTCCTTTTGAGGAGTTATAAGGTCACTTGGTCTATACGCCCATGGGTCACTTCTGTCATTTGTGATGTTTGTTGGGGGCATACTAGAGCTACTTTTTTTGGCTTCCATCTTTTTCTATGTTGAGATCTCGTAGTTGTCATAAACAAATCCAAGATCTAGTTTTTGGAATTTATGTGATCAATCACTATGAAATGATGTTTGTTTCTATTTTAAAAGATTGTTTTTTTTCCAAGCCAATATTTTCTATTGCGACACAGGAGGTGGTGATATGGGCCTTCCGGCCATAAGATCCACTTTTTGTTCTTCTTTGTCTAGGATATTAGTCATGTTTCTCCACTGAGTTGGTGTTTTATATTTCTCAAATACAAAACTTCTCAAACTACTAATAATTTCTAATTGTTCACCTTCAATTTGTGTGAGTTTTGTTTGTATAATGGGTTATGTAAGATTTGGTTATTGATCTAGAGTTGTAGCATGCCAAATGGTCATAAATTGCAAGGTTTTCCTTTGATGTTTTGATCTTTTTTCTATTTCCAAAAAGAATGATGAATGATGGTGTTGTTATATTTGCTATGGTTTTTGTGATACTCAAGACCCTAAGGTTTGAGTGATGTTTGGATGTTTTGGAGATGATGTTATTTTTGGGACTCAAAATGTTGAAAACTTGGACCGATATTTCACTTCATTTTTCTAGAGGATATGTTTTGGAAATCTACTTGAACTAGCCTTGAGGTTCAAGAAAATGTTGATATCTTAGAATTTTGAGTGAAGGAATAATCCAATTTTGTGTTCTTCTAAATCCTAAAACTAGTTTGATGTGTTTTTTTTATTTTGCAAATAGATATGGACAATGCTGAAAATGAGGTGTTTTTTTTTAAAGTCTGATTTGTTTCATTTCTCAAAAGATAAACGCTTAACCAGTTTTAGGATCAATCTCTAATTTTCACCAGAAAATAAGGAAAAAGAAAAAAATTTAGAACAGTTGCGGTAATCTCTATCAAAAACAACCAGATTTATGTCAATAGTGGCCAAGTCTAAAAGACAACTATGGTAAGATATATCAAAATTATCCTTTGTTTGCAAGTTTCTAACTAGTGATCAATAAGGGAAAAAGCGAGATTTTCAATCAAAAGAGGCTAGATTTTACATCAACTATGAATAGAAGTTAAGTCAACTACGGTAATATTAGGATCAAAAGCGGCAATTTTGAGGTTGATTGCGTTTAGTTTTGTAAAAGTAGCAGGTTTTTTACAGTTATTGTCATAATCCAAGGAGAAAAAGTGGCAGGTTTTGGATCAACTACTATATTCTTAAGGTCAAAAGCAGCAAAAAAATAGTAATAGTATTTTTTTATACAAGTTTATTTTCTAGTTTCTGTGTTGGCAGCAGTTTGGATAAATTTGTAAATTTGATGTCTTGTTTTCATTTGATTTGAGAATTTTAGAAAGTGATATGATACAACACAACAACCAAAACTATTTGACCCTAAATTTCTATAGCTTAAGCAAGTTTCTTTCCAAAAAAGCTCAAAGTTTGTGAAAGTAAAAATACTAAAGCCATAGTTCCCAATGGTGAATTTGTTCTTAATGTGACTTGAAATGTAAGCCTAAATATTTGGAAACCTTTAGAGATATTTTTTTAAGATACCTTTTAAGGAGTGCAAATATAGGGCTCTTTGAAAAGGTATTCACACTAAGTCCAAAGGGTTTGAAATTTGATAACCATGTTCAATTCTTGTTTTGATGTGTTCATTTTAAATCAAGCAAAGTGTTTTGATGTCCAAAGTAACTGAGAATTTTGGAAAGTTCATGAAGACAATTTACAACCTAGAGATAGGCATGTTCTTTTAGGTGGGCTTACCTCATGCCCCAAAGGGATGATTTTACATGCAACTTATGGAGAGTGTTTTAATCTCAACCATAAATTGGACTTGTTAAGTAACTTCTCGGAAGTAAATTCTTATGTACCACTTTCAAAGAATGTTTTGGCTAAAAGGGTGGACTCTACTACATTTGTTTTTAGTCATGCTCAAGGGATCCAATGCTTTGCTAGCATCCAACGAGCCACTTAAGGATTTAACCTGTTACAAGTATGAAGAATTTTTTGTGAGAATGAAGATGTTGTCATTGATGTCAACTGGTCAATTGGTTATCAATTAGTTTTTGTTGTCATTAATGTCGTGGATACAGGTTATTGGTTATATATGTCGAGGATATTGAGAAAATTGTAATGAAGAAAGGTTGCAGGTGTTCAGTGGTTGCTCCAGGTTTTTCTCTAGGATTTTCTCCTATGTTTGTGTGGTTCAGATATGTTGATCATGGTTGTTGGAAGTTGTTATATCCATATTTTGGGCTTTGATTCATTGAATAGTGTGAGTTATGTTCACTAGTTGTGAAATGTGGTTTTTTGTATATCTCGCTAAGGTCCAGGAGAAATATTGTTGGTCTGGATTTCTTTTTGATTGAGTCTTATGACTTGTGGTTCTAGAGTTGAGTTGTTATGATCGTGTTAAAGATTATTTTGGTATTTAGAAGGATTGGATCGTGCTAAGGGCTATGTGTGCTTAATTGTTCTATGTTTTTTACACTGTTTTGGCAGACCTTGTGTTAAACACTACTCTCAAAGATCATGAAGCATGTTGGGACCTATTTGGGTCCTCATCAAGCATATGTTTGGGTCGCCCTCATTCTAATTCCACCCTAGAATATTTTGGTGCTTACGTAATTTGGATTTAAATGATGGATGGTCAACTTTGGATATGTTTCAAAATTGAAGATGATATAAATATAGGATGGGTTAGTGGTAAGAAAGAGTAGGAGATAAGTGCAAAGAAATAGAGTAGATAGATGCAAAATAGTGTGTGTATGTGATGCGAGTGTGGCAGATCAGTGTGAATTCTAAATGTTGAGTTTTTGGATGTAGTGAGCTAAAGGTGTACTCTCTCATTCAAGGTTTTTTGCAAGTGATTGAGTAAATTATGGTGGAAATCCATGTTGCATTGAGATTGTCTTCTCTCTATAACATATCTCTTCTATCTTCTTTGTATCTCTGTGGTAATGAGCCCAACGGGTGGTTAACCCTTGTTGGAAAGTGTGTCCTAATCCAGACAATGAGTCCTTGTTTTGGAAATGAGCCTTTTGTAATTTTTTTTCATATTCTCTATAGTGTGAGCTAATCCTCATCGTAGTTTTTCACTTATTGGGTTTTCCACGTAAATCTGGGGTTACTGTGTATGTGTGTTTCTTTTTTGATTTTTTCCTTTGCATTGAATGTTTAATCATTTAGTAGAGTAAAGGATTTATGATTGAACTAATTCCTGGTGAATGTTCTAAGGATTAAAATTTGCTACAACTGATTCACCCCCCTCTCAGTTGTCTTGTTCAACATAACCAACTTACTCAGGGCTCTATATATACAATGGTACCTCCCCTTTTGTGAATGACACTGACAGTAAATTAATCACCAACTAAGTCATTTGGTGTTTAGCCTTGACCATTTATATAGCAGCCTCAGTGAAAAACCACTTTGAGTTACCTTTGAGTTCTCCAATGCAGGATGTGTCTCAAAGGCGGGCCCTATAAAGGTAATACTTGAAATGAAACAAGTGTGAAACTCAAAATGCTTTTCATCACCCAAGATCACAAAAAGACATGAAGGGAGAGGATACGCACCTAGTTTTCCAAACATGGAAAAAAAAGCGTACAATTCATTGCAATTTTCTTTTTAAGCCCCTCGAGTGGTGCTATCCAAAAAAATGAATGAAGTGTGAAAAAGATAGCAATTTTTTTTTTATGTGCACCAAATTTGAAGTGTTCTGGATTTCAAACAAGTAGATAGCAATATGAAAATCAAAATGTATTTGTCTAATTTTAAGCACCAATTCTTGAGTGTTTCTAGTAACCTTGTATTAATGTGGTCAACAAAATAAAATCGTTTGTTTTGTCATCATAATGAAAGTGTTGGTCAAAAGAAAGCATTCCATTTTATGAGCACCAAAAATGAAGTGTTATTCTAATCTATGAAAACTTTTGAAAGTTCATTTTAGAACACCAAATAGAAAGTGTGCAAGTTGTGGGGTTCAATTGTTAAGCACAAGTTGAAGTGTTTTCCTAAACTAGAAAGCTTTTAAAAGGATCATTTTATGACACAAAATTGAAAGCGTGCAAGTTGTGGGGTTCATTTGTTAAGAACCAAGTCAAAAAAAATTCCTAAACTAGAAAGCTTTTGAAAAGTTCTTTTTAAGGCACCAAATTAAAAGCGTGTAAGTTGTAGGGTTCAATTGTTAAGCACCAATTCAAAGTGTTTTCATAAACTATAAATATTTTAAAAGGTTCATTTTAAGACACCAAATTGAAAGCGTGCAAGTTGTGGGGTTCAATTTTTTAAGCACCAGTTTGAAATCTTTTGTAAACTAATAAAGCTTTTGAAAATTTGGGCTTGGACCATTCACCTTCTCTATAATAAAAGTGTTATTTTTTCTTGATGTAAAGTGTACCATATCCCTACAAGAGCTGCACAAACAAAGTTAGCAAACACAAAACATCAAAACAACCACTTGTTAGTGTTAGAAATCAAAAGATTACTTTACAGATTTTGAATCAAAATTACACAGAGTAGAAGTGTAAATTTTAATCAAAAATGGCCCTATTATTTTTAGCAAATATAGTCCTTGTATACACCTAAAATCGATCAAGATAGTTAATTAATTAAATATGAGGTATTTAATTAATAAACTCTTATTTCATCTACTTATAAATTTATTTATATAGTTCACACTTTCGAAATTCTTACATCTTAAATCATATTCCTCTAATTTTAATTAAATAAACAAATTCAAATAGTTTGTTTTATTTAATTAATATCTTCTCGCTAAATTTAAACTCCAAATTTCAATTTAGTCACATTTCTCCAACTTTTCCTCTTGCCACCTCATCAAGTGTCTCATGAATTTAAATATGCTTAATATTTAAATTGGAATTATCCTCAACAAATTTTGAAACAACCTTGAGACACTTGGCTCTTCCATTTCATTTATTCTCTCTAACACTTGGCAAAGTGCTCTTTTAAAGGGAACCATCTCCATGATTCCCTTTAACTTTTTCATCCTCCACCCAAAATCTTTCCACCCAAAATCTTGACCGTCGGTTGTTGCCACATCACAATATGCCATGGAAATATTATAAATACAACATCATTCTCTAGCATTTGATATCCCATCTTTGAGAAAACTTACTCTGCAGAATTTTCATGAGAGCATTTAGTGTTTGAGCATTAGAGCATTTAGCAATTAGCATTTTAGAAACATATTAGCTTAAAATCACGGTTTAGTTATTAGCTACATTTTCATTATCATAGTAGTTTTTATACAGCATTTGCATCATAGTCTTTAGCATCATATCCATTCTCATATCACCATTATCATTTACAACATAATATCATGGCATTAATCATATAGTTTATCATCATGTAGGAATATATTTCTTGCATCTTTCAGCATTTTTTTCCTCATGTTGCCATTCTAACAGTCATAGTGCATACACAAATCTAAGAGCCAATATGATTTAATGAATCCCTGAAGATAGGAAACAATGGAACAATTTTAGGGAATTTGTTGTGTTTCAATTAGATTAGTTTTGTAGTTTCAATTCTCTAATATAATACATTTCATTGATTGTGTGTTTCTATTATTCATTTACTCATATTACACAATTCACACAATACATTTTGGCGCCCATCATGGGGCCTAGCCCCTTTTTATTGACGTTTTCTAGAAAGTTGTTTTACAGATCTAGATATGAACTCTTATGTAGTGCATTCGTGATTTATTTTGGTGCATACAAAACATATTTTAGAGCATCCAGTTCCTGTTACGGTGCATCTGGGGCATCTTTCAGCGCATCCAGCTCACATTTTAATGCATTTAAGGGGTCTTTAGGGCATTTGGTTGATATTTTAGCGCATTCAGTAGTTCTTTTAGCACATATGTGTGATCTTTTAGTGCATATGATTCTTGTTTTAGCGCATCTGGTTTACTTTGCATAAATTCAAAATTCATAGAACTAATCAATGTTTTCTGTGTTGCAGGTGCTTAATACGTTGGTCAAAGACAATTATATCAAACTAATGATGATGTTTGCAGGAGCTAGAGTTGTTTTATTGGTTTCTTTTGATTAAATTAGGAACCTAGTTTAATTAAGAGGTTAATGAACCCCTTGTCTATTGTGCTTGTAAAGTGATAGGCCTATGCTCTCCCCTTCACTGGGTGACCAGACTGCCAAACTCACTATTTCTTGCTTTATATTAGCACCTTTAGAAGGCCTATCGTAGTGGGGAAAAGTACTCACCCTACATGAATGACCTAAGTGGGAACAACTAAAGCCAAGTTTTCCGACCCACTATAATCAAAAGTGAATTTGAGGAAACCTGCAATTCAATGGTAGTGTGCAAGATAACCATCCCCAAAGCCTTTGTTCTAAAGGTTGGGAGGTATCCTGAGGGAGTTTATCTATTGCCACACTGAACGAAAACCGTTACTATGAACCTTAGTGTAGAAGCTAGCTGAGTCAATCTCTGAACATTTATAATATCATAGTGCAAGGGGAGGGAAGAATCTGCCCCCAAGATACTCACCATATTGTGTGAGTGAAAAATGTATCAATATAAATGAAATTCAAACACATATCAATAAGACATTAAATCAGGAAAACTGAAAAAGAAAACAGAATAAGCAAACTGTGACTACAGTTTCCCCGAAATCATCTTATCTCTCTCTAACTCCAGCGTTTTGTTGTTTCCAATGGCTCTCAAATCAGCAAATCAAGCTTCAACAAAATGGACAGCTAAAGAACGAGATATAAATAAAAATGCATATTATGCTAAATGCAAGGCTATGCTAAGATGAAAGTTTTGTTGTGATGCTAAAAGGTTGTGATTGCATAAGTTGATTGCATGTATGTTCGTGCGTGTTCATATGTATGCGTAGGTAACCAAAGCTTGGATTTGCACCGGCATTTATAGAGTTTCAGAAAGGATTCGATTGGCTGATTCGATTAACGGCCCGGATTAAGCTTGTTCGAATGGACGGCAGAAGAATTTTGAAAGTGGAGAGGGAGATAGAAGGTTTCCCTTTTCCTTCAATTTCCATCATTGAGATCCGAAGGGAAATTTCCATTTCGAAAAGTGAGTTTAGAATGAGTTAGAATTAAATAAAATAAATTTATTTAATTTGTAAGTGAAGACGGATATAGAAACTCGCATAATTAAATAAATCATATTTAATTATGTTTTAAAAATGAATTAGAGGAAAATATTAAATTAAATATTTAATATTTAATTTGAGGATGAAGAGAATATTCCATTATTTGAATATTCAAATATTCAAACTTTAGAATGATATGATAATTAAAATAAATAATCGTATTTATTTAATTTAATTAAGAGGAATGTGGAAATGTCAATAATTAAATAAAATTATTTATTTAATTAATAGAAGAATTAGAAAATGAACAATATAAATAAATAATTAAATTTATTTATATGTAGATGACTTTAGGAGAATTAATTAAATAAATCATATTTAATTAATGTAGAAGAATTAGAAAATGAACAATATAAATAAATAATTAAATTTATTTATATGTAGATGACTTTAGGAGAATTAATTAAATAAATCATATTTAATTAATGTAGAAGAATTAGAAAATGAACAATATAAATAAATAATTAAATTTATTATATGTAGATGACTTTAGGAGAATTAATTAAATAAATCATATTTAATTAATTAGCAAGCTTAATCATGACCATTTTTAGACATATACACATATAACTATCAGGCATTACTAGCCAAAAGTGGAGGATTCGACTTTGGTTAAGACCTGGGAAAGGAAAAAACACGGGCACCCTCTAGGGGGTGACACAACTGTGTGAGTTGACATAGTTCTAAGAAGTGGGTTGTGGTATTTTAACTAACCCTTGACATTAGAAAAGTGCTTGAACTATTTTCTATTGTGCTATACCTGTGGAAATCAAAGGAATCGGACCAGATTCTTGAATACACACTCAATGTTTAGTTCCTAGGCTGGAAACAATTGTTTTACAACTTCTTGTTGTGTTTGAAGTCATTATTCAAGGAATCATCCATTTGAAACACTTAATTTCCATAATTCACAAACAAAGAAACCAAGCAAAATTCATTGTTCAGAAGATTATACCCTAGAAACATTCAGATTCATTGATTTAAAAGCAAAATAACTAGACAGACTGTCAAAAACACTAAACACTTCCAGATTAGCACATGCATTCCCTGTTCTAGTGCATACACTACTTTTTTCTGGCACATCTGAGTCATTTTACAATGCATTTGGTCTATCTTGTAGTAAATCTACGGAATTTTCTGGCGCATCTAAGGTATAGTCTAGCACATCTGAGTCATTTTCTAGTGCATGCAGTCCATTTTCCAACACATCTAGTTCACTTCCTGGCACATCTATTCCATCTTCTAGCGCATTTTCACATCCATTTAGTGCATTTACCTGATAGTCCAATAGAGAATTAAGTTGAAATCACATTTAGGAGTAGTCTAGCACATCACTAGCTTTTTCTAACGCATTTAACCCATTTTCTGGCACATCTGAGTCATTTTCCAGCGCATTGAGTCCACCTTCTAGTGCATCCAGTACATTCTCTAGTGCATTGAATCCATCTTTTAGCACATTAAGTCCATTTTCTAGCGCATCTAGGGTACAGTCTAGCACATCCAGTCATTGTTCTAGTGCATATGTGCCATCTTTTAGCACATCCATACCCTATTTTAGTGCATCCAATAAATTCAAAACTAGAGAGCTACTTTCAGCATATGTCTGTCAGTTTGAACCAGAATTAAGGATCCTTTTCAAAACAAAATCAGTCCTTAGTCACACCAGTGTCTTAAACTTGTTGAAACTAGTCTTTACAAGTGAAATTCTTCAAACTAAACCAAGATCTAACATCTTAAATTGCCTAATCATCAAACACACCTCTGATTTTTACACTAAGTTTCATCATCGGGATCTTTCATCCTTCATCACAAAACAACGTTGTATAATCATATTTAACTTAGTTTTATCAATAGAATTTTTCATTCTATTTGACTTGGTTATTATCTTTGGTACTTCTCAAACAAAGATCAAAATTTAGTCAAATTATAACACTTGTATGCTCGTTCAAACAAGATCTCAAAAGTAGAAACTCAAGGAAAAGGAAATTGAAACTCAAAACACCATGGTTGAGGGTGAAGAAAATCCATTTCATAGATTCCACCAACCTGAAAATGATGAAATAACTGAAGAAGACATCCAAACAGCACAACAAGATCCCAAATTCCACAAATTCATGGAAAATAAAATTTAAAAAGATGGAGAAAAATATTTCTTAATGTTGGCTAATCAAGGTATCAAACTTCCACATGAATTTGATGTTAATCAATTAAAATCACTTAAAAGGACTGAAACTGATCCACCAAACACAGATCTAGTGGTTGCATTAACTAATCAAATGAAAGGGGCGCCGGTCCGAGCCCAGTTGGTTAAGGTGTTCCCTGTAGCAGGGCGCCCACCATGGGTTCGACTCTCCGGCGCTCCCGTGGTACCGGTTGGTGTGTCCCGCCAGCACTGCCGGTCACGGTAAAAAGTTTACCGGCGGTGGGGGGTTATATGGGGGGCCGTGTATTTAAAAAAAACTCATCAAATGAAAAATCTCCAACAATAGATTCAAGACATGCAAAGAGGAACCACAAAAAGATACTTGATACAAGACATCTTCCCATATCCTTTTGATCAAACTGTTAACATGATTCCTTTTCCAAAACATTGTGAATTCCCAAAGTATGATAAATACAATGGTAAAATAGATCCTATAGATCATGTAAGGGAATTTTGAACCATGAGCCTTGAATTTGCACACGAAGAGACTTATTTGATGAGATTGTTCCCACATAGCTTAGGTGGACAATGCATGGAATGGTTCTCCAAACTTTCACCAGGAATTAAAACCTTTGAAGAGTTGGTTAATAAATTCATCACCCAATACTCCTACAACATCCAACATGAGATAACCATGAAGGACCTTTTCAATACAAAATAGAAAAAGAGTGAATCATTCCTTATATTTTTACAAAGATGGAGAAGATTGTTTGCAAGATATGCTCGTCCCATACTTTAAAAGGAAAAGATGGAAATACTTATTGGCAATCTAAATGATGAGATGAGCTATAGAATTGAATTGCAATGTTCACCTACCTTTGATAAATTGATTGAAAATGGAATCAAAATCGAAGAAGCTTTGGTCAAGAGCGGAGTCATGAAGATTTACAATGAGGGAAAAAAAATCAGCAAATTCTTCCAATCATTATAACAGCAGTGATAAACCAAAATTTTGGAATAGAAACAAGAATGTCAGTAACAATGATGGTGTAGTTGAAACACAAAATACAAAACTAGTATTTAACTTGACAGCAACTACCACCAAGACCAATCAAAACACTAATCAAAACAACAAGTCAAACAATACTAAATCTAAACCACCACCATATCGAACATCATCAAATCGAAGAAGATTCACACCTTTGGGACAGTCACTCGAATCAGCATTAAAGGAGGTTCTTGCAACCAAGGTTATAACATTACCAGAAGTAAGAGATTGGGAACCAAGAGTTAAACCTTTGTGGTGTAATGATGCACATTATTGTGACTTTCACAAAAATAAAGGACACAAAACAAATGATTGCATGCAACTGAAACATTTGGTACAAGATTTGATTGATAGAAAAGAAACATTTGTAGAAGGACCCCAAACAAATGTTGATCATGGAGCATTCAAGAATCCTTTACCTAACTATGAAAAGGGGGAGTCCTCTTCATCAAAAACCAAAGGGAAAAATGTGAACTATGTCTATGATTCTACCATTCTCCATATTGAGGTAGTAGATGATCAAACTAAGGATATCGAAATCAAGGGCCAAAAAGACATTATTGTAGCTAAGAATCAAATTAATGACATCACAATTGAGCATGAACAAAGCATTGTTATAGCTGAAACTCATCTTCATGACATCAACAGTAAATCACATCAAATTAATGATATTATACCAATAAATTTGATCACAGACTTTGCTGCAAATGATAATTAGATTAATGTCATTAAAATCAAAGATAAACAAGATTACCAACTATTCAATGCAGCCACAAGAGGGTAGGCTAAAGTGATATTGAAAGGAGCTACATCTAAAACACCCGCCGCTACCCCTGCAACTCAATACAACATAGTTGACCAATTGCAAAAAATACCAGTTCAAATATCCATATTAGAGCTTCTCAAAATTTCACTAGCTCACAAGGAAATTCTAGAACAATCTCTAATAGCCACCATAGTACCAAATAATCTGGAATTTTTCCAATTCCAAGCTATGGTGGGATACTTGACCACACCTCATTGCCTATCATTTTTTTGAAAATGATGATGTATCACTTACCCATCCACACAATGTTGCTCTCCACATTGAGGTTTTAATTCACAAACACCAAGTCAAACGTGTTCTAATAGACGGTGGAGCTGGCCTAAATATTTGTACTTTAAAACTTATCTGTGCACTTGGATATTCAGAAAATGCAATTGATGCTAGAAGAAAAATCACTATAAAAGCCTATGATAATGAAGAGAGATCCTCCTAAGGATTAATTGTGTTACCAATTCAAGTGGGAACAATTGTAGAAGATATAATTTTCCAAGTGTTAGACAAGGAGTTGACATACAATATACTCTTGGGACATCCTTAGATTCACAAAATGCAATTAGTGTCGTCAACGTATCACTAGTGTTTGAAATTTCCCTATAATGGACAAGAGATTACCATTTTAGTTGATTCCAACAATCCTCAATATTGCAACACACTCAAAATAGACCAAGATACTTTTGTGCCACATAATAGGGAAGCTCCAACTCCTAGTTCATCCAACAATGAAAGACAACTAAATTCCTTGTCAAAATGGGTTGAGAAAAAGGACCAATCAAGAGATAAGGGTATCAGTTCTACTCCATCAAGTAGCAAAAGTCAATCAAATTCTTTTTCAAATCAGCCTCAGGAAAAGATTCAGTCAAAAGACAAAGGTGTTGGTGATTCTACTCCATCAAATCATGAAGGTCAACTAAATTCCTTATCAAAACAATTTGAGAAAAAGATCCAGTTGAAAGACAAAGGCCTGGGTGAGTATTCCATTGAATAGTCATTATGTCTTTCACAACTTCTATCTTCTCCTAAGTCATATGGGCAGCCATCCACATCAAGACAACAGTCCTCACAACCAACCACACTCTTTGATGGTAAGTTTGTAAAAGCGGTCACTTTAGTGGATGAATCTGAAGACAAGGATGTTTTAAATTGGTTGTACAAGTATGAAGAAGCATCACAAGCATTAACTTCCAATGTGCTAACTGAACCATATGGTAAAGGGTTTACAATCCTAGAGAAGATGGGATACGATGGAAAAGGTCTTGTCGAAAAAAGAAAAGAAGGTATCATAGAACCAATTCATCCTACCATAACTAATGCCAAAGACAAAACAAGGCTAGGATATAGAGAAGAGTCAAAAGAAGAAACCAGGCAAAAGATTGTTGAACGAATCCTCCAATTACGAGATAGCTCTGAAATGGATTCCAATGAGTATGAATGGGACTAACTCTCTGAAGAATCTTTTCATGACAAGGAAATTGATGTGATACAATGGTATGCACCAACACATCTGGAGGGACAAAGCTCGAGTTCTAGACCTCTTGAATTTAGATTACAACATATCGATGACTCTAGCGAAGACGATCAGACTTTGAGCGAGATAGATCCTTCGGAAGAGAGTAACATCATAGACCTCGATATTGATATTGAACACTTTGACCATGTTTCCATAATGACACTCACCCCTTTTGACCTTAGCCAATTTGATGATTCCTTTCCATTGGTACACCCCGAACTAATTGACTGGGACCAAACTGAGCTGCTTGGCATACCCATCTTTCCAAACAATGATGCCATTGTGAAGTTCCTTTGCTCTGATAATCTTGAAACATGTTCCACCAACAAATCTCATAATGAAGCTTCAAACAAGGGGAGTTCCAAATCTCTCAGCTGCAAAACAAATTTTAAAAATAGATCTAATGGTGAAAACCATTTAATGGCAGTATTAGATCAAGAAAAAGTAAAATTAAAGAGCGCATCTAATAGTGAAAACCTCTCTGAGGCACCAAAAGATGTGATATTTGACACTCTTCCCAAGTGCTATCATGAGAGATTTCCAACGCTGATTGAGCCCACACAATCCATCAACATTGGTATAGTTGAAACAGTCAAGACTCTACATCTAGCAGCATCCATGACAGAAGAAGAAAAATAAAGCTTCATTAAATTCTTTGAAGAGAGACAAGTCAATTTTACTTGGTCCTACATTGATATGCCAAGCATAGATCTAGATCTTATCATGCACCATTTATCTCTACCACCTGGAGTAAAGCCAGTGAAGAAAAAGTTGAGAAAAATGCATCAGCACATTTCCCTTCTAGTGAAAGTTGAATTGAAGAAACTATTGGATGTAGGATTTATTCAACCTATCGATTATGCTGAATGGATCCCAAACATTGTGCCAGTTTCAAAACCAGATAACAGTATCATTATATGTACGGATTTCAGAAATGTTAACAAGACTTGTCCGAAAGATTTTTTTCCTTTGCCTAACATTGAAATCATCATGGATTTAACAGTAGGTCATGCAATGCTATCACTTATGGATGGATGTTTAGGTTATAATAAAATCAAAATAGCACCAGAAGATCAAGAGAAAATTGCTTTCACATGTCCATGGGGTGCTTTCTATTGGAACGACATGCCTTTTGGGTTGAAGAATGTTGGAGCTACTTATCAATGGGCGATGACCACTATCTTTCATGACATGATGCACACCTTTATGGAGGATTACGTAGATGACTTTCTAGCCAAATCATTCACTAGAGAGGGACATCTAGAAATATTGGACAAAATCTTCACTAGATTGGTGAAATTCAATGTGAGATTAAACCCAAAGAAATGTATATTTGGTGTGACATCAGCTAAACTTTTAGGATACATAGTATCATCTAAAGGCATTGAGGTGGATCCTGCGAAAGTCAAAGCCATCATGGAGATGCCTCCTCTCAAGAATATCAGCCAACTTAGATCTTTACAAGGACAATTCCAATCTATCAAGAGCTTCATTGCACAACTGGCAAATAAAACTCATCCTTTCAATCACTTACTACACAAGAATGTTTCTTTCAAGTGGGATGAAAAATGTGAAGCAGCTTTTAACCAATTGAAATGGTATTTGATGTCACCACCTATACTGGTACCACCAACTAAAGGAAAACCATTTTTACTTTACATAGCAACAACTGAGGTCTTTTTGGGTGCTCTACTGGCATAGGAAGACTCTACAGGAAAATAAAGGGCTATTTATTACATCAGCAGAACCTTGAATGGCTATGAAATCAATTACACATTTATTGAAAAAGCTTGTTTGGCGGTGGTATTTTCTACTCAACAACTAAGACACTACATGTTAACCCACACCATCAAAATCATAGAAAAAATCGATCCATTGAAGTATCTACTAAGCAAAGTTGCCTTGACAGGAAGACTAGCCAAGTGAGTAATGATATTAAGCGATTTTGATATCCAGTATGTGGACAGGAAAGCAATCAAGGGCCAAGCCATAGTGGATCAACTAGCTGAAGCACCATTACAAGATGATCATCCAATGAGCATTGAGTTTCCAAATGCAGATGTCCTTACAGTGTCAACACAATAATGGATGTTATATTTTGATGGATCTTACATGCAACATGGATCAAGTGCAGGAATCCTATTTTTCACGCCACAAGGACACACCATTCCAAATTCCTATAGGTTAATGTTTCCTTGTACTAACAACATAGTTGAGTACGAAACACTCATCATTGGTATCAAGACAATCGTCGAGTGGAAAATCACAGAGTTACATGTCTATGGAGATTCTCAAATGATCATAAATCAAGTGAATGATGATTACCAGAAAAAAGATGACAAATTGATGCCATATAAGAAAATGGTGGATGATTTCAAGAAGTACTTTGTGGAGATCATATTTGAGTAGATTCCAAAATGGGATAGCAAAGTCATTGATGCTATGGCTACCATCGCCTCTCTTCTACAGATACCAGAGAAATGAGCTCGTTATGAGTTCATGGTGGAACAACTGTTTAATCTCGCCTATGATAACCCTGAATACCAAGTCATATACCATCTAGTTGAGACTGAAGCTTCTATCTATGGGAAGATCTACACCTACCTAAAAGACAACACCCTACCACCAGATCTATCCCAAAACCAGAAACATAACTTTATTCAACAAGCAACTCGACATACCTTGATAGTCGATGTACTCTACTGATGAGGTCTTGATGGTACTCTCCTTCGGTGTCTTGAACGTAACGAAGCTGAAACCGCTATACGCGAGGTTCATGAAGGTATCTATGGAATTCATTCAAGTGGACTAACTCTCACTAAAAAATTCCTATGCTTGGGGTATTACTAGCCAAATATGGAAAAGGAGTCTTTTCAATTTGTCAAGAAGTGCCAAAAATATCAAATCCATGGAAACCTAATACACGCACTAGCATAAGAATTGCAACCATTCACATCAACATGGCCTTTCTATCAGTGGGGACTAAATCTTGTAGGTAAAATTCATCCACCTTCATCAAATAGACACAAATTCATCATCACAGCCATGGAGTATTTTACAAAGTGGATTGAAGTTGTTCCCTTGACCACCATCACAGGAAAACGAATTGCATCCTTTATCTTGAATTACAATATCTGTCGGTATGGCATTCCTCAGTCCATTGTCACTGAAAATGGTAGACCTTTCAAGAATCAGGATGTCCAAGAACTTTGTGAAAGGTTTCATATCCAGCATCAATTCTCTACACCTTACTACCCTCAAGGAAATGGCCATGCAAAGGCCTCAAACAAAACCATCCTAAAAATCCTAAAAAAAACTGTCAATGATGCTAGATGTGATTGGCATGTTCAACTAAACCCTACTCTATGGGCATACCAAACCAGCATTCACACCCCGACAAGAGCCACACCATATGCTCTTGTATATGGATCAGAAGCCATTTTACCAATTGAGGTTGAGCTACCATCACTTTGTGATGTCACTAAAGGGGATCGTTTCAGATGAAGATTATCGGGTGTCTAGGCTACAAGAGTTGGAATTGTTGGATGAGAATCGTCAGCAAGTTGTGGATCATTTGAAAGCCTATCAACAAAGCATGTCTAGGAGTTATAATCATAGAGTAAAACAAAAAAAAATTCAGGTCGGTGACTTGGTCTTGAAAGAGAATCTGCGAAATCAATAGGATAGAGAGAAGAGGAAATTTGAACCAAAGTGGCTAGATCCCTTTATCATCGTATCAGTCTATAGATTTGGAGCCTATCAGTGGTCTACACCTAAAGGTGATTTTTTTGAAGAACCCATCAATAGCCTGCATCTCAAGAAGTTCTACACCTAGTTCATTTAGTGCACGTTAAATTGTCCTAAAAAAATACAAAAAAAAATAGAAAATGTCCTAAAAAATGGTTACTTTGATGAAAACCTGGAAAATAGGAATCTTGGTGACAACAAAAAAAAGCAAAAAAAAAAATACAAAAAAAAAATTGAAAAATACAAAAAAAAAGTGAAAAATCAAAAAATCTAAAATATGAAAAAGTGCAATAAAAGCAAGTAGTGAAAACTGGCAACATGCCTATTTGTGATAGATTAGTTTTTCCATCTATTTGATCATTTTTTGGCTGTTCGATTCACCATCATCATGCCTATCATTAGAATACCTCATGTAAATATCTTGGCATCGCGATTGTGTCTCATTTTGGACTGGGGGAAAAATCCTAAACTCGCTAAGGGCAATAAACTTTGAGCTTAAACCAACAGACAAACAATAGTAAGACAACACAATGAACATAACGATCATAGTGCAACTTAGCATTGGGCATCAATCATCAAAAATTTCAAAAAAAAACATCCATATCAAATAGCTAAAATCAATCAAATCAAAGCAAAGTTAAATGGATGATGTTCTTTTGAATCATGGCTTTATCCTGTTAGCATGAATGTTCAACCGTTGTACTTTGATTTTTTCTATCATTTCTTTGGAGCAACTCGATGATGTCTTGAACTAGAGGATCTAGGAAGGAGAATGATATTTTCTTTGTTTGTTGTCTATGAGTTGATCATTATTATTGTGCAAATTGTCACAAGACATGCTTTACAAAGTATCACTGATGAAATTCTGAATTTGCATAGGAAAATGATTAACTCTTGTCTGTTTACACAAGTAATGCTTAGGTCATTTTGGTTTAATTATACCTAGATTCTTGTGTTAACTTGCAATATCAAAAATCATGGAAGTAGTACTCAGGTCATCATGGTCTAATTATACCATTGATGCTTGTACTCACTTTCAACAATTTAAAGGCTCAATGATGATAAAAGTATGACAAATCAGTTGTTACGATGACGACATTTGCATATTAGATCTTCATGGTTAAGTTAGATTGCATCCATATTAGTTTTGCATCTGTATTTATAGATTTTCCAAGGCTTGCACAATTTTTAAAATGATGTTATCTCTATCATTAATAGATTAAGTACATTTGACATTAACAAAAAAATATCATTCTCATGTAGTTGCATAATCATTTTCATATCATACATACATTGGAAAACTTTATTACATCATTCATCCATCCATGCATTACATCATAATATTTTCATTAGAAAACACAAAAAGAAGTGCAATGCATCTCACTTGCATAATTAAATTCATCCCATATAGTGTAGACGTATCATATATTTGCACCAAGAAAATACAAAAACATAAGGGGCATCACATTTCATTTGCATCCATCTCATAGCATAAAGCATCATGCATAAGAACATACAGAATCATCATCATATCATCATTGCATCCATACATAATCATGTCATAATCATATAAACATCATAACATAGAAATTAAATGCATCCATCATAGGCATTCGGCATAAATGCACATAAACACATATAGATCTCTAATCATTGATGCATCTCATATAAATCTCAAAATAATAATTTTAAGTGTACAATGATGTCAAAATATGTGGAGAGATATAACATCCAAAAAAATGGCAGAAACCATAATGTCTCAACTAAAATGGTGTATACGTCATCAAATGTATCAAATACATCAGAAGTGATCATAACAAAGGGCTATGTGTTGTTGCCCCTAGACGGTGTTGGCCCTATGCCTCCTACTGCACCTGATGGCCCTTCCCCTAGATCTCTATGCGGTGGCCCGATGACATCCCTATTGGTGGTCCTAGAATGGATGTGTGCACTGGTACACTGAGCATAACTCACATGCTACTCTGGAGGCACTACCTCATGGTATCACCCTTTGTAGTACTCGGCCTCCTTGGCGGAGCATCGTACCTCTCTAAGGTAATTTGTTGCAGTAGTACCCTCAGTCGCTCTTTGTAATCTCTCTACCACACCCTTTTCCTACTCACACTGTTGTCTCAGGGTATCTCTCTCAGTTGTGAGAGTAGAAATCTACACCTATGCCTGCGTCTTTTCTCGGGCCTGTGTCTGTAGTAAAGCTTGAACCTATGCAACCTGACCCTGCAAAGCCTATACCTAGACCTATAGAGCAGCCATCTGTGTTTGCTGCTATTGAGAAGGCAACCGAATTTTCACATGCTATTGTGTTGTAGCCACCAGCAATCACCTCTTCCAAGGAACTTTGAAGTCTCGCACATCTAGTACTGGCCCACCACCACCCTCATCTCCATCTCCACCTCCATCACCATCTCCGCCACCTCCACCATCTCCATCCTCGTCTCCATCATCACTACTATCTCCCTCCTCCTCCTCATCACCTCCTCCACCTCTCCTTTGTCTCGGTGTTGGCTCATCATCTAACAACGGTGTCAACTCATCTAGACTAGAAATTCGTGGGAAAGGATGTGAGAAGAAGTAGTGAGCATACTCTTGTGACATTGTAGCCTCTATGATCTCAGGGTGATATTCCCATATCACTACTTGGAGTCCCTAGTACTCCTCAACCACTGCATCATATGATAAAGTGGGTCCCCACTCTGGTATATCCTATCGTCAGCATGCATACAAAGAAACTCCCTGGAGCATACCTTGTACCCGCCCATACTATCAAAGCACTCTCCTAAGCAGGAATATCTCAATGGAAAATGGGGTCCTCCCAATTAGGTATCTGGCAGTGCATACATAGGGAATCTTTATGTCATCCTCCAACCACTACTCATAGTCTAGATACGACCTCCATGTCACAGCGTCAAGATCATCCAACACTCTTTGCAAGTACTCTAGTTTTCCCAGCTTATGTTGTACAACTGGGCCTATGTATCCATGAACATATGGCCTCCCTATTGTATGTTGTCTCTCTGCAACAAGATGAATGATAGCTATGTACTTCCATGCCCATATCTGTAGCAATGTAACTCCAGTTGAAAAATTGGCTCCTCTGAGATAGACAACTTGATGTAGATCGTGGTATAAATGCGCAAGCATGCAAGATCCCCATGCATATCATGTCCTCTATGTAGTCATGCTCTCCAATATCCGACCCCATCCAATTGAGATTCCCTTCAACCCACGATCGGGACATAGAAACCCTCTGATAAATCCAGCAATCACACATGGTAATGTCACGTAGACATCAACCATATCCCTCCATGGGATCTCATAGCCACATATCCGGTCATCCTTAAAAACTCTCTAAAGTGCATCAATCCCTCCCTGCTCAATCAAATCATACACAACCAGCTCGCCAATGACTAGAATCCTCAAGATCCAATAAACATCCTTCGATGTCACTGTCATCTCACCAGTGGGTAAGTGGAAGGTGTTGTGGTCATTGTGCCACCTCTCTGCCAAAGCGGTCAGAAGTCCCCTGTAAATCCTGTGTTGGGGCATATCAATCAATGAAGTCAATCTGCATCATTTGATCACATCAAGATCAGCCTGCACCAGATGGGGTATCAAATCCCAAGTCCTCGGGAAGCACTCTTGAATCTATAGGACTATCGAAGGCTCATATCATCATAACATATTGCAAATCAGCAAATCAATCAATCAACATCAAACAACCTATCAATCTAATTAGCTCTAATGAGACTTTGATCAAATCCCGTGAGCGTCTATCATTGAACCTCGCCTAATATGAGGTCAATCATCATCAATATATCATTGAACCTCGCCTATCATGAGGTCAACCATCATCGATCTATCATTGATCCTCACCTATCATGAGGTCAATTATCATCATCCTATCATTGATTCTCACCTATCATGAGATCAATCATCACCTAATCTATCAACATCATCAAACAACATCAAATAATTGGTTGACGCAATCAAAAATCATCGGAATCAAGGATTCTAATCCAAATTTCATCAATTTGGCCTAGATACGTTGAAACAATCTTTCTATGTGTTAAAAACATGTATGTGCTAGAAAACTTCATCGATGCGCCAAAATAGGGTCTCAAAGCGCTAAAACCCTCTATGCGCTAAAATATATACCAAATGCACTACTTTGTGGCATTAATGCGCCAAATGACCATATGCGTTATACTTTTGATTGAATGTGTTAAATCATGCCCTAAATGCACTATATCACTCTATGCACTAAATCATCCCATCAATGCGCTACTTCATGCAATCAATGCGCTAAAAACTTCTATGCACTAGAGAAATGAACCTGTGAACTAGAACAAAAACCCTATGCGCTAAAAGTCTAGATGCGCCAAAATAGTGAGTTGGTGCACTACATCAGGTCGGGTACCCTATGCGCTAAGACTCAAAATTCAGATTGAAAATTGTGAAAAAAAAGTGGGAAAAATGACATTCAAATTTCATGAGGAGGTTTTTCAGGGTACGTACCAGAGGTCCATACATGGCCAGGCGGTTGTGATGTCGCACACACTTGAATCAGTGGGTTTGGATCAAAATCACCATCTTGCTCAATCACTTTAAATTATCAAAATGAAAATGCACAAATGAGCTTTAAATCACATTGTTTTAACCTTTTAATGAGTGATTAAGTGGGATTTTTAATGGGATTGATTTATTTTATTTTTCAAAGGGGATTCATTAATCAATTCATCACCTGGTAGGTTCAACATCATTTTTCAAGAGATAAATCATCTCTATGTCATAAAATTTGAAAATCATTATCAAATCATTAGAAAATCATAAAAAAAAATTAAAAAATCCTAACAATTCAAAAATTCATCTATTTATCTCTCGAGGGAGCATATATCTATTATCACTCGAAAATCAGCGTCTACAGCATGTCAAAAAAAATTTGTCAGCATCACCAGTAAATTTTTCTTTGAAGCAATGTGTAAACACATCACTTCAAAGAGGAGAAAAATGTATACACCTAAAATTGATCAGGATAATTAATTAATTAAATATGAGGTATTTAATTAATAAACTTCTTATTTCGTCTACTTATAAATAAATTCTAAATTTATTTATATAGTTCACACTTTCTAAATTCTTCCATCTTAAATCATATTCCTCTAATTTTAATTAAATAAACAAATTCAAATAGTTTGTTTTATTTAATTAATATCTTCTCACTAAATTTAAATTCCAAATTTCAATTTAGTCACATTTCTCCAACTTTTCCTCGTCACCTCACCAAGTGTCTCATGAATTTAAATATGCTTAATATTTAAATTGGAATTATCCTTAACAAATTTTGAAACAACCTTGAGACACTTGGCTCTTCCATTTCATTTATTCTCTCTAACACTTGGCAAAGTGCTCTTTTAAAGGGAACCATCTCCATGATTCCCTTTAACTTCTTCATCCTCCACCCTCGATCTTTCCAACCAAAATCTTGACCATTGGTTGTTGCCACATCACAATATGCCTTGGAAATCTTATAAATATAGCATCATTCTCCAGCATTTGATATCCCATCTTTGAGAAAACTTACTCTGCAAAATTTTCATGAGAGCATTTAGTGTTTGAGCATTAGAGCATTTAGCAATTAGCATTTTAGAAACATATTAGCTTAGAATCATGGTTTATTTATTAGTTGCATTTCCTTATCATAGTAGTTTTTATACAACATTTGCATCATAGTCTTTAACATCATATCCATTATCATATCACCATTATCATTTACAGCATAATATCATGATATTAATCATATAGTTTATCATCATGTTGGAATAGATTTCTTGCATCTTTCAACATTTTGTTCCTCAAGTTGCCATTCTAACAGTCATAGTGCATACACAAATATGAGAGCCAATATGATTTAATGAATCCTTGAAGGTAGGAAACAATGGAATGATTTTAGGGAATTGTATAAGAGCAAAATTGCACCTTCACAGTTTCACCTACATTCTTGCTTCCACTTTAGTGTCCACTCCTTTAGCATCTTGAGTAGGCTCATTTTGGCCCTTGCATTAGCCTCTTTCCCTCTCAAGATGCTCCAGCACCCCTTTTTAGTAGCCACCCTTGTGTGTCAACTTTGCATCGGACTTTGTGTGTTTCCCGTTCGTGTAGTTTTGTAGCGTGAAGTGTCCGGACATTAGCACGTTGTGAGGATGTCTGTGCACCGTGCTAGCATCTTGTGACGTGTAAACACTCAAATGATTGTTTTCGAGCATTTTTTCCACTTGGTAGCCAAGTTTGTTGGTGGAAACAGCTCGGGATTCTCTGTAACTGCCTAGGAAGCTTCTTCTCTTCCTTTTTAATTCATTCTTTCCATCCATTTGTAGGTTGGAAGTCCTTCCAAGACTTGCTAGCATTTTTCTAGCTTCATTCTAGCTTTTAGTCTCACTCCATCACTTGCTTATAGCTTGTAGCAGCTTCAAGCTCTCTTGGCAACTCTCTTTATAGCCTTCTTGGCCCTTGCAACTCCATTTTATGCTTGTGAGCATCTTGGGATTCCATATCCCCTACTATTTGCATACTTTGTGATACGGGTTCTCCTCCTCGAGTGGGGTTTTCTTTTATCACACACTTATTCGTGGTGCAGGTTCTACTCCTGAGCGGGTTTTTCTTTCACCACACACTTTGTTTGTTACTCTCTTCTTGGTTGTCCGTGGAGGTGGGAACAACAAAATGGGGGTTTGACTTAGGAAAACCCCTATACAGCCCCAACATTCTCTCCAAATATCACGCTTGCAGGTTTTGAAGACATTTGTTCGGTAGAGGCCTCATCACTCGCACGATTGTAAGCATTTATTTCCTTTCTTCTTCTTAACCTTTATTAGTTTTACTCCACTTTATCTTGGTTCTATCAGTTTTTGCTATTTTATTGTATTCTGTGGTTTTAGCATTCGGAGTAGAAGTAGTCACTTTAGGTGTTTTCTGAGATAAACTCGATCTCTAGTCCAAACGAGACGCTAGCGTGCTGCACTGACGTCCTTTGGCCAAGAGCCTGTCAATCTGTCCAAAAAACCTTTGTGACCTCTTTCGGAATATGAAAATTTTGCGTTGTTCCTTTGAGGTAATATAGGGAAGTTCCCCCCGTGAGGCTCTCTAAATGAAGAGAACTCATGAGTAGTGAATCCCCCTATATCACATTTTGGCGAACTAGACGTGAAGAACAGTGTTCTTCGAAAAACTAGGAATTTATTTACCTGTACTTGGCGGGGTCATAACTTTTGACTTGGTGCTTGGAATTTAGAACCGTTTGCACCGTTGGAAAGGTCTCCTAGAGAACTAATTCAGTTTTCTAAAATATCAATGCCTTTGATAAATTTTAGGGACCAACGCAAGTTCCGACCTCAAATTCCGCTCCAGAGACCTCCAAAAATGCGGTTTACTAGAACATAGAAAATACCGAAAAAATACTAATGGATTTAATATCTTATTTTATTAGTTCTATATCTTATTTTGTTCAAAATGTTAATGATATTCCATTTAATGCATGTGTTGGTGACCTAGCTTTTCCCATGTCACTCGGTATCTTTGATCCTTCTCATGAAACTCCTCTTGCTTCAGAGGATGTCTTGTTGCAAGTAGATGAAATCATTGATAGCTTTCTTAATGTTACTCTACCGTCTATTCATTACAATGCACTCTCCCCTAGAGATGGTGCATTTGTGAATGACAGAGCTCCCTCTCCTTCCAATCCACTCTCTTCTAGAGATGATGCATTTGTGAATGATGAATCTCATGTTTGTTCTAATGCACCCTCTTCTAGAGATGATGCATTAGCGAATAATGAACCCCCTTCCACATCTAAGTCTCCTTGGATCGATGTTGAGAATTTCTCTTAAAGTAACTATTCCACATTTGATCCTATTTGGATTGATGTTGATAATATGTATTCAAGTAATTATTCTACTAGTTGTAATGAGTCTATAAATGTGGTGGATATTTCTACTGCCCCTCAAGGGCCTAAGAGACCGATCGTTCATGTGACTCCAGCCAGTCCTTCTCCTAAGAGGTTTTGTTCTATCGACGGTGTTCCATTTGATGGTGACCCTCCTACTACGGCTCCCTCTTATAGAGTGGTAGCCCATGCTTATGAGAATAGAATGAATAAACAACCAAGACTTCTTCAAGCACCTAAACCTACAACTAAAGCACCTAGTGATAACGGTCTTGTCGAGCAACCTCGCGTTACTTCGGATAAGATCTCATTGTGGGACTTGCTTCAGTCTGATTTAGTTTATCAAGGTATGCTTCAAGAATCCTTGCAAAATATCCTCTTGCCTTCTTCCGCTAGGCCGGCAGATGTTGATGCATTGATGGCATATATTCGTGCAGGTTCGCCAACTATTACATTTTATCTGCAGGAGCTCCCACCTCTAGAAGTACAGAAGCAAGCGGATCCTCTAATGATTATAGTCAATATTAATAAGATAGGCATTAGACACACTCTCATTGATGTTGGTTTGGCACTCAATGTATGTAGTATTGATCTACTACCTAAGATTAATATTGACACATCCTCTCTTAATAATTCTTCTCTTGTCCTCTGTGGGTTTGATAATGTCGGTCGACAATCCCTAGGCACGGTAGTCTTTCCTTTGAGGTTGGGACCTATTATTGTTCCTACCCTTGTATATATCATGGCAAAAAAGTTGTTGTGTAACCTTCTTCTTGGTAGACTGTGGATTCACGCTATGGGTGCAGTCCCATCTACCTTGCACAAATCTATTAAATTTATTTATAACAATCGAGTAGTCATGATCAAGGCTAACCCTGAGGCTATGCACCTATGCGAGATGGTGACTATTGGTCAAGCTTCAATTGTGCCTACTCTTATTCCTTCAGTATCTTCTGGTGTGTTGATGTTTACTTCAACTGTACCTACTACAAAGGATACTCTTGAGACAAACGTCCCTAAAGAAGATCCTTCTAAAGCAAGGAATTATAAGTGTGCTCCTTCTACAAGGAATGCATGTCTTGGTGGTGATCAAGGCCCTTTAGGCTTTATAGATTCCTTCATTAGAGAATATAAAGTTGACCCGATCCACTTAGACCTTCCGACAACATCATCCACACCTGCTATCAAATATTATTATTATTTTGTATCTTAGAGTAGTGTGAGCAATAATTGTAATATCTTTAGTGTTGATCCTCCTTCTGAGGAAGAGGATTACGCTTTGCCTAAAAAAGATAGTGTTGACAGTCCTATTAGTAAGAATGGTAGTGATCCCATAGAAGAGTGTGATCCTCGTTGTTGGGATAATGCTCTTTATAAGGATCCGCCTTCTTTTCAAGACCTACAAACACATTATGGCCCTGGCTTTAGGCTCGTCTCTAAATGTGGCTATGAGTGTAAAGGTTTTGGGAACAACAAGCAAGGCATTCAGGTCCCTATGGAATTTGTGCCTCGTAAGCATAATCTAGGGCTTGGTTTCTCGGATGAACAATCTAAAAGGGAACCACGGTTGAATGGTGACATGAATTATGCTCAACCTTTTTCTCGTGGATCAATTTATCCTCCCTTGTCTTCTTCCTTTGTGCCTTCTTCTTGTGAGAATCCAAGCCTTTCCCCACAAGAGAAAGGGTTGCTTCCTATTCTACATCCTTTATCTAAGTAGAAGTGTATTTTATTGCGGCTTCTAAAGGCCCGCTTAATCACTCTCCCTTCTCCTACACACAAGAAATATCATGGACATGATAAGCATCCTTTATGTGTGTACCATCAAGTGCTTGGTCATTCCACTAGCGAATGTAAGGCCTTGAAGGACAAAATACAGCAACTTCATAATTCAGATGCCATCAAATTCCCATTTGAATAATGCACCTACCTTTACTTTGCATGACAAGTGATATCGAGGTTTACCTCTATCCTGTTCGAAGTATCTTGCATAGTTCTCCTCCCTTGTATGTTGGGGGCAGTGATAACTCATTTCAAATATGTGTGTCCTTCTTAAGGACCCCTCTCTTTTTTTCACACCAGGTTCCTGAGGGAGCCCTTTGAAAGTTTTACGGTCTATGTGACCGATCGCTTTAGACATGTTCTGCCTGCGGGTAAACATGTCACCGCTCTTAGATGAGTTCTACCTGCGGGTAGACGTATCGACGCTTTAGACATATTATATCTACAGATAGATGTGTCACCGATTTTAGATGTTTTCTATCTGTGGGTAGACGTATTGACACTTTAGACATGTTCTATCTGCGGGTAGACATGTCGCCACTTTTAGATGCGTTCTATTTGCGGGTAGATGCATCAATGCTTTAGACACGCTCTATCTGTGAGTGGACATGTCACTACTTCTCACATGTTCTATCTGCAGGTAGACATGTCACCTCTTCCTAGCTCTGCGAGGTCCACTTCTTGGGTTTTCCTTCATGTGAGATTTCTTGAAGGATACCTTCCTTATAGGTCTACGGGTCTGTAAGGCGCTTTTATCCTTACCCGATGATACGAGTTTCCTCCTTGAGTGGATTTTTCTTTCATCACCTTCTTTGTGGTGTGGGTTCTACTCCTGAGTGGGTTTTGCTTTCACCACATGCCTTGTTCATGTCTCTCTCTTCTCTTTTGTGTATACCGAATCGAAGATATGCATCTTCTTCGTCCTGAGTATATACTTTTTCTCTCTTCATCTTTGAATTCTTCTATGTATTATTTGGGGACAATGCATAGTACTAATACAACCTTCTACATCGAGGTCTCTTTACTTTGTTGACTCAAATCCTTTAGCTTTTTATGTTTTGATGTTGTTATCTGGTGCAGGTCTTTCTTGTCTAATGTATTGGTTTTGCAGATCGCCAGCCTGGGGGGCATGCTTCCGTGGTTTGAAGAGTTATATGCTTCCTCTACAGTATCCTTTTGGCATATGATGTTATTTATGTTTAGTAGATTTCCTCTAGCGTGCATATTAATATAAATGCATATGCCCGCTAAAGTGGGGGCAAAATGTATAAGAGAAAAATTGCACCTTTGTAGTTTCACCTACATTCTTGCTTCCACTTTACTGTCCACTCCTTTAGCATCTTGAGTAGGCTCATTTTGGCCCTTGCATTAGCCTCTTTCCCTCTCAAGATGCTCCAGCACCCCTTTTTAGCAGCCACCCTTGTGTGTCAACTTTGCATCGGACTTTGTGCTTTTCCCATTCGCGTTGTTTTGTAGCATGACGTGTCTGGACATTAGCATGTTGCGCGGACTTCTGCGCGCCGCGCTAGCGTCCTGTGACGTGTAAACGCTCAAATGACCATTTTCGAGCATGTTTTCCACTTAGCAGCCAAGTTTGTTGGTGGAAACAGCTCGAGATTCTCTATAACCGCCCGGGAAGCTTCTTCTCTTCCTTTTTAATTCATTCTTTCCATCCATTTGTAGGTTGGAAGTCCTTCCAAGACTCTCTAGCATTTTTCTAGCTCCATTCTAGCTTTTAGTCTCACTCCATCACTTGCTTACAGCTTGTTGTAGCAGCTTCAAGCTCTCTCAAGCTCTCTTGGAAAGTCTCTTTGTAGCCTTCTTGTCCCTTTCAACTCCATTTTATGCTTATGAGCATCTTGGGATTCCATATCCCCTACTATTTGCATACTTAATTTGTGATACGGGTTCTCCTCCTCGAGCGGGGTTTGTTTTTATCACATGCTTATTCGTGGTGCAGGTTCTACTCCTGAGCGGGTTTTTCTTTCACCACACACTTTGTTCATTACTCTCTTCTTGGTTGTCCATGGAGGTGGGAACACCAAAATGGGGGTTTGACTGAGGAAAACCCCTATACAGCCCCAACATTCTCCCCAAATATCACGCTTGCAAGTTTTGAAGACATTTGTTTGGTAGAGGTCTCATCACTCGCACGATTGTAAGTATTTCTTTCCTTTCTTCTTCTTAACCTTTATTAGTTTTACTCCACTTTATCTTGGTTCTATCAGTTTATGCTATTTTATTGTATTTTTTGGTTTTAGCATTCGGAGTAGAAGTAGTCACTTTAGGTGTTTTCTGAGATAAACTCGATCTCTGGTCCAAATGAGACGCCAACATGTCACACTGTCGTCTGCTTTCTACGTTGACGTCCTTTGGACGAGATCCTATCAGTCTATCTAGAAAACCTTTGTGACCTACTCTTTCAGAATCTAAAACTTCCACACTATTCCATTGAGGTAATATAGGGAAGTTCGCCCCGTGAGGCTCTCTGAACGAAGAGAACTCGTGAGTAGTGAATCCCACTATATCACAGGAATTTTTTGTGTTTCAATTAGATTAGTTTTGTAATTTCAATTCTCTAATATAATACATTTCATTAATTGTGTGGTTCTATTATTCATTTACTCATATTACACAATTCACACAATATAGTCCTCATTGTCAAAAGCGGCCCTGTGATGTGTAACTATGGTTAGAAAAGTCAAAGGAGGCCCTGTTTTTGAAGTAAAAGCGATGAGAAAAATAAAAAGTGACCTTGTCTCTAAAGCAAAAGTGGTTAGAAAAATCAAAAGCGGCAAAAATGAAGGGGTGATTGTGTGAAACTCTTTAGCTTTTGTGTGAAAATTTCTCAAGTGTGTTTCTAAAAAATGCAACCGCATTCTAGAACCTACAACTGCTCAATTAAAACTCATAAAAAGGTTAGTGACAAGGACCAAGGTCCCACCAAACATGCTAGAATGTGTAAGGGGGAAATCAAGAAGCATAAGGAAATCAAATATGAATAAATTAAACTATCTAATTCAAACAAATATTAAGATTCATACCCATTACTCATGAAATAAAAAATACAAGATTACTAAATTCAGTGAAATTAAACAATACAAATGAGAAAGCATACAATGAATTCAACTAACTATACTATTACCCATCTCATGTCAAAGTGTATCCACAATGATGTTGAATTGTGTTGTATCGATGTGAAGCCTCCATTATGTGTTGCAAAATTTTGAATGTGTGCGATGTTGATCAAAGATGTGTGTAAAAGCTTGTGAAAAAACAATTGTCAATTCAGAATTACTTCGTTGCACAAAAGATGTCAATTCTCCAATCATTTTTTAGGATGAAGAGGATTGTTATATAGATTTTATGATTCAAGATGAACGTGCAAGATCGCATAGTAGAATATCCTGATCAATGATTGAAAGATGTTGAGAGGAATTATATTGCTTAGTTAGCTTTTATGATCAAATCAATTAAGGGTGTTGATTGATCAATCAAAGGAAATAGATTGCCTAATCAGTGGAATCGAGGAAATCAGGTTAAGCCTTCAATGGGATTGAAGAATAAATTAATCAATCAGAAAATAGATGAATCAATCAACCGATCAGAGTAAGCAATTGGTGGTCATATATATGTTGTTGTAGCATAATGCATATGGTAGAACAGAGATTTATAAATCTATTCCCCTGCTTCCTGTGGATGTGTCCTTTATGGTGAACCATGCAATCTCTGTGTTATGTGTTGCCTCTTTTGCATCTTTATTTTCGTTGTTATGTTTATTTATCTACATTTCATTATTTACAATTGGTATCAGAGCTAGGTAGTATAGCTGGTTGGGAAATTGGTGTAGAATTTCTTGAGTTATGAAGGAGGTGGATAAATTATTTTCTAGGCAGAATTTGGACTGAGGAAGGTGTGTAGGGAGTAGGGAATAGGGAACAAATAAAAAAACTTCTTGTTGCTATCTAGGGTGCATATGACTGTCAAAAAGGTGGGAGTAAAGACCTTGGGAAGGCTACATATATCCTTGAATATTGAAGGTTGCGCTAAACTTAGAGGAGGCAGTGTTTGAAGATGAGATGACTACGCAGAATGTGAAGAAAGAGGATGCGTATAATATTTAGGAGGCTGCATGTCAACTATTGGCAACGATAAACTATTTGTAGGCACATGAAGATTTGATGAAGTATTTGGAGGCAACAAAATTCTTCTTGCCTACGCCATATGAGCTTTCCTGCAAGTAAGAAAGTGTGAAGGGGCGGGTGCATGGTATGCAAGCAGGCTAATTGGAGGCATTGGTATCCATGGCATAGCTTTTGCACACCAATTAAGAGGTGATAAAAATATTAATGTAGAGTGGAGGACTCGGGTGGAAGGCACAACAATTTTAGTGGAGACATTAAATAGGAAGAAATGGATTAGGGAAGCCCATGCCCAATGGAGATGAAATGGGGACTGTGAAAAGGTGGTTGGAAGATAAGAAGGACGATGAGTCTGAATATGGCATACTGATAGTTGTGGAAGCGTTGTTTGAATCCGTGAAAGGAAGAGCTAAAGAAACTCCTGATACCCGAGGTGCAGTTATTGTAGGGGTTCACACTTTCAATGAAAGTGGAACTCTTTCTTCCTTTTCTGAGCGATGGAGTCATCAGAGGCCTTGTTGTTGTGGGATTCCACCATCTCTTCACTCTTTTCAAGGCTTCCCACACCTTGGCCAACACCCATATCAACCGGGGGGGAAAGCGTTGATGCCCACATTATTGAGGCCAACCTCCCTGGCGTGAGCAAGGATGAGGTTGAAGTACTGGTGGAGAATGAGAGTCTTTTGAAAATTAGTGGGCATAGCAAGAACAAAGCATCGCCTCGTAGCGGAGAAACAAGGTGGGTTGAAAATGTACATGAAAAATGGAGAACGAAGAACAATCTCTTATTAATTGGAGAGTTCTGTCTGGTTCAGCTATCAGAGTGGTTGAAGGGATTTATGCAGACAGTTTGTTGGGGATTGATAGTTTAGCGGAAGCGTGGTGGCCTATGGTTGAGTCACCCTTGTTAGAGAAGTTTGGGGTGCCACTTGTGATGGTGCCTTGTTGGTTGGAATGTCAACGAAGCGATGCGAGTAATGCGCTCATTCCAGGTATGCACTCATCTGGACATTGTTCATGCAGTGGGAGCATTGAGAAATCTGGCAGATGCATTGATGAAGAAAGTATAATGGGAGAAGTTCAAGCATGTGTGCAGCTAGAATGCTAACGAAGCGACGCAGTGAATGTGCTCATTCTAGTTGTGATGGAGGTCTTGGTGTTTGGCTTTCAAGGTTAAGTTGGATTTCTCTTAGTATTGTCAAGATGTGACAATGGGAGAGAAGTAGGGGAATGTCTGATATGTTGCAGCAGTCGTTGAACTTCAAGTGGGAGATTGTTGGGTATATGAAGCCCAACGGACATTTGTGTCCCTTCATTTTCTCTTTGACCTTTCATATTTCTTCTTGAAGGAATATTATATATATGCTACTGTAGCATAATGTATATGGTAGAATAGAGATTTATAAATCTATTCCCCTGCTTCCCGTGGATGTAGCCTTTATGGTGAACCACGCAATCTCTATGTTATGTGTTGCCTCTTTTGCATCTTTATTTCTATTGTTATGTTTATTTATCTACATTTCATTATTTACAATGTTTGAAACCTATGTAATTTCTTTCGAACGCAAAAGTGACCCTTCTCATTTGAACTTAAAACCATCGCATGCATCATTTCCTTGTGGGTCGAAATATGTTTTTGGCCATCATGGAGTTGATTCATTCTTTGTATAACCCGCAAAGATGGAGGCCATAGTTCCTGAGTTACATATGGTTTTATACCTTGTCTCTATCTTTATATTGAGAACACTCCCATTATTCCATTGGTTGACTCATTTTATTCCCACAGAGAATTTGGCTACATGTATTTTATGCACTTATCTCTTATTTCCACGGGCTCTTAGCATATTGACTCAACTAAACATAGTCGATATTGCTCCACTGTAATCCTCATACACTTGAAGTAAGCTCACCAAAGGTTCTTAGAACCTGATAGGGGTGACTTAAAGATCATTACCTTCTAATTTGAAGGCTCCAATATTCATTGTTTTAGCATATTTAATTGTCTTCATAGGAGATAACATCTTTATATTTCCCCCTTGCATCTGAAGTCAACCCACCTCAACTATGTGCATGCTCCTTTCTGATCTATTGTAGTATTATCTAGACATCTTAAGATGTGCAAGAGTACATACTATCTCAAAGAATTGTTTGAGGGTTCATCCCATTTTTCTATATCTTATCCATAATGTTTTGAGAAGTGTAAAGCATGTAAGAATGTTGTTCGAACCATTTGGTGCTTATCAGTATAAACCATTAGTGGAGTGTTCCTAGAATGAACACCCATGTTTATCAAATGACTATGGTGAATCTCCAAAATAAAACACATCTCATGATTCTCTGACTTCCATGTCTCATCTAATTGAATTTGGGCCTAAACGAAAGATTCTAAATAATCATTGTAACTCGGTCTGTATGTTAGAATCAGATGGAATCTTAAATAAATTGTTTTCAGTTAAATGAATGGATCTATGAAAATGAATGCTCTTATTTAAACAAAAGGGGATGAACATTTTGAAAATCATAAGTACATTCTTTATCTTTTCATGAAAACAATGGTGAATATTCTGAAAGGATATATCTGGAATCCAAGTTATACCTACAAAATTACTTAAAACTTATTTGATTGGTTCACAAGTTTATTTTAAAGGAAATTTGGTAAAAGTTAATGTTTTTCTTTTTTCACATTACCTGGAAATGAAAATATAATGTTCTATATGAAATATGGTTCTTTTTGTTAATTAATAGAATGTATACACATACTTTAATACTATAATTGAAGGCCATATATGTGTATATAGATAAACCAATTATGCACACATATATGTGATATACCTTCTTTTAACAACTTGTTTTCTTTTGATTCATTCTATGAAGGAAGAAAGGAAATATATGCATTATTATGGTGTTGCATGTGTTGTGAAATATGCATGAACGTTTCATTTAGTTGATGAATATAGATTATGTTAAATGACTGATTATTTGTTGCATAACATACAAGAAGCAATAAATCTAGTTTAGTTTACTATGCATGAATCTGTTGATTTCAAGGTTACCTAGTGAATCATATGAAGAACGTGCTTGTAGAATTTTTAATTTATTCAACATAACAAGGTTGGCTAGGATAACCTATTGTAAACCAAATTGTATGTTTGTAAGCTAAATGTTTAGTAGGGAAGGGTGTTTACTTATGCATGTAAAAATTTACCTTAAAGGTTGGGTGTCAAAAGTGGAATAACAAAGGGTATAGATTTTTATTTTTCCAAAATCTATCATTTAGTTGTATGCAGCAAATGTTTGGCCAAGCTTTGTAGCCCATAATGTTGAATGGACTAATTTTATGATTTAGCTCTCTGCCATTTCTTAACATTGATCTTGCATGTTCTAACTGTGATAGAAATGCATATAGTTATGTTAAGCATGCATCAAATTCCACCTTTCATTTTGATTTCTTTTGCTAAGTACTCCATGCAGGGTCAAGTATTCTTTGTTTTAAGAATAATTCTTGGGAAGCGTAGCTTCATTGTTGGGTGGAAAAAGTGCATAAACCATGTTCTCGTCCACCAATTGTGGGCGAGCATTAAAGTGGAACTACAAGGAATTCCATCTTATGATTATTGTACATTGTATTACTATGGATGTAAATTTTTTATGACTAATTGGTGATTATAGCCTAGTCAAACTATGTAACCCAAAATTATGACATTTTTGAATGAATATAATTCATTATGATGACATGTTGTGCTATGATAGAATATAGCTTTTCAATTGTGTTTTGAAATTATTATTCATATTGTCATAATTGATTTATTTGGTGTTATTTAAGAATGAAACATTACAAGCCATCTCTCTCCCTCCTAGCTTGATCTTGCTTTGACAAGGCCATGACCAACCTCACATCCATACCCTCATCTTATCCCATTAGTTGCTCCTCTCTCCTCCACTCTCCCTTTTGAATATCTATAGCTATCACTACATTATGTTCCTATTGTCTCGGTTGTCCCTACTCACCCTCATTTCCTCCAATGGCATCCACTCTCTTCCTAGCCTCGCTAGATCCTCCTCCCATCTCCTCTGCCTCAAAGCACCACCTTCAGGATGAGTAAATATCAGTGGTTTCTCAACCACCCATCAAGCATCAAACTCAAGCATAGTACCTACTTCCATTGGTCCTCTAGCCCAAGACCATCTTTGTGGTCTCAAACTGATAAAATGGCCCATTATTTCCTGCCCACTAGCCATAGGACCCCAATCTGTAATATCTTGTTGTGTTTTGGTGAACATAGCTATATCATCTAGAGAAGGCACATCCTACCTCTCGTTGAACTACCTTCTAACCATATTAGTTTGGTGTCACTCTAAAATATGAGGGGTGCACCCGATAAGCCACCTAATTTGTATACATAATGATAGATATCTATCATCACCGTCCCATGCCTCATAAGTAGCTAGGGTCTCCAAATAAATTTTTCCATATCATCAATATCCTCCTCCAATAATCAAGATCTCCCAATCTCCTCTATGTCAACATCAAATCATATCTATATAAAAAATAATCTCCAATCGATCATGCAACATCCCCTATTGGCCTCATCATAGCTATGTGATCCCATACCTATATGTGTAACAATGTCACTCCAACTGATAAACTAGTAGAATCTTTGTACACTACCTAGTTCATGTCATGGTACATATGGGCTAGTACATAAGGCCCCCACGCATAAGCCAAAACATCAATCATCATCCTCTCAAGGACACAACCCCATCCAATTGGGAAGCTCCTAGATCTCTTATCTAGTACAATAAATCCTAAGACCAATCCACTAATCACCAAAACTAGGTTTTCATAAGTACATACTCCAAGTCTCAAGTTGAATCCTCCATCATCCACCTCTAACTCATCCTCATGCAAGACACATAGTAGAGCCTCTGCACCTCTATCTATATCATAAAAAACATGCTCGCTAATAATAGGAATCCTCCATACATCCTCAAGTGTAATGGTAGCCTCTCCAATAGGGAATTAGAATGATGATGTCTCTGAGTACCACCACTCAATGATCACAATCATGAACGCTCTATGCGTACGAATCTCTAGCATTTATGCAAAAAGGTACAACCTGATAGAACCTAGGAACTCAGTGTCTATCTCTTTTAGATATGTGATCCTCTACAAAATGGTCAGCCTTCACTCTCTGGACATAATAGGATCTAGGAAAACTTGCAAGCATAATTCCCACAATTTCAATTGATCTGAAAAAAATTGAAAAAATCCTAATTTTACAAACCCCTAAATCAAAAGTGACCCTTTTTTCATAAACATCACTTTATCCCAGCCATTAGCAAGCTCTTTTTCAAAAGAATTGCTATGATAAATCATAAGTGAGCCATTTCTCAAAAGCATAACATGATCACAGTCAAAATTATTCTCATTTTCAAACATGACATTATGTGTCACATGTGTCATGGCAATTTCAAAAGCATCATATCTGGTTTCAAACGTATCGTATCAGTGTTCAAAAGTGTTGATCCTAGATCGACGTGTGTGATAGACTCTCTAGATCTAGCATTTATTAGACCTAGACCTAAGTTTTAACAAAAAAGGATTTCATACATACCAGGGGAGCAACTCTGATAAGCTACTAGAACTGACATAATTGGTCCACATGGTGTGTAGCTCATGGTATGAGGGCCATCTCTACAACAACTTCGCTAGTAAATCTCACTCAGAGCTTTGAAATCTACAAACTCTGAGAGTGCAAATGAGGTGAAAATGACCCCCGAGGGCCTATATATAGACCCAAAAACCCTTTATTTCACCAATCTCACCCCTTGCATCCCATTTTCTATCTTTTTCCAACCTTCTTAATCATTTTCCTTCCCAACCATGACCTAATTTTTCATCCAACCATGACCTAATTTTTCATCCCCTTCTTCACTAAACCTATCTAGTCATCCTATTGTGAGCCTAACCTGACAATTGTTATTTTTTGACCGACCTCTTGAGGGGGAATCGTACCATCCTCCCATCATTCCTTCATCTACTGTGGCATAGTGGGGCATCAATATCATCTATTTTTTCCAAATCAATAGTATGTCTTTGAAACAATGCAACATGTACATTGTCTCAAAGAGGGACAAAATGTAGACACCTAAAATTCTCTAACACATCACACATTCCCATACTTCACCATTTTTCATAATTTCACTCATTATTCCCTATTTCATCTCTTTTAAGTGAATATTTTTTTATTATTTGATTAAACTAACTATATTCCTCTATTAATTGAAGAATTTTAATTATTTGATTAATTCATCATTTTTCCTCTATTTCAACTTAATTAAATAATTTTAATTTTAATTAATTAATTAATTTTCATATTTCCACTTTCCCACTTTAATTAAATAATCTTGATTATTTAATTAATTTTTAATTTTCCTCTCACCCACCTGTTTAAATATTTTTTACTTAATTAAAAATCACTAGTCTTCTTATCTCACATAATTAAATAATTTTCTAATTATTTAATTAGCTAATTTTCCTCCATAATAAAATCAATTCTTTAAGTCATTTAGTTTGTACATTCCCTCCAAAAGGAATATTCCAAAATTCATATTCAAATTTAAAAATATTTTCCCTCTAAAATATCTCAAAATATCTTCCTAAAATTTAGGGAAGAGCTTCAATTAACTAAACCTTTCCTCTTCATGCATGGCTCCTCACCCCTTAATTCACTCTCGACCATTGATCTCATATTTCAATCTCAACCATCAATCAAATATCTTGAAATCTATAAAACAAGCCTTAATCCTTCATTATGATCCCTCCTTAAAGTATTGAGAAAATTATGGTAATTCCCTCCAATTGAGCTTGAAAATCATCAATCCTCCATCTCCATCAATATTTTGAGCTTTTGAATAATTGGGTTTATGCAAGCATGAGCAATCTAACATATCAAAGCATAATTCAATAATGGAGTAAGGACCTGCATTCTTGAGTGAGGTAAACATAGGGTTTAATTGTTTAATTCTCTCATTTCTTGATTATTTCATTTGATTCTAGCTTGTCACTTCATTGGTAATGGGTTTAATTTGATCAATTGGGTCTTGGTTTGTGATTTGATTTAATCCTTGTGTTGTTTTCCCTCTTGATTGACCTTTTCATTTATCCCTGTTCACAATAACTTCTACAAAGAATTGTTCACAATAGAAGATAAAACAATAGGTTATGCTCAAGCCCAAGAAATTTGAAAAAAAAATGTTCCAAAAAAAATCACAAAGGAGATGGCTATGGACCTTGAGAAGGGAATCTCTAAGGATGAAATTGTGAATGCCATTTTATACTTTTAGAATGGTAAATCACTAGGGGATGATGTGGCCTTCCAATTGAATTTTATTGAGCTAACATGGGATGGATTGTAGATGACCTATGTGAGGTATACAAGGAAGCTTTGGAGGTAGGTTTGTTGGGGAAAAACATTAACAAATACATCATTAAACTCCTTCCTAAGGAGGAGACAAGAGCAATATTAAGAATTGGAGGCCAAGTACTCTATTGAATGTATCATATAATATTCTAGCTAAATTTTTGGCTATAAGACTGATTGAGATCCTTCCTTTAATCATAAATGACACACAAACTGCTTTCATAAATAACAAATATTTAATAGAGAACTTAATTAGCAGTTGGGAAGCATTGCATTGGGATAAAATATGTAAGTAAAATGTGGAGATATTGTTATTTGATTTTGAAAAATCCTATGATAGCATTGAATGCTCCTTTGTGATTGTTATGTTGGAAGCTTTTGGATTCCCTATGAAATTTTGTAGAATGGTAAAATTCATGTTCAAAGATGTTAATTCTCAAGTGGAAGTTAATGGATCTCTATCTAATTTTTTTCTATTGGAAATATCTATTAGGAAAGGATACCCTCTAGCTCTGACATTATTTATTATCGCATCAAAAGATGTATATTATATATTGAGAACAAGGATGCTTGGGAAAATATTCAAGGTGTCACATTACCTAATAGCTCTTCATTGCTAAGTGTCCAATTTTTAGATGATCCAACCCTTTTCCCTTGTTGGAGGAAATAAATATAGTAAATTTAAGGGATAGGCTAAATGTATTATGTCAAGCCTCAGGTGTAAAAATCTCAAAATCAAATTATATTCTCTTTGGATGGTTTGATACACCTCTTGGTTGGGATTCAAAGGTTAATTGGCAGTGGGGGTCCAAGTAAAATGGTGAGGTACCTGGGAATTCCCTTATCAATTAGGCCTTCTCTAAAGGATATGTGGAATTGGTTGTTTATAAAAATTAAAAAGAAATTGAAAAATTAGAACAATAACTATCTCTCACTTGCAGGTAGGGTTCAAGTTTGTCAGAAAATATTAGCATCTTCTTTAATATATTATGCCTCAGTTTAGTATTTTACAAGCTATCAAGTGAACAAAGTGAAAAAATTAATTAGGAACTTCCTTTGGTCATATGACAAAAGTAAAGGCAAGAAACATGTTAAATAGGAATGATGCTACTTGGAAAAAGAAAGAGGTGGTTTGTGTTAGAAATATAAAATTGATTGAATAACCCAAGGAAATTTTTAAGATAAAATCAAAGTTACATAAACCGGAAAAACATAAATGATGCAAACCAGAACTCTAACAGATTATGTAATGTTAGGATGACAAAATTGCATTAAGAGCTTCCAAGATGAAAAATACAAGCTAGGTAGTGAGTTTATATGGAACTAAGGAAAGGATGGAAGTGGAAAATCAACTAATGAGAATTGACCATAAATAACCATCAACATTAAATAAAGTGATGAAAAAGGTACAAATACTCCACCCTTAAAATGTGGAGGACAACTCATCACTTTATCTCCTAGTTATTAAATGATTAGCTCACTTTATTATCCTAATAAAGCTTAATAAATGTGTAAGAAAAACCTATAATTAAGGGAAAATAAATATCCCGCTAGGAAAATAAAGACCTACACTAACACCCCCTTTAAGCACAGTTTAGGAGGATGTAAAATATGATGTGTCTTGATAAATGAGGCCATGATAGGTACCCATGTACATATCAAGTTCCCCCTAAAAAGAAGAAGAATTTTCCCCCACAAATAGAGAGAGAACACCCCCCAAGAATAGAGAGAGAAGAGGACTAAGTAGCCCCCCAGGAGGACACCAACCGCACCCTAATCAAAGCTTGCAAATGAAGGAACTTGCTCTCAGTGAAGGGTTTTGTGAAGATTTCTACAATCTGATCTAATATTGGACAATAGTTGAGATTGATGATCTTTGAATGAATTAGCTCCTAAATGTAGTGTATGTGGATCTCAATATGCTTGGTTCATTGGTGATGAACCAGATTATGCGAGATCTAAATAGTACTCTAGTTGTCACAATAGATGACTATGGGCTTCAAAAAGGGAATGTCAAACTCAATGAGAATATTCTAAAGACAAATGGCCTTAATAATAGCATTAACCACTCCTCAATACACAACCTTTGTAGATGAAAAAGCAATAGCAGACTACTTCTTGCTCAACCAATAAATTGGATCGAAACCAAGGGAGAATCAATACCCTAAAGTAGACTTGTGCCCCTAAGAATCACCTACCCAATATAAATTTGTGTGTCCTGCCAATTCAAAATCCATGCATGTTGCATGGTTAATCCCATAATTGTGAGTACCCTTGATGTAGTGAAGAATCCACTTAGTTGCTTTCCAATGCAGCTCATGTGGTTCTTGCATGAATCAAGAGGTCATGCCTACAACATATGAAATGTTGGGCCTCATATGAGTTAGATAGATGAGACTACCAACAAGTTGTTGATACAAAGTGACATCCACCAAGGGTGAAGAGCACTTAGCCTCAAGTTTGGCCCTTGAAAAGAATGAGGTTGGTGCAGGCTTACAATTAGCCATGTGAAACCTTTGGAGCATATCAATTGCACACTTAGGTTGTGCAAGAGAAATACTTATAGAAGATCAAGTGATCTTAATCCCCAAAAATTAGTGTAATAATCCCAATTCTAACATCAAAAATTGATCATGAAGGGTTGTTTTCATTGCCTAAATGGTGGATAAGTGACTTCCTATGAGAAACAAGTCATCAACATAGAGAACTAGGAAGGTATGAGTATCATCCTACTGTAAAATGTAGACATGAGTATTAGAATGGCATCGAGTGAACCCTAGTTTTAGAAGGAAGGAGTCCATCTTGGCATACCAAGCCCGAAAGGCCTATTTGAGGCCATAGAGACACTTCCAAAGATGACACACATGTGAAGGATCTTAAATGAATCCTTGTGGCTACTCCATGTATATCTCTTCCTAAAGATCACTATGAAGGAAAGTACTCTTCACATCCATCTAATGAACTTCCCATGTATGTGTTGTAACAATAGCAAGGACAGATTGAATGGAATTCATTCTCATGATTGGTGCAAAAGTCTCAGAGTATTCAATCCCTAGAACTTAGGATAATCCATTGGCAACCAAGCAAGCCTTATGCTTGCCAACTAACCCATTACTAGACAAATTTTTTTTATAGACCCACTTGCATTGAACAACTTTCTTTCCCTTAGGAAGTGGGACAATATCCCAAGTATGATTCCTCTCCAAGGAATTGAACTCTTCTTGCATCTCTGCATCCCACTCGGGGACACCAAAAGCTTCCCAAAAGGTTTGTGGATCAAAAGCTATGGCAAGGAAGAAATATGGAGCATCCTAAAATTGTGATCTTGTTCTCTTGTGACTTAAAGGATCCCTTGCCTAATTCCCTATTTACTGCACTATTTGTCAAGCCCAAAGAGGCCATGTGGCTGGAGAAGGAGGAGAGATAGGATAAGAATCATCATCCTCAAAAGGTGGACCATGTGCACCCTCATCAAGAATATCATCATCTAAAGTGGAGGAAGAAGAGTCCTCATCATGACCAAAAGGATTATGATCCTCTAAAGAACTATCATCATGATTCAATGACTCCAATCTGATGGTGGTGGGAGAAGTTTCAAGAGAAGAACTAGAAGGATTCTCCTCAAAATGAACACTCCTCCCAATGAACAACTCATGTGTGGTAGGATGAAGAAGCTTGTAGCCTTTGACATCATCTAGGCAACTAAAAAATATGCAAGGCTTGCTCTATGGATCCATAGCCTTGAATTTCTGTAGTGGAATGTGGGCCCATGCACTAGAGCCAAACACTCGAAAGTGCTTAATTGACAATTTTCGACCGTTCTAATCTTGAAAAAGAGTTATCCTATTCACAACTTTCTAAGGAATGTGGTTTTGGATATAACACACAATTAATAGCTTCTTCCTAGAAAGGCGGTGCCAAAGACTTGAAGTGAATCATACAATTGGCCATAACTTTCAAGGATTGATTCTTCCATTCTAAAAATCCATTCTAATGAGGACTATAGGTAATTGTATGCTACAAATCAATGCCCTCTGAAGCATAATACTACACAAACTTGTGGTTCAAATATTTCCCCCCATTATTTGTACTCATAGCTTTGATGGATTTCCTAGTTTGTTTCTCTACAAAATCCTTGTACTCCAAGAATGAATTTAAGACATCAAACTTTTGTTTAAAAAAGTACACAATGGTGTACCTAGAAAAATCATCAATGAATGTCAAAACATATCAAGCTCTACTGAAAGATGGATTTGTAAATGGCCCTACCAAATCATTTTGTACCAACTCCAAAGGATATGAGGATCTCTAAGATTTTCCTTTGTCAAACTTCTCTTTAGGATGGTTTCCAAGAATGCATCCTTGACAAACACCATCAGAAAAGTGAACTATAGGAAATTCTATAACCATGTCCTTTTGACTGAGCTACTATAAGTAGTGGTAGTTCAAGTGGCCAAATCGCTAATGCCATAAATTACTCACATCATCTGAATAAGTGAGTAGAATAGACAAAGGTGGATCAAAAACAAAGTGAGAGAACAAATAAAGCAGTGAAGAATTATATGCTCTCCTAATTGCAACAGTAGAATCATTATGAAACTCATGAATCACCATTGAATTGAGATTAAACTCAACTCGCTTGAATGTACTTGTGTGAGTGGTTTGATAGATCAATAGAAGATTAGTTGAAAATGATGGCACATAAAGAACATCCTAAATGTACCTTTCCCCATATCAATAGACTCTCTCCCACTCACCTCAACATGAGTGTCATCACCCATCAAAATAGAAGGCATAATACATGGATCCAATTATGAAATCTCATCCTTAGAAGAATCCATTTGATGTGAAGCACCTAAATCAAGAACCCATGTGGATGGTGAAGAATTAAATGCTACAAGAGTCTTGCTATTTCCTTTCCCCTTGTTATCTTTGGCCTTGTGAGACCCCTCATCTAAACATTGTTTGATTGAATTGAGAACATTGAGATTATTCCTCTCAAGAATGTGCATCAAGTGATCTACTTATTTCTTCAAACATTTGTGCTCATCATGACTATGTTGTTTACAATATGCACATTTGACCTTCTCTTTCTTAGGCTTGTCACATTTTGAAGATGAGGTCTCATTAGCTACCTTTAGAGCGGCTAATTTTTTTATCATTTTTCTCTATTATTCCTTTGCTTCTTATCCTTATTACCACTTTTTCCTCACTATTCATTTATACCATGGTTGGATACCAAGGCATGTGACTTAGAAGACTTAAGAGTTTACATCTAGATTATCTTATCTTGCTCCTGTGTGAGAGAATTAGGAAAATCGTCTAATGATGACATGGTGAATTTGGAACCAAATGCATCCTTAGTAGCATAAAAGGTAGAAACAAATACTGAATATTCAAACTTAGCTTAGAGAGAATTCTTAGAATTATTTGTTCATCTTTCTTATCAATTCCACATTATTGTATTTGTAGCCTTAGTGATTTCAATTTGGTGAAGAAATCCTAAATTATGTTGAAGTTTCCTGGACTTAAAATGATTAGTTTGTTTCTCAACATATGACCCCTCATTGAATCTTGAGTGCCAAAAATATTTTCTAGATTTTTCCATATTTTATTTAGAGTATTCAAATATTCAATATGAAAGAGAAAATCAGGAGATATAGACAAACACAATGCTCCTGTAGCATTGTAAATTGTCACTCTTGACAATTTAACACTATGTTTTGTCCCCCCTAAATTATTAAGCCTAATTGGATCCCTAATTTTCTAAATTATGCATTCTATAGCCCATTTGCACCACTTTATGAGAAATTACAAGCATTGAACAAAGGAATCCAATTAATATTTATCCCCCGACACTTAATGTCTTAGAGAATAGGGTTAGGACCCATTCTCCCAAGGGAAAATGAGTCCTCCTATTTTGACCCATTCACCCAAGGGCAAAGAATGGTTCCTCCTATTTTGTCGAGGAGCAATTTTGGACATGTCAAAGTGGCCATCTTAACATTCAAATTTCAAATTTCAAATGTTGGATATCAAGATTTAATTCTCAGGAAATGAGAGGAATTCCTATAAATACCTAGTTATTGCATCATTTCAAATCTAACAAGCATTCATGAGTAAAAAATATTGTCAATATCATTCAAGAGAAAGTCAAGAGCAACATTTCAGAGCTTTATTGCAGCAATTCAAGATCCTAACATCATGTCAAATCTTATGTGAGTTTATGTGTGTTCATGTTATCATTATTTTGTGAAGGCTAACACTTTTTTAGGTCTCCAAAGCATTCAATCAATCAAGCAAGAAAGATCCAAGACCTTTAGGTGATGTGTATGACTTAAATCCTTCAAGGAAGCCATTGAAGGGTGGTGAGTTGCAATGCTTTGTGATTCCATCATTCCTTCCTATCTATTATCATTTTATCATTAACATTGACATTGTGGAAATGGAAACATTTACACGAGGTTTGACTGAGGAAAGTCCCTAAATGGCCCAACATTTTCCCTCTCTTTGAATGTGTAGGTTTAGGTTTTAAGAGGATTGAGGGAAGCTTGAAGATAAATTATTTATTGTTGCATTTGAATCCTTACATCTTGTCAATAAACGAAAACTCACCTACAGAATTATCTGACAATATTCTAACAATTTTGCAACTGGAAATTAGAAGCTTAGATTTGTCATCAGAGGACTCCAAAAATAGATCAGAAGTGTCATACAAAGACCCATTAGCCCTAGGGAAACCCTGTCTTGCTATAATGATCAAATCCAACTTCTGGTGATAGGCACGCAGTCCTTTGCACTTTCTAGATCTACCTGCAAGTTATTGTTTCAGTCTATACATTGTCAAGATCTTGCATTTTTCATATTAGGTCATATAGTTTAATTAAGTTAATCATATCAAATCAATTCCAAATAATTCCAACCCCCAAATTGATGGATATCAAGGTTTGATTGGCTCACCTTCATGGTTGAAATTCAATCTATACACTTTATTGATCTCCATCTCAATGAAACCCTAGGAAAAGGCCTTGAATCCTATTGTTCTAAGCTCTTAGGACTTGGGATCACCTTTTTCTATGTTTCATTTTGGTGAACCTAAATTTTTGACATCATAAACCTTCTAAAATTGGAATTCTTTCAAACCCCTAAATCTAGATTTTGCATTGCATTATTTGCAATTCTCATTTAGGGTTTCATTTTTACACCATAAAAGCATAAAAATTCATAAATTTTGCATCAAATATTTCATCATAGATTGTGTTAGGACTAGTTTCATTAATTTAGATATGATCTACATTCAAAATTGCATTCAAAATTTCTCTTCATTGTTACACATTTACATTTGAGTTAAATTGGGAAAAATCTAGAAAAACAGTCACTATCAAACTCATTTGAAGAAAGAAACAACATCCTTAAGCAACAATATAAATATTCAAATTTTTAGTTTTCATAAACCATATCAAGGACTCGAATACCCTTGGGAACCTCTATCCTTGTACACTTGAATCAAAAAACTTTCTCGTAATTTTTTATCTCTGATTGCTCATTTTGTTTGTGCTTACAAATCTCTTATTTGGAATTCTTAATTACATGTAATTAGGCATCTTTCCTATAGTTCAAAAATTTAAAAAAATTGCATTGTTTGATTTCAAAATTGCATCAAAATCATCATCTTCAGGTTGTGGCATCTTAGAATCAATCAATTATTGCATTTTAGATTTGGAAATTGCATTCAAAATTGTCAAAACATTTTCCACATTGTTGCACACTTGCATTTTTACACCACATTGGCATAAATTCAACAAAATATGGAAAAATATAAACTATTAAATATGTTTGTAAGTAGACTCAAAATTCCTTCAGCAATACCTTACACAGTCAAACTTTGAAATTTTAGACACCCTATACAGGACTCAGATGCCCTTGGGTGCCTTTGTCCTGCTACTGGTAGCTCAAAAAAAAATTGCACAAATCTGTCTCTATATTTTTAGTTTTTTTCTACCTACTAATTTTTTATTTGAAATTATAAAAAGGTGTTATTACATGTGCAAGAAGGGTGCCATTTTTCTTAATTTGTAGCAAATTTGGGAGAAATTGTTGCATTTCAATAAGACAACTATTTACATCATGTTCTCATTGCAAAAATATTTTCTTGTCATAATTCATGTTCTATTGTCAACTCTTATTAAGCATTTCAAATATTTTTTGTTACAAGCATGTGAGAATGAGTTCATTTCTCCCTTTTTGTTATTTTTCATTGATCCCTCTCCTACTATCTCTCCTATGAATGAGGTTAGCTTAGTGCAAGATAATACAATCATTGACAATCATGACAATCATGTTTGTTCTTCTCATGATATCTCTCCTCTTTGTAAAGAAGGTATCTTGGTGCTAGAAGATCTAATCATGGAGAATATTGAGAATATTGTTTGTTTTTCTCCCCCTACCTCTCCTACTTGGGAAGATATTATTGTAAAAGAGAATGAAATAATTGATACATTTATGGATTGCATAAATGAAGATGCTAAAGTGACATTAGATTCCCCATTGATAGAAGATCATCAACAAGAAGTTAAATCCATTGAGGTTATCAACAAACAATTAGCTATTAGATCTCCTTTGATTATCAGACCTCCTAAAACTCCTTTTGGACCTCCTAAAAGTCCTCTAATTATTGGACCTCCTAAAATTCCTCTAATTATTGGACCTCCTAAGGAACATCTCATTATAGGACCTCCTAAACCTCATGGCCATATCCTAATATTTGCAAAACAACTTAATAGTAATCATGTGTTGTAGCAACCAAGTTATCATGTTGTAGCTCACACATATAACACTAGAAAAAATAAGCAGCCAAAACAAAATCTAACATTCATTCCATTGCCTCAACCATACCTCCCACTTGCACCTAATATCCAACAATGTAGTGGTTAAGAATATGATCTTGTTGAACAACTTTGTAACACTCCTACTAAGATCTCCTTATGGGATTTAATTGAAACATCACCTGCTTATCATGGCATGCTTCAAAATGCTTTGCAAAAAAGTCATGATCCCTCCTAGTGCGTAACGAAATGATGTGGCGACCTAGATTGAGAATATGAATTCCCCTAATTTGGACATTTTCTTTCATCAAAATGAATCACCTCATTTGGAAACACAAAAACAAAATGATGCCTTGATGATAATGACAATTATTAACAAGGTTAGGATTAGAAACAACCTTATTGGTAATGGTTCAGGGATTAATGTTTGTAGTGTAAATATTTTGGATAAAATTGGAGTGGAAAAAATTTAATTCAACCCGTTGATTTGTCAATCAAAGGTTTTGATAACATGGAAAGTAAATCGCTTGGTGTGATAATATTACCTATTAAACCTGGTAAGGTTGTGTTGCAAACTCTCATCCATGTCATGCCCCATGATCTTGCATATATTCTTCTCTTGGGAAGACCATGTATTCATAAAATAAATGGAGTGATTTCAACACTTCATCATGTAATGAAGTACATATACAACAATAAGGCTTACATGATAAAATATGATCCTAAATCTGAACATTATTTACAAATGGAAATAGGAATGAAGAATCCTCTTAGCACATTGAAACCAACTACAAAAGTGGAACCTTTACAAATTGAGGGAAAAGATGAGTGTATTTCATCTATGACAAAATTGTTGGAAGATGATTGGGGCTCATCAAATTTCACACCCACATTCATGGGGGAATACAATATTACTCAATCCAAATCAAAGAAAGAGAAAGAAGCCACAATGATATCAACACAATCCATCACTGAATCATGTACAACTTTTGGAAAAGAGGAAAACACAAATTACACATCCACTTATGATGAAGATGATCATAAAAATCCATATTCTTCGAAAGAAATGGAAGCCATTTATGAAAGAGGTTATGAAATTGTAAAACAACTTGGCTACAATGGAAAAGGATGTGATGTAAAAGCACAAGGCATTCGTGTCCCTGTAGAGCACAACACGTAAGAAACAACAAAAGGTTTTGGATATTTTCATTCAAAAATAATGAAAAGCATCAAAAATACCTTCACTTAATCAATACCATTAGTTGTTGCTCCTTGCAATGTAGTAGTGATAGTATCACACAATACTCATTACTATGCATGGGGGTATAAACTTGGATTTATGCAATCATATTTCATTTTGCAAGGAGAAAAATATCATAATCCATTTGGCTCACCTTTTTCCTTACACTTGGGGGGAAAGGGGTTAGGTAACCTTGTCCTAGGTTCTTTCCTTCTAGCAAGGTATCCCTCTTTATTTCTCCTTAAAACGTTAGTGTAGCAAGTACACTAACATTTTAAGGGGGGCATGTAGTCCCCTGTTCATCATTTTCATATGGAATGGTCCCTTCTTAGTGATGATAGCATACATCTCCTAGGAAGTGTGACCTTTTCAACCAAAGTGTGGCCTTCTTGATCTATGTGAGTGTCTCTTTTTGGTGGTGATATTGGGCTTGATGTCCTCTAAGAGTGTGACCCTTTTTGGCATATGATGCTCTCCTTTGTGGTAATACTATGATTAGTATTCCCTAAGGTGTGATCTTTTTATTCCTTGACTTGTCCTATCTTGGTGGTGATTTCATTGTGATATTCCCTAAGGTGTGACTCTTGTATGTATTGAGAAAATCCCCTTTAATATTGTTTACCTCTTGTGGTGGTGTTGTTATAACACCCCTTAAGTTCTTGGCCTTATCCTATGATCGTTTATGCACCTCCTGAGGTGAGTTTTGTTTGCCCCCCAAGATGTTAAACCTTGTGTAGGTGATTTTTTTCATCCCCCAATATGTCAAACCTTATGCACCCTCTGAGGTGATTTTTGTTCATCCCCTGAGACGTTAAACCTTGTGCACCCCCTACGGTGAGTTTTGCAAGATAGTTCATGGATTCAACATAATGGAGCTTGTTGGGTCATGAACTTGAGCACCCCTTTCAACATGGCCACCTAGCATAACATAACTTGCTTTCCAGTGGAGCCATGTGTTTCATGAGTGATGTGGCACAAAACAACTTGTTAGTCCTCATGGTAGCACTCCTTTATTCAATGGATGATGTTTGGTATTTGAGACAATTTAAGACTAACGTCTCTTTGCCTTACTAGCTCAAATACTTTAACACTAACATTTTGTTTTTTTGTGTGTATTTGTGTGTTTTATTCGTGTTTTCATCGTGTTTATTTTCAATTCGTCATCATATTTATGTTCCATCATGTTGGGGTTTTTCATTGTGTATGCATCATGTTTTTTGACATGGATATTTGTGTATGTTGTCTTGCTACATTTCATACATGTGTGTTCTTTTTTACTTATGTTGTCTTGCTATAAGATCTTGAATCTTTGGGGCTTGATCACCCCCCTAGATTCATTGTCATCCTATCTCTTCAACATTTGGACAATCAAACCCCTCTTGACATAGATTTTCTACTTTAGTGTGAGTTTGAGCATAAGTTCATACTCTCACTAAAGCGGGGGCTAAATGTAGCATTGCAAATAGTCACCCCTGACAATTTCACACTATGTTTTGTCCCCCCTAAATTATTGAGCCTAATTGGGTCCCTAATTCCTCAATTATGCATTTTATAGCCCATTTGTACCACTTTCTGAGAAATTACAAGCATTGAACAAAGGCATCCAATTAATATTTTACCCTCGACACTTAATATCTTGGAGAATAGGGCCAAGACCCATTCACCCAAGGGTGAATGGGTCCCCCTATTCTATTGAGGACCAATTTTGGGCATGTCAAAGTGGTCATCTTAACATTCAAATTTCAAATATCATCTATCATGATTTAATTCTCAAGAAATTAGAGAAATGACTATAATTACCTAGTTATTGCATCATTTCAAATCTAAAAATCATTCATGAGAAAAAAAACCATTGTCAAGATCATTCAAGACAAAGTCAAGAGCAGTATTTTAGAGCTTTATTACAAAAATTCAAGATCGTAAAATCATGTCAAATCTTATGTGAGTCTATGTGTGTTCATGCTATCATTGTTTTGTGAAGGATAACACTTTTGTAGGTATCTAAAGTATTCAAGCAATCAAGCAAGCAAGATCCAATACCTTGAGGTGATTTGTATGACTTCAATCCTTCAAGGAATCCATTGAAGGGTGGTGATTTGTAGCACTTTTTGATTCCATCATTCCTTCCTATTCATTATCATTTTATCATTGGCATTGCCATTGTGGAAGTGGAAAAACTTACACGGGATTTGACTGAGGCAAGCCCCTAAATGGCCCAACATTTTCCCTATTTTTGAATGTGCAGGTTTTAGGTTTGAATAGGATTGAGGGAATCTCAAAGAAAAATTATTTATTGTTGCATTTGAATACTTACATCTTTTAAATAAATGAAAACTCACCTACAAAGTTATCTTACAGTATTTTGACAAATTTTCAACCAAAAATCAAAATCTCATATCTATCATCAAAGGACCAAGAAATAGAGAAAAAGTGTCATACAAAGACCCATTCACCCTAGGAAAATCATGTCCTACTATATTGATCATATCCAACTTCTGGTGATGGGTACATAGTCCTCTACACTTTCCAGATCTCATGCAAGTTATTGTTTAATTCTATACATTGTTAGGATCTTGCATTTTTCATATTAGGTCATATATAGTTTAATTAGGTCAATTAGGTCATATATAGTTTAATCATATAAAATCATTCCAACCCCCAAATTGATGGAGATTTGGGTCTGATTGGCTCACCTTCGTGGTTGAAATTCAATCTATACACCTTGTTGATCTCCATCTCAATGAAACCCTAAGAAAAGGATCGGAATCCTATTGTTCTATGTACTTAGGACTTAGGATCACCTTTTTCTATGTTTCAACTCCATATGCTTCATCACATCTGTTAAACCACTTAGGATTTTCTTCATCTTTAGTAGGTTTAGTTTCTAATTCCATTGTTATTCTATGCAAACCAAGAATTCTTAAGTGAATTTGCATTTTATACTTCCACTCAAAATAGTTGTATGTAATTAGAATAGGAACTGTTGTTGAAGCCATGATGAAGAAATTCAAAAGAAAGTGTGGAAAGAAAGTGAACACAAGAACACCCCCACCATTTTTACTAGTATCAAAAATCATCCCCCAAAATATTATAAGGTTGGCACTTTGTAATTTAATGCGATTACAAAGCCTTTCCCAAGATACAATGATCAATAGGATCAAAATAGCTAAAATTACAAATTCTGATATAAAATGAACCTAAGAAAAAATATGGAAAAATTAGCCTTATAGGTTTGTAGTACTCTTCACCATCTTTCCAATGCCTATTCGTTTCTAAAATTGGAGCACCAAGGTGAAATTTATGGCCTCCATGGATGGAAATTACTTGTGTCTAACTTTCTAACGATAACTCATTTTTGAAAAATGAACATTGTGGAAAAATTTATGCAAGTATGAAAAAGGCCTAATTTAGCCTATTAGAGGGCCCTAGTGGCACTTGGGTTGCAGCACCAGTGGCGATGATTGCTAGGCGGTGATCTAGTTGAGCTTCAGGTGACAACTTCATAGTTTTGGTCGGCAGTTAAAAAACCATTGGTGGCTTCCAAAAAACCTTTCGTGGTTAACTCCTATAGTCATGGTTTAGATTGTCGATGAATTATGTGAGTGGCTTAAGTCACGAGTTTCACTACCTTTAGTGCTTGAGTGCTTAACTTTAGTGCTAGGAACATAGCACCACAAGACTAAGTAGGCACAAAAAGCACTTTTTATAAAAAAAAAAAAAAAATTATGATTTTTTAACTTGTCACTGTACAACTGTGACGCCTAGGGGGCCATACAGCTCCTTGGGAAAATATTTTTTACCTCAATAGCTCTTAGCACCAAATACGAATGAATTATATGTCAAAATTCATCTCCTTGACCTCTTGAATGCAATGGAAAGGTCCTTTTGGCTTAAAATGCTCCTATAAACCCTGTTCACTAAATTTGAGGTTCAAATCATCAATTGTAACTATGTTAAATGATCTCCAATTTGGATAAAGCAAAAGCCAATCTTGACTTTCTCGAGCCTTCTAGACACGTTGGAACATCCAAAAATTATGCTAGTATAACCAAAAATACTATAATCACCTAGATCTCACAAAACACATATGCAATATTAAGAGGTTATTAAATATTTGTAAACCCTTTCTGATTCTCAAGATCATCCAAAACACAAGAGAAGAGCATACGGTAATTTGCAATATTTTTACATCAAAATCTCAATCTCTCAATTAGGAATCTAAGAACATATATTTCTCAAAACAAAAGCTTTGATACCATGTTAGAAATTTGAAATAGATTGAATAACCCAAAGAAGTTTTTAAGAGAAAATCAAAGTTACATAAATTAGAAAAACATAAATGATGCAAAATAGAACTTTGAGAGATTATGCAATGTTAGGATGACATAACTGCATTAAGAGCTTCTAAGATGAAAAATACAAGGTAGATAGTGAGTTTATATAGAACTAAGGGGAGGATGGAGGTGGAAAATCAACCAATGATAATTGACCACCAATAACCACCAACATTAAATAAAGTGGTGAAAAAGTAAATACTCCACCCTTAAAAGGTGGAGGATAACTCATCACTTTATCTCCTAGTTATTAAATGATTAACTCCTAAAACCACTAGGACAACCTCAATTGGCAACGTAACAAGGGTAGACATATATAATAATATTGTAGTGTCAAAAAAATGTACTCCTTTATATTTTACAGTATGTTTGCATCTCCTTAATTAATTGGACTTGATTAAGCCTCCAATTGGCCCAATTATGCATTTAAAATCCTAATTAATTTCATTTTTTGAAAGGGAAACCTACATTAAACAATTGCAAACATCAAATTAGACATCTTGGAAAATGTGTGTCCTAGTTTTAGGTCCTAGGACTCATTCACCCAAGGGCGAATGGGTCCTCTTTAAGTTTAGGATCCCATTTTTTAATATATTTTTGGAAACATTTTTATGATCTAAATTCAAATTGCAATTGTTGGATTTTGATGTTTAATTGTCAAGAAATTAGAAAATTACCTATAAATACAAGGTCTTTTTATGAATTCAAATCTAACACACCTTATGCAAGCATTCATAAAAAAATTATTATTGTCAAGAGCATTGGAGAGTAGATTTATTAGTCAATTATTGCAACATTCAAGATCCTATCATGATGACAAGATTTATGTGTGTTCATGCATGTTTTTAGCTAACATTGTGATGTAGGTTTCAAGTTTTCAAGCATCAAATCAAGAGTCAAATCAAGCATTCAATCAAGCCATTTCATGCAAGATCTAATCCTTGGAGTGATGTGTTATACTTTAGTCCTCTAAGGGCAGCCATTAAAGGGTTTGGTGAGTTGCAACAAGCTAGTGTTCATTCATCATTCCTTCCATTTATGCTTTCATTTCATTATCAAGATTTAATTACCAAACTAGGGTTTGACCAAGGCAAACCCTTATACACCAAAACAAACATTTTTCTCCTCTTTGTGTGTTTGCAAATTTGCAAGTGAAGAAGGATTGAAATTGGATTAAAGTGCAATTTTTCAAAGTTTTCAAAGTTGTCAAGATACAGAAACTCACCTACAGGTTTTATTTTCAGCTTTCTGACAGTCAAACTTAGGGGAATCAAAAGCCTAGATTGGACATCAAAGGATTGTGAAAATAATTTTCAGAGCCCTATACAAAGACCTATTCGCCCTTGGGAAAATGAATCCTAGTAAGAGGCTTTACAACATTTTTAGTGACAAGTGTGCACAGTATCTTAACCTTCTCAGATCTACCAGTTGGTTGTTGTTTTTGATAGTGTTATCATAATATACTTCATGTTTCAAGTGATAGATCTCATAAATTGGATTATTAATGCACTTTTATTCTCCTCCCAAAACTACTGTTTAGTCATGTTTTGTTGTTTTTATGTCATAAGGATGTTAGGGAATAAAAGTTTCCAAACTTGGGGTTGACTCACCTTAAGGGTTGTAGGTCAATTCTAATCATTTTTGACACTCTCCCTCTTCCTAATTAAATTGAAAAATGTGGATTTTTTATTAGGTGGAAACCCCCTTTGTATTTTTGGCATAAGTCCCTCAATTCTAGGTCTTCCTATTTCACCCTTAATCCCCCTTTTCTCTTTATTTCATTTTGGTGAACCTAAGTTTGTAGATATTAATTTCTATTTTGGAGACATTCAAAACCATAGATCTAGCTTTTCATTAGTTTGTTTTGCATTGGTGCGCTTTGCATTGCATTTAGGGTTTAGTTTTGCATGTTTGCATCATTCAAATTCATAAAAAATAACAAAAAAAATTACATTCATTTTGCATACATCTTGCATAGTAGTTGCATTAAGAGTGTCATTCAGTCATCTAGATTCAATTTTAATTCAAAATTCATTCCAAAATTTGTCATTTTGCTCACTTTTTTCACTATTTGCACTTGCATTAAGACACTTGAAATTGGAAAAATCTATCACAAGATTCACAATCTGCAACCTAAAACAGAAAGTTCAACATTAAACCAAAAACACAAACTTCAATTTTTCCAACCCTTGACCAAGGACTCATTCATGCTTGGGAAAACCTATCCTTATATAGGTGTTGTTTCAAATTTTTGGGCATTATTTTTTCTTTGTTTGCTTCATTTTATTTTGTTGTCAGATCTAAGTTTTAGTTTCATAAAATAGAAAAAATTGTACTTTTTTTGTATTAAGTTTAATTGGTTAAATTAATTGCATTATTTGAAATCAAAATTGGCATTAAAAATTCATCATTTTCATGTTCTTTTCAGTCATTTATCATATTTGAAATCTTGCATTCACATTTTCATTTTAATAACTTCATCATGGATATGTGTTTTGGTAAAATATGGATGTCCTTGAGATCTTTGGTAGACCTTTCAAGTTGTGTGTTTGGTGATGAATCTAAGAAATTGAACCTATTTATGAATCTTCATCTCCTAATGAATGTCCCTGTGAGGTGGACATCTTATGCCAAGATGAAGATAGCATGCAACAATTCATACAAGAATCCTTATGCAACCTTGAGAACAATGCATCCTTTTATCCATCCATGCAAACACCACCTAAAATCCCATCACTTGATATGTTCAATATTTTACATACTAAAATTGAAGAACAAAGCAATCCTCAACCATCAATCATTGATGAACTTGTTAACAAGGACAATAGTGATACTCTTCTTTTGTATGCTCATCGAGTTATTGATACACCCATTAACTTAGAAGAGAGTTATGGTCAAGGCTTTAAGATCTTAAACAAACAAGGATGTGACATAACAAATGAGCATAAAATCCACAAAATTTTAGAACAAATACCATCCAAAGATACCAAGAGGTTAGGATATCAATACCTTCCCCTCCCTTGCACATCTCGTAAGGGAAAAGGTGTCCTCTTTCACAAGATCATTTCAAGAGACCAACTAATACCTCACAAGGACGATAGGGTCACCTTAGATCCTCCACCTCCACCTCAACAAGTTGCCCAATCAAGAAAAATACAAAGGCCTTACAAACTCAATAAGTTGCAATTTCCTTGTCCTATGTCTGAGAATGAAAAAGCTTTACACACACTTTTTTATCAAGGACTTATAACATTGCCACCTATCAAAGAAAATCAAAAAGGAAAAAGTACAAACATGTCTCATTGTCGATATCATAGAACTCTTGGGCATGGTATAGATGAGTGTCACGCCTAAAAGAGAATCATCAACAAATTTGAACCATTTTCATATGAATATTACCATATAATCAATTAGCAATTGACCACTTTACTCCTTTTCATGTGATAGTTGTAGAATCATTACATGCTCACTATTACATGTTTTACATTTCAATGAAAATCATTTTCTATATTGCAAGGAGCACATTCTTATCACCTACCTCGGCTCATCCTTGTCTTGCACTTAGTGGGGGCAAGGGGTTAGATAGCCTTGTCCTACTACAACACTTGTCATTGTCCCTTTGGCTAGTTCTCTACCTTTCACATATGATGAACAAGATTGGGATGCAAATGACCTGCTATAGGTTGACTTGCATGTGCCATACTAGTCTTTTATTTGTTTTATTTTTATGTTTTTTGTGATTGTATGTGTCTAATGTGATCCCCTATATAGTGTTTATTGGCATGTCTTTATATGTTTGTGATCCTACTTTAGATGAACCTTGTCACTCTATTGGTGCAAGGATACAAAGGAAGCGAATTTGTCATGACTTTCTTCTATTGTATCTTCATTCTTCTATTTGTTGTAACCATTATCTTTTCTCTTGTCTTGTGTTTTCCTTTTGGGGATGATGCAAGGCGTTGAGACATTTAGATCTCTTCCATGTTGACCCAAAATATTTTCTTTAATTTTTCTCTCTATGTGTCATTCTTCCTTTGTGCTTGTTGTTCCATGAGTTATTTGGGGAATGATGATGATTCTGAGCTCGATTATATCATTGTAGCAAATACATAATGTTTACCCCAAATCCCTAGATCCATTATGTGTTATCTTAGTATTGCATATGGGGGGAAACCTCCTTTCATGGCATAGCTCTACTTGGAAACATATGTTTTACATAGGGCTTTCCAAATAAAGCTCTCATGTATTGGCATTTATCTTATTCTACTTTAAAGTAATTGCTCACATGGTGTTTATAAATTTCTTTGAAGTGGGGGCATATGTGTCCCTACTCATTGTTTGCTTCAAAGTGTGGTCTTCTTACTTCATGTGATGTGTTTTCTTGGTGGTGACATTGGGTTTGGTGTCTTTTAGAGTGCGACCTTTCTTGGCATATGGCATTCCTCTTAGTGGCAATGCTACAGCTTGCATTCCCTAAGTTGCAAATCTTTTATCCTCGATTAGTCCTCTCTTGGTGACATTAAGCACAATGTTCCCTAATGTGAGACCTTTCATGAACTAAGAAAAAATCCTTTGACTATCCTATCTTATTGCATTTAAAATTTTATCATGGCCACCAAGCATAACACAACTTGCTTGTCAATGGAGCCTTTTTGTTTTTTATGAGTGTCTAGCATAATACAGCTTGCTAGCCTTGTGGAACCTTAATGTGTGACACCTTATCAAAGTGATCAAGAGGTATAAATCTGGTATGGTTGATGTATGGGAGCCTGTAGACTTGACATGACTTTCCCATCAGCCACCCTTTTATGGGTACATATTGACCTAGTGTGTGTTTCTCACCTTTTGGGGGTTCACCTAATGGACACTAGGTTTCACTAGCCCTCGTGAGTATATTTTTTTTGTATAGTGGACAATGAGTTTTCATTTGTGAACGTATTTTATGGACAATAGCGCAACCACATCTAGTCCATCTTTTCTTTTCTTTCTTTTTACATTAATTTTGACATTACATGATTGTGCATCTTGTGTTGTTGTTGCAAGCACGTGTCCCTTTGTTCTTATGTTGGTTTTCCATGGGATCTTGATCCTGGGGGATTGTGCAACCTCCTTGATCTTTGTCATCCTATCTTTCTAACATTTGTGCACTTGGACCTCTCTTGACTTCCTTGTCTGCTTTAATGAGTTTGAGCCTAGGGCTCATCCTCTCACTAAAGTGGGGGCTAAATTTAGTGTCGTAAAATGTACTCCTTTAAATTTTCACACTATTTTTGCATCCCCTTAATTAATTGGACTTAATTAAGCCTCAAATTGACTCAATTATGCATTTAAAGTCCTAATTAATTTCATTTTCCGAAAGGGGAACCTACATTAAACAATTGCAAACATCAAATTACACAACTTGGAAAATGTATGTCCTAGGTTTAGGGCCTAGGACCCATTCACCCAAGGGTGAATGGGTCCTCCTTAAGTCGAGGATCCCATTTTTAATATGTTTTTGGTGGCATTTTTATGATCTAAATTCAAATTGCAATTGTCGGCTTTTGATGTTTAACTGTCAAGAAATTATAAAATTACCTATAAATACAAGGTCCTTTTTATGAATTAAAATCTAACAAGCCTTATGCAAGAATTTCTAAAGCAAGTATTATTGTCAAGAGCATTGGAGAGCAGATTTATGTCAATTATTGTAGCATTCAAGATCCTATCATGATGTCAAGATTTATGTGTGTTCATGCATTTTTTTGAGCTAACATTATGATGTAGGTTTCAAGTTTTCAAGCATCAAATCAAGTGTCAAATCCAGCATTCAATCAAGCCATTTCATGCAATATCTAATCCTTGGAGTGATTTGTTAGACTTTAGTCCTCTAAAGGAAGCCATTAAAGGGTTTGGTGAGTTGCAATAAGCTAGTGCTCATTCATCATTCCTTCCATTTATGCTTTCATTTCATTATCAAGGTTTAATTACCAAACTAGGGTTTTACCAAGGAAAAAATTCTACACCAAAAATTTAAAAAAATCCTCTTTCTATGTTTGCAGATTTGTAGGTGAAGAAGGATTAAAACTGAATTAAAAGTGCAATTTTGCAAAGTTGTCAAAGTTGTCATCAAAGTTGTCAAGATACGGAAACTCACCTACAGGTTTTATTTTTAGCCTTCTGACAGTTAAACCTGGGGGAATCAGAAGCCTAGATTCAACATCAAAGGACTATGAAAAGGATTTTTAGAGCCCTATACAAAGACCCATTCGCCCTTGGGTGAATGAGTCCTGACAGGATGCTTTACGATATTTTTGGTGGCAGGTGCATAGTATCTTAACCTTCTCAGATTTTCCAATTGGTTGTTGTTTCTGATAGTGTTATCATAATACTTCATGTTTCGAGTGATAGATCTCATAAATTTGATTGTTAATGCACTTTTATTCTTCTCCCAAAACTATTGTTCAATAAAATTTTGTTGTTTTTCTATCATAAGTTAGGGAAACAAAGTGTCCAATCTTGGGGTTGACTCACCTTAAGGGTTGTAGGTCAATTCTAATCATTTTTGACACTCTCCCTCTTCCTAATGAAATTGAAAAAGGTGGATTTTTTATTAGGTGGACACCCCATTTGTGATTATAGGTCCCTCATTTTTAGGTCTTCCTATTTCACCCTTAATGCCCCCTTTTTCATTATTTCAAATATAATGAAACAACACAATAATATGTGTTGAAGAACTTACTAACGCACCATCATACCCTACACTAAGTCAAACATACATGTAGCTATGAAAATTGCATCCCAAATGACACAATGCATGTCTTCCCATCATCAAATAGCATGGATTTCAATGTCCAAGACACCTCAAAAAACAACCAACTAATGCCAAGGCACCAAGAAACATGGTCACAAGACCACAACAACTGAGGCCAAGACAAGAAAGAGCACACCCATTTGGTGGACTAAATCACACCCAACCATCTACTAGAAAATAGATTCAAGCATGATGCAAACACAATTATCCGCACATTTTAACTCACTTAGAGATCATATAATTTCATTAAACACTCTCATACAAAGATTTGAATACACTTCACTCAATTCCAAGGACAAATATATCCACACACATCGAAGTCACTCAAAGCTAGAAACCATATGAATACAAGCATTTCACAATAATTTTCAAACGCCACATAACATCTACATCTATTTCATTAAGAACAAGAACTAAAGCAATATTATTATAATTAACACAAACACCAAGACTTATCACATTCTCTGCCATCTACTCCCTTGTACATTCTATCAGGGGTTTATAATGAACATGATAGGAAACAAACATAACTTATAATAGGACCAACAATTTCAAACATCTAGAATAGCCACCACAAGGATAAAATACAACCCAAGAGGGGGAATTATCAATTCCAACAATAAGAATAAAAATGGGCTCAATGGAAACACTGAATCAAATGTGACCGAGGGTCACAGATAGATGAAAAAATTGGTGACTAGACCACTCATAAGAAAATTAAAAATTCAATGTCGATCTGTAATAATGAATAGAGAATTTATCAATAACCAAAATAAAGCATCAAAATTTAAAAACATTATTAAATGAATTGAGTGACTAATGTTAGCCACATTTGAGGGAGTAAAGGCTATATGACACCTTAGGAGTACAACATCCAAAGTGTGTTAGAGATTATGCTCAAAGATAATTGTGTGAGGGGAAAAATCATAGATGCAAATAAGATTAAATGCAATTGAAATCAGAATCTAATCTAAGATCAAGAATATAAATCTATATTTAATCCTACACTTATGAAATGAACAAATGAGATATTTAGATTCAATAACATGTGGATGCAATACATAAACAAATTGTTACCCATCTCGTATCAGAGTGTGTTCACCTGATATTAGATTGCTCGTATCACTGTGAAGCCTCCATAGTTCATGTGCAAAATCTTGATGCTTGAATGGTTGGTTGATTGAAGAAATAATGAAGCTCTATCAATGGTGATCTCGACAATACTTTGTTGCATAAGGTATGTTGATTCTCCGATCCTTTTTTGTGAGGAAAGAGCTTTGTTATATAGGAAATGAGATTTGAAATGGACAATCAAGATTTGCCAATATTGGATCAAGATCAACGGTCGAAAGGTGTTGAGAGGATTTAGACATGAGTATATTATGCAAAGTAGATTGCACAATTTGTGTGATAGAGGAATAGATTGGCTAGTCAGTATTTAGATTGATCAGTCAGGATTTAGACTGATCAGTCGGGGTTTTGATGGCTTAGTTAGGAAATATATTGATTAGTCAACAAATTAGATTACTCAATCAACAATCGTAATTTACTCAATCAGAAAGTGGGTGAGGATATTTGATTAATTGATTTAATTAATTAATTCCTTTTTGGAGTTGAACGTGCAAATCAAGTTTGAATTTTGCAAACAAAGTTGCATTAGTTTGATTTGATTTTTGATGAATGATTTGAATAGTTTGATTTAATTATTCAAATTTTGGAGGGAAAGTGTGTTAATTAAATTATTATGTTTTAATAATTCAATTAACTTAGGGGAATAAGTTGATTTAGTGACATAATTAAATATTTGGTGTTATTTAATCAATCAGGACCAAATAAAGTGAGATTAGGACTTCATTAAATAAATGTAATTTATTTAATTGGTCGAAATTGATGAAATGTGAATTAATTAAATAATGTTGTTTTATTCAATTAATAGCAAAAATAGGGTTTTTAGGACTTTATTAAATAAATGAAATTTATTCAATTCGTCAAAAATGATGAAAAAGTGAATTAATTAAATAATGTTGCTTTATTCAATCTATACAGGAAATTAGGGTTTTGGATGTTGTTTGATGTTGTTTTGATGTCATTCGATGTTGTTTGATGTTGTTCAATGTCTTTTGATGTCGTGATAGGTGTTAGGTCAATTTTACATGTCTACATTTTTCCCCTCTTTAAGACAAAGTACTGGTTGCTTTGTTTCAAAGATTCTAATGTTAAGATCAAGTTTTTTTTTTGAAAAAATTTTATGCCCCACTATGCCTCGGCATTTAGCGGAATGATGATAGGACTCTATGATGCCCCCTCAAGAGGTTGGCCAAAAATTTCAAGTTTTGAGGTCAGGCTCACGGCACTGTTATGTTTTAGTTCAGATGTGTTTAAGATGAAGAATTAGGTCTATAGGGATTTTGTTGCTTGTTTCAATGTTCCCCGAAAGTCTTAATTTGAGCATAGGAAGGTTCCCTAAGTAAAAAATTAGGGTTTCCTAGGTAAAATTAGGGTTTTATGAGTGTTAATATAGGAAATTAGACTTCCAATTGGCTCATTTGTGCTTTGATCCTATAGCTAATTCTTGTCTCTAGATTTCCCATTCTGTCAGTTGTCGAGGAGAAATGTCGAGGATTCAGGGATCCCCACATCGTTTAGACCTAGTTCAGGAGTTTGGATGGCATGCAGGTGTCGATGGATCGATATGTACCTTGTCGTTTCTTATTTTTGTCTTGGTACACTCTCATTTTGCGTGTACAAAGTTTCTTGAGTCAATAGTGAAGTTATGGTGAATTCAAAGCATCTGCATCATTTGTCTTGCATTTTCTAGGTCAAAAGCTCACACTTGACATCAAAACCCTCACCCTTTCCATAAAACCTCACCTTTGACCTAAAACCTTGCATTTTTTTTATGCACTTTCTCTAAAACCTCACTTTTTCTCTAAACCCTTGCATTTTCTTGTTGTTTTCACTATTTCCTCGCACTTGCTAAAGAACCCCACCCTTGCTTTAAACCCTCACTTTTGTTTGCTATTTTTTGAGCATCTACTCTAAACCCTTGCATTTGACTTAAACTCTTGCATTTTCTTTTAGCATTTGCTCTGAGTCTTTGCATTTGCAAGTAGCATTTTCTCTGAATCTTTGCATTTGACTTAAACCCTTGCATTTGCAAGTAGCATTTTCTCTGAATCTTTGCATTTGACTTTTGTTTCTTTGTATTTGCTAAATCTTGTTAGCATTTGCCTATTTTTCATCGTGTTTTGTGTCATTTTGTGTTGCTTTACATGTTTAGAGTGAAACCCTAACATTATGGGTTAAAATGATTACAGGTGGTCCTTAAACCACTGCAATCGAGGTAGAGATGACCTCAGGATTTGTTTGACCTAATTACCCATTTTAATGTTCTGGAGCGAGACTTTCTAGATGTAGTTGGGCTATGTTATAAATGTTACATGCATCCCATTAGGACTCACACAGTGATGATGACCACACTCATGGAGCGGTGGCATTCAAAGATGTCTTCATTTCATTTGCCTACAAGAGAGGCGACCATTACCCTCTAGGATGTGTGGAGGATACTCTACCTTCCTATCCACGGTGAGCTCATTACAATCATGTTCAACATGATACCCACATCATGCGGTGTGTATTAGGTGCTGGACACTTGGAGGTGTTCCAATCAGAGATTGATCTATCTAAGTTTTATGTTAGCACAAACCCGGTTTCACTTGTCCTATGTGGTTTGATTTTAGGACTAGTTGTTCCTGATAGGAGAGGTCGGTAGTTTCCTATGGGTTGGGGCATATGCATTGAGAGTATGTTTGAGCATGGGATGAGGTATGCTTGGGGTCCATGTCTTCTTTCCCACCTTTATAGAGATATACACGAGGTTGTGTATCGAGGCAAGAAATCTATTTCAACAAGTGTTTCTCTTTTGCATATTTGGGCTTGAGAGCACATTGCAGTTGCTCGACCTGACGGGATAAAAGATTGTACTCCTAATGATCCGTACTCATATCGTTATGGAGATTTCATGCACTACACCTTGCTTGGGGATCTTCCCTATTGGCGCCATGTTTTTGATGAGATGTCATGTTTTGTGTGGAAAACTTATATGGGTTGTGAGGCATGGTCGGAGGATCCAGAGCATCTTGTTTATTGTCGAAAAACCAGATGGTTGATTGGTTGTTCTCCCTCTCTACTTGAGCATTACCTACTGGACAAAGTTTGTCATTAGTTTGGAGAGAGAAAAGGATGCTTCCCTGATACTTATGAGGCTCGTTTCGGTCAGACCACTAGGGAGGTTCGTGTATGGGGTCACCAGGAAAATAGAGATGGTGTTGTTGTTGAGTTCATAACACTCACCCTTGTTGGTTGGGGTTGGTCAGTTGGCTTAGCATATCTGAGTACTACTTTTGATTATGATCAGTGGTGGGCATGACACAGGCCATTGAGATTCACATATCTTGGGGGTGACCTTGCTTTAGGAAGAGCAAGTATTACAGGTTGCCACGGGGAGCGACAATGTATTGAGGTTCTTACAGAGCAATTGAATAGGTCTTGACATGATGGGGCACATGGTGGTCAGGATGAGCATATGCCTCAAGCACAGGGTCATGGACAAGTTTTGGGTCCTCCTCCACCACCTAGGGATGGAGGTATACAGCTAGCTCAGATGGCTGTTGCTAGAGACGTAGAGATAGTGCAAGAACAGGTTGCAGAGGCTCTGGTAGATAGTTTGAGGGTTGAGTGAGATAGTGAGAGTGATCGACGTCATGCTACAGAGGCTCAAGTATAGTTACTTACAGTGGAGATACTCTCAGGGAAGAGCGTGATAGTTTCATAATAGAGTGGGATCGTTTATTACAAATGGCCACATACTATCAGACCTTATATGATGCTACTATTCCTAGGGCTGCTCGGCATCCATGGTTCAGAGAGCCTAGTGTTGTGAGTGATGGTGATGGTGGTGGTGGGGTAGGTGATCATTCTGTGAGACAGCTAGATCCTTTTGGTGGTCCAGGACTTGGTCTATAGGGTTTTGTCCTTCCTATCAAGGTATTACTTTTTGTACTTGATCTTTATAGTATTTATTGCTCAAAGACATATTGTAGACATGTGTTTTGTATATATATTCATCGGCCCAGTCGAGGCCTCGTATATATGTTATGATTTTGTATCATCCTATCACACTTGTTTCAATGATGATTATGTACTTATGATATTCGCCCTTTTTTTATGATGATATATATGAGATATACCCTCTTTGATTCAACTTCATTTTATGCTTATGTGACGATCATGGATGACGATGTATGTATGCATATGATATGGATGGATGAATCATACTTTGTTTTATATGATGTTTTATTATGGATGATCGATATATCATTTTGATATATGATGTTGATATGATGGATGATGATATTGATAAATGATGGATCTATGCTCCATCCATGATACATGATGTTTTTATTGGTTTATTGTCACCATGATATGTATTGACGACATTGTGGATGTAGGATGGATAGGGTACTAATGATATTGCTATGTAGGATGGATGTTAGTTAGAAGAAATATATGATGGTGGATAGAAATTTGATGTTGTTAGTAGTTGATGGTGTTGCTTTTGCTTTACTTGGAGACTTCGCAGTTTTGAAAATCTTGTTTGATGTAGCAAACAGATACGATGCACCGGGGTATTAATGACCAAGGTGACTTTGTATCCATTGCATGGACTTTGACTCTAGAAACAAAGAGTATTCTTGTTCATACCAGACATACGAAAACTTTGTTTAAAGTATATAGTTGGGTTGCGTTAAAGACTTTTTAGAATAGTCACACAAAGAGGTATAGAACACCTAACATGCAACTACTTCAAGAATTGTTTCAATACAACTTTTATACACTCAATAAAGCAATTATTTTCCATAGTAGTATTACAAAAATATCTTACAAACAACAAATTGAAATGACGCTTAATTTCCCCCATTCCTTCTTCTCTAAATCCTTATGGACATCCTCGAGAGATCCTGGGAATGAGTCAATAAAATAAATTGAAAAAGATAAGACTATAAAAAGATAAAAACAAAGTTGCAGTATCACTTGCCATATCTGTTTGGGGTGGGGCTAATATCCAGTGTTGATCATGTCTATCATAGGAATGGATCCGTTAAGGAATATCTCAACATGTTGTTGGGACTTTTTAAAAAGATAGGTAGTTGATACTTTTGGCATTGTTTCCCTCTGTTTATAGTTAGAACTTTGCGATTGTTTGCTTTGAAGGTTCTAGCTTTTTATGTTTGCTTTGTTTGTTTTGTCAGAGGGTGAGTGTGATCATTTGTTTATTATGGGTGAAATTTTATTGCGAATTGTGATGATGGAGTGGGTTGTTTTTTATTTTTTTGAGTTTTATGATGTTTTTATTTTTGTTGTTTTCAGGGGACTAACCTAGGGCCTCGGAGGCTTGCCAAAGATAAGCCTTGCCTACATTGTACATGCAGAGGCTTGTAGTTTGCTTGGTTTGAATGTTTTTTATCTTTTATGTTTTGTGAATGTATTGGATTTTGTATTTTTTGACTAAGTTCAAATAAATCATGATTGAAACCTAAGGGGATTGACCTGGGGTCTTGGGGGCTATTATGCCTTGCCTACGTTGTACAAACAAAGACCACATAGTTTGACTATTTGACTCAAAGCATAAACTATTTTTGGGATAAACAACATTGATAACTTGGATTGATATTCCACTTTTGTGTCTAGAGGATATGGTGCGAGAAATCTACTTGAACTAGCTATGGGGTTCAAGAAAATGTTGATATCTTAGACTGTTTGGGTAAAGGAATAATCCAACAATGTTTTTTTTTATGTTTTTCAAATGTTTTTATTTTTGTTGTTTTCTGTATGTTTTTTATTTTGTTGTTTTCTGTATGTTTTTTATTTTGTTGTTTTTTGTATGTTTTTGATTTTTTTGTTTTTGACCATGATAGGATGCACAAAGATCTAATCCATGACCAACTTCAAGAAGTTTCCCCCAGTTTGAGACAAGGCGACTTTCCTAAACCAATAACAAGCCATGGTTTGAAATATGCTCTATTATGAGATGGATGGGTGGATGATGTGGATAGTACTGATAGATAACGATGCAAGTTTTATTCAAACATAGCGCCTATTTTCCAATTTTTCACTATGGTACCTATTCTAGAATCGCCACAAAGTGGTTTTCACTTAAAAAACGTTTTATTTCTCTTTATTGTTTTTCTTGCTTTTTGATTTTTTTGTATTTTTTCTATCTTTTTTGTATTTTTTTGGATTTTTACCCTTTTGCTTGGGGTGTAAGATATTGAAAACTTGGATTGATATTTCACTTTGTTTTTCTAGAGGATATGTTTTGGAAAAGCTTACTTGAACTAGCCATGAGGTTCAATCAATTGTTGATATCTTAGAAATTTTTGAGTGAAGTAATCCACATTGTTGGTATCTTTGAAGGTTACCTTCGTAGTGCGTTGGTGGTACACCTTGTTGTCGGGATGAACTGTTTCGAAGGTTACCCTAATAGTGCATTGGTGGGATACCTTATTGATGGGACAAATTGGGAAGGGTAATATGTGGCACACCTTGTTGGGATGAACTGTTTCAAAGGTTACCTTGATAGTGCATTGGTGGTATACCTTGTTTTTGGGACGAATTGGGAAGGATACCATGTGGCACACCTTATTGTTGGGACAAACTATTTCAAAGGTTAACCTAATAGTGCGTTGGTGGTACACCTTGTTATTGGATGAACTATTTTGAAGGTTACCCTGGTAGTGTGTTGGTGGTATACCTTGTTGTTGGGATAGTGTCTAGATCACACCGTGAGCTAGAAGACATGGATCAAGATCTATTCTAAAGCAAGATGTAAGTATTTGCCCCCCAATGTCTAGCAATGTAGGTGATGGATTAGCTTGTGATAGAATAACATGTTTGGATAGAGTATGCCCCTTTGGACAATGCCTCATGGATCAGATAATGCTAGATAGGATAGGATCAATGATAGTGACCTATGTCAAGATTTTTACATAAGAAAATGTAAAGTATACACCAAACATTTTGTCAAAATCAAGATAAGTTGGATTTGGATAAAAATGGATTGGATTTATTATGGATAGGCTGAGGTACTTCCACCTGAAATGGCACACATAGATGCTCGATTCTACACATGATGCATGTTTGCCAGGTTTTCATCATGGTACTTGTCCAAAGCGCCACCATAATGGTTTTCACTGGAGGACAATTTTTAGTTGACTATTTTCTTGATTTTTTTTTATTGATTTTTTTTATGTCACATAAGACGCTTGTTTGCTAAGTTTTCACTATGTTACCTATTTTTTGCTCATGTTGAACCACTTGGTGGTGCTGATGTAGGCGCTGCTAGTACTGATATTGTTGTTGTTTGTTGTTGCTATCTGTAGACATGTAAAATTGACTTAACACTTATCACAAATTTAGAACATCTCAAAACGACCCCGAAATGATTCAAAACAACTTTGAATCAACTCGGAACGTCTTGGAACGACCCCGAAATGACTTGGAACAACTCTGAATCAACTCGGAACGTCTCAGAACGACCCTAAAATGACTCAGAACAACTTTGAATCGACTCGAAACATCTTAGAACAACCCCAAAATGACTCGAAACAACTCTGAATCAACCTGGAATGTCTCAGAATGACCCCAAAATGACTCGAACATCTCGAAACGACCTCGGAATGACTTGGAACAACTTTGAATCAACTCAAAATGACTCTGAAACAACTCAGAACAACTCTGAATCAACTCAGAATATCTCTTAATTAACTTGGAACATCTCGGAACATCTCTGAAACATCCTAAATCATCCCACAACATCTCATACTGCATCAAACGACATTGAACGACATTTAAAACCCTATTTCCTCTATTAATCAAATGATACAATGTTATTTGATTAATTCACATTTTCATCATTTCGACTAATTAAATAAATTACATTTATTTAATAAAGTCCTAATCTTATCTTATTTCATCTTGATTAGTCAAACAACACCAATTATTTGATTACATCACTAATTCACCTTATTCCTCAAAATTAATTGAATTATTAAATCATAATAATTTAATTATCACACTTCCCTCCTAGATTTGAATAATTGAATCAAATCAAATCAAACTATTCAAATTAGCAAAAATCAAAATCAAATCAAAATGGAATTAATTAATTAATTAATATTCCTCACCCACTTTTTGATTGAGGAAATCATGGATTGTTAACTAAGCAATCTATTTTGCTAACTCAACCATCTAATTCCTAACTCAACCCTAACTGATCAATCAATTGCTAACTAAGCAATCAAAATCCTAACTAGCCAATCTATTCTTCAATCACCTTAATTGTGCAATCAACTTTGCACAATCTCCTCATGTCTAAATCCTCTAAACTCATTTTGATCGTTGATCTAGATATTCTCCAACGCGATCTTGACCGTCAATTCAAATTTGCTTTTTCTATATAACAAGCCTTTCTCTTCACAAATACGGATTATAATTTCAACTTACCTTATGCAATGAAGTGTTGTCAAGATCACCATTGATAGAGCTTCCTCATTTCTTCAAGAACAAGCATCGATCATCAAGTTTTTGCGTACAAGCAATGGAGGCTTTGTAGTGATACGAACAACCCAACATCATGCAAATACACTCCAACATGGGATGGTAATCTTTTCTTTTGTTATTTGAATTCATTTTTCTAATCTTAGGATATTACTTTCATTCAAATAGCTTAGATTTTCACATTTCATGAGTGATGGAATATGATAGATTAAGTGTTTTTTAATTAGATTAATTTTTCTTATTTCAATCTTGCATTTGATCTTGTTTTTCACATATTTCCTAATGGATTCCTTCACCCTCACACATTCTGGCATGCCCAGTGGGACTGAGGTCCTCCTCACTAACATTTTTATGAGCTAAGTTGCAAGTTACAGGGTTCCGGGAGCTTTCGGAGACATTTCATGAACTACCTAGCAAAAGCTCGCTTTTGACTGGAAAAATTTTTGAGCTTCTGCTAGAAGATCAGCGCCTTTTCCATGGGAATGGTGCTTTTTCTCTGAAACTAGCACCTTTGATCTAAAAACCACGCTTTTTCTTTTTGTTCTGAGTTTGCACTATACGAAAAATCTGACCTTTTGCCAGAAATTTTGAGCTTTTGCAAATTTGTTTTTCTAATATTTTGATCTTTTTTAGGAGCATTTGCTATGGAAAACAAGTGCACGGATCCCACACTATTGTAATGAACTTGCTAATGTTTGCTTGTTTTGTAGGAACTAATGGGTTTTATGCAGGATTTGAAACACATTGACTTCTTTAATGCAGGGAAGACGATCGATCCAAGTTATTTTTAGATCTACAAGAATTTTTATTAAACTTAGGAACTTTCTTTTGGTGCATTAAAATTAACAACAAAAAACTCTCACATTTGATTTGGTGTTGCTAAAATGAGCCATTCTTAAGTTTTCTAAGTTAGGAATTTCCTTTTTGGTGCTCTAAAAAGAACAACAATTGTCACATTTCAAATTTGGTGCTTCTAAAATGAACAAATTTGAAGCTTTCTAAAGTAGGAACTTTCTTTTGGTGCATTAAAATGAACAACAACAACTCTCACACTTGATTTAGTGTTGTTAAAATAAACCATTTGAAGCTTTCTAAAGTAGGAATTCTCTTTTGGTGCTCATAAAAAGAATATAAAACACTTCAAATTTGGGCTCTAAAAATGAACACATTTCATGTTTTCATAAGTAGGAACCTTTAAATTTGGTGCATAAAAAGAGCACAAACGTCTTTCAATTTGTTGACCAATGTCCAATTTACATTTTTGTTGACCATTTAAATGACCAAGCCTGATTTTCTTAGAAACACTTCAAAGTTTGGGGCTTAAAATGAACAAAATGTTTTTATTGTTTTCACACCACTGCTATCTTAACTGTTTGATGTCCTGAACATTTCAATTGGTGCAAAGATAAAAATAACATTTCATTTTTTTTACTCACATATTCTTGGGGATAACACCGTTCGAGGTGTTTAAAAAGAATCAATTTGCGATGAATTGTCTTATGTGCATGCATTGATTGGCAAGCTGAAGTGTTTTTTCTTCTCCCCTCGCACCATTTTGGCGATCTTGGGTGAGTGAAGAACATTTTTTAGCTTCGCATTTATTTTAAAATTTTTACCTTCTTAGAGGGATTGCCTATTGAGACACATCTCGCGCTGGAGAACCCATAGGCGACCCAAGCAGTACTTTCGTTCTGGACCGCTATATAAATATTTTGTGACTATGAGGAAATTTCATCACTCGCCGAGTGTGGATTTCCTATACCGACGTATTCTTCCTCAGTATCCTTGTGATGTGTAAAAACTTGAAAGGGCTAGAAGGTTCTTAATTGAACAAAATGTCGCATGTGTAGGTGCCCAAAAACAATATCCCCAGAACATGACTAAGAGCCAATTATTTTAGAAGCCACCCTATTTATCCAAAACATTCTTTGAAAGTGGTGCATCAAAATTTACTTTGAGAAGTTACTTGCCAAGTCTGACTACAGACTCGTGTCATAAGTCACATGTAAAATCATCTCTTTGAAAGCATGAGGCAGGCCCACCTAAGAGGATGGTTTCTCTCCACTAGGGTTGTAATTGTTTGTTAATGTTAAACTTACCCAATTACATTCAAAAACAAATGTGACATCAAATTCTTTGTTTGATTTAAAAAATAATACATCAAAAAAAACATTGAACAAGATGGTCAAACCACAAACCCTTTGAGTTAGTGTATACTTGTGAAAGAAGCCCTATGTTTGCACTCCTTGAAAGGATTTATCCTTAAAGGTTTCTGAACATTTTGGTTTTATTTTTAGGTTGCATTTATCAAAGTAAACACTTTGGTAACTATGGCTTGGGTGTTGTGATTTCACAACCTAAGCTATAGACATTCAGGTCACATAAAGTCCATGCTTGTGAGTCAGTCCAGTGCTATTATATCATTTTCCATACTCAAGAACACAAAGGAAATAAACACAAAGAGGTTACAAATTGCCATTCCAACTCACAATATTTTTGCTAAACGCTTAGGGGAAAACAAACTGAAGTTGCTTATAAGGTCATTAATTGAACAAGACACTTGGAAAATCAGATTGGTCACAAATTCTATCACCCATTATTCCCATACTACTTATTTGGAATCAGAATCCAACAAAACATTAGGATCATTCCTCCACTAAAAAATTCTATGATATCAATAGTTACTTGGAACTCACAGATAGTTCAAGTATCTTTCCCACAACATATCCTCTATATTAGGAAGTGGAATATCGACCCTAGTTCTTCAGCATTTTGATTTCTGAACATTCCAAAACAACACTCAAACTTTAGGGTTTTTGAGTTTCATAGCAAACCACCCCAAAACACCATTACACCTTATGACCATCTAGTGACCAACAACTCTTGTTCAACAACCAAACCTTGTAGCACCAATCTTTCAACCAGGAAACACATACATTGAAGGTGCACAAACTGATATCATAAGCAGTTTCAGAACCTTCATATTTGAGAAGAACAAAACACCTCACCAGTTTCTCACCGCATCAATCATCTTAAACAAAGAGGAAGAGAAAGTAGACCTAGCAGCTGGAAGACCCATATTACCACCTCCCGCATGGCAATAGGTATGATCCTCTTGGAAATATAAACCTAGTGACCTTATGATAGGGTATTGAGTATCAAAACATCCTCAAAACATGTCGATCTATTACCCAAATTACTCTTATCAAGGGCCACAACATCAAATAGGGCAACAACATCAAAGATTTCAAAATCATGATCAAGGAATAAATCAAAAACATCAAATTTCCCTAGATAAAATTGAGAGAGATCTTGAGGAAATTAAACGAAAACAAAATACAACATATCATCAATGCCTTATTCAAGGTTGGAACATTATATATCCACAAAAAATAGGCATTATCCCATAAACACCTCAATATCCACATCAACAACACTTCTAATATTTGCAATATCAAGAAGTTCTGCAACACCAAGGTGTACATCAAATGCAATATCAAAATGTACCTCAATTATTGTATCAAGGAGTTCAAAAAAATCAAGAGCAAAAAAATCAAGAAAAACCACAGACAAAAGATTACCAACAAGAAAGAAAATTCACCCCTTTGGAAGAAACTTTAGAGGTAATCATGCACGAACTAGTACAACAGGAACTTATCAAAATCAACGACAGTCCAATTTATGGTGAACCAAGCTTTAAAATCCCTTGGTATAACAAGTATGAACAATGTGAGTTCCATAAAATCAAGGGTCACACAACGAATAGATGTGCTACACTTAAAAATATCATCCAAGACATCATTGATCAAGGAGAAATAGCTATTAAAGGGCCATCTACCAAGGACGACAATGATAATGTCTCAACCTCAAGAGTTGAAAGCAACAATCAAGAGCTATCTATCACTGATCACATTCATAATGTCTCTACACCATCCAGTGAGCAAGAGGACATACATCAAGAATTTATTCCCAAGCATGATCAAAATAAATCACCCAATTCTAGCAATGATCCAGTTTGAAATATATTGACATCATCCAACCTAATGATAGTACATATTGATGATCAAGAGACTCTTAAGCCAACACTTATACCCAATACAGAAAATCTAAGCCAAGATCCCATATGCCCACAATTTGAGGAAATCCAGGGATCTTTTATAGGCAATCCTTTCTTTGAAATTGATCCATGTCAAGAATGTGAACCAAAGCATGTCAAAGATAATACCATACAAAGTCAAGATCAAGAAACCTTACCATCAAAATATTACAATGACTTGGTAGATATCTTCCAAGACATCCAATAACACATCCATATGCCAAGCACACATACATCTACCCATGAGATTCTTACTACTAATGGACATGTAGATGATCTTCCTCCAAAACAAGAATCTCATACTCTTCATATCATTACCATGGAACAAGAGTCACCTACTCTTCACATCTGTACACATAATCAAGATATAGCAGAATCTATAGAACTATCAAAAAGTGATCAAGAAGAAGAATTGAAATCAAAAACATCCTCCAGGAAAGTTGAAGACATTGAGCATGAAAATATGGAGCACAATACCCTAAAATCAGCAAAGATAATGGACAATCCTGAGCAACAAAGCAGTGGGTATACACCAGTCAAAGGAGCATTGATATATTTTGAAGGGCCATCAAATTATGAAATTTCACAAGATCAAGTTGAAAATATCAATCAAGAAGTTATCCCTCATATAAAGGATCCTATCAGTAGAGAAGCTATCACATTTGAAGATCCACAATAGAGTAGAGAAGGATTAGCACCTTGTTTCCAGGGTAAAACATATCCTACGGAAAATACAAATTTTCAACAGATGCATTATCAAGGCAAAGGATTAGGCCTACATGAACAGGGTATCCTAGAACCAGTGCAAATTATTGGCAATCCTAAGCATCAAGGTCTTGGTTATTCAGCAAGTAAGGGATCTAAACATATCAGTGATACCTCTCTAATACTAGGGGAAACTTTATCTAATGCAAGCATCAACATGGAGAGCACAAAGATTCCTTATGATGAAATTTCTACCAACGCTACAACTAGCCATATCATGAATCGTCATCCACACATATTTCCACCCTCTCATTGCGACCAACAACAAAAGAAAAAGCTATATCAAAGAAAGGAACAAGTCATTGAAGCAGAAGAATCAACAAAGCAAAATGGACAAGAAAGATTCAAATGGATACAAAATAAAATCAAGGAAATCATCCCTATCACACTCCATTAGTCAAAGAAACTATGGGCCAAAATCAAAAGGGGAATTTCATCCATCAAAAAAGTCCAACAATGCAAAAGAAAGCTTCCAGAGCAACCTACAAGGTATACCAAGATGTTGGTCCCAATCGAATCTCCATATCCACCCATCATTGCTCATCATCCCAAGTTTGGAGAGTCAAAGGTTCCAAACTGTCAACCAATCCATCTGAATATTGTATCTCTCAATGCATTTCGCCATCCATGATATCAAAATCTCACATTGACCATGTCTTGGCAACAACTCTTTATCATAAGGATTCTAAGGGCACTCTATCGTGATGTGCACATCAAGGTAAAGTTAACTTCGGTATCGACAATGAAGATAAGAATTATCAGGGGTTACATTCAAGCGCTCATATCCTAGCAAAACAACTCCTCCAAGCAGGATATCGTTGGCACATCATGACAACAACCATATCAGCACCAACAATATCTACATCAGCATCACCAAGTGGTTTAACATAAGCATAAAATTGTTAGCATGATGAAAACCTGGTAAATAGGCATTTGTGTGACATAAAAAATCAATAAAAAATCAAGAAAATAGTCAAGAGAAAAAACATCCTCTAGTGAAAACCACTACGGTGGCACTTTGGACAAGTAACATGATGAAAACCTGGCAAACAGGTGTCATGTGTAGAATCAAGCATCTACATGCACCATGTTAGGTGGAAGCATCTCAGCTCGTCCATAATAAAATCCCATACATTTTTTATCCCAATCCAACATGTCTTCATCTTGACAAATGTTTGGTTAATACTTTACACTTGCTTATGGAAAACATCTTGACATGAGTCAATATCATTGATCCTATCCTATCCAACATTATCTGAGCCGTGAGGCATTGTCCAAAGGGGAATACTCTATCCAAACATGTTATCCTATCACAAGCTAATCCATCACCTACATTGCTAGACATTGGGGACAAGTACTTACATCTTGCTTAAGAATAAATCTTGATATATGCCTTCTAGCTCACATTGTGATCTAGGCATTGTCCAAAAAAAAAGGTGTGCCATTTGGTACCCTTCCCAATTTGTCCCAACAACAAGGTGTACTGCTGACACACTACCAAGGTAACCTTCAAAGATAACAACAACATGGATTATTCCTTCACTCAAAATTTCTAAGATATCAACAGTTTCTTGAACCCTACAGCTAGTTCAAGTAAGCTTTTCCACAACATATCCTCTAGAAAACAAAGTGAAATATCAATCCAAGTTTTCAATATCTTACACCCCAGGCAAGAGGGTAAAAATCCAAAAAAAATGGAAAAAGGATAAAAAAGCAAAAAAATCAAAAAGCAAGAAAATAGTTTGTCACAGCAACAAGGTGTACCGCTAACGCACTACCAAGGCAACCTTCAAAAGATACAAACAACGTGGATTATTCCTTCACTTCAAAATTCTAAGATATCAACAGTTGCTTGGACCCTACAGCTAGTTCAAGTAAGCTTTCCCACAACATATCCTCTAGAAAACAAAGTGAAATATCAATCCAAGTTTTCAATATCTTACACCCCGGACAAAAGGGTGAAAATCCAAAAACAAATAGATAAAAGATAAAAAATACAAAAAAAATCAAAAAGAAAGAAAAATAGTAAAGAGAAATAAAACGTCCTCTGAGTGAAAACCACTTTTTGGCACTCTTAGAACAGGTACCATAGTGAAAACCTGGAAAACAGGTGCTATGTTTGAATAAACTTGCATCATTATCTATCTGTACTATCCACAACATCCACCCATTCATTTCAAAACAAGATATCTAACCATTACTTGTCACTGATTAAGGAAAGTCATCTTGTCCACAACTTGGGGCAATGTCAAAATACTGGTCATGGGTTAGATCTTTGTGTGTCCTATCATGGTCATGTGAAACATAAAAAAGCCAAAAAAACATTCAAAAGATACAAAAGCCAAAAATATTAAAAACAACAAAAAGGACAAAAACATTTAAAAACATAAAAAACAAAACATTGTGGGATTATTCCTTCACTCAAAAATTCTAAGATATCAACATTTGCTTGAACCTCACAGCTAGTTCAAGTAGATTTCCCGCAACATATCCTCTAGACACAGAAGTGAAATATCAATCCAAATTATCAATGTTGTTTACAAAAAAATAGTTTATGCTTTGAGTCAAATGATCGAACTACGTGGTGTCTGTGTGTACAATGTAGGCAAGGCTCATTAGCCCCTGAGACCCTAGGTCATTCCCCTTAGTAAAAAAAACACAAAATCCAAAAAAACAATGAAAACATACAAAAGCCAAAAACATTCACAAAACAAAAAATTTCAAAAACACTCAAAAGTGAACTATGAGCCTCTGTGTGTACAATGTAGGAAAGGCTTATCTTTGATGAGCCCCCGAGGCCCTGGGTTAGTCCCTAGAAAATTTCAAAAACAACATCATAAAACTTAGAAAAATCAACAAAAAAAAAGACCCATGTCTGCCATCACAATTCGCAATAAAACATCACCCATAATAAACAAATCGTCACACTCACCCTTTGAAAAACAAACAAAACAAACAAAGCAAACATCAATAGCTAGAACTTTCAAGCAGATAATCACAGAAGAATTTGATCGTAAACTAAACTAAAACAAATCCAAGTATCAAATACTTATCTTTTTGACAAATCCCAACAACATTCTGAGATATGTCTTAATGGATCCATTCCTATGATAGACATGATCAACAACGGATAATAGCCCCACCCCAAACAGATATGGCAAGTGATATTGTAACTTTGTTTATCTTTTTATAGTCTTATTTTTGTGATTTACATTACTAACTCATTCCAAGGATCTCTCAAGGATGTCCATAAGGATTTAGAGAAAAAGGAATGGAGGCAATTGAGCATCATTTCAGTTTGTTGTTTGTATGATATTTTTGTAATACTATCATGGCGAATACTTGCTTTATTGAGTGTATGGAAGTTGTGTTGGAACAATTCATGTAGCAGTTGCATGTTAGGTATTTCATACCTATTTATGTAAATGGTTTGAAATTCGTGTAGCAGTTGCATGTTAGGTATTTCATACCTCTCTATGTAAATGGTCTGAAATTCGTGTAGCATTTTCATGTTAAGGTTTCTGATACCTCTCTGTGTGACTGGTCCAAAATTTTTTTAACACAACCCAACCATATACTTTAAAAAAAGTTTTGTATGTCTGGTATGAACAAGAATACTCTTTGTTTGTAGAGTCAAAGTCCATGCAATGGATACAAAGTCACCTTGGTCATTAATACCCCGGTGCATTGTACATGTTTGCTACATCAAACAAGATTGTTCAAAAACTACGAAGCCTCCAAGTAAAGCAAAAGCAACTCATCAATACTAACAACATCACATTTCTATGTATCATCAAATATTTCTTCTAACTAACATCCATCCTACATCTACAGTGTCGTCAGTACATATCATGATAATAATAAACCAATAAAAACATCATGTATCATGTATGGGGCATACATCCATCTTATATCAACATGACATAAATATCATATATCAAAACGATATATTGATCACCCATAATAAAACATCATATGAAACAATATATGATTCATCCATCCATATCATATGCATACATCGTCATTCGAGAAGCATAAAACGAGAATGAATCGAAGAAGGTATATCTCATTTATATCATCATCAAAAAGGAGATTATATCATCATAAGTGTGATAGGACATATATACGAGGCCTCGACTAAGCCAATGAATATATATACAAAAAATCATGTCTGCAATATGTCTCTTAGCAACAACATAATAAAGATCAAGTACACTGCCCAACAAAAAGGGAAACACTCTATAGACCAAGCAAAAGACCACCATCTGGATCTAGTTGTCTAATAGGATGACCAACCTACAATTATTTTAACTCATGATATTAGGGTTTCACTCTAAACATGTAAAGCAACACAAAACGACATAAAAACAATGAAAAACAAGACTTAGGGTTACAAAAAGGAAAAAACAAGCACATGCAAGGGTTTTTGAGCAAATGCTCAGAAAGCACCAGGAAAAAGAGAGCTTTTCAGGCAAAGGCATGATTTTCAAGCAAAGGCGATGAAACAAGGGCATGGAAATAAGTCAAAGGCGAGGATCTATGTCAAAGGTGAGCTTTCAGGACTTGAAACAGTCAAAAGCGAGCTTTCTGATCAAAGGCGAGCCTTTAGGTCAAATGCTCAAAAGCAAAAGCGAAGATCCTAAGCAAAGGCATGGAAAATAGTCAAAGGTGTGGATTCTCAACATGCAAAGGCATGAAAGCTGAGGAAAATGCTCATAAATCATAAAACTTCGCTATTGATCAGGACATCTTTTACCCTATCTTCAAACGACCATATCTTGGTCATACAGAAGTATTTTTCAATGTTTTTTTTCAAATGGGGTAGAATTTCACGATATTTACAATGGTGTAGGTGGTTTTCAGTTTTCCTATAGTTACATTTTCCATTGGTATCGTGAACTTGACCTCAAACTTGAAATTTTTGATCAACCTCTCGAGGGGGCAGCATAGAGTCTTACCATCATTCTACGAAACACTGGAGCACAGTGGAGCATAAATTTTTTTCATAAAACTTGATCTTAAAAATAGAATCTTTGAAACAAAGCAACTAGTACTTTGTATCAAAGAGGGGCAAAATGTAGACATGTAAAATTGACTTAACACTTATCACAAATTTAGAATGTCTTGGAACAACTCTGAATCAACTTGAAACGTCTCGAAACTACCCCGAAACGACTCAGAACAACTCTGAATCAACTCGCAATGTCTCGAAATGACCCTGAAATGACTCAAAACAACTCTAAATGAACTCAGAACATCTTGGAACGACCCCGAAATGACTCGGAACAACTCTGAATCAATTTGGAACATCTCATAACGACCCCAGAATGACTCATAACAACTCTAAATCAACTTGGAATGTCTCAGAACAACTCTGAAATGACTCAGAACAACTTTGAATCAACTTAGAATATCTTTGAATTAACTTGGAACATCTCATAACATCTTTGAAACATCCTGAAGCATCTCAAAATCATCCCACGACATATCATAACGCATCAAACGACATTTAAAACCCTATTTCCTCTATTAATCAAATGGTACAACGTTATTTGATTAATTCACATTTTCATCATTTCTTCTAATTAAATAAATTGCATTTATTTAATAGAGTCCTAATCTTATCTTATTTCATCCTGATTAGTCAAACGACACCAATTATTTGATTACATCACTAATTCACCTTATTCCTCAGAATTAATTGAATTATTAAATCATAATAATTTAATTATCACACTTCCCTCCTAAATTTGAATAATTGAATCAAATCAAATCAAACTATTCAAATTAGCAAAAATCAAAATCAAATCAAAATGGAATTAATTAATTAATTAATAGTCCTCACCCACTTTTTGATTGAGGAAATCATGGATTGCTAACTAAGCAATCTATTTTTCTAACTAAGCAATCTATTTTTCTAACTAAGCAATCTATTTTGCTAACTCAACCATCTAATTCCTAACTCAACCCTAACTGATCAATCAATTGCTAACCAAGCAATCAAAATCCTAACTAGCCAATCTATTCTTCAATCACCCTAATTGTGCAATCAACTTTGCACAATCTCCTCATGTCTAAATCCTCTCAACTCATTTTGACCATTGATCTGGATATTCTCCAATGTGATCTTGACGGTCAATTCAAAATTGCTTTTTCTATATAACAAGCCTTTCTCTTCACAACTAGGGATCAAAATTTCAACTTACCTTATGCAATGAAGTGCTATCAAGATCACCATTGATAGAGCTTCCTCATTTCTTCAAGAACAAGCATCGATCATCAAGCTTTTGCGTACAAGCAACGAAGGCTTTGTAGTGATATGAACAACCCAACATCATGCAAATACACTCCAACATGGGATGGTAATCTTGTATTTTGTTATTTGAATTCATTTTGTTAATCTTAGGATCTTACTTTCATTCAAATAGCTTAGATTTTCACATTTCATGAGTGATGGAACATGATAGATTAAGTGTTTTTGAATTAGATTAGTTTTTCTTATTTCAATCTTGCATTTGATCTTGTTTTTCACATATTTTCCTGGTGGATTCCTTCCCCCTCACACACCATCATGACGTGCCAATGATATCCTGCTTGGAGGAGTTGTTTTGCTAGGATACGAGCACTTAGCTGTAACCCTTGATAATTCTTATCTTCCTTGTCGATACCAGAGTTAACCTTACCTTGATGTGCAGATCGTGAGAGAGTGCCCTTAGAGTCCTTATGATAAAAATTTGCTGCCAACACATGGTCAATGTGAGATTTGGATATCATGGATGGAGAAATGCGTTGAGGGATATGAGATTTAGATGGATTGGTTGACAGTTTGGAACCTTTTATTTTCCAAACTTGGGATGATGAGCAATGATTGGTGGATATGGAGATTCAATTGGGACCAACATCTCGATATACCTTGTAGGTGCTCTTGAAGCTTTTTTTTGTATTGTTGGACTCTTTTGATGGATGAACTTCCCTTTTTTATTTTTCCCCATAATTTCTTTGACTAATGGAGTTTGATAGGGATGATTTTCTTGCTTTTTCGTTTGTATCCCCATTTAAACTTTTCTTGTCCATTTTGTTTTCCTGATTCTTTTACTTCAATGAATTATTTCGTTCTTTGGTATAATTTTTTCTCTTGTTGTTGGTCCCAATGAAAGGGTTCAAATATGTGTGGATGATGATTCATGACATGGCTAGTTGTAGCGTTGGTAGAAATTTCATAATAAGGACTCTCTGTGCTCTCTATGTAGATGCTTGCATTAGATAAAGTTGCCCCTGGTATTGTAGAGGTATCCCTAGTATGTTTAGATCCCTTAATTGTTGAATAACCAAGACCTCATGCTTAAGATTGCCAATAATTTTCACTAGTTCTAGGATACCATGTTCATGTAGGCCTAATCCTCTATCTTGATAATGAATCTATTGAGAAATTTTATTTGCAATAGGATATGTTTTACCTTGGAAACAAGGTGCTAATCCTTCTTTGCTCTGTTGTGGATCTTCAAAGGTGATAGATTCTTCACTAATAGGATCCTTCATATGTGGGATAACTTCCTAATTGATATTGTCAACCTGATCCTATGAGATATCAAATTTTTATGGACCTTCAAAATATATCGATGTTTCTTTGACTGTTGTATACACAATGCTCTACTGGTTAGGATTGTTATTTATCTTTGCTGACTTTAAGATACTATGCTCCATATTTTTATGTTTGATGTCTTCAACCTGCTTGGAGGATGTTTTTGATTTTAATGCGTCTTCTTGATCCATTTCAGATATGTTTATAGATTATGTTGTGCTTTGATCATGTGTAAAGATGTTAAGAGTAGGTGACTCTTGCTCCTTGGTAATTTCATCAAGAGTATGAGACTCTTGTATTGGATGAAGATCATCTACATGTCCCTTACGAGTAAGCATTTCATGGGTAGATGTATTTGCACTTGGCATAGGGATGTGTTCTTCTTTTGGAAAACCTTTGATGTCTTGGAAGATATCTGCCAAGTCATTGTAGTATTTTGATGATAGGGATTCTTGATCTTGACTTCATGTGGTATTATCTTTGATATGTTTTGGATCACATTATTGACATGGATCAATTTCAAAGAAGGGATTGCTTGTAAAGGATACTTGGATTTCCTCAAAATGTGGACATATGGGTGATAGCTCTTGGCTTAGATTTTCTACATTGGGTATAAGTGTTGGCTTAAGAGTCTCTTGATCATCAATATGTACTTCCATGAGGTTGGATGATGTCAATATATCTTGGATTGGATCATTTCTAGACTTGGGTGATTGATTTTGACCATTCTTGGGATTAATTTTTTTATGTATGTCCTCTTGTTCACTAGATGATGTAGAGACATTGTCAATGTGATCAATGATAGATAGCTCTTGATCATTGTTTTCAACTTTTGAGGTTGAGACATTATGATTGTTGCCATTTCTAGATCGCCCTTGAATGTCATTTTTAATAGTTATTTCTCCTTGATCAATGAGGTCTTGGATGAAGTTTTTGAGTGTAGCACATTTGTTCGTTGGGTGACTCTTGATTTTGTGGAACTCATATTGTTTGTACTTGTTATACCAAGGGAGTTCAAAGTTTGGTTCACCATAAATTGGATTGTCATTGATTTTGATAAGTTCTTGTTGTACTAGTTTGTGCATGATTACCTCTAATGTTTCTCCCAAAGGGGTGAATTTCCTTCCTGTTTAGTAATCTTTCCTCTATGGCTTTTCTTGATTGTTTTGCTCTTGATTTTGCAAAACTCCTTGATATTGTGTTTGAGGTACCTTTTGATATTGCACTTGGGGTACACCTTGGTGTTGTGTAACTTCTTAATACTGTGATTGAGGTATATTTTGATATTGCACCTGAGGTAAACCTTGGTGTTGCAGAACTTCTTGATACTGCTAATATTGGAAGTGTTGATGTGGATATTGAGGTGTTTGTGGAATGATGTCCATTGGTTGTGGATATGTAATGTTCTGATGTTGCACATGGCATTGGTGATACGTCAAATTTTGATTTCGTTTAAGTTCCTCAAGATCTCTCTTAATTTTATTCAAGGTAATTTGATGTTTTGTACTTATTCCTTGATGGTGATTTTGAAACCCTTGATGTTGTTTCCCTATTTGATGTTGTGACCCTTGATAAGAGTTATTTGGGTAATAGATCAACATGTTTTGGGGATGTTTTGATACTCAATACCCTATCATAAGGTCACTTGGTTTATATCCTCATGAGTCTCCTTCATCGTTTGTGGTGTTTGTTGGTGGGATGTTGGTGTTGTTCTTGTTCGCTTCCATGTTCTTCTTATGTTGTGATATTTTAGTTGTCATAAACAACTACTAAGCTTTTGTGAACATTTTTGTAAATCCTAGTCTATGGAAAAGATTTGGCTTATCGGTGCAAAGAGAAGATAGAAAAAGTCTAATGTATTTTAACGAGTGTGATACCTTCTCTGGATGAACCCTTTGGTGAACTTTTTTGTAGGGTGATTCTTTGGAAGGCAGAGTATGGATTTCTACTTAAGGATTTTTCTCTTGCTAGGGATCATGAAGGGTGTATGTCTATTTCCATGTAGGAGGTGGTAACATGGGTCCTTCAGCTGCTATGTCTGCTTTCTCTTCCTCTTCGTCTAAGATTTGTGTTGTGTTTCTCCATTGGTTGGGTGTTTCATTTTTCTTAAATATGAAGGTTCTCAAACTGCTAATGATATCAGTTTGTTCAGCTTCAATGTGTGTGATACTAGGTTGTAGGATCAGTGCTATAAGGTTTGGTTGTTGTACCAGAGCAGTTGGTTTCCAGATGGTTATAAAGTGTAATGGTGTTTGAGATGGTTGCTATGAAGCTCAAGACCCTAGGGTTTGAGTTTTTTTTGGAATGGTACTACTTTTTGGAAATTAAAATGTTGAAGGACTAGGGTCGATATTTCACTTCCTTGTCTAGAGGATATGTTGCAGGAAAGCTTACTTGTACTATCTGTGAGTCCCAAGTAACTATTGATATCATAGATGTCTGAGTGAAGGAATGATCCTAATGGTTTGTTTGATTTTGATTTCTAATAAGTAAGATGGAAATACTAGATGAGAGACTATGTGACATACTTGGTTTTCCAATCATTTCATTCTAACAATGATCTTGTAAACAACTTTGGTTTTTTTTTCCCAATTGTCAGCAGGATAAAACAATGGAATTGGTTTCTGAGCAAATGCACAAGATTGTGAGCAAAAGCAACCAAATTTATCAAGTGCGGCCAAAAATGTGTCAAGTGATCGGGTTTCAGAGAAGCAAGTGTGAGCTAGAATGACAAGTGAAACTTCTATGTGTTTTTGTCAAATGCAATAAATGCTCAGGAAAAAGTGAGTTTCTTGGGCAAATGCAAGCATCTTAGTGGTAGGCACGCTAGTTTCTCAAAAGCAAATGCAAGGAAATAAAATCAAGTTTGCGGGTCTTGTAGCAAGTGCTCAGTTTTTGTCAGATGCAACTGATTTTCATCAATGAAGTTTATGGGATAGAGAGAAAATGCAATGATCTTTTGGCAACTACTCAGAAAATATGACAACCACACTAGAATTTTGTGCAAAGGCGGTTTCTTTGTGTTTTGTTTCTAGTTTTGAACAATCCTTTTCTAGTTTTTTACAAGTTTAAAGTTGGTTTTTCTCTCAATTTCTCTATGTTTAGAGTATGGAAAGTGATACAACAACACTTGGACTGACTCAACAAGTATGGACTTGTGCGACCTTCATGTCTATAGCTTAAGTTGTGAAATCACAACACCCAAGCCATAATTCCCAAATATTTACTTTGATCAATGCAGCCTAAAATCAAATCCTGAATATTCAAAAACCTTCAAGGAAATCCTTTAAGGAGTGCAAATATAAGGCTTTTCTCAAAAGCATACACTAAATCGAAGGGTTTGTGCTTTTAACCATCATGTTTAGTGTTTGTTTTGAATGTGTTCTTTTTTTAAATCAAGCACATAATTTGATGTCAAGATTGTTTTGAATGTATTTGGAAAGTTTAACATAAACAAGAATTTACAACCCTAGTGGATAGAAACCATTCTTTTAGGTAGGCCTGCCTCATGCTCTGAAGAGACGATTTTACATGCAACTTATGGCACGGGCCTATAGTCATACTTGGAAAGTAACTTCTCGGAAGTGAATTATGATGCACCACTTTCAAAGAATGTTTTTCGATAAAAGGGTAGCTTCTACAAACTTTTGGCTCTTAGTCATAACTGTGAATGTGAAAATCTGACACTCACTTGCTAGCCACTTAAGACTCTTTAACCGTTCTCATTCCACTTAAGGCGTGGGATTAGGTGCAGTCTATTGTCAGCATGGCTTGAAGCTACTTTCTTATGATTTCACAACCTTTGATATAGCTCGCCAGTAAATGTGCTTCGAGACCTTGCAATGAGCTCTCCAGCACGGGATGTCTCAAAGAAAGCCCCCTCTTCAAGGTAAAATTTGAAAATAAAATGTGAAGCTCAAAATGTTTTTTGCTCACCTAAGATCGCTAAAAGATGCGAGGGGAGAAGACAAAACACTTAGCTTGCTAATCATTGAATGCATGAAATACAATTCATAACAATTTGATTCTTTTTAAGCACCTCAAGCAGTGTTATCCCCAAGATAAATGTACAAAAAGCATAACAATGGTTCTTTTTAATTGCACCAATATGAAGTATTATGGATATCAATCACTTAAGATAGCAATGGTGCAAGACAAAAATAATAATATATTAATTTTTAAACCCAAATCTGAGTGTTGCTAAGAAATCAATCCTAGTCTTAATTTGGTCAACAAAAGTAAAAACGAGCGCATGCCAACAAAAGGAAATTGTTTTGCATTTGTTCTTTTTATGCACCAAAATCAAAGTTCATAATTATGAAAACTTAGAAATTGTTCATTTTTAGAGTACCTTAATTGAAATGTTTTGTTCCTTTTATGCACCAAAATGACAATTCCTAGCTTAGGAAAACTTGAAGTGGTTCATTTTTAAGAGTACCAAAATGAAAAATTCATTTGTGTTGTTCCTTTTAAAGCACCAAATAAGAGTTCCTATTTTAAGAAAGCTTGAAATGGTTCAATTTTTAGTAACACCAAAATGAAGTGTGGTTGTCTTTTTCTTTTTAAAGCACCAAGTGACAATTCATATTTTAAAAAAGCTTGAAAATGGTTCATTTTAAGAGCACTAAAAACAAAGCTTGTTTGTTCTTTTTATGCACTGAAACAAATATTCCTAACTTTAATAAAAAATGTTTGTAGATCTAGAGTGCTTTTACCGTTCATCTTCCCTAAAAAAAACAAGTTAATATCTTTCAAACCCTGCATACAAACATGTTAGCACCTATTAAACATTCAAAAACAGGCATACATTAGCAAAAAATAATTACAAAAGTGCAGATCCCGTACACATGTCTATTAGAGAAAATGTTCAAAAATCGCAGTCAAATGTGTCTTTGTCAAAATCAAATGCTCAAGTTTTAGATCAAGTGCACCCCTATCATCAATCAAATGCTCAGGTTTAGAGCAAGTGTACCCCTATCAGAATCAAATGCTCAAAAAAATGTCAAATGTGCAGTTCTTAGTGTCAGATGCTTGGTTTTCAGAGTCAAGTGTGTGGTTTTCTTGACAGACAATTGTAAAATGTTTTGGGATGGTGTGTGAAAACTTCTTCAAATGTGATTTTGAGACCCGCAACTTCAAAAATGGCTCATAGAAACGTTAGTGTATGGGACAAGGGTCCCACCGGGTGTGCTAGAATGTGTGAGGGGGAAAAACATAGATGCAAACAAGATTAAATGCAATTAAAATCAGAATCTAAGCTAAGATCAAGAACATAAATCTAGATTTAATCCTACACTTATGAAATGAACAAATAAGATTACCAGATTCAATAACATGTGAATGCAATACATAAACAAATGAATTCAATAAACAAACTGTTACCCATCTCATATCGGAGTGTGTTTTCCTAATGTTGGATTGCTTGTATCATTGTGAAGCCTCCATAGTTTGTGTGCAAAAGCTTGATGCTTGAATGGTTGGTTGATCAAAAAAATAATGAAGCTCTATCAATGGTGATCTCGACAGTACTTCATTGCATAAGGTATGTTGATTATCCGATCCTTTTTTGTGAGGAAAGAGGTTTTTTATATAGGAAATGAGATTTGAAATGGACAATCAGGATTCAACAATGTTGGATCAAGATCAATGGTTGAAAGGTGTTGAGAGGATTTAGACATGAGTAGATTGTGTAAAGTAGATTGCACAATTTGTGTGATTGAGGAATAGATTGGCTAGTCAGGATTTAGATTGATTAGTCAGGGTTTTGATGGCTTAGTTAGGAAATAGATTGATTAGTCAACAAATTAGATTGCTCAATCAACAATCATAATTTGCTCAATCAGAAAGTGGGTGAGTATATTTGATTAATTGATTTAATTAATTAATTCCTTTTTGGAGTTGAACATGCAAATCAAGTTTGACTTTTGCAAACAAAGTTGCATTAGTTTGATTTGATTTTTGATGAATGATTTGAATAGTTTGATTTAATTATTCAAATTTTGGAGGGAAAGTGTGTTAATTAAATTATTATGTTTTAATAATTCAATTAACTTAGGGGAATAAGTTGATTTAGTGACAATTAAATATTCGGTGTTATTTAATCAATCAAGACGAAATAAAGTGAGATTAGGACTTCATTAAATAAATGTAATTTATTTAATTGGTCAAAATTGATGAAACGTGAATTAATTAAAAAAATTCATTTTATTCAATTTGTAGACATCCAAATTTGACCACTTCCATATGGTCAAACTCGTCTCCTTATTCATCCCTTTACTCATCTATTTCATTCTCTTCGTCTGTATTAATTAAATCACTCATCTACTCAAAATTTCATTGTCTGTATAAGGTTCCTAAAGTATTTAATTCAATAATTAAATACTTTTACCTTTTACTTATTTCCTCTCTAAATTAAATAAATACATCAATTTATTTAATTTAGTCATGTGACCTCTTTGAATTTAAGTCAATTTTGAATTCTTCTTTTTCTCTCTCATTGTCACATCCCCCATAACCCTCTTCTAATCCGGATTAATTTAATTAATTTTGGATTAGGATGTGCACACATTAATTAAAAAATTAATGTCACATCCTCACATCTTCCAATTCCTCCTTAATCTTTCATTAATCCTCTTAATCATGTGTTTGCACAACCTTAATCAAAGTCATTAGACACATTTAGCATGCCTTTTTAGTCAACCTTTTTATTTGTCTTTCTTAGCATTGACCCTCTTTCCCATGTGAATTTATTCCTCCTAGAATCCCCTTTTCCCATGCATCTTCTAGAACCTTTGACTCGTCACATCAAGTCACATGTGGACAACTGCTTTCCTTTTTGGAACCTTGTCTTGTCCATGAGATCCTTCCAAGCATGTGAATTTTTAATTCACATTTATTTTTCCAACTACTTTCTCATTCCCATAGAGATTTTTGAGGAATTCTAAAATTCCTCAAAAGTCATTTTCATTCTCACTTGGGGACTAGAAGTTCCTTTTTGAGGAAATAATCTGATCCCCCAAGGTACTTGCAAGGTCCTTGTCCTTCCTCCACATCATTTGTCCTTATTCCACCTCACTTACACATCATCACTTCCTAAGCCACTTCACATTCCATATGTCAAGATGTGAGGGCTTGCGAGTCCTCAACTCACCATAGCCCTTCATCTTGGCCTTGTTGACTTAATCTCAACCATTGAATTCTCTAGAGAATTCAAATTCTTCTATAAATACCCATTCTTTTCTCTCATTTAGGAACCTTATGCATTTGATACCAAACTCTTGCCAATTTGCCATTTGAAACCATACTTAGCCAATTTGCATACTTTGATTTCATTATAGCACTTGAATCCACCATTATCACACTTTCAAGCTCATCTTGCATCCCATCTTGCAGCTTCATCTCATTTTCCATCCAAGGAGAAACATCACAAATAACATCAAGGGCCAACCAAGGACAACACAAATAGGAGGTATATCATTTATTTTGCTTTATCTTGCTTTTATTTGTGTTTATCATAGCCTAATCGTGAGGTGGTCCTGTGTTTGTTTTCTCTTGCATTTCTAAGTTGTTTTGCATTTTCAGATAGATTACAAACACTTGCACACACAATTAATAGCAAAAATAGGGTTTTTAGGACTTTATTAAATAAATGAAATTTATTTAATTAGTCAAAAATGATGAAAAAGTGAATTCATTAAATAATGTTGTTTTATTCAATTAATAGAGGAAATTAGGGTTTTGGATGTTGTTTGATGTTGTTTCAATGTCATTTGATGTTCTTTGATGTTGTTCAATGTTGTTTGATGTTGTTTGATGTCATGATAGGTGTTAGGTCAATTTTACATGTCTACAACAATATAAACACAATTCATCAATTTCACTCAACCATGCCAATGAGAACCACACTAACCCAATACACTTCATCTAGACATGATCACATTATAATACAAGAAGGCATATATAGGGTTCATTATGACATCCATAATTTTTTATCCGCAAAAGGGTAGGGCTTCACCCAAGCACCCCTTCCATAAAGAATTTGCAATTACAATGCAATGACACACACATTACTCACATCATGCATCACTACCATATACTAAACAAAACAACATCCACGTCATTCACATAACACATCACAATCGAGGTTCTAAGACAAACTAGCATAATGCTCCTAGAAAGAACACTTTCATTTAACAATTAAACATGCATCCAAAGTAAGCAAAAAAATAATGCCAATTACCCATCTAGATTCTTGTGAGAATCCTAGGGACAACATGGTTTAGGGACATAAGTCATTGACCAAAATATTCTATTATATGACAAAGCAACATTCTAGTCATGCACTACATGATTACTTCATACATATGATGATACTTCACTAGGGATACAATGCACAATGCACCCTACCCAACATTACCAAAAGAAAACATTTTTACAATTTAGGCATATGACATACCCACATTACTTTCAATATAAACGTCACATAAGACATTTCAAAATGCTCAATCATGAGCCAAGAAATTACCACCCAATTTCAATCACATACATTTATATACACACATCCAAGGAGAACACACAAGTATAAGCAAGACCACTTAAGGGTCTAACCCTCACAAGAAAGCATTTCTCAAACATTTCACCCTAGGGAAAATGACAACAATAATTGCTACCAACATCACAATCATCCATGAAAACACCCAAACAAAGCTCTCACACAATGAGCAATGTACTAGAGAGTGCTAATTCCCCACTCAAGAGACTCTCAACCAAGGGTATCTTCCCATCGTTGTCAAATATGTTAGGTTCTAGGACGTACTCTTTCTCCTCAACCACACTGCACAGGTTGGTTCACATTGAACTCTCAAAAATTCCACCCAAGGCACCCATGTAGGGAACCAAACACTAAATCACCATTTAATAAGCACTCGAGTTATCGCATATCCAACACCCAAAACCACATGGGAAAAACATAAACCAGAGATCCTAGTGCTGCCAAAATGGTTATGAAATGACTTGGGTCAAGTTTTTGCATCTTAGCATAGTAGACAAAGGCCATAGTATTAAATCTAGAGCTATGATACCAAATGTAAGGATAAAAAACCAAAGCAATTTCATGAAAATAAATAACAACTCATTATCTCATAAACATGGAATATAAATAGAACAACTTCATTAGATAAATAATTGTCATAACCCATCCTCAAATGTGTAGTGCATAATCCAATTAAAATTGCATAATATATGATATACAAAAGTACAACTCATGCTCTCATGCCATATAGTCATATAAATATACAATATGGAAGTACAAGTATAAATAATGATATAAGAATGATGTAAGGACATATATAATATAGTCTCTAACTGCCACTGACCCTCACAATCATCTACAAGTCAAGAGATGAGAACATGGCTCAGGAACTTTTCCGCCCAACCATGAATCTTACGCTTCCCTAAAATTCTTCCTACTTGAAGAATACATGACCTTGCACGAAGTACCTAGCAACCTGGAAACAAATAGCAGGAGGGAATCCTAATGCAACCTAGTATAGATCTACATGCTTTTCTATCATGAACATGCAACATTTGTCCTATTATCAGGATATGTCAGGTAATCATATAAATAAATTTTCTAGGTAAAATTCATCTATTTCAATGAATACATGGCTTTGGCAAAAGCACCAAAATAAACCAGAAGATCCTAAAAAGAGGATCAACCTTCTCTATTGGTCCATATTCAACACCCTATCCTAAAAGGTAAACCCAATTCACATATAGAATAACATGCATATCCAATGATCATAACAATAAACAAATACTATTTTTTCCTTTCATGCAAATGATTATATGAACATCTTTCATTATTTCATCTTTTCATGAATTAATGATGGTAAAATATATAATTGGCATGCAACTAAATTATTAACATGCAACTAAATGATTGACATGCAACTAGATTATTGACATGCAACTAAATTATTGACATGCAACTAGATTATTGGCATACAACTAAATTATTGATGTGCAAATATGATCTTTAATGGTATTTCTCAACTTCATGCAATAATTGAAGTACATGCATTACTAATCTCAATGTCATGCAATATTTAATGTAAATGTAATACTATTTCCATTTTTATGCAATAATGACTAGTTTTAATGTCTTATAGGTTTAATCCATAAGAAATTAGTTTCTAACATGCAAAGCATATTTGTGTTATTAAATATATACATATACATACATATATATATATATATATATATATGTACATATATAACTACGATTCTTCAAATTGATATATAGATTTGAAACAAAAGATTCAGATCCATGAAATAACAATTTCATATATATATATTCAAATTTTACACTTTCACTGTAGAAAGTTCACTGCAAATATCGTTTACCAATATACTACTATTCCAATATTCAAAAATTAAGGAATAACACAAGGTATTTACAAAAACAACAAGAATCTATGTATGATTATTGTTACGATCTATCCTTTAATCAAGGTTTAATATTTGCATACCATATATATATATAAATAATCAGTAGTCATATCAGTTATTTTTGTAAATAAAAATCCTTGCACAGGTTCCTATAGCAGCAATTAAAGCATTCGTATTTGGTTAGAATCAACATGCATGCATTACTATTCATGCCTTCTATGTATCTATCATTGTGCAGGTTCTTAAATTTGTTGTGGTTGCCACTAAAACACTACATGCAATTAGCAATACTGATAATATTTTAAACTATGCAAACAAAACTATATAAAACTTAAATATTGAAACATCAAACTTCTTGATTTTATTTCTATAAGGTATTTGGTACTTATAGAATCAAAAGAGAAAAGTTTTGGGTTGCTAAATAGATCAAGCATCTATCCAATAATACTAGGAAATGTAGCATTCTACTAAGGGTCTTATGCTATATTTAGAGGTTACTATTGATTAACTCTTTTTTGATTGATTGCAACAGGCCTAATGATATACATATAAGTCTATGAGCAGTTTTAAGCAACGATGAATAAAGGAGTACATACCTAGTATTTTTCTCTTGTATTAAATCTTCACTTTGCTCACAATGCCTAGCTCTCGATCGCTGCCCTTCAATCTACCAATTATGATCTCCCAAAATCGTTATCTTTCCTTTGTTGAATTCTCTTATTTATGGTTTTCATATGCAATAATAAAGAAAATAAACTCTAGTCCCTCATTTTAGAACTCAACTTTTGAATGCATGATTTCTCATGCAATTTTAATTTGCATTTTTAACTTATGTTATAAACTTAGTTAATTTATTTTTTGTTTTTCCAATTATGTTTATTTTCACCAACATAAATACCATAAACATAGTCATAAATTAAATCTTACCACACAAAAGCAATGATGTAACCAAAATAATGCAATGCAATCATATCATACATAATGAAAGATGGATGTAACTATGTGAATGTGTGTGTGCATTGGGTTTCCATCATGCTAACCATTACCAAGCGACTGGATACCTCTATAAGTCAACCATGTTCTCACCTTTGACAAGTTCTTGCACTCATTCGCACTCAAATTTATGTCAATAAGTTAGTCCATAAAACCATAGCTGAAGTGCGTGCACATAACATGCCATCTCCATTTTAAATTTCCATTCCAATCATTTAAAAAAACATTTATCCATAATCAAACAATCATAAGATAATCAATCAATAGTCTCAACCAACTTTGTTTATTAAGTTTATGCAAGCAAAAATGAGATGTGATAGTGAATACATTGAATTTTAAAATAGATATTATAAACTGCATTAGCATGACCTAAAGAGGGTCTCCCCTCAATTGGGCACTCTTTCGGGAGTTGACTACTTCAAATTGAGCAAAAATTATGTCAATAACAAGGTTCAAAAGAATACAAAAAAGGACAGTTAATGAATTGTGCAATCCTTTTTTAATATGTAAAGAAAGGTTGGAAGTTTGATTAGATTTTTTTGATATGTAGCCCATTGGTTGTCGGCGTTGATTGAGTGCAATCATTATAATGATGTAAATAGAATTTTATTTCTTGGTAATTGAATATCAATTTAAAAAACATTTAAATTAAATGAGTCATATTCCACCTCATATTCTTATATTATCTATTAAATGAATAAATAAATCCTCAAAAGCCACCTCATTCAATTAACTAATCAATAAAAAATGGTTAACTAGTCAATCAATCCACATAACTCAATCATTCATTCAGTCAATTCCTTTATGCAATCACTTGACTCATCCATGCACTCAGTTGACTCTTTTGTTGGCAATAAGTGTTGTCATTGATGTCAACTCAAGATGTGTTGTCATTGATGCCAAATGTGAATGTTGAAGGTTGTACATACTCCAGAGATAGGGAAAGTGTAGTAATATAGTCAAGAATGTAGTATGTGGTTGAAATGGTATCAGTATGATGTCCAAGTATGTTGTGGAAGAAGGTACACTAGTTTTGTCATGTGTGCAATTTTTCTAAATTGACATAGTTCTTGTTTGGTGTACCACAAATTGAGATAAGTTGTAGAAGATTGGCTAAGGAATTTACAGTGCATATGATAGACTTAGGATAGTTTGGTCTGCATCCCTCCACTATGCAAGCCTTTTTCTTGTGGTTCAAAATTTAAGATGGTCAAGATGTGAAGGTGTTATATCCAAGGTTTCATGTCATCACACCTTCTACAGTAAAATTTACAAGTAATAGTGTTTTGGTTTGTGCTCTGGCAGTATAAAATATTGATGAAGGACTATTAAGATACTCCACATTCCTCTGGTGAGACAAATGTGTCTATGTGGATTTGGGGATATATTCACAAAAGTATATGAACTCTTCTTTACAAGTCTTAGGTGTTTTGGTGGTCTGCAAGATCAGTTTTCAAATAACAGTTTGCTACAATTTGTTTGGAATCCTTTGTTCTTGTATATTTAGTGGGTTTCTCCTCCTACAACAACATATGATGATCAGTTTCTTCACGAGAAGGTTGAGGAGATATTGTGCATAGACTACAATGCTTGTATCTTGAACCGCATGATGGTTTTGATCTCTCCCCAGTGGTGTAAAGTTGTATAGATGGTAGTTTTGGTGGTGTTGTCATTATTTGGGTTGACAAACTTGTTTCCTCCATCCATGGTTGATCCTGATTAATTAATTTTGTTTTGGAGGATATGTTATGATATGTTTGGGTCTTGTAATATTGTGTGTCACTCTATAATTTTTTTATGCGATATTATATATGTTTGGAGCCAACTAGTGTGGTATCATACGTTTCCTCTAAAAGGTTATATTGGAACTGACCTAAATAAAAAATTTTGTTGTTTCTGAGGATATATAGAGAAGATCAAATTTATTTGCGAAGGCGTAGTTGTTTAGATAGGTGTGACAAAGCAATATGTTGAAAATGGATTGTGCAAAGTCTGTGTGAAGGGTTAATTGTGTGAAAAAGGGACTGAAACATCATCATAAGTTGGATGCTTCTTCACAATAGTTCATATTTGTATTTCTCATTATAATTTTCATGTATCATGCTCTGAGATAGTGAGTCTCATTAGGTCCTTTGTATCTTTCCCTAAGGTTGTACACCTTATTCTGCAAGCCCATAAATAGCAAGCCTTAAACAACATTATAATTCTTGTTAGTAGTGAGCTACATATATAGTGAGTTAATCCTCGCCATGGTTTTTCCCTCATTGGGTTTTCCGCAAAAAATCTTGGTGTCTTTGTGTGTTTCATTTTTTCTTTTCTACTCTTTTTTAGTTTATGATGAGATGTTTAATATGCAAATGGGAATGATTAATTTTAAAATATGTTGATTCACCCCCCCTCTCAGCACTACATTGTGTTCAACAATTGGTATTAGAGCCAAGTACCTTTGAGAAGCTTGACAATTAAGATAGATCCTAAACTTGAACACATGGGGTCAATAGTGAAGATTAGTGATGTATTCATTCTAGAACTAGATCTAGAGGCAATGGAACCTGAAGGATGGAACATCAATCTAGATGATTGTGAAGTTGATTTTGAAGGAGAACTCTGATTTTTTCTTGAAGATTTGGATGAAGAAATATTTCAAAAGATCAAATATGAGTGTATGCTAGAAAAATAAAAAGAGACAATTGACAAATTGAAAGAAAAAGCTAAAGAATCAAAAGAAGAGATTGGAAAATTAAAAGATCAAATATAAGGAGGAAATGGATGTGAGACTAAAATCAAAGAAGTTGTAGTTGTGAATCTAATTTGAGAGTTAAGGTTGAAGAAGGCAAGAGGATTGAATATTTTTTGAATACCAAGCTAAATGATAAAATGTTGAATGTTCAAAGTTGGAGGAAGAGATTGTATCTCTAAGAAAAGAACTCAAAAAAGCAAAAGAGAAAATTGATAAGGGTCTAAAACTAAAAGGAGGATCTAAAATTATTAATGGATTGATTAACTCTCAAAAACCATAAAAAGAGAAATATGATCTTGGTTTTGAAAAGGGGAAAAGTCTTATATCTAGTGCCTTTGCAAATCTATATGATAACTTCAAAGTAGAAGGGAAGCCTGAAACTAAGGAGGAGAAAGATTGCACTAAAAACCCTAAGGAGACATCCTCTGAAGATGTAAAGATAGATCATGATATCGAGAAAGAAAGTGGATTCATTCATGTCTAGGATAAGAAGAACTTCAGGGTGCTTGGTCCTAAACAAACTACTCCTACTAGGTTCAATGGTAACTTCTATGCTTGTAATGAGTTTGGTCATAAGGCAGTTGAATGTAGAAGCAAAATGAGTCAAAACTCTTTTAGACCTTCAAGGTGCAATGTTGTGAACACTTAATCATTTCATGGTCAGTTCTATACTTGCAACAAATTTGGTCACAAGGCTAATGAATGCATAAGTAAAATGATAAGGAGTAGTAATGCTATGACCTCCAAATCCTTCTATGGTTACTACTACACATGCAACAAGTTTGCTCATAGGTTGTTGATTGTAGGTCTAATGTGAGAATAATTAAATATGCTTTGCAAGCTAGTATCATCTACTACAATTGTAATAAACCAAAACATATTGCAAGGTTTTGCAAGGGAGAGAATGTAAGGTATTTTGCTCCACAAAAAGAAATTTGTCATTAACCAGTAAAAGAAGCAAATGAAAAAAGTATGCTAGAAGAAGGAAGACAGTGACTTGTAAAGAATGAATCTCTACCTCAACATGGTGCAGATGATACCTCTAGTAATTGAAAAAAAAATTATTGGCTTAGGGGGAGTTGCAATTGTAAATCTTATTAAACCCCTGAAAAACATGAGATGCTAAAATTCTTAGCATGTTGGTTAATGGTGGCAAGGATATGTGTAGTAACGATATTATGACATTTTTGTAAGGTTGCGAAGCAAATACTCAATTTGTGGAAGTTTGCAGAATGATCTTGAATCCCCATGATATCACGGAACAGTAAAAGTTTTTTTTTATTAGTAATAATAGTTATAATTTTATTTATATCATAAAGAGTCATTACAACTTCAAAAAAGGATCTCCAACACCCTACAAACCCCATTTCCTCCATCCGACCAAAAATAAAACATCATGATTTACATCCTACACCTAATGCCATTAGATTCGCCATAAGGGCCATTTACAAACTTCTTGCAAATGAAATTGATTACATAGCAGTTCTAAACCTACGAAATTTATACAGAGGCTTTCATTTACAAAATTCACAAAAAGCACATGTTCCCTCCGCGGATTCAAAACATCTTCGTCCATTCTCCCCATCTATGTCCTCGATTCGCCTCATTGCTTCTAGCTTTGATTCCAAATCTTCAATGTCGCTTTCCCTATCAAAAAACATATCACACTATTCCAAAGACTTTGCCCACCAAAAAACTAGTCCATTGTCACGCCCATTAATTTGTACCTCTTTCTACCCTCCCTCATCAAGCTCTACCCCTCCTTTTAGAATGCTTCTTCCTGGGAACTTGATGAGGAATGGTGACTTCCACCTTTTGTGCTTTAGCTTCCTGTCGACACAATACCAGTTTTAGATTCTCCCATGCTACCAGAATTTCCAACTTGTATGCATCCCTAATAGTTCTCCTCTGCCACCTGATGAAGGGAATTAATCCCTCTTCCATGGCTTCATCCATGTCTTTTATGTCTTCAGAAACATCATATCCAACTCCCGGCACAACCCATTCAAGGAACGACTCCATTCCCATGAGCAGGTCCTCCTCAAATAGCGACTGCACTACCCATTTAATCACTGCTATTTATTCATTCAACTTGAGGCCCCAAGCAAAAATCATCGAAGCTATATCCACTTTCAATCTACCTTTTGCTTCCATGAAATGCACACCCAATGTCTCCAAAACCACTTCAACCACCTCATCGTGCAAAATTTTCAACAAGAATTTCAGCCTAAAGGCTGACACCAGGCCAAAGAAACCTTTTTGTTGGTGCTGCATTGAAAAACTATACATGGCCTCCATTTTGTCAAAGAAATTTGCTTCCCTGACACTTTCCTTGCCAACTTTGATCATTCCACCACCCATTGCAAGCTTTAAAAGCCACCTCACCTGTGCCAAATCTTTCACCCTACCACTTTCATCCCTCTTAAAAAACCTCATTTACTCCCTTCGCCACCAATCCTTCCTAAAAACATTTAATTCAAATGTGTTTGGGATTCTCAAAATCTATGAGGGATAGATTCAATCCCTCTCGTCCTTGAACAAGGACAATGATCTAATAAACCTCTATCATCCGACGCCTTCAAAGGTCCTTCCTAAGATTTTAAAATCCAGAGGCCATTTTACCATTGGTTCTATTACAACACATCCACCACCCATCATCAATAATGACATCACCTTCACCATAGCCAATCAAGAAGCCCCAAAGCAAAACCAAGCAAAGAAAAAATTAATCCACCTCATCCAAAAAGACCTCACGATGAAAATCTTCCACTCTAACTTCCCCTGTGGTACTAAACGAGACTACCCAATTGGATAACCTATCCGCTTCTCCATTGCCAACTTGTCGGATGTGACTAACTTTAAATTCATCAAAGGATTCTAGCTCCTTTAGAATTGATCTGATAAAAACCTGTAAGTGTCAAGCATTTTCCCCTCCATTAATTATAGCTTGGGTGATTATCATTGAATCCCCCTTAAGGTGTAACGTCCTAACACCCATCACTCAAGGCAGACCAACAACCAATAAAGCAGCCTTTGCCTTAGCGACATTGTTTGATCCCTCTTCTAATTTCTTTGCCCCAATAGCAATCATATTTCCCAAGCTATCACGCACAATTGCTCCTGCACTAGAAGGTCTCGGGTTGCCTTTGGTAGCCCCATCAAAATTTGCTTTGTGCCAACCTTCTGATGGTTTTTCCCAAACCACAACATCTACCCGCACCTTCTTCATGCTGAAGTCCTCCTCTGGCTTCAAAGGTCTTATCTTGATCCTCGACCATGCTCTTTGAATCCTATTGTCTTCCACATAGAAAGGAACCTTTTGTAACTAAATTTGAGAAGTAGTTGCACTCACTATTTCCTCTAGCGAATGATTTATTCTACACATAATCCTTTTCAAAGATTCTTTCTTGTCCACAAAAATTCTCTTGTTTCTCTCTTTCCAAATCTCCTAGATTACTAATGAAGGGCTAGCAACCCACACGCTTGAAAAAAGGAATTTTCTGAGAGGATTAGGCCAGCTCTCAAAAACCTCTTTCAGAGAATTTTGTAAAGGCCCTTGCCAACCTAGCTTCATCCTTACAGACTCCCAACATTCTGATGCAACTTTACACTGGAGGAGTAAGTGGTCAATTGACTTCTTTGCCACTTCACACAAAACACACTTTGTTAGACCTACAAACCCAAGCCTCTTTCTCCATTCTCTAGATAGGATTCTCCCCTTCACTTCCAACCAAGCAAAGGCTCCTGCTTTAGGTAAGCAATCTTTGCTCTAGCATAATTTATTTGCCCGAAAAGATTCACCCTCTAATGAATCCAACAGTTGATATCCAATCTTAACTGAATAGGTCCCATTCACGGAGCCACACCAAACTACCCTATCTTCATTCTCTGAGATCAAAGCTTGTCTATTCTTAAAAAATTCCTTCGTCCATGCCAATTGATTATCTGAAATCCCCTCATTTGAAAGCTCCTTCCACCCCCATTCTTGACCCAAAGGACCCCATTTTTGTTTTGTATAATCTCAGACCATATCACCCCACCTTTGCATAAGAATATGCCTTAGCTCTTACACCCCTCCTCCTCACGCAGAATTGGATATCCATTCCACGAATCATCCCATAACTTAGCATTAAGGCCATTTCCAATTTTCCATGAAACATGATTTGTTATAACTGATCTGCAAGAAACAATAAAGTTCCAAATAGTAGAACCTTTAGGTGGATTCCGAATTGTTAGAATCCTATGATCATCTACTGCATCCAAATACTTGGCCTTCAAAATTTTAACCCATAAAAGATCAAGGTTTGAATAGATACTCCAAACCAGCCTAACACCTAGAGCTTCATTCATAAGTTGCTAATCTCTCAACCCAACCCCACCTTTTTCTTTGGCATGACATATTTTATCCCATGCTAACAATGGAATTTTATCTTGTTCACTTGAACCATTCTAGAAGAACTTCCTCATACGCTACCCAATAGATCTAACCACCTTCTTTGGGATTTTCAAACACATCATGGAAAAAATCGGTATTGCCAATATAACAGATTTTAACATTATGATTCTTCCAGCAGCAGTGAGCCATTTGCTTTTCTAGCCATCCATCCTATTAAGACAACTATCAACTAGGTCTTTCCACACACCCGCTTTATTGGTGCCTCCAAAGAGAGGAATGCCCAAGTATTTGCTTGGAAGGGATCTTGATCACATCCCCAAGATCATACATATTTCCAACTGTTTAGGAATGGGAGTATGGAAGAAAAAAATTTCTGACTTCCTCCAATTAATACACTGGCTAGACGCTCTCCCATATTCATCAAGAGACTCTTTCATGGTCCGAGCTTCTCTAAAAGAATCTTCCCCCATCAAGAATGTATCATCCGCAAATTGAAGGTGTGAAATTGGGTCCACACCCTCAACAATTTTTATGCCTTTCCAAAGACCATTCCTTAGCTTCTTAGATATCAACCTCCCTAAAGACTCAACAAGAATAATGAAGAGAAAAGGTGAAATGGGATCACCTTGCCTAATCCCTTTACTGGATTCGAAAAAACCTTGAGGGTTGCCATTCACCAAGATAGAAAAATGAGGGATACATATGCAACTCTGAATCCATGCCACCCATTCTTTACAAAAACCAAATTTCCCTAAAACTTTCAAAAGAAAACCCCTATTGACTTCATCATAGGCTCTTTTGATGTCTAACTTCACCATCATCTTCTCCAATTTAGCCATTCTTACTAAATGAATGGCCTCATGAACAACTATCACACCTTCATAAATAGACCTATTCGGCGAGAAACCACTCTACTCACCTAAGATCATTGAATGCAACACCTTTTTCAACCTATTTGCAATCACTTTAGAAATAATCTTATAAACCATGTTGCATAAAGAAATTGGCCTATAATCCTCAAAGGAATTTATAACCAACCTTTTAGGGATTAAAGAAATGAAAGTGTTGTTCAAATCCTTAGAATAAAGCCACCTTTCCTCGATTCTTCCACCACTTCCCACAAATCTTGGGCAAAAATATCCCAAAATTTTTGGAAGAAACACGCGGGGAAGCCATCCGGTCCTTGTGCCTTGTCTGCCCTTAGACTAGAAACAACCTTTTTAACTTCTTTAAAAGAAACCTTCTCCATTAGCATGACATTTTGAGCCTCCGAGACTGAACAAGGAATAATATCTAAGATATTCAAATCTGGATCTACAACAACAAAATTCTCCTTGAACATATCAGAAAAAAACCTTATTGCTTCCTTGTTTATCTACTCCACTTCAGTCAGAACATATCCATCCAAATCCTTGATCGAAAAGATCTTGTTATTCGATCTACGCACCTTCAAAGAATTGTGATTTTTTTTTGTGTTTCTATCTCCCTCCTTTAACTAACATTCACGTGATTTTTACTTCCAAAACACTTCCTCTCGCGCTAAAGTTTCAGAATATTCTTTGTTTAGTAGCTTTTCCAATTCAAAATGCTCTTCCAACATTCCCCTCTCAATAACTCTTGTATGGAGAGCCTTTAGTTCACCCTCCAATCTTAGTTTTTCTGCAAAAACATTCTTGAAAGATTCCCTATTCCATCTCTTGATCTGTTCTTTAAGAAATTGCAAATTCTTAAAGAAGATGAAGGCTTTATTTTCATTCCTTTCAGGGGAATTTCTCCACCAATCAGCCACTAAATCCTTAAACCCTTCAGCCCAAAACCACATTGCTTCAAATTTGAAAGGACATAAATTTGGAGTGGCCTCTTCTTGAATTCTCAAACCTACCGGATAATGATCAGGCCCCGTAATAGGAATAATCTCAGCTTCACAAGTCCAATGATGAGCAGCCCAGTCACCAGCCAAGAAAAAATGATCCAACTTCTCAGCAATATTTAGAAAGCCTCCCCTCCTATTCGTCCAAGTGAATTCCCCATTTCTAAAAGGAAGTTCAATCAAACCATTGTTTACTACAAAATCATTGAAATCCTAATGGCTTTGACTGGCACAACATACACCCCCAAATTTATCAAAAGGCTTTAGGATGGCATTGAAATCACCACCCAAAAGAAACATCCTACCATCCTCCTTATCTAGAAAAGAGGAAAGATCTTGCCAAAGCACTTTCTTCTGAGTTGAGCTAGTGGGGCCATAAATATTGAGAATAAAAAAGCTTGTCCTAAGCTGTTTTGAATCTACACACACCCACTGCCAAAACCTATCTTGCCTTACTACCCAGACATCAACAAGAGCCTCATCCCAAAGGATCCCCAGTCCCCTTGAGGCACTAGCCGCACCAGAGAGGCAACATTTCCACTTGCTAAAACACTTAAAGAAGAACTCAAAATCTTGTTCCTTGAGTTTAGTTTCCTGTAGTAAAACCAAAGCCAACCTCATTTGATTAAAACATCTTTTGATCAAAGGGATTTTTTCATGGGGCATTGCAACCCCTAACATTCCACGATAGGATTTTCATGGCTGCTGGGAAAAGGCATAGCCTTTTCTCAATCTCAATTTGCTTTGACCAGCTGCATTTCCAGCCATTTCAAGGCGCATCCTATTAGTTTTAAGACCATGCTTTTTCTTTTCCCCAATCTTTACCTTATTAATTAGAGTAGAAGATTATTCAATGGTTCTCTTTTCCACTATTCCTAAGTGATCCTGCAGACCTAGCAAATCTTCACCACCATGCTCTTTGTCCGATGCCATATCAAATTTTGAATCTTCCATGCCCCCACCACTGTCTCTAACTCCATCGAAGGCACTTTCAAGGTTCCAAATAGGTGAAATGGGGATGTCCTTGAAGACAATATCTTCATTATCTCTAGGGCTATTTTCCTCAAAAAACTTTGTTTCATCTTCAAGACCTAGTCTATTGGCTCCTAAAGAATTATGGACCAATTCTTCTTTAGGTTTTTCTTCACGACCATTCAAAGGATTATTTGGACTCTCTTTTTTGTTTGGAAAGTGAGAGTGTCCTTGTTTTTGTCCCTCCAGATCAAGCCCGCCTTCCCCTAGTTGAACATTTTGTCCCCTAGTCAACTCCTCCACTTCCACCACTACACCAAGCCAAATCCCCCAAACATCCTTCTGGAGTCACCACTTGCATTGCTTGCTCTGCACTTTCGCTAAAACCAAATTCACCTCGATTATTCAGATCACCAAGCTCCATCTCTTGAGGCCTTTTCACATATTCATTTTCATGAATAAGGTTGATTTCCTCTTTCCTATTTGCACCCCAGATTAAGATTTCATCAACTTGTAGACAAAAAGGCTCGTTCTCAAAACTCTCTGAGATATCCCCATTCTTTTGAAATCCATCGTTCTTCCCAAGCTGCAACTTCCGTTAAGGCCACCAATTCCTCAATTAGAAGATCTTGTGCTAAACCTTTTCCTTTCACCACAGAAAGACATTGACCCTCAAGATGTTCTTTCCCTAAACATTTTTCACAAGAGACCATAGCATCCTCCACCTCCACCTTTTGATGCCATAAACCCTCCCCTGTCTTTACCTATATCATTTTAGGTAAAGGGTGTATTATCTGTCTCAAGATACAAATCCTAGGGAACATGCTACAATCAGACTTTTCCACAACTACCTCTGACTTCACAAAGACACCAAGTTTATTGCTAATGTTTTTTAGGGTTTCTTGGTCCCAATATTCTCGAGGGAGATTCTTCAACCTGATCCAAACAGGAATTTCCTCAATCTACGCCTTGTTGGGATCAAAGTTTGGGGTACAGTCAAGAATGAAGAAACCCCTACCTTCCCTCATAAATGGATCACTATTAATAATCCATTCTTTATCCTGGGTTGTTTGGAAAACTACCAAATAAAAGCCATTCTCTAGGGTTCTTAGCTCACAATCCTTACCCCAGTTTTTATCACATCAGGCCCTGACTTTAGTAAAAGTCGGTCATTTCCCACCCCACCTCATAAAAAAAGCATGAGCCTTAAGAAAACTTACTGAATCATTTCATTCTTTGTTTTCTACCAAAAAAGTGACCATAGTGTTATGGAGGAAGTTTGGTGTTACCTTGCTTGACTCCCCTTTCTCAAACTGACTCTTTGGTCACCAAAAATTCCCTTCCAACTTCTTGAAATCCACTCTCCCATTTGAGTAGATTGAACGGAACCTTCCAACATTTTCCAAAGCCTGCCCAACTTTGCGGCCATCCACTCCATTTTCCCCGTTTCTAACAACCTAGTTAGCCGAAGCCTGCCATGCCTGGAAGTTTTCATTTCGTTTGCTATTTTGAAAGTTTCTCCCTCTCCTCCTATTGAAGAGCCACTGAGGTTGCCGCCTTCCGCCATACTAGAAACCATGGTGTCTATGAAAGTTCTGCTTGGGTTGACGCTCCGCCATTTTCATATAGAACATTAAAAGTTACTAAGTATCAAGAACTAAGATGCATTGAATGCTAACCAACTGGGCTAGATGTGAAGTGTATTTAAGCCATAATTGATCAATTTTGATCTTATTTGAACGACATCAAGTGTGTGAATGAGCTAAGGAAGAGAAGAAGGTTTTCAACAACTTTGTGAAACCCTACAGAAAAAATTCTTAGGCATTTCTCAATTTGATTGCAAAACCCTAGTTTTTAAAGGAATTATCATGGATATGCCAAGGTTTATTGTTGTTGTGGAGAAGCCAAGACCCAAATTTAAGAAGCACTCATACAAATCTATGGAGAATGATAAGGACAAAACATTTTCCTATGTTCCAATCAATGTGTTGCATTTAGAGGATGTATGCATGTACATTCACTCACCTCTAATTGAGTATAGTCATTTGAAGATGGAGGAGTTTAGGAGCAATTATTTGTTGGGTGATGAATTCCTGCTGAAACCAAAATATAGGAATGTGCAAGTGAAGAGATTATCTATACATGGAAGAGTTTTCTAGATTTTAGTCTTGAAGATGAATGGATAGGAATTGTGTTGAGCTAGATTCATGAAGAATTCATCTACCTAGATAAGCCCTATATGATAATAAAGGACACACCATCAAAATTGTAATTGGTTTGTACTCCTTCAGACCTATGCCTATATTGAAATCTATCAAGAATGAAAAATTTATAAGGCTCACCAAAGCTAAATTTGATAAAAGGGCACTCAATATGAATGACATATTAGACCTATAGGTCTACTATGCAACAATGGGCATTACATACAAGATATACTACTCAAATAGAGAAGGATCTGCTATTGCCACCATAATTCATACAACACATCTAATGGTGAAGGAATGAAAATACTTTGATCTCTATGAGCTTATGTGGTAGCAACTATTGGAGAATTTGCACAAAACAAAGGAAACAAGATACAAATTTTGATATGGTTCCTGAATCATCTATCATATGTATGTTTTATTTCTTAAAGGAATTTCTTGGTTTGAGGAATGTGGTCTAGCAAGGACATATTCCTATTGCACATCAAATTAGGGATCATATGCTTAGGTTTTCAGATGCAAAACAACAAGACATTATGCACAATGGATTCTTTAAGACTTTCCAAAATGAAATGAAAATGAGGAACATGATACCCTCAAAAGTGGTGGAAAAATATAAGAATGTTATTACTTTCATGGTGGATAAAGAAAATTGCTACATGGAAGTAGTTGAACCAAGAACTTCATGGATACCTAAATTGCCTTATGAGGTCCCTAAAGCTAATTGTATTGCCTATGTTGACATCCTACTCAACAAGCCCAAGGATCCAACTATAGAGAGGTTTGGAACTTATGATGAAATAAAAAATAAGATGATCAAGAAGAAAGTAGAAGAAAGTGTGGAGAAAATGAAAGATAAACTATAAAAGGAATTTGGCATTCCATCAAGGAGTGCATTTAAAGGTACTCTGATAGTACCACAAGCTTCTATTACCACTCCACAAGCCTCATAAGGACCTAAAAGAGCAAGTAGGTCTATATCTGCTACTATTACATCTCCAAAGCCTTTCAAACTTGCTAAAAAATCTCCTAGTAGGAGTGTTGCTACCAATTCACCTGCAAATTTGGGACTTTAGAGAAGAAAATACCAAGGCCTAAATAGTAGGCAAGAAGAGATAAGTTCACTTTGGTAAATGTGGAGGATGATGAAGAAGATGAAAAGGGACAGATGGAGTCCTTTATATTTAAGAGAAGAGGAAATAGAACAAAACAAGGTGATGAAGAAGAAATATCTAAAGGTAAAGGAAAGGAAAAAGTAAAGAAGACAAAGAAGGCTTCTCCGAAAGCACCCAAGCATGAGCCTTATAGCTTGAGGCAACTATTAATGCTATTGCAAATCATGGAGCATTGAAAGAGACAACTAATTTGTATGATGAAACGCCTTTTTCTAGCAAGGCTACAATTGAAAAGTCCATAGTCATGTATACAATGAGCTTTAATGTAGCTCTTAATGATATTATTGATCAAATCCCAGTAAATCTTGCAAATATTCTTAGTAATGAGAGAAATGAAGCCATTGCAAAAGAAGCTAAAATGAGACAATAGGCTTTAAAGAAGGTTGGTTCATCCATCTCACATGAAGAAAGAGTGAAACTATCTTTGAGGCAAGCACAAGAGTTCAAGACCAAACATAGAGTAAACACTCTAATGAGAAGTGAAAAAGATGAGATAGAAAGGATGGAGAAGGAGACTGAAGAAAAGATAGCCAAGATCCTTAAGGAGATGAAGAAGGGTGAGATGACAAGTGAGGAACATGTTTCAAATGACACCATTATGCAAGATATACCTAATGTGTCTACACAAGACATAGATTTATCCGCTTTTGAGAGTAATATAACTAGTGATGATAGGATAGAAAAAGATGACAAGTGAACACAAGTGCACAAGATAAAGAAGATCAAGGTAAAATGGGTGGATCCCCTCTAGGGAAAACTAATCCTAATGAAGAACCTAATTTTCCTTCTCTAGAAGATACAAATGAACATAATATATCATGTCAAAAAAAAGTACAAGGACCCTCCAGACAACAAGAAGGAGAAGATGTTTTATGTATGCAAAAATTGGAAGAAGTATTAGGTATGGAGACAAAAAAAGAAAAAGAGAAGGAAGTGGATAATCCAGAGACACATTGGGATATAACATAAAAGATGGATGTGAAGCGAGATGCTTCCATTGATATAGGTCAAGGTTCTACATCTTTTGATTCATTTAAGGACCTATTAGGACTACAAATGCAATTTCAACATGTGGTGACACCACATCTCCTAGGGATTCCTACTCATGAGGGACAAGTATACTTGTCAAACATTTCTCCCCTCCATAAGTTGCATCTTGGAGACATCTTGCATGTCTCTGCAAGAAAAGAAATATTGCAGGCACATGTGAAGAAAAAAATAATAATTGATGATGCAGTAAAAGTAATATAGGAGGGCTTATTGGAAATAGATATTGATTCCTCTCTATCTTCGAAACAAAAATTGAAGCTACTAATAGATTCCTTTAAGGATTATTCATTTCATGATGAGTAGAAAGCAGAACAAGAAGCCTTGAGAAAAATAAATTACAAAAGGATGGCCGAAGTATTTGATTGGTATGCCAATGCACACAACAAAATGAATGCAAAAACCAAAGAGTTCAAGGATTGTGTCGATGAGGCAACTGCCCTCTATCATTTTTGCTTAAGGTGGCCTAAGTCTACAAAGAGTATTATAAGTTAGATTGACTCTATTGAGTCACGTATATTTTAGTTGGTCAGAGCCTATGCTTTAATAAAGGACAAGGATGGCTCCACTAGGGCTCAAGTTGAAAAGCTTCATTGGCAGCTATCTTTGCTACAGGACCATAAAGAGCAAATAAAGAAATAATATAGTTTGTTGAGAGAAGCAATGAATTTGTGGTTGGCTTCTCTATTTGAAGTGTTGGGTGAAGTAGAGCAGACATAGTAAAAAATGAAAGTGTTGGATAGTATAGATGTGGCTGAGGATTTGTATATACAATTTGAGTGCCAGAACTAGATCCTTTCCTCAGGTAAGGAAAATTGGGTTGCAACTCTATCCCATCTCAAGATGATGTACATAAGGGTATATTTCCCTCTAAGGGAGTTGCAAAAGTATAAGATGAGATATTTTTGTGGTCGTACAATTTTGTGGTAAATTGCAGTATCATTTTTGTTGAAAACATTTTATACATAGCATTAGTTTTTAGGCATCTCCATCTCAAGGGGAGTATATATAGTTAGGGGGAACTCATACAATTTTTTTGAGATATTGTAAATAGAAGTTATAATGCCCTTTGCCCTTGATGTCAAAGGGGGAGAGATGCATATGTGTGTTGCCATCAATGACAAAGGGGGATATTGTTGGAAATAAGTGTTGTAATTGATGTCAACTCAAGATGTGTTGTCATTGATGTCAAATGTGAATGTTGAAGGTTGTACATACTCCAAAGATAGAGCAAGTGTAGTAATATAGTCAACAATGCAGTATACGGTTGAAATGGTATCAGTCTGATGTCCAAGTATGTTGTGGAAGAAGGTACACTAGTTATGTCATGTGCAATTTTTATATATTGACATAGTTCATATTTGGTGTACCGCACATTGAGATAAGTTACAAAAGTTTGGCTAAGGCATTTATAGTGCATACCTTATGATAATGTCAGGATAGTTTGGTCTGCATCCCTTCGCTATGTAAGCCTTTGTCTTGTGGTTCATAAGTTAAGATGGTCGAGATGTGGAGGTGTTATATCCAAGGTTTCATGTCATCACACCTTTTGCAGTGAAAGTTACAAGTAACAATGTTTCAATTTGTGCTCTAGCAGTGTAAAATGTTGATGAAGGACTATTAGAATGCTTTGCATTCCTTTGGTGAGATAGATGTGTCTGTGTGGGCTTGGGGATATGTTCATGGAAGTATATGAATTCTTCCTTGCAAGTCTCATGTGTTTTGATGGTCCACAAGATCAATTTTCAAATAGCATTTTGCTACAATTTGTTTGGAATGCTATGTTCTTGTATATTTAGTGGGTTTCTCCTCTTGCACCAGCATATGATGATCAATTTCTTCACAAGAAGGTTGAGGAGATATTACGCATGGACTACAATGCTTGCATCTTGTTTCGCATGATGGTTTTGATCTCTCCCCATATTAATTAATTATTTTTTGAAGGATATGTTATGATATGTTTGGGTCTTGTAATGTCGTGTGTTAATTTACAATTATTTTTCCTACAATATTATATATGTTTGGAGCCGACCAGTGTGGTATCATACATTTCCTCTTAAAGATTATATTGGAGCTGACCTAATTGAGGTTTTGTGTTGTTGCTGAGGATATATATAGAAGATCAAATTCATTTGTGAAGGTGTATTTGTTTAGATACTTGTGACAAAGCAATATGTTGAAAATGAAGTGCGCGAAGTTTGTGTGAAGGGTTAATTGTGTGAAAAAGGGATTGCAACATCATCATAAGTTGGATGATTTTTCACAATAGTTCATATTTACATTTCTCATTATAATTTTCATGTAACCTGCTTTGAGATAGCAAGTCTCATCAGGTCTTTTGTATCTTGCCCTAAGGTTGTACACCTTAGTTTCCAAGTCCATAGGCAGTGAGCCTTAAACAACATTGTAATTCTTGTTAGTAGTGAGTTACATATATTGTGAGTTAATCCTCATCGCGGTTTTTCCTCATTGGGTTTTCCATGTAAAAAATCTTGGTGTCTTTATGTGTTGCATGATTTCTTTTCTGCTATTCTTTCAATTTATGATGAGATGTTTAATCTGCAAATGAGAATGATTAATTTTAATATATGTTAATTCACCCGCTCCCCTCTCAGCATTGCATTGTGTTCAACATCTTCCATGTAGTTATTTAACTATTTAATGCAAATAGTCAACTCGTCCTAACTAGCTAATCAATCAAATTCACTCACCCATAAAATTTAGTTGATTAACGATCACTGCTTTAATTAAAAATTAAAACAATTATAAACTCACTCCTTATTGCCACTTCTCCATATTAATTACATAATCAATGAAATTCATGATCAAATTTGAGCCATCTATTTCTCTCTCCTTTTATAAAATTCATTCTCTCATCCACCCTTTTTATCACCAATTCTTAATATAAACTTATGCTATAAAATTGATAATAAAAAAGTGCTCACATTATGCTAGTGAAATGAGAGCATCCACATATCAACGACATCTTGAGCATATTCTTTTGACACTCAAACAAAGGTTTGCATAGAGTTAGAATAGAGCTTTACACACTATTTTTGATGCTTTGTTTTGTTCTAAATTTTATGCATTCAATAATGATCTATGTCTAATTATGAAATAAATTGTGATTGGATGACTTTACATAAATTATAAGTGAAATCCAAAATTATTTAATGAAATCAAAGGGATTAGGGGCTCTTACAAAAAAAATGAACACTATCAACCCTAATTTATTGATACATGACTGCATGAGAGTGTGTAAGACTTTAGTAATTTCATTAGAAAGAAACCAGTTGTTATGGGTTGTTTCAATTAATTATTGGGTTGAATTATCTAGATATGACTATGAGAGTTGAGAAATAATGTGATCTCAGATAAGAAAAACTTAATATAGTGACTGTATTTAATAACTATTCCATTGACATGTGTCATTAATAAGATACTATTTTAGAAATTGCTATGATAAGTAATATCTTCAAGTTACTAGACTAAATTTATATAAAACAATCAAATGGTGGGACTACATGAACGTGTTTGTGTAGTGCTTTGAAAAGATATCTAAGAATCCCTCGAGAAATAATTGATCAAAGGGTCATTATATTAGGATTGATATAAATATGTATTTGATTATAGAAAAATTGAAACTAAGTCAACTTGATTATCATAGTTATTAAAGATCTTGGTAGAAAAATACATTCAATGATCAATGTACTATGAAGTAGAGATAATGAATGTAGATGTTAGAGTAATATCATTAGTCAATAAGAGAACTTAAGAGTGTACCTTATAAACTTAGAATAAATTTGAGACATATTTTCTAAGGAAGTTGGTAAAGAAACCAAGATGGTAATTCAAACTTTACCTTTAAAAAAGTTAATTGGACATTTTGTCAAATAACTAATGATCTTGGAAAATGGATGATTATACGAAGTGGGGGCAAAATATAATGGTGAGTTCTCCATACCCATGCCAATTCTCATTTCACTTTAGACTTTTTTAAAGAATTTCTTAATACAATTACATATCGATACACTTTTATGCTTAATGACTCTTCCCTTAATCTTTTTCCATCCTCATTCACTATCCGTACATCTGTCCTTATAGCTTAGCTACACCTATTTATTTAGCCGATATTAAGAAAATGGAAAAAGTATTTTTACTTTGTAGAAATATGAAACGAGGGATATTTAATTTCAACTGTTTTTGGCGAGAGAAGCATTGGTGCGTAGTCGGCATTATTTGTTGCTTCTTTCTTGTTGGTATTAATACAAAACCCCCTTTTCCTAAGTGCTGATTTGTATTGCCCTCGTTTCGTCTCTTGTTTGTTGAAGCGCAGGGTTTCATTGCTCTACACTCTACTCTCTAGGGGGATCCAACCTGCTACCGCTGCCGTTATTTGTGCACGCCCCTACCTTTAACAGGTACGTTTCTCCTGCGCTGCCGGCCTCTTTAATTTTACTCTGAATCGAGGGTTAGGGTCAGGTTTCGAATCTATTTGCTCCATCCATATTGTGAAATTTTGTAAGATTTTGGGCGTTTCGATGTTTAGATCTTGAGGGAATTTGAGGGAATTTGACAGGGTGTTTCGTCTTGTGTTGGGGTTGGGGTTGGTAGGTTTTCATCATCCTCCCCAAAATGGGAGGGGGAGAAGGAGAAGGGGAGAAGGGAAGCGGTGACGTTCAAATTCACATTCGTTGCTCGAATGGATCCAAGTTTACGGTGGAGGCGGACATTGCGGGCACCGTCGCGGCATTTAAGCAGCTCTTGGCTCCTAGGTGTGATATTCCCGCGGACCAACAGCGATTAATTTACAAGGGCCGGATTCTGAAGGATGATAATTCGCTTCAAAGTTATGGTGGGTTTCTTCTTTGCTTTTTTCTTTTCTTCGCTAGCCCTCTGGATCGAGTTTTTCAATCTATATTTTTATTAGGCTTCCTCTAATGCCCAATGAGAAAACCACCCCTGGAAAAGAATAGTCCTTCAGATCAGAAATTGTAAGGTTTTCACATTTCTTTTTCATGTGAATATTTTTTTCCCTCTTAGGAAGTGAATAATTTTGTTTGCGTAAATCATCATCGGCTCACATGTACTAATTGTTGTTTTGTCATTCTAGTTTTTTTTGGGTTTGTTTTGTTAACTGTTTTGCTACTATCAGAATTTCATCGAATTATGCATGTTTTTCGCTGACTAGCATCTAAGTTGATTTCAGTCTTGTGGGCACATGCTTTTGCTAAGTTATGGTCAACCTTAAAGCTTGTTTCTTATCATTATTTTTTAAGTTGGAAGTCAGAAACAAACCCCATTATTCGGTTGCTAGATAATCAGACTAACTTGACTAAGTAGCAATGACGAGGGATATCTGCCCTGTCATATTGGTCAGTGGTGCAAACCCTGCCTCATCCCCGATGGGCTCTTTTTGAGTCAAGCAACTTCACTATTATACGAAGGGCCACATTATGCTTATTTTTGAAAAATTGTTTCTTATCTTTTTCGTTTATAGTTGGACTTATCCTGTTTTAGTTTAGCCAAGCATGAAGTAGTATACTGGATTCGTATGTGATTCCTCGTTACTCTAATAGTTTCCTGATTGGCCTTGTTATACTTTTTTCATTGTTTATTTGTTTGAGATCCTATGGCTTATACATTCCATCTCTCTCTCACCTAAAATGGTCACATCCTTAATGTTTTAAGCGTTGGATATCTGTAATTAGTTGGCTTGTTCATAGTTGAACATGAATCCTTATATGACACAATGCTTCCAATTTAATTGGCTCCTTTTTCCTTCCTTAGTAGAAAATAAAAAAATCATTGCATTGCACTTGAAATGGAAGCTAAACATGCAGTTTTATAATTTACATGGCCAAAACACCTTGAACATTTATTCTTATATTTAGACCTTTCACTCTGCTGTCATGTCGGGTATTTTACTATTTTTTAGCTCAATTAAGATTGCAATTATCTTTGGTGATTAACTATTTTGTAGTTTGTCTCTCACAGTTGCCTTCAGTCTACAATGTTTGTCTAATCTGAAGTAGCATGGACATGCAGGTTTGCAAAGTGATCATACCATTCATTTAGTACGTGGATCAGCACCCTCTGCATCTACAAATGTTGCAGCCACAGATAATGCTGCAACAACAAACACTACAGGGGCATCACCTGTACAGGGAGTTCCTTCAACTAACAATGGGGGGTTAGGTGGGCCTGGTCTTGGAAGCCTACTGTTTCCTGGATTGGGGGGAAATGGGCTTAATGGAAATGGGTTGACAGGTGCATTTGGTGCAGGAATGCCTGAATTTCAACAGGTTCAGCAACAACTGACACAGAATCCCAATATGATCAGAGAGATGATGAACATGCCTGCCATTCAGAATCTCATGAACAATCCTGATCTGATGCGAAACTTGATTATGAGTAATCCACAAATGCGAGAAATCATTGATAGAAACCCGGATCTTGCTCATATACTTAATGATCCTGCCACTCTTAGACAAACATTAGATGCAGCAAGGAACCCTGAGCTGATGCGAGAGATGATGAGGAACACTGACAGGGCCATGAGCAACATCGAATCATCTCCAGAGGGCTTCAACATGCTCCGCCGCATGTATGAAACAGTTCAAGAGCCTTTCTTGAATGCAACAACAATGGGAGGTGAAAGTGGGAATGACTTGGGTTCAAATCCATTTGCTGCTTTGTTGGGAACACAGGGATTGGGTCAGAACCGTGCTCCCTCTACAAATCCATCAACAACTAATTCTGATGCAACTGGCTCTCCTGCTCCTAATACAAATCCCTTGCCAAATCCTTGGAATCCTACTGGTAAGTTGATATACCAGCCTTTTGTTAGCAGCTAATATTGTGGTAAAGATGTCAATGGCTTATTAGTTCTTTTATAACTTCTTTTCAATCGAGAAATGAATGATTGGAATATGCTTTCAGCAAATTCACCAGGCACACCTGCAGGTGGTCAGACTAACACAGGTTCTAGGGCTGCTCCTACTGGAGGTTTAAGGCAGCCAGGAATTGAGAGATCACCTCTTCTTGGCCTGCCAGATTTTGGAGGGATGGGTGGGGGTGCTGGACTATTTGATCCCTCTATGCTGCAACAGATGCTACAAAATCCAGCAGTGATGCAGATGATGCAAGGATTACTTTCCAATCCTCAATACATGAATCAGGTTGGTGGAAGAAGAGAGTTTTGACTTGAAATTGTGCCCTATTTATGTGTTATGATGCTGTAAACAATCTATTATTTATGGACATGCTAAACATCTCACACTTGTGCTTCACGTAAATGTACTTAATAAATTTTTGTGCCTTTTCCATCCACAGTTTCGGCCCTTTTTAGACAACAATTCTCAATTGAGAGAAATGATGCAAAGTCCTGAATTTCTTCGACAGTTAGCAAGTCCGGAGACTATGCAGGTAGTTTTAATTCTTACTGTATGCTATTGTCTTTTTTTTCGCATTTGTTGCATATGCTTACTTTGAAACCTATTTGCAGCAACTTCTGTCATTAAATCAAGCTGTCATATCTCAGCTAGCTCGACAGCAGACCGGCCAGTAAGTAGCTGTTTGTGCTCCATGTACTTGAACAGTGTAAAGCATTCTAATTGTACATGCTGCAAATTCCTGGCTACTGGTTATTATGTTAAATGCCTAGTTGAGTTTCTTTTCTATTTGTGAATATAACCATATCATATTCTTGTAGTTCCTTCCATCTACTTATCCTGGTTTTCTATTCTTGTTAGACTGAGTTTATACTATATGTGAACTATTTTATTATCTACTGTATTTTGTGTACTCACATGATTCAATTATCCTCCACACTATATGTGAGGGATGATGCATTCTCCAACGAACAGGTATACTTAAGAATTGTTAAATGTATGTATCTAAATGTGGACAATAAGACTTTTCTATTTGTCTGGACTTTGTGTTCAATAATTTGTTTTCAATTTCTCTATGGTGTGAATCTTATTTTTTGCTATGTATATTGTGGGCTAGGGCCAACTCCCATTTCATTAAACAAGTGAAAATACGAAAGTCAGGTGCATTATGCAGAGCTCTGTATGTATGAAGCAAATATCATGTATACAAATGCAAAATCAAAAAAACATGGGATGCTGCCTTATTCATTGCCACAGTGACAGGATAAGCCAAACCAGAGCTGCTAACTGCCATACTGGGCTTGAATGTAGATTCATGACTGAGTTTCTTGATGTCCGCTTGATTTGTTAAAAATATGCTGTATTAATGTTTTCATGTAAATAGTTGTTTTCTTTGAATGATAATCTATTTTAATAAGCTTAAATTTTATAATTGTTGCTATAGTTCATTGAAATTTTGTGTATTTATTCTAAGTTACCGGTTCGGGTTCGGGGACGGGTTCGGGTATGAGAACCCGGTACGTGGGTACGGGCAAATTTTTTTTAGGGGTTTGGGTACGTATGGGTACGTGTGTATATATATATATATATATTAATAATTTAATATATTATAAATCTATATATATGTATTATATATACAAAAAAAAAGAGAAATATAGAGAATTGTAAAACTAAATCATTTCATAGTATGATACTTGATCATTGATCAATGCCAAATGCCAAAGATAAATATTAAATGCCAATTGATAGTTGAAAAATATTCAAATAAAATTACTGAATTACAAAATGTAGTTCATGAAACATTGAAACATGATTCAATGTTCATTGTTCATGTGCTCATCAATCATCAAAAGGATTGTCAGAATCATCATGACTTGGATTTTGAGTGGTTTCAACTTCAAAATCATCATCATTTGAACCCAAAGCGGATCCAACACCATGTGATATGTCATCAATATCACCCACATCATCCATAGTGGCTCTAGCAAGATCCTGAATGGTTGCATCCAAGTCAGTAGACTCGGGTGCTACATCCCAAAGCCTCGCTGCCCCCTGCCTGTATTGAGGATCCTTACGTGACAGAAGACGCAAATTGGAATGAATATACACTAAGTCTTCAGCTCTTTTTGCAGCCAACCGGTTACGCTTCACTGAGTGGATAAAGGAGTATGTACTCCAATTCCGTTCAGCGGCAGAAGAGCTTGCAACTGGAGAGAAAACCAACAAAATTAAAAATAAAATAAAAAAATGCAAGATAAATTCAAGAATGTTAAGTGTTAAATTTTACAATACAAGTGGCAAAAAAAAAAAAACTTGTGAGAGGATCTTGATTGCAAGAGGTTGGAGGTACATATAATCTTGACCATGGAGGTACCACCATGTAAGACCATCCATTTTGTATTGGTCTCTAGCAACAGAAGCATTATGATTTTTTGATTTTCCTGTGACAAACATTCCAAATTCTCTCATGACACTTGCATGCACTTCTGGATCACTGAACATTCTACTAAATGCCGTCTTATACCCATTAGCAACTTCAGCATCTCTATATGGCGGTATTCTCCCTGGGATAGAAAGTACTTCAGTGGTATAGTACCTCGGAGATAGGGCATATGCAAGGAGGTGCAATGGAGTTGTCATCTTGTTCCAACGATGAAGAACAATTGCTTCCACCCTTTTGTACAAGGTGTCTTTAGGATCATTCTCTTTTTTTTGTATTTCTATTTTTATTTTTTCCAACATTGTGTCCATGCTATCATAGACATCCCCCAAGCATGGTTCATCTGTATCAGCAAACCGAAGCATAGACATGATAGGTTCGGTGAATTCCAATACATAATTCACACGATCCCACCAATCGTCATTCAAGATCAATGCCTTGACTTTTTGGGCCCTCTCTGAATTTGATTGCTTCCATATACTCCATTGGTTGCTAATAACCATTTGACTCAATGCATCTTTCACCTTCACAAGTCGTCTCAGAACAATTGTGTGAGATGCAAACCGGGTCTCGCAACCTAAGAACATGTTAATAGTAAGTTAATAACACATTTAAAATATGTAAATAATGCAAAAAATTATTTTATTCAATTATGTAAAACATGACATAAATGATAAATGAAACTAAATAAATTAAATTTTAAAATTTACCTTCAACAATTCCAATGTTGAAAAAGTTCTGAAAATTGCTTGTGACATATGGTGGTTTGTCACAAACATCTGGATCTCCTCAGACTCCTGGTATATTTCTTTCACCCACTCTATTTGGGTGCCAATTGCTTGCATCACCAAATTGAGGGAGTGTACAGTGCACGGTGTCCAAAAGATGTGCTCATATCTGGCCTCTACCAAAGCACCTGCAGCCCTGCAAACTTTTGCATTGTCCGTAACTACTTGGACAACATTTTCACTACCCACCATCTCTATGGAGTCAATGAGAATCCTGGAAATGAACACTGCATCTTTCACTTCCCCTTCATAGTCAACCGCCCTCAAAAACATTGCCCCCTTGGGGGACACTGCAATAACATTAATCAATGGACGGTTTTTGCAATCTTTCCATCCATCGGAAACAATAGATACACCTGTTTCAACCCAAGAATCTCTAATTGGTTTTAGTTGGGCCTCTACATATTTCTTCTCTTTTTGCAATAAGGTGGTACGCACCTTTTCATACCCAGGACTTGTGAAATCAGGAGGTGCACTATTTATTGCTGACACCATGTCCTTCCAATATGGTGATCTCACCAAGTTGAATGGAAGACCATTGGCATAGAGGCAACGTGCAATTTTTTCTTCAGCAATATCTCTTGCCTCCATTTTAAATGCCTTCTCTAATGGACCTCTCTTGCGGGTGGTGGTTTCTAGTTCTTCATCTTCTTCTTCCGTAGAGGGTATAGACAAGAAGGGATGTCTAGAGGGCCTAACTATCTGATGAGTGGGTAATGTTGTTTTTTTCTTTCCGGAACTATAACTAGTTTGTTTTCCTCTTGCAATTGAATTGTCAGCATCTTCTTGTTCTTTTATAAATGCTGCTATTTGTACAGCAGAAAACCCCTTCTTATCTGGGCCCACACACATATTAATCCCTTTACCACCAGGGCCCATAAAATGAAGTTTCACTCGGTAGTAGGAGCTATTATATTGTACATTGCAAAAATTACACTTCCAAACAAACCCCCCACCTCCAGGAATTTGTGAAATTCGTGTGGTATGTCTCCATAAAGGAGATCCTTTATCAATTTTGAACTTTTGGCTTCCATCCCCACCCACTGAACTTTGACTACTGGCCATTGTTGCAATCTCTAAAAAAAAAAAAAAAAAAAAATATTTGAAAAACTTATTCACAAACTTGAAAAAATTCATCAAAAACTAAGAAACTTAAAAAAATTCATCAAAAGATTGAAGAATAGGGTTTAAATGCATACCTTGAACACTTAAATCTCCTTTGTAGAAGCTATTTGCCACTCCACAATCGATCTCCTTCAAATGCAATCACCTCCCTTCAAAATGCTAAGATGGACAGAAAATATGGAGAGAGCAAAATGAGAGGTAAAAATGAAATGTTTTAGTGTTGAAAGGCCTCATATTGGGTCGTTTTAGGGTTTAGAGGCAAAATAGAAATTAAAAAATTGTTTTTTTTTCACTTTTGGGCCCACTTTTTAAGTGCTGGGCCGTGGGTTCTCAAGGGTTCACCCGGGTACGTGGCTGGTACCCCCGGATCCGCGTACCTATGGGCAAGGTACGCGCTGGGCACGTACCCTGTGCGTACCCAGCGCGTACCCACAGGCGCACCCGTACCGGGTTCGCACCCGAACCGGGTTCGCACCCGAACCGGGTTCGAGGCCTGTGGGTACGAATCCGGTAACCTAGTATTTATTATATGCATGTAAGAAAGCCATAGATAGAAGCAGTGGGGTGGCAGATCAATAAATGCAAGCACATAATTACCAGTGCTCATATGTGATGTGATCAGAACATTGTTTGGTACCTCATAAAGTTGCAGAATTTTTTTTTTTTGTGTTTGGGGAAGGGGCTCATGAAGGTGATTTGTAACAATGTTCATGTATAATACCTATAGACATTGTAAGGTTTATATAACTTATGCTAACCATTCCCACTAATATCTGGTAAATTCGCTGCTGATCATGAAAATACTCTTGTGACAACTTTCTGTATAAACAATACTTGCAACATTCTTCTGTGTATACATATTCACATGTGTACTAAACATTTCCACTATGTCTTGTAAATTCTAAAGCTGATCACAAATCTCTGTTATCTTCATAACATAAATTTCTATAAATAAGACCCATTTCTAATCTTGGAGCATAAATTGTTTGGTGTAGTCTGTGACTAACATATGTTGTGAGAAGACTGTTCTTTTCTTCTTTGTGATCTTCCTTGCCTTCATGTGGGAAGTACTCTTTCCTCTGTGCTTGAAGGTCAATTCGATGGGGGTTTGTTTTTGTATCTTGTTTCATCTTGTTATTGGTTTTGGAAGTGGGTAAACTCTTGAGCTTACAAAATTTTTCCTTTATAGGGCACAGGGTCAGACGGGGGTTGCTGGAGCCAACAACCTTGGATTGGAAAATCTCTTAGGGGTGTTTGGTGGTCTGGGTGGTGCAAACACCCAAAATGCTTCTAATGGTATTTTTTTCTGTTTCATGTCCACCCTTGAAAATATTAACACGTGAAATATATTGCTTGCCAATCTTAATTTTTTCGATTTCTGAATGCAGTTCCACCAGAGCAACTTTACGCAACAGAGTTAGCACAGCTACAAGAAATGGGATTTGTTAACACACAGGAGAATATTCGTGCACTAAGTGCTACGGGTGGAAATGTCAATGCTGCTGTTGAACGCCTTCTTGGCAATCTTGGCTAGCAGCCATTTCAGCAATGTATTTTTTCACATTTCCCAATTATTTTGTGTCGTAGTATAATTTTAAAATCCAGACTTAAGATTTACATTTTCTTGTTAGCAAGTTAAATTGAAGCACCGCATTCGGAATCTAGGATTGAAATAATAAGACAAGTTTTGGCAGGTGCAAATAATTTCAGTTTGCTGATTAATAGGCACTGCAAATGTTTGACTACTGTGGAGCTTACACAAGTCCTTCCATTAGTCCTCAAGGCCATTATATTTGTATAGTTTTGTTGAACCAATGTCTATTGTGTCAGAAGTGACTTCCTGGAACATAAAATAACAAGGTAGGCTTATAGACAAGTTATATTTCAGACTTAATTTTTCCCATCATCAGGTCAGAAGGCTCTGGATCAGAAAGATGTAAATTACAAATCTATGGATGAGGAAAGTTGGATTTCAAGTGCATATATTGTTGATTTTGAATGATTCTCTAAATTGAAGTTCATAGGCAATTTTCTGATAGGCCATTTTGTATCAGTGACAACAATATTTTATATTTCCAATACTTATTATGGGCTAGGTTAGATATCTGTGTGGTTTTATTCTTGATTGGAGTGTAACTACATTTCTGGATGTCAGTTGAAGATTAATGTACGGAAGCTGAGATGAATACCGGCTTGTTCTGTTTGTTTTTCCTTGTTATAGTCTTTTATGTAACATCCAAGAATTGAAAATGTTGCAATTAGATCAAAATTCAATTTCTTTTCTTTGGTCGTGAAGATTATTGTGGGTTGGAAGGGTTAGTATTAATTCGACGATCAATTTTAGACATCCAATTGAAGGCATTGTATCTACTTGGTTATAGGGTCATGACAAATTAAAAATGTTTCCATTGAGACGAGGACTGGATCATCATGGTTATAGGGTCATAACAAATTAAAAATGTTTCCATTGAGACGAGGACTGGATTATCATTCTTTTTATTTATAAGATATTTCCGTGAGGATTTTGTGCCTGATTTTGTTGAGTTTTGTTAGCCTTGCTTGTGTGAATGGTATTATGTTCATTTCCCTGTAAATTAGGATTCATTTATTTTTAGTTTTGCACGTTTTCCCAAAATTTTGAATCTTTTGTGCCTAAAGCCTTTTTCCCCTCAAGTTTTACTGGTTTTTATGTTATAAGGCATTTGCGTTCCAAGTTAAGGCAGACTCTTGAGTGATGAATCATTTTTGTTTGCAAAACATTTTTTGTGGTTGCAATCATAATCATGGGCACAGGAAAGCGAACAGAATTTTGAGGTTTGTGGGCTTTTTTTGTTTGAAGTGAGTTTCTCAACTGATCAATTGTGGTTTCAACAAAATATTTTTTTCAATATAAATTGTTGAACTTTGGACACCGCACGCATTGAATTGGCTTGATATCTAGTTTTACATGTCCTTCCTAATCAATATGAATGCCTCGTTCCCTGTGCCAGCCTCCCTCCACCCCTCTTCTTTTAAGCTATCCCGGTCTGCTATGAGTCTATTTTTCTGTCCCTAAAAGAACTGTATAATTCTGATGATGGATCACAGAGTGATCTGAAACGCTGATGAAAAAACAATTACACAATCTAATCCAGAAATAGTTCTGACCAATCAATATGATGTTGAAAACTCACATGCGTTATCATTTGGAGGCCAAGTTCTTGTTTAATAAACTCTCTAATGGAATTTTATGGGTAGATTATTAACATTTTGCTGTTCTGCTTGCAATTTGTTGCTTGTGGCATGTGTTTTTGTTGAAGTGCCACCTGCATCATGGTTTTGCCTGCCAGCTATTTTGATGACAAACATTAACTACATTTGCTAAAAAAAGGCGTTATTTTTAATTTAGATGCCAATATTGTAAATCTTTATTTATTAGAAACACTGTTGCGTTATTGGTATTCCAACCGTTATCTCTATACATGCTGAACCTTGTTCAGGGTTGCCTAAGGAATTCTTTCCCCATTCAAAAAATCATTCTTTTATGCACAAACATATTTAATTATCAACGTTGATTTCACATGATAAATTGGGAGAGTAAATCTCTCTATATATGATGTGTTCACAAGTCAGAAATCATATTGTTTTAACTAATTTATTAAGTCACGAGTGATTGATATTATTTATAGTCCTAAAAATAAAACCTTGTATTTGAAGATCACCATATATAGGTGCCTTAGGATTAGTCAAGGAAGATTGATATGTTCACCTGGATTGTCAGATGTAGGGATGTTTAATGAATGCCAAATTAAGTTAGAATCACATCCCAAAATCATTTGATGATTTGATTTGTTCTCATAGCATTTGAATCACTGCTAGTCACACTTTAATTCGACCATATATTTATGGATTGAATGAGGTTCTTGTTCAACTTTCAGCACAATATGTTTGATTACGATATGGCTCAGAACGTACTGTACCAACATATAGCCAACTTAAATTTAACAATAGTTTGGTGAGAAACGAGTTTGTTGGCTCTTGTCTATTAGCATTCTTGCATTATGAGTATGCAGTTCTTTGTTGGAATTGATCCACTAGAGCAAATGTAAAATTTTCCCACGATAGTCATTGAGGTGCTCTCATATTGCTTGCTCTGATTGTGATGTATAAAATACTTAGAAAATTTAATCTGGATACATTGTGCCTAGCTGCATTGAAGTATTTGATATTTTCATCAATTGTATTTCTTCAACTTAAGCAACATATAGATTTCCTCATTCGTAGAACAATATATATACTTGAGGTGGTAATGAAATTTATCTTCATTACATTTTGCTTTGGCGCCTAGAAAATGACACATAATTCCGAAATCTACATTATTGGTACTTCTCCCTACAAACCTCAAGGTGGAATGGCTCGATATTAGCTGTTCCTTGTTTAAATCTAAGAAGTACTTTGCTTGATTAAGTTGTGTTACAATTATTGTTGAGGTAGATAATAGGTGCAAATGAATTCTTTCTATCAAGTATTTCTATTTTTGATTACTTCATTCAGAGTGTCCAAGTCTAGTATATTTTTGAATGATGACAATCCCTTTCTTCCTAGTTACATCATAATTCTTGTTGATCTTGTTAGTCATTGGTGGTTTATGTTAAATATTTTATGTTCCTTACATATGATAATACATGCGTGATGTGATAGAGCTTCCAAATGTATGCAAAATTTTGAGCAGATCCTAATTTTGATCATGATTGTAAGCCTTTGTGCCTAAGGATGGGTTAGGGGTGTGGTCTAGAAACTCTCACCTTACAAATTCTTATCATAAACCCTTAGGCGTTTTAATTCTGTGTTGACTTGCTATAGCCGGTCGCCGGTGACTTAAGTCACCACTTAAGTCATCGAGTGCGTATTATTACTGGCCCCTTTGTCTAGGTTTTGCTAGTTACCCCATGCCTTTTATCATTTTAAATTCTCCCAAAGTCTGGTGAAATATTTTATGGTAGAAGACTTATGTTTTAAGTCATTCTCCCGAGGGTTGAGTCTTGTTGGCCTAGTCATGGCCCCATTTTTATGACTAACTCTATTGGCATGTCTAGAAATCTTGCTTGTTGGATCCAAAGATCAAATTCTAGCCGTTCATTGCATATCACGCAGGTTTGCGATTGCTTGACGCGTGTACTCACTAATGTGGGGCCTGGTCTACATTCAAAGTACCTGATGCTCAATGGTTTTGAGATCGACGACTGATATGCAATCTGAAGATCAAATCTTAAACGTTCATCGCTCACCTCACAAGATTTAAAATAGTGTTTGTCGGAGACTTGCAAGGTTCGCGATTGAACGACACGTGAATTCCTTGGTTGCTTGGAGGTGAATGGTGGAGCCCGTGGATCAGTGTGTTGGCGCCTAGTTGGATGAATGTCATTGGCTAGGAATTGGCAAGTGACAGAGATGAAAATTCAAACCCAATTGACTCAATTTGAGTTGTTTGACACTCCATCTCATCAAGAAATCAATGGCCAACATTCAAAGCCAAAAATATGAATGTAATAATCGTTTTGCTCCGTGCAAGTGAGCATTAATGGCATAAGCTTTGTTGGAGTGATCAATTTGATCCTGATGCATGCAAACAATTAATCTCTTGTAATCATTGAGGATGATACACAATTTTTTATGCATTTGGGCAATTAACGGTTGTGATGTTGACGCCAGTGGTCGATCATTTGCTCGCTCGTGTTGGTTTTCACTGAGCATTGATGATTAGCATGCTCAATTTGCTTGATAAATGACAGGTCGGTTGCATTTGTTTTCACCACTACAATTGGGAGCTAAAATTTCTAAGTCCATGAGAAGAGTGTTCTGCATTTGTGAAGTCTTGTCCTTAGTGAAAATGAGCAAGTTAGTTGTTTCCGCTTCCCTAGTGCAGAAGTCTCCAAGGCTCAACTTGCAAGAATTGCACTGTAATGTTCCAAAGGGTGAATAGAACATGCCCAAAGTTGCTTCAACTCCTAAGCAAGAAGGTAAGAAAGAGGCCCATGGCAAGAAGACTACGCAGGTTACTGTAAGGAGCAACTACCAGTTAAAGAACCAAGTTGTGATTGGAGAAACGACAAAAATTAAGGAGAAGGCACCTACAAAGTTCGTAAGGGAAGTGAGGAGAAAGATCAGGTATGATCGAGGTTCTACTGGATGGCGTAATTCTCTTATCAAAATTTCAAAGAGCCCCTCAGACAGTGAAACTAAGACAGATTCTAGTTATCGCCAGTATCTTATGGCTATGATTGAAGTGCCAAATTTGGATGACGAGGTGGTAACGGTTGCCCCAATTTCAATGAAGACACCAAGTGGGCATATTCATTCTGTTGTTGGCAAGGACATTGATGGAGAAGAAGTGGTGGCTCCCCCAACCTCTGCGAGGACACAAAGTGGGCATATGTACTTTGGCTCTCTTTTGGTTGATTGTGACCGCATCTAGTGTTTGGGTTATGGTTTTGTTGTTTGGCGATAACGGTGCTTTGATGGAGTTTTGTGATGATTGTATTGACTCAAGTGGTTTTTTGAGGATATCATGAACTTTTTGGCTCGACATGGGTGTGGAATGTAAAGGCTTGTTAACAGCTAACGATGATTTTGGCGGCATTGAATGGTTTTTTTTGGGCAAATGGTGTAAATTTTGTTTCCCTTGATTGGTAAATGATTGCAGGCAACTGTTTGGGGAATATCTGAAATGCAGTTGAAATTTGTTTTGAAATGAAATGCATGTGAAATGTAATTGCAATGGCATTGGATGCTTGTTGCTCCCTTGATCTAGAAAAGGGATTTCATGGCTCATTGCAAGGGGTTTGGTTTTTTGAGTCATAATGATCTAGGTATAAGCTAAGTTTAGGAAGGAGCAAACTGTTGAAAGATTAATGAATAGAACTGTAAATTGTCTTGGGTATGGTTCCTGTATGTAATGATCTTAAATTAGTTTTATAGAAGCCATAGATATAGCAAAGAATTTTAATTCTCGAGCATATACTCTCCTATGCAATTCTCTTGCAGATTATAAACGAAAATGATCAATGATCTTTTTGTTCGTCTCTAGTTGTTTTAATTGGTTGTGTGAATTTGCTTTTGCTTCAATTCAAAGACTTAGTTAAATGCTTAAGTAAAATCATAGGTCTATGAGAGAAAAGTACATGATTTGGTAAGAAGTAGTGTTATAGATGCATTGAGTTGAATACTACAAAGTAGTATGACAAACGTCCATTAATGTCTGAATAAAATGGCTGATATATTACTGGTTATTGCATATTTGACTCCGTTAGCCCAATTGATGAAGCATTGGTCTATTTGTTAAGAAGTCTTGCAAGTGAATGAACTAGTGATATGCCTAACTATGGATTTAAAATGAGAACATAAATTCATTATAAAATCTCTCAATTACGAAGTATGAGTTTGAGGTATTCCCCTATTCCTAGCAAGTAGATGATAATTTACTCAAAGATTTGTGAAATCTTCAATGAATCATGTTTGTTTGCAATTAACAGGAATCAATTTGTGTATAAATGTGCTCTTAATTAGACAAAAATCATTTGAGCACAATAAGGAACACCCTCTTAGGTCCCACAGAGCCTAAAGAGTAGGAGTGAAGGTCTCAAAATCCTTTACTCTTTTGTTGGCTGCTAGCTTTGATGATTCTTGAGCATAAGGGTTGGCTACCCTTTAGAGAACTTTAAGGTTCTACTGGAAAAAACACCAACATGATGGTGGTTCCTATGCAATTAAAATGCTCATATTTTTGGATTAATTCTATCTAACTAATGGTTGATGTGTGGTAGCCAACTGAGTCCCATTCCTTGTTTATGTAAGTATGCAATGATCGGGATGTTCAGTTATTAGCCAATAGGTTATATATAGAGTGAACTTTCAACCAAAACTTGTCTCACGTCGGCATGCAATCTTTTTTCGTTGGAATACAACTTATGTCTATCTGTAAACAAGTTTCTTCTGGCAGTATACAATCTTCTTTCACCGAATCACAGAAGGAATTGAACCGGTGACATACGGTGTTTAGGCATTTAATAGGTGACCTATAAAAGCAACCATTAATAATTTTTCACCGTTTTTTCGGCTGTTTTTTGTCGTTTTTGGTTGTTTTTTGTCTTTTTTTTGTTGCTTTTCCCACCACTATTCTTGTTGGTATTGAACTTTCACTTCTCCAATTTCGCAAGCTACAGCCTAAAAATAAGGTTTCGACGAGGGATTAGAGAATGCTTATTAAATTGAAAATTAAGACCAAGGTCCTAATAATGAGCACATTTATGTTTTAACATTACGACATCCTTTACTTAAATATATATCAACACAATTAATATATAATTTATATTTTATATAATAAAAAATAAATTATAAATAATGTAATTATATTACTTATTATTATTATATATTATATTCTTTAACAAAACTATTAAATACATATATAAAATTATTATTATTATTATTTTGATTAGTGATCACTTTTGACTGGGGGACCTCATCCCCATGTTTGTCTGGTATTAGTACTAGTCCATTCCTTTTCTCCTCATCCTCCCTCTATTCCACCTCTCCTTCAGCATCTCTGACTTCTCCCTTCCAACCCAACTCTCCTCTGCCTCCACTCCTTCCTCCCGCAGCCTCCTCTTCTCTCCACTTCTCTTCTCCGCCTCCACTCCTACCTCCTGCAACCTCCTCCTCTTCTCCCACTTCTCTTCACCAACTCATCTCCTACCTCCCGCAACCTTCCTCCTCACTCCACTTCTCTTTCCCGCCTCATCCCCTTCCTCCTGCAGTCTTCCTCCCCACTCCACTTCTCTTCTTCGCCTCATCTCATCTCCTTCCTTCTGCAACCATCTCTCTTCTTCGCTTATTCTTCTCGTACCACCCGTCCACCCTCCAGCTGGCACACTTCTTCCTTCCCTCTTGCACTTTTTCATACTGTCGGTGCTCCTTTCATCCTCCGTCAAACCTCTGCTTCCTTCCGTCCACAAAATCCTATCCTCTGATCTCCTTCCAACTGGCTCTACCGCCAAACTCCAACTCTGTGTCATACTAAGCCACCAACAACACCATTTGCACGCCTTTCTTCTATCCACCTTTGGGAGTTGGAGCGATTCGAGCCTGGGACGCCCTATTAATAGGGCCAAGTGACTTGCCATCACGCTGCGGGGTGAACCCCTAAATTATTATAATTATTAATTATTATATTTTATATAATATAAAATATAATTAATGTATTATATATATTTTATATAATATATTAGTTATTTTTTATATAATAGATTACATGATATATATTATAATTATATTTATTATTATATATAATAGTATGTATAGGTTATATTATTATTATATATTATATTCTATAATAAAAAATTATTAAATATAAATATGAAATTATTATAATAAATAATTCATATATTTTTGTATAGAATAAATCAATTTAATATATAAAAAATCTGATAGTTTAATTGATCTTTGGAGAGATTAAGAAAAAGAAAGAGAGATAGAGGGGGAGACAATTCTATATAGAGAGTTTCGATATTCATTTCCTCCACCATGTACCTTGTCTGGAGCATGTTGCCATTCCATTCCTCCACCTTCAAATTCTAGATTGATAGCTGGTATTACCACAATATGCTTCGTCCTCCTAGTGGTGGTGGTGGTAGCATTGCTTGTGTCATCGAAATGAAACAAGTACAAAGATATTGTTGAAGAATGGGAGATGGAGTACTGCCCTCACATGTTTAACTACAAAGCTCTCAAAAATGTAGACATATCAGGGCTTTTTGCTTCCCATGGTCTTATCCTACTGGTTCTTCTTAATGTTTTTTTATGAGAGATGAGAGGGTTCCAAATCTACAACTGCGAGCCCTTCAAGGAGACCTCCAAGTGAAATTTTAGCAGTGGGGGTAGCTATCATGTTGCCGATGATTCACATAGCAACATAGGCTCTCTATCACATCCAACTGATATGACTACTTCCCATCTTTCGTCTCCTGCATGAAACAATAAGATTAGTGCAATGGATAGTTTTGACTCGATTGATTCCAACAATTGATATGAATTCTTTACCAGTTAAAAGAGATGCATCTTCACAAATATAACTGCACTTCAAAACTGTTAATGAAATAAATGCATAATGGGTATGGGCATGGGTGTTCACGTCGAATTAGGGAGATATGCATGACACAAAAAAGTGTGGGGGGCACGGGGCAAGGGATGTAATGTTGGTCACACAACTAGTTAATTAATATAATAGTGTCCAGTTGTTTTAGCATTAAAAACGCCCTAGCTTCCCATTTAACTATTTATTGTTGTCATACTTATCTATCTTGGTTTTAACTGAGAAATTTTCTATCTCTTGCCAAGTTTGTACAATTTTAGTCCTTGCTTCTCTCTTCCAGTGAACGAAGGTATTTTTTTACACCTGTATGTTGTGCGATGTTTAATTGTTTCAGTGTGAACATATAGTATCTTTTGTATATTTTGCTAATATACATATATGTATTCATGTGCAAATTTTTTATTCCTGCAAAGCAACAAATCATCTACCCCAAAGCTCATACATTCTGCCACTTCACGCAAACTGTACACTTTCGTTGAAAAATACATTCCTTTACACCTTTGATTTTTTTGCGGCCCAAAGTAGTCCATTGCATTTTTTTTTATCAATGGTTGTGTTGTCATACAGTCTATAGTGAAAGAGAACTATATAGAAAAAATAGTTGGACCAAATAATGAATAGTTGTGCTGATAATTAATTTTCTATTTAAAAAAATGATAGAAGCCACAAGGTTGAGCAATGTGTATGTTTGTTTTTTCTTTTCTTTCTAAGGTTTGGTTTGCTTCCAAGCTCTCCTTGCATCCACAAAGTGGGCGTCATGCACACAGGAAGCATGCTAGCTAATTTGTGACCTAAAAATCATCTTCATCTTTATCTTTAAAGTTCCTTCATAATGGGTTCAACTGGATGTAAACATGAAAAACAAAACAATACTGTATGTACAAAAGATGAGCAAAATGTACCCAACAAGGAGAACTAACTTTGAAATTTTGCAACAGTCACTCCACTGTGGGTTGAAGTAGAATCATATATTTTTCTATCGGCGTAACCCTTGCACCCCTCTGGTACAGGTGCTAGTTGGTAATATCATTATGTATATTAACTGGATTACATTATGTTAGGTCATTACATACTATGAATGTGAGTAGGTGTGGTTATAAAGATGATGATTGATAGTCAATGTTTATTTGTAGTATTATTATAAATTAAATAGATTATTGACATAAGTGATGATGTTTTGATATCAAATAGTATGATCAATTATTGCTTGACTCTAATACGTATTATACAAGTAGGGAGTGTTAAACTATGTGTAGGCTAGTGGATTTAGTTTTTTAGTTGATTATTATTCTTGGAATGTTTTTGATAAGGTAAGCAAGGTTTTGAAAGGACCAAGAACCTTGTACAGAGTAAAGAAAATGACACTTCCAAACACCAAAGTATCAAACTTTGCCAACGAAATAGACAAACAACACCAACGGAAACTCCACAAAAACACAACAAAAAAACAAACAACACCTACTTACTAGATAACCAAGAGTGACAAAACACTCATAACCAACAATAGTCCTAAGTCAAAGCCAAAGAAACATTTGAAAGATTACAAGGTTGAGTAGAGGGAGAAAGAAATCCTCTAACAACACTAGTCAGACCAAGAAGCCTTCTCAAGACACACCGCCTAAAGCAGCCAAACCACAACATACCATCTACTCAACACGAAGCCACAACAAAAAGGGAAACCAAAGCTCCCTTCAAGAACAGTGAAATTTACCAAACTCCCTACCTCAATAAGAGAGCAACAAGGAAAAATTGAGATTGAGAACAAAGTTGAACAAAGAGAAGCATCAACCATCTTGTAGCACCAACCCACCTAGTTAACCAACTCAAGCTCCACCTCAAAAGGAGAGAGCTCCCCTCTATAAGAGCGGATCAAATGAAAACTATTCAAACCAAAGCCACCACTCTCCTACACACACAAGCTCCACCTCAATAGGAACTCGTAAGAGAGGAAAGATCTTTTTGTCATCTCAACAGCCTCCATCTCCACCTCAAAAGGAACCAACTGTAAAACATGGCAGAAACTAGTGAGAGTAGAAAGGAAGGACATTACATCCGTTGGCATAACAAGCACCCGATACATGAAACAAGAAGAAAAAAGCAACCCATCCAACAACTTAAAGAAACCAACCATTTGAGCCAACCAGACAAGGCCCAAGGAAAACAACACAAAGAAACCAACATGCTTCAACTGCAACACAACCTCAAGAGACCATAGGTCCCCACCAAACCCCACAAAAGGGGAAGAACCAAAAGTCAACAAAGGGACCCAAAAATCTTCCAGACATAGAGTAGAGCACATCAACAGAACTCGAAGCACCCTACCCCAACAAAAGCCCACAAAAGGTAGAAAGCCAATGAACTGTCCCCAACCACCAATGGGAAATTCGCACAAAAGAGGAGATAGGAGGCCGAGAACACCACCTTCACCCTCGTTGAGCACAACTTCAACACATAGCAACACAAACATTGCACGAAAGGATTCAGACCCCGCGGCCAAGCCAACAACACCAAAATGCAACAAAGTGGAACAAAGCAAGCCTTGAACCAAGGCACACTGAGAGCCAACACAGGCGCCTAGAAAGAAGAGGCAACCACGTGAAGGAGAGCCACAACCCAACCAAAAGTTCCCAAAGGAGGGAAAAAAATTGAGGACCAAAGCCTTCACTCAAAAGGAAGAGCTGCAAAGAAACAACAAACACATGGGAATTGCCCACAACAACCATTAGGCACACGACCTCTCAACACAACAAACACCACCAAAACAAAAAAGGAAGACAACATCGCCTCCCCTCCAACAACGTAGGAGCCAAGCCCTCATATCACGCCAACAAAGACTGAGGGGGACCCCCTCACGATAGACCCATCTCTCCACAACAAAACAACACTCCCCAATAGGGACTAGCCAAACCAAGCAGGGGAAAGAGGAGTAGAAACAGAGAGGCCCTGCACAACAACACCAGGAACCACACCAAAAAAGCAGAGAGGAGGCCAACAAAACCATCCCCAACCATCGTGTAGCACAAAACATCAACCCAAATCATCATCGTCCTCCAATTCGACATTGTCATTGCTCTCTTCGTCCACAAAATTCAAAAAATGGGAGCCACTCCCATTCCCGCCCAAAGCTGCTCTCCCCATCATATTTAATACATTTTTTGGTGTTTCTTGGAATGTTATTTTTCATATACCATTTGATTTAATTATTATTAATCATGAGTAATGTTGACACTCTTTTTTGGTTGAGTAAACAGGTAAAAATTGGCCAATGATAATTAGAGGGTCACATAGCTACTTCCTTTATTAATTCTTGTGAATTTTTTATCTTGTCAAGGACATGTAATTTAACCTTGTTTTGTGGTAGGAGTTGTATTTATGCAAGAGTTTGTTTTATTAGTCCCTTGAATCACCTTTTAATATGATTGCTTATTTTATGTTTTATGAAGTCTTTATGTGGTCTTAATTATTTAAAAAGTTCCCTAGGTGGTAGGTTTATGGATTAGGGGTCTTTTTATCCCATAAAATCCCTTTAATAGAGTTGAGAATCGACTTTAATTATCTACTTATGAAAAGTGGCGAAAATTGGAGTTGATTGGATGGTTGGGGAGTTATGGAAAGGTGGTTGTTTTTCCCTTTCTATTTGTTCTTTCTCCTAGTTGAGAGGAGAAGGGGCTTCTCTCTTTTGGATGTCTTTGTTCTCTCATTTGGGAGGAGAATTCTTGGTGGAGAAAGAGAAGAGGATGGGAGAAGAAGAATGGAAGAAAAGGGTTTGGAGAAGGAGAGGTTACCACTCTTTGGTTTTGTACTAAGCTGGTAATGTATACCCCTTTGTAGGCATTTGTTTAAGATGTAAAGGTATATTGTTTATGTTTTGAACTTTATGTGCAATTTAATGCTAGATCCTTTTGGGGCATTTGTTGGAATTGTGTGTTTGATATTGTCTTGTAGGAGTTCCATCTTGTTTCAATTTCTCCTTATGTGAATGTCTATGTAAGGGTTAGGGTGATGAGTGATAGTATGTGTGTTGCATTATGGGAAATTGGTTTAAGGAACCCTTGTGATTAGTGGTGGTCTGTGTTTAAGGAAAATACTATGTGACCCTTAGAGCTGAAGGGTGGATTAGACTTCAATCCTATGGTTGGGAGGAGAGTTAGTTGGCCATGTTATTTTTTTGTGTTTTGTTTTCTTTCAAGTCTATCTATTGAAGTTGGAATCCTTGGAAAGCTCACCAAACTACAGTCTCTATCAGACACCACTAATACAGGAGTTGTAACAATTGACAAAAAAAATCCAGGAATGTTGCCAAGGTAAGGCGAGCAACTCAGAAAGGACAACCGTTGAGAAGAAGTAAAAACAAGAACTATAGCCATGGGAGAACATAGTGAACTAGAAACATTACCTTCACACACTACAAATGATGTGGACAAAGAAACCTGTGCCACAACCTCTCTTTCCAAGACATATTTCGTTGATCTACCAAAAACAGAAGAAGGCATTTGCTGCTCATTCTCGTCTTTGTCATATGTTTCCTGTGGCAACTTTCATTTTCTTCTTTTTCTCCTGTGTTCCAATGACACATGCATTTTCTCTGGAATTGACAAATCCTTCGTTTCTCTCTCAACATAAATGCCTGCAGTTGTTCCCTATTGCTTTTCCAATCGTTTTTCGCTTTTCTCTGAATGTTTGTTCTGTATGCAAACCTATTATTTTATCAACTTCAACATGCATGTCAAGCGAATTGATAACTAGTGACTGTTGGTCCTCAAACAATGGCCCCTTCTCATGAACAAATGTGCTTAACAAGTTATGCGCGCGCAAACAATTATCAGGGTCATAAGGCCATTATCATTCACCAAGTCAAGATCCAAGTTGCCAAGTTTTTTTTCAATATTTCATTGACTTGTTTCTTATACATTGTAATGTCTCCACTTGAGAACAGTACATCGTAAAACTCTCTCTTTCTCTTGCCTCTTCTACATTCCCAATCCACTACATCAAGCTGGTGAGCTAGCTCTATCGCCAGGACATGGTCGGTTAAAAATTTAGGGAGTCTAAATGGCTCCTCTTTAAACCCATGAACCTTGATAATTGTATAGTGGGTCCCAAAAATCCAATCACAAGGAATTAGGAAAACCTTCATCCAGTGTATTTGCTTATCGCTTATTCTGACAGCAACTACATCCCCATTAAGATCAGTCAATGCTGGAGCCATGAATTTTTCAGAAAACTCATAATAATCACTATTGGCAGAAAGCAAATGAGTCCATGCTGAAACTAGAATGGTTCTTTAAACATTGGTCTCCTGCTTGTGCATATTTAAATTCATATGTCGTTGAAAAAAATCTGAATTTTGATAAAGAAACGAATGTAAAAGAAAAGACTGAAACCTGAAAGTGTGCTCATTAAAATTTATTAACTGACTTGTATACGATTTGCAATTGCATCTGCAAAGTCCAAAATATGTCTTTTCTCTTTTAGAAATGTCTTCAACCGTAGAATTACACCCAGTTGGAAATCATGTGCTTCCATATCATTTTCAATCCCCAAAATAAACCCTACCATTAACGCAATATCTTGCACTTCGCAGTTGGGTCTTGAAGTTGCAATTGGAATATTTATCATCTCTGTTTCTGTTAGGTCTAGGTCAAGTTCTGAACTAAGAAATGTGATCAGATTAATATTACTTTTCCAAACTATTTGCAAATTTGTGTAAGTACATAACTATGCTTCCCTCATATATTCTATTTGCAACATGCTTCTTATTGTATCTACATCAATGACTATTTTCAGTTCTCTCCCTCTAATACTTATGGTGTTGAGATCATATCAATTGGTGCAAACAACAACTAATTCAGGGCAAGGATGAACCATGTGCTAAGCAAGCATCGATGTCCATAGCCGCACTCTGAGATTGCCTATTTCTCAGCATTCGTGCATGTGATCTTTCTCTCAGAATTTCGGGATTATTTAATAAAACAGGGTCGAAAACATCATCAGCTAAATGATGAGTCCTTTCATGGCCTCTTTCGACATCTATAACATTCCAAACTTTCGGTTGATTTTCTATTCGCTAGTTCCACTACAAGATCTTGAATTGAACCACATTCTTCTCTTGCTATGTTGTTATCTGTCACAGTAGCCTCACCCTACAAACAACTCTAACTCAAATTAAATAACAATATACTTAAACTTGTTTCACAATTTATGCTTTTGCTTTGGCAATTAGTCTTCTTAGGTTTGTTCCACACTAAGCCTTTCCAATTCCCATACTACACTTCTTGTTTATATTATTTTCTGTTTTATTCTATGATGCAGGACACTATTTATTAATGTGTTCTCGGTCCAGCTTCCCAAACACCAAGTCTAGCCTATTCTACATATTTGCCATCATCACAAGATCATTAATGCAAAATGTAACGTATGATAATTTCACTATCGTTTTTTAATAGAATACACAGATATTATTACAATGCATCTTAGAGTCAATTATTTATAGCATTATAATATCTAAGATAATGGAATTTCCGCACTACTACAGACACTTATGCTCTTCTACAAAATTGTTGTTGCAGAAGCATGGAGAAGCAATAAGAAGCATATTGTAATAATTTATCTGTACCATATGATATAAGTCAATGTATATAACATATATAAATTATATTTATGTTAAAGCATGTCCTAGTATATTATATTATATAATTTATATATTGTACCACTTTGTATTGCATATATTGTAGTATACATGTATGCATGTTATAATAAATAAACTGTTAATAACTACTTTTAATATTGCTATTATGATGTATAGAACAACATCTTATACAGTTGTAGTCAGAGATTGCTATTTAACTTCACTTGAAACTCTCTCTTATTTAAGTATTTAACTCATACATTGAGTTGGAGATAAAATAGGAACATACATCAAAGGAAAGACAATGACAATGAGATTAAGATCACTTGACTGCCATTAGAAAATATGTTTGCTTGTCAAAATCTCCCAAGAAACTATTTGTGTCTCATAGCTTATAAATACAACTCTTGATGGAATCAATATCTATCTAGATGCAATTGAAGCTATTTAACCATTGTAAGACCCCGCCCCTTGTGGCCTTGTTGATCTTATTAGGCATCAATGGTTTATGTCCTATATTTTATGTTCTTTTATATTGGGAAATATAAATTGTTGATTATTGTTCCTATACATCAAGTTGTTTATATTTTTTATTGTTAACTAACTAGTGGTTGTTGTGATTTCGTGTGATAGCCAGATGAGGTCTATTCCCTATCTACGTAAGTATGTAATGATTGAGAGGTTTCATTATTGGTAATATCATTATGTGTATTAATGGATTTTATCATGTTAGGTGATTTATATTATGAGTGTAAGTGAATATAAAGGTAATGATTGATATTCAATATTTGGTTGTAGTAGTATTCGTTATAGGTAAAAGAGATTATTGATAAGTGGTAATATTTTGATATTAAATAACATGATCAATTATTGCTCGACTCTAAAAGATATTATGCAAGTATGTAGAGTTAAATTATATGTAGATTTAATTCCTTAGTTGATTATCATTAGAAGAGTATTTTTCATATGCCATCTATTTCAAATACTATTAATTACGAGGAATACTAACACCTCTTTTTGGTTGAGTAAACATGTTAAAATTGGCCACTATTGATGAAGGGGTCACATAGCTATTTCCCTTACATCATTCTTGGAAAATTCTAGTATTGTCAAGGATATATATTTAACCTTATTTTGTAAGGGTTAAGTACATGTGGGAGATGTTGCTTATTAGACCCTTGAGTCACCTCTTTAAATGTCAATATTTATTTTAGGTTTTATAATGGCTTTATGTGGTTTTAATTATTTAAAAGGTGCCCTAGGTGGTAGGTCTGTAGAGTAGGGGTCATTTTATTCTATAAAATCACTTAAATGAAGTTTAAAACCCACTCTAATTTCCCACTTATGAAAAGTGGCGAAAATGGGAGTTGGTGGGTGGTTGGGAAGTTTTGGGGAGGCAGTTGCCCTTTTCCCTTCTATATATTCTTTCTTGTTGAAAGGAGGAGGGGATCCCTCTTTTGGCTTGGCTTCCTTCTTTGCCTTGGCTTCTCTCTTTTCTCTTTTGGTTGCTCTTGTTTTTTTATCATTTGGGGAGGAGCTCTCTTGATGGAGAAAAGGAAAGGATGGGAGAGGAAGAATGGAAGAGTAAGGCTTGGAGAAGAAAAAATTACCACTTTTGGATTTGCTCTTGTTTGGTAAGGTCTACCCTTTTGTAGATCTTTGTTTAGATGTCAAGGAATATTGTCTATGCTTTGAATTTTATGTGTATTTCAATACTAGAACATTTTGTGGTATTTGTTGAAATTGTGTATTTGGTATTGTCTTGTGGAGTTCCATCTTGTTTTAGTATCTCTTTATGTGAGTAGCTATTTTTAAGGGATAGGGTGATGAATTATAGTATGTGTGTTTTCATTGTGCATAGTATGTTGTGTAATTTGTTTAAGGAACCCTTGTGAATATTGGTGGTGTTTGTAAGGGAAAGCTATGTGACCCTTAGAGCTCAGGGGTGGATTGAAAATCAATCCTATGGTTGGGAGGAGAGCTTGTGGCCATACATTAGTTTTGTTGAATTCTTATTTTCAGGTGCATTTATACCAAAGTTGGAATCAATGGGAGGTCTATGAAATTTAGGATTCTAGAAATAGACACGAGTCTTGAGAATTGGGAAAAAGCTTCAAGTTCCAAATAGTAGAGTTTTGGGAAAAGTAATTGTTAGGTATGGTGGTTGGCTCAATTTGTAATTGTGTTTATATTTTTAATTAGATTTGTAAATCCAAAGAATACAATAGGTGTGTTTCAATCACTTGATATAAAGAAATGAATGCTGGTGTAAATCTTTAAGGGAATATAAGAGATTATGTCTTGGATGGAAAACTTCCTAACTTGTTGAGAAAGTATAAGAAGAAATAAAATTCTATTGGAGTTTCAAATTAATTCCTCTTAGGAAAGGTAAATGAAAAAATAATATCAAATACTCATCTTAACTCACTTGATTAATCAATTGTTGAGGATTACAACATTGCTGCCCCTATGTCAAACAATAAACTAATTTAAAGTAGTTTCAAAAATTTGATCATAAAAACTGATCTACATCTTATTGAAAGATAAAATTTAATGGGTTTTTCAATAATTAATCTTAGAAAAATATATCCGAAAATTGTATTAACCCAGATCACCAATTAGGATTTATTAAGAAAATATTGACATCCTTTTTCACAATAAAAATTTGCCATAAAACAATCTTACATATCTATCACACGGAATGGAATATGAAGAGTTAGATAATAAAATTTAAAAGTTTTTTGAAAATAAAAGTTGTATAGAACATATCCGAAAATCAGAGAAACCCAGTAAGCCAAATAAAAGTTATGATCAAAAAATTATTGTCTCCTACTTTAAAATTAAAACAACAAATTGAAAAAAACCAAATTGAGTAGAACCAAGTTAGGGTTTCATAAAGGCAAAAGAGTTGAAATATGTTTCTTTCATCTTCTTCCTCTTGTTAACCTGTGATATAAAATGTTACAAAATGTTTTCTTTTACAACAACAATCAAATGTAGGAAATCATGAAATAACATTACACATGTGAAAATCAATTTTCAAAGAGAAAAAAAGACAAATAGATGAAGAGACTCATATTTAAGATATCATAAGTTAGTTTGAAATTAGTTTTTAGTTATTTATTAATTACTTAGTTAATTAGTGTTTAGATATAACATTTTCATATTTTTGTTTGTCCTTTATTTATTTTTTTATAATTCATCTCTCCGTAAAAGTTAATTCAAGAATACTTAATAAATTTTATATATCATACATAAACAATGAGTCTTAATGTTCAAACTCGAAATTGTAAGGTAGTGAGTTTGATGAAATATTTTGTTCATTTTTAAATTATCAAGAGACAAATTAGACTTTTTTAAGAACTGTTTAAGCATGTTTTGATATAATCAATCATATGGGAAGGACTAAATGAGTAGTGAATTTGAATGCATTGATGTTTAAATGACAACCCCCAATTGAGGAAACGAATTTGATAAGGTGGATTGAATAAAAACTAATTTGTGAATTTCTAATGGAGTCAATAAGGAAAACTTACATTTAGGAAATTTCAAAGTTAGTTTTAAATCAATTTTCTTCTATAAATGGGATTAGTTCATGTTTAAGTTGAAATTGTGAATTAAAGGTCATATCTTTATTTTATTTTTCTAAATCTTGTTTCTATTTGAAAATAGTTTCTAGATGTTATTTAAGATTTATAATTAAGTAGCATTTAGAATTAGTAGTTTCAATTGATTGGTCTCATTTATTTATATATGTTTTGGGGTTGGTTTCTTATTAGAGTGTTGGAGTCACCTATTTGATTGTTTAATGAGTTGGGCAATATTTCCATTTTATCCAAGAAGAAGAGTATTTCATTATATATATATGCTTAGTAAAGAAGTGTCTAAGTAAAGTAGTTGATTCAATCACCTAAACAGTATTTAAGAAGAATATTAGTTGGGTAGAAACACAAATTACATTGGTAGAGAATTGCCTTAATGCTTTTGAATTTTTTTAGACTAAATATAATTGTTAATAAAATATGAAAAATTTAAATAATTATGTATTTGGTGTGTGTGTTTGTACATTGCATATATGTATAATCATTCTTGGGTTGTTGGTCCAATAGTGTTGAGTGTTACTTGTGATAATTTGATAGTTTAGTTTTTGTTTGATAGCTTATTTCTTCCATGTTCATGCTAGCGAGATTAGTTTAAGCACTGTTTAATGTATCAATTTCATCTCTAATGATTAGGAATTAAATAGGTAATTTGGAAGGATAAGTTAAATTGAAATTGATTAATCACCTTCAATGTGTCTATCTAGTATTTGAACTTATTAGTGGATTATAAAAGTTTAACTCAACTTTTAATAATGTGGGAAGAAATTGAATCCAATCTTAAGTCTATTTGAATCTTGGATTGTCTGTCACTAATGAATTTAGATGTATTAATTGATTTGATATTCTAATTTAATAGGATATAGAAATAATTAAGTATCAACTACGTCTTTTAGGATTAAGATCACCAAACTTGTTGTCATGAAATCTTTCTAAAGATTTGAACAATTTTCCTTAAGTAATGGCTACATTTGAATATGGTGTTTCTTTATTTTCCTTATTTCATGGATAATATACCTATATAGAATTCTTATTGCCTGATTAGCATGATTTTTAGTGCTATTGATTCAAAAGATGTCAAAAAGAGTAATGGGCACCATATCAACTGATGATGTTATTGCTGTGATTTTCAATCACAATAATATCTTCATTAGTTAGGAATTTATGTCATATGAATATTAGCAACACTAAATTTATGGGTAACATTAATATTGTATTATTAGTTAGTGGTGAAATCTATAGTTGGCTAAGTAGCAATAATAGTAGATTTATATGTTGCTATGAATCATGATGTTGAGTAAGTTTAGGGTTATATATGAAAGGTAATATTGAATATAGACATGTAGATGGCATTAATATTTAACTTGGTACTTATGAGGAGGGTAATGAGGAATAAATATTAGTATTGAGTGTTAAAGGTAAGATTATTACGCTTATTACTTATCAAGAAATTAGTAGTGTCGATGTTAGTAATGTTACTGGATATAGATGTGAGAAGCGGTGATAAGACTAAAGGTAGATATGATACTGATATAAGTGTTATCAATTGTTGTGATTAGGAGGTATTTAATATTCATCTTCTCATTGGTGTGTGGTTATGTTTCTTGTATGTTTGATGTCTATCAATGTTTACATGTGGTTATTCAAAAAAAAAATAGTTGTGTATTGCTTAGGTGAAACTAATTTGGGCATGACAACCATGTATCAGCCAAACATTAAATACCTTTATAGAAATCCACTATATTAATGCACTCAAATATTTCCAACCATTTCTTTTCCAACCAGTTGATCTGCAACTTGATCTGATACATACTTTCATAACCAAGAATCCTTCCATATCTTTTCTTTTTCCAAGAACAACTCAAACCCTAGAACTTGCTTACAACTAACAATTACTGACAAGTAAAACATGAATATTAGGTATGAACTCAATCTAGAAAAATTCATTTAATACTTTGGTGGGTTGTTTAACATTTCTAAATTTTAGAATAAAAAAGCTTGCAGTGTCCATGCACTCCAAGCCCTCCCTTCAATTAGATTAATTATATAATATATTACTTTTATATTGAATGCTAGCTTAGTTATATTATTTTATAATTCACAGTGTCCATGCACTCCAGGGCATCCCTTCAATTAGATTAATTATATAATATATTATTTTTTTATTTAATACTAGCTTAGTTATATTATTTTATAATCTATCTTAAGTACGCGGAGAGATATTTTGTTGAGTATATGAATTGTTGTGGATACAAATATATATATAATAATGATTATTTGACATTGTTGGAATTGATTTGTGAATAAATATATATTTATTAATAGTATAGTTATATTTTCAAAAACTACAATAATCATTTATTTGTTAATATTCAATAATAAATAATATGTCATGAATATAATCCACCTAAGTTTGGTTTGGAATCAAGGCTAGTATTTTTTTAGATGGTTGTCTTTTTCATAGGTTTTCCTTTGAATTATTTGAGGTGTTGACATTAGGTTTATGTGTTTTTTAGTTTTTTCGGGCTCACTTTCCAAAATCATGGGCGCTATAGAAATTTTAGTGAAGCCCTGTAGATGTTGCTCTTGATGTGCTCTTTCCTAAACTATATGACAAACCATGCCCTCTTGCCTAAACCAAATGACGAACCAGTAAAGAAATTGTTTCAAATAAAGGGCAAGACTAAAGACATTTGCAATATTTTTATTTAAAAAAAGGGATCAGTTCTATGAGAATGCTGCTGCAGATGTTGCTCTTGATGCCCTCTTGCAAACATTATGCTGCAACAAATCATAGAACTGTTCCCCTTTACAAAAAATAGAGGATGAATATAGAGTATGGAACCTTGCCAAAAAACAAAAAATATTAGGCAGCAAAACCATTCCCCTTCTCCCTTTCATTCTTTGGTTGTGAGCAACCGAAGAGCATACATCAGAGACAAATACAATGATTAAATGTTTGTATTGGGAAGGGCACAACCATGAATTGAGGAGAATGGTCAGGGCCATTTTTGTCAAATATGTATGTTGGCAACCTTCCATACTCCTGCACTAGTTCTTGTAGAGGACGGTTCTATGATTTGTTGTTGCTCGGTATTTTCTGTTACGAATAGAATTTGAAAATAACATGACCAAATTTTTTTTTCTTAATATCATCTTTATAATCTCCTCAAAACAGACAATATTGAGCAGTGACACAACATAAAACCGTTCCCCTTTTTCTTTTCCAAGCAGCCAAAGAGCATGCATCGATGACAAAATCATACACTAAGTGCATCTTATAAACGTAAATCTTTGGCCGTGACGATACTTTCATAACCAGGAATCCTTCCATATATTGTCCGTCTCCAAGGACAATCCAAACCCTAGAACTTGCTTTTAAAATTCATAATTAGGTCATTTTTTTTATTGTTGGATGGAGTTGTACGCTGTCTTCTACAAGCTACAATAAATGTATTCCATGATACACTATCTCCTCTTTCACGACGCTACAACTATAGGTCAATAATGATTGAACACAAAATTCACACTAAAAATATGTAGTGAAATTGCTAACCAAATTGTCTAGTTGATCTGCAACTTGATCTGATACATACTTTGATAACCAAGAATCCTTTCATATCCTATCTTTCTCCAATAAAAACTTGAACCCTAGAACTTGCTTACAACTAACAATTACTGACAAGTAAAACATGAATGTTGGATATGAACTCAACCTAGAAAAATTCATTTAATACTTTGGTGGGTGGTTTAACATTTCTAATTTTCAGACTAATAAAGCTCACAGAGTCCATGCACTCCAAGCCCTCCCTTCAATTAAATTAATTATGTAATATGTTATTTTTATATTTAATATTAGCTTAGTTATGTTATTTTATAATCTATCTTAAGTACACAGAGAGATATTTTTGTTGAGTATATGAATTGTTGTGAATACAAACACATATAATAATGATTATTTGATATTGTTGGAATTGATTTGTGAATAAATATATTGTTTTTAATATTATAGTTATATTTTCAAAAACTATAATAATCATTTTTTTAATACTCAATAATAAATAATATTTCATGAATATAATCCACCTAAGTTTGGTTTGGAATTAAGGCTAGTATTTTTTCAAAGCGTTGTCTTTTTCATAGGTTTTCCTTTGAATTATTTGAGGTGTTGACATTAGGTTTATGTTTTTTTTAGTTTTTGTGGACTCACTTTCCAAAATCATCGGCACTATAGAACTGTTCGTGAAGCCTTGCAGATGTTGCTCTTGATGCCCTCTTGCCTAAACCAGATGACGAACAAGTAAAGAAACTATTCCAAATAAAGGGAAAGAATAAAGAAACTTATCATATTTATTTTTAAAATGGAATAGTTCTATGAGAATGATGTTGCGGATGTTGCTCTTGATTCCCTCTTGCAAACATTAAGCTGCAATAAATCATAGAAATGTTCCCCTTTACGAAAAATAGAGGATGAATGTAGAGTATGGAATCTTGCCCAAAAACAAAAAATATTAGGCAACAAAACCCTTCCCCTTATCCCTTTCCTTCTTTGGTTATGAGCAGCTGAAGATTATACATCGAAGATAAATACAATGATTACATGTTTGTATTGGGAGGGACACAACCATGAATTGAGGAGAATGGTCAAGGCCATTTTTGGCAGATATGTATGTTGACAACCTTCCATACTCCTACACTAGTTCTTGTAGAGGACAATTCTATGCTTTGTTGTTGCTCGGTATTTTCTGTTACAAAGAGAATTTGAAAATAACATGACCAATTTTTTCTTTCTTAATATCATCGTCATAATCTCTTCAAAACATACAATATTAAGCAGGGACACAATATAGAATTGTTCCCCTTTTTCTTTTTCGAGCAGTCAAAGAGCATGCATCGATAACAAAATCATACACTGAGTGCATCTTATAAAAGTAAATCTTTAGACGTGAAGGTACTTTCATATCCAAGAATCCTTCCATATCTTGTCATTCTCCAAGGACAATCCAAACCCTAGAGCTTGCTTACAGTTAATAATTAGGTCATTTTTTGATTGTTGGATGGAGTTGTACGCTTTCTTCTACAAGCTACAATAAATGTATTCTATGATACATTGTCTCCTCTTTCACTACACTACAACTATAGGTCAATAATGATTGAACACAAAATTCATACTAAAAATATGTAGTCAAATTGCTAACCAGATTGTCCAATTGATCTGCAACTTGATTTGATAATGTATACTTTCATAACCAAGAATCCTTCCATATCTTTTCTTTCTCCAAGAACAACTCGAACACTAGAACTTGCTTACAACTAACAATTACTGACAAGTAAAACATGAATGTTGGGTATGAACTCAATTTAGAAAAAATCATTTAATACTTTGGTGGGCGGTTTAACATTTCTATATTTCAGACTAAAAAAGCTCGCAATGTCCATGCACTCCAAGCCCCCCCTTCAATTAGATTAATTATATAATATATTATTTTTATATTTAATACTAGCTTAGTTATATTATTTTATAATTCGCAGTGTCTATGCACTCCAAGCCCTCCCTTCAATTAGATTAATTATATAATATATATATTTTTTATTTAATACTAGCTTAGTTATATTATTTTATAATCTATCTTAAGTAAGCGAAGATATATTTTTGTTAAGTGTATGAATTGTTGTGAATACAAATATATATAAAAATGATTATTTAACATTGTTGGAATTGATTTGTGAATAAATATATTGTTTTTAATATTATAGTTATATTTTCAAAAACTATAATAATCATTTTTTTTAATATTCAATAATAAATAATATGTCATGATTATAATCCACCTAAGTTTGGTTTGGAATGAAGGGTAGTATTTTTTTAGATGGTTGTCTTTTTCATAGGTTTTCTTTGAATTGTTTGAGGTGTTGACATTAGGTTTATGTGTTGTTTTAGTTTTCGTGGACTCACTTTCCAAAATCATGGGTGCTAAAAAAATATTACTGAAACCCTGCAAATGTTGCTCTTGATGCCCTCTTGCCTAAACGAGATGACAAACCATGCCCTCTTTCCTAAACTAGATGATGAACCAGTAAAGAAACTGTTCCAAATAAAGGGAAAGAATAAAGAAACTTGCCATATATATTTTTTAAAATGGAATAGTTGTATGAGAATGTTGTTGCAGATGTTGCTCTTGATGCCCTTCTGCAAACATTAAGCTACAAAAAATCATAGAACTGTTCCCCTTTACAAAAAATAGAGGATGAATGTAGTGTATGGAGCCTTGCCCAAAAATAGAAAATATTAGGCAACAAAACCCTTCCCTTTCTCCCTTTCCTTCTTTGGTTGTGAGTAGCCGAAGAGCATACATTGAAGACAAATACAATGATTACATGTTTGTATTGGAAGGGGCACAACCATGAATTGAGGAGAATGGTCAAGGCCATTTTTGGCGAATATGTATGTTGGCAACCTTCCATACTCCTGCACTAGTTCTTGTAGAGGACGGTTCTATGCTTTGTTGTTGCTTGGTATTTTCTGCTATGAAGAGAATTTGAAAATAACATGACCAATTTTTTCTTTCTTAATATCATCTTCATAATCTCTTCAAAACAAACAATTATGAGCAGCGACACAACATAGAACCGTTCGCCTTTTTCTTTTCCGAGCAACCAAAGAGCATGCGTCGATGAAAAAATCATACACTAAGTGCACCTTACAAAAGTAAATCTATAGCCATGAAGGTACTTTCATATCCAAGAATTCTTCCATATCTTGTCCTTCTCCAAGGACAGTCCAAACCCTAGAGCTTGTTTACAGTTAATAATTAGGTCATTTTTTGATTGCTGGATGGAGCTGTACACTGTCTTGTACAAGTTGCAATAAATGTATTCCATAATACACTGTCTCCTCTTTCACTATGCTGCAACAATAGGTCAATAATGATTGAACACAAAATTCATACTAAAAATATGTAGTCAAATTGCTAACTAGATTGTCCAGTTGATCTGCAACTTGATCTGATACGTACTTTCATAACCAAGAATCCTTCCATATCTTGTCTTTCTCCAAGAACAACTTGAACCCTAGAACTTGCTTACAACTAACAATTACTAACAAGTAAAACATTAATGTTTGGTATGAACTCAATCTAGAAAAAATCATTTAATACTTTGGTGGGCAGTTTAACATTTCTAAATTTTAGACTAAAAAAGCTCACAATGTCCATGCACTACAAGCCCTCCCTTCAATTAGATTAATTATATAATATATTACTTTTATATTTAATACTAGCTTAGTTATATTATTTTGTAATTCGTAGTGTCCATGCACTCCAAGCCCTCCCTTCAATTAGATTAATTATATAATATATTATTTTTATATTTAATACTAGCTTAGTTATATTATTTTATAATCTATCTTAAGTACATGGAGAGATATTTTTGTTGAGTATATGAATTGTTGTGAATAAAAGTATATATAATAATGATTATTTGACATTGTTGGAATTGATTTGTGAATAAATATATATTTTTTAATATTATAGTTATATTTTCAAAAACTATAATAATCATTTTTTTTTAATATTCAATAATAAATAATATGTCATGAATATAATCCACCTAAGTTTGGTTTGGAATCAAGGCTAGTATGGTTTTAGATGGTTGTCTAATTCATAGGTTTTCTTTGAATTATTTGAGGTGTTGACATTAGGTTTATGTGTTTTTTAAATTTTTGTGGGCTCACTTTCCAAAATGATGGGCGCTATAGAACTATTAGTGAAGCCCTGCAAATGTTGCTCTTGATTCCCTCTTGCCTTAACCGGATGACGAACCAGTAAAGAAACTGTTCCAAATAACGGGCAAGAATAAAGAAACTTGCCATATTATTTTTTATAGAGGGAACAATTCCATGAGAATGTTGCTGCAGATGTTGCTCTTGATTCCCTCTTGCAAACATTAAGCTGCAACAAATCATAGAATTGTTCCCCTTTACAAAAACTAGAGGATGAATGAAGAGTATGGAACCTTGCCCAAAAAAAGAAAATATTAGGCAACAAAACCCTTCCCCTTCTCCCTTTCCTTCTTTGGCTGTGAGCAGTCGAAGAGCATACATCGAAGACAAATACAATGATTACATTTGTATTGGGAGGGGCATAGCCATGAATTGAGGTGAATGGTTAGGGCCATTTTTGGTAAATATGTATGTTGGCAACCTTCCATACTCCTGCACTAGTTCTTTTAGAGGACAATTCTATGCTTTGTTGTTGATCGGTATTTTCTATTACAAAGAGAATTTGAAAATAACATGACCAAAAAACTTCTACTTAATATCATCTTCATAATCTCTTCAAAACAGACAATATCGAGCAGTGACACAACATAAAACCATTCACCTTTTTCTTTTTCGAGCAACCAAAGAGCGTGCATCAATGACAAAATCATACACTGAGTGCATCTTATAAAAGTAAATCTTTAGTCGTGTAGGTACTTTCATATCCGAGAATCCTTCCATATCTTTTCCTTCTCCAAGGACAATCCAAGCCCTAGAGTTTGCTTACAGTTAATAATTAGGTCTTTTTTTGATTGTCGGATGGAGTTGTATGCTATCTTCTACATTCTAAAACAAGTATATTTTATGATACACTATCTCCTCTTTCACTACGCTACAACTATAGGTCAATAATTTTTGAACACAAATTTCATACTAAAAATATGTAGTCAAATTGCTAACCAGATTGTCCAGTTGATCTACAACTTGATCTGATATGTAATTTCATAACCAAGAATCCTTCCATATCTTGTCTTTCTCCAAGAACAACTCGAACCCTAGAACTTGCTTACAACTAACAATTACTAACAAGTAAAACATTAATGTTGGGTATGAACTCAATCTAGAAAAATTCATTTAATACTTTGGTGGGTGGTTTAACATTTCTAAATTTTAGAATAAAAAAGCTCGCAGTGTCCATGCACTCCAAGCCGTCCCTTCAATTAGATTAATTATATAATATATTATTTTTATATTTAATACTAGCTTAGTTATCTTATTTTATAATCTATCTTAAGTACGTGAAGAGATATTTTTCTTGAGTATATGAATTGTTGTGAATACAAATATATATAATAATGATTATTTGACATTGTTGGAATTGATTTGTGAATAATTTTTTTTTTTTTTTAATATTAAAATTATATTTTCAAAAACTCTAATAATCATTTAATTTTAATATTCAATAATAAATAATTTGTCATGAATATAATCCACCTAAGTTTGGTTTGGAATCAAGGCTAGTATTTTTTTATATGGTTGTCTTTTTCATAAGTTTTCCTTTGAATTATTTGAGGTGTTGACATTAGGTTTATGTGTTTTTTTAGTTTTCATGGGCTCACTTTCCAAAATCATGGGTGCTATAGAATTATTCGTGAAGCCCTGTAGATGTTGCTCTTGATGCCCTCTTGCCTAAACCAGATGACGAACCACTAAAGAAACTGTTCAAAATAAAGGGAAAGAATTAAGAAACTTGCCATATATATTTTTTTAAAAGGGAACAGTTCTATGAGAATGTTGCTACTGATGTTGCTCTCGATGCCCTCTTGCAAACATTAAGCTGTAAAAAATCATAGAACTATTCCCCTTTACAAAAAATAGAGGATGAACGTAGAGTATGGAACCTTGCCAAAAAATAGAAAATATTAGGCAGCAAATCCCTTCCCCTTCTCCCTTTCCTTCTTTGGCTGTGAGCAACTGAAGCACATACATCGAAGACAAATACAATGATTACATGTTTGTATTGGAAGGGGCACATCCATGAATTAAGGAGAATGGGTAGGGCCATTTTTGGCAAATATGTATGTTGGCAACCTTCCATACTCCTGCACTAGTTCTTGTAGAGGACGGTTCTATGCTTTGTTGTTGCTCCGTATTTTATGTTATGAAGAGAATTTGAAAATAACATGACCAAAAAGATTTTTCTTAATATCATCTTCATAATCTCTCTTCAAAACAGACAATATTGAGCAGCGACACAACATAGAACCGTTCCCCTTTTTCTTTTCCAAGTAGCCAAAGAGCATGCATCAATGAAAACATCATACACTAAGTGCATCTTATAAAAGTAAATCTTTAGCCATGAAGGTACTTTCATATCCAAGAATCCTTCCATATCTTGTCCTTCTCCAAGGACAATCCAAACCCTAGAGCTTGTTTACAATTAATAATTAGGTCATTTTGTGATTGTTGTAAATTTTAATGATCAGATTTAATGCACAAAAATAAAAACAAATCAGACACAATAACACAACAGATACCCTGGGAAAACCCTCCTCTTGAGGGAGAAAAACCCAACAACAAAGATCACTCTTATATATATATATGGCAGCAATAAATCTCTTTACAATGAGGCCAATTTCAAGGCCATCCTTCAGCACCTAACACAGATGCAATGACTGATAATAATATGCACTTCTAATACTGCCCTTGAATAGATTTGCAACCTGCACTTAAGGAAATTCGCACTTGACTGAAATAAATCAAACTTGATGATTGCAAATGATAAATAGAACTCCTATATATACAAATCCAAGAGACACCTCTTTTCATAAGGTAAGTCGGCCAAGTAATGAATATATGTCTCTTAATAAATGTGACCAATCAGTAGTAAGTCGTCCTCATATGAAATCACGCCAATGTAGAAGGAGGTCGGCCTTGGATGAGGACGATTCTTTATTTATTTAATAAATTCGAGCCATATAAATTAAATAGCCTTAAGGATATCATTTAATTTATCACGCTGGAATATCAGATCTCGAAGCTGTTTGTCATTAACACTCCCTCTCAGCTAGAGAGAATACTTCCAGCTACTCAAGACAAATCACCTCAACATGTTGCCCATCACATTGGCTACAACCATATGTGAAAAGAAGAATATCACCTCAACGTGATATTAGATATTGCCTCAGCATGATATCAACCATAATGGCTACAAGCATACTATGGTAAGTACAAGTGTTCATCACTTGCATGATGATGTCATCTCAATGTGACTTTCACCATGACTCTCTTAGAGGGTGAAACACAAGTACAACATATGTCATGGAGTCTCACACATGACATCCACCATGACTCAGCTCAGAGGGTGGAAACAAGGGCTTTCACCTCAAATTCCTCTGTCTCAGAGGAAAATGCATTAACAAGGGCTTGCACCTCAAATTCCTCTGTCTCAGAGGAAAATACATTAACAAGGGATTTCACCTCGAACTTCTCTCACAGAGAAGAACTCATTAAACAAGGCTCACTGATATTGAGACTCTTTCTTAGTCAAGGCTGGATTCTCCACCATACCAAGCTTATCTTGAAAGTACACAAAATTTATCCTGGCGAGAGGCTTACTGAGAATATCTGACGTCTGCTCATCAGTGCTAATGTACCTCAAATGTACAACCTTCCGCAGTACCATATCTCTCATGTAGTGGTACTTGATCTCAACGTGCTTGGTTCTGTCATGGAACACAGGATTGACATAAAGCTTCACACAACTCTGATTATCACAATGAATGATAGTAGGCTCCATTGATTGTCCAAACAATCCTGCAAGGAGCTTACGAAGCCACACTGCTTCCCGAGTTGCCATACAAGCTGCAATATACTCTACCTCTACTATACTTAATGCTACAGATGACTGCTTCCTGCTGCACCAGGAAATCATAGCTGAACCCAAACTGAAGCAACAACTAGAGGTGCTCTTCCGATCTATGACACAACCTGCCCAATCAGAATCAGTGAAACCATGTAACTCCAAGTCTGCATCTGAAGAATACCTCAACCCATATCCAACTGTGCCACACAAGTATCTTAGGATATGTTTAGCTGCAACAAGATGTATCTGTCTCGGATCACACATAAACTGGCTAAGTGCACTTACTGCATAACAAATGTTAGGTCTAGTGTTAACTAGATACATTAAAGATCCAATAAGCTATCTATACAATGTAGGATCCACCAAGTCTGAATTAGCTGCAGCCTCTTTCAACTTATGTAGGTTGGTCTCCATGGGTGTAGACATGGATTTGCAATCCATCATGCCAAATCTCTTAAGTATATCAATGGTGTACTTCCCTTGGTTTAGAATCATCTCATCTGGTTTCTGCCAGACTTCTAAGCCAAGGAAGTAATGCATTGGCCCAAGGTCCTTCATCTCAAATTCAGAAGTCAACTCCTTCTTACACTCAAGAATCAGGTGATCTTCTCTAGTAAGGATCAAATCATCAACATATAAAACCAAAATTAATGCTTCACCATTGATTACCTTGAAGTAGAGATTTGAATCAACATCATTCTTCAAGAATCCCAAACTTGACAGGTACCGATCAATCCTTTTGTACCATGCACAAGGAGCCTGCTTAAGACCATACAAGGCCTTCTTCAGCTTGCAAACATGTGACTCCTTCCCATGAACCTCAAATCCATCAGGTTGCTCTATATAAACCTCTTCCTCAATTATTCCATTGAGAAAATTTGTTTTTACATCCATCTGGTGAATATTCCATCCTCTAGATGCAACAATAGCAATGATGGTTCTGACTGAAGTGTAGCGAGCAACAGGAGAAAATTTTTCTTCATAATCAACTCCCTCTTTCTGAGAAAACCCGCGAGCCACAAATCTTGCATTGTACTTCTCAATGCTTCCATCTGCAGCATGCTTAATCTTGAATAGCCATTTAGAAGATACCACAAACTTGCCCTCGGGTGTAGGAACAATTTCCCAAACATCATTCTTAAGAATTGACTGATACTCCTCTATCATAGCATCTTTCCAAACCTGATGACTAGATGCTTCCTCAACACAGGTAGGCTCAGATTCTATAATCTGACTCATCAAGCCAACATAACAGGAGAATTTATGTGGCCTTTTGCTTTCTCTGAATGTGCCTCTAGGAGCTACAAAACTTTTAGCCTCTTGCATAGTACACATGGCCCATAGAGGTATCTTTCTCCCAATAACAATGTTAGTAGGCCCATCAGTAGGTTCCAAGGGTTCAACAAGATCAATATCTTCTCTTGGTTCTGAAGTCTCCCTCTAAATCTCAGGAGTATGATCAACTTCCATATCCTGAGGAGACTCTTCATTATCAATCTCCATATGAATCCCCTTGGATCTCGTGAATGCAACATCTTCCTCGAATGTAACATCCCTACTGATCTCAATCAACTTCTGACCTGGAATGTATATTTTGTAGGCTTTTGATGTCTCACTGTAGCCCACAAATATTCCCTTCTTGCCAGAAGGTTCCAACTTGGTTCTCTTTTCCTTGGGAACATGAATATAGATAGGACATCTAAAGATCCTCAAGTGACTGATTTTAGGCTTCTTTCCTATACAGGCTTCTTCTGGAGTCATATTCTCCAAGATCTTATGAGGACTTCTGTTCTGAACATACACAGCTGTCCTGGAAGCTTCTGCCCATAGGAAGGTTTGCAAATCTTGATCATGGATCATGGCTTTCGCTGCTTCCATGATCGTCTTGTTCTTTCTTTCTGCAACACCATTTTGTTGAGGATTATAGGGAACACAGAACTCCCTCTTAATCCCTGCATCAATACAAAAATTCTGAAAACTACCAGAGGTGTATTCTCTACCATTGTCAAATCTGAGGACCTTAATTCTTTTACTAGAAAGATTTTCTACCAAGGCTTTAAAATCTTTAAACCTATTCAACACTTCCTCAGACTCTTTAGATTTCAAAAAATAAATCCAAGTCTTCCTAGAGTGGTCATCAATAAACAAAACATAATACAAGAATCCACTTGAAGATGGAACAGACATTGGACCACATAAATCAGAATGAATAAGATCTAAAATACACTTAGATCTATTTTCTCTACTATGAAAAGGGGCTTTTATATTCTTACCCAATGTGCAGCCCTTGCAAGTACCTTCGTGCTCCTGGTTGAACTTAGGAAGGCTCGTCACCATCTTCTCCATGATAGGTAAGGCTCGAAAGTGTAGGTGAGCCAATCTCCGATGCCAAAGATCGCATAGACTTGAAGAGTCATGAACCAAAGCTTGTAAAAAACGTGTATAGACCTTGTAAAGGTTTTCATGTCTAACTCAAATTACTTGAGCATCCTTGAAGCTAGAGTTCTCCATCCACACTAGAAATTTTCCTTTGGAGAAGGCAACTTGATATCCTTTATCTTCCAAAGCTGAAATAGAAATAAGATTGCGCTTGATTCTAGGAACATAAAGAACATTACCCAATTGAAGTGATAAGGCAGAGTCCAAATGAAGTGTAGAGGTCCCAATTCCTTTCATGGAGTAGCTAGCATCATCTCCAATGATGACTTGTTCAAAAGACTCCTTTTCCACCAAACTTGATAAGTGCTCGTTAAAGCCGGTGATGTGTCGTGAAGCACCACTGTCGATTATCCAAGTGTTGGTGTTCGGAAGGTACACTGCTTGATAATGTCGAATAGAACAAATATTCACTTGAATCCTTTTGAGGAGAGGCATCATCAACATCCGCAACGGTGACCTGTTGCTTAGGTCTAGTTGGACAATACTTGGCGAAGTGCCCAAACTTGTCACACCTAAAACATTGAATCTTGGACATATCCCTTTTCTTCTTGAATGGAGGTGCATCATCATTTCCCTTGTCCCGATTCCTCTTGAAGAATCCTTTCCTTCCATCTTTTCCTTTCTTCTTTGAAGCATGGGAGGCGAGAACATGAATGTCTTCATTCTTTGAACTTTGACCAACACTTCTTGCCACCAACCTTGATTCCTCTTGAATGCAATCTGATATTAAGCGATCAAACTTAGGCAATTTTGATCTTGCACTGATTCCCTGAATGTAAGATTCCCAAGACAAAGGTAGACAATTGAGAGCAAGCATAGCAGGTCTTTGTCATCAACCATATGCCCTATTGTCGAGAGCTGATCTCTCAAATCTGCAATCCTCATAAAGTATGCAATCACTAATTCACCTTTCACCATCTTCACATGATGAAGTTGTTGCTTCAGTGCAAGCGCTCAGCTGGTATTGTTGATTTCGTACATCTCTTCCAATGTTTTGAACATGACTCTCGTTGTCTTCAACTTAGAGACGATAGGCACAATATGATCCTTGACAGAATCAACCAATATCTTCATTGCTTTAATAGCTTTCTTTACCCATTGTAACTTTGCTTCTTCCTCCTTAGGTTCAGGAATGCTAGACTCTACGAACTCACCCAAGTCATTTTCACGCAAGGTAAGCATGATCCTAAACCTCCATGATGTGAAGTTAGATACACCCTCGAGTCTATCCTCGATCTTCAACCTGTTCACCATATTGACTAATGTAGATAGATGAACAACTAGGGTATTGTTGATTAGGAATAATCTGATCACGATCCTCTCAAACCCGCTTTGATACCATGTAAATTTTAATGATCAGATTTAATGCACAAAAATAAAAACAAATCAAACACAATAACACAACAGATACCCTGGGAAAACCCTCCTCTTGAGGGAGAAAAACCCAACAACAAAGATCACTCTTATATATATATATGGCAACAACAAATCTCTTTACAATGAGGCCAATTACAAGGCCATCCTTCAGCACCTAACACAGATGCAATGACTGATAATAATTTGCACTTCTAATACTGCCCTTGAATAGATTCGCAACCTGCACTCAAGGAAATTCGCACTTGACTGAAATAAATCGAACTTGATGATTGCAAATGATAAATAGAACTCCTATATATACAAATCCAAGAGACACCTCTTTTCATAAGGCAAGTCGGCCAAGTAATGAATATATGTCTCTTAATAAATGTGACCAATCAGTAGTAAGTCGTCCACATATGAAATCGCGCCAATGTAGAAGGAGGTCGGCCTTGGATGAGGACGAGTCTTTATTTCTTTAATAAATTTGAGCCATATAAATTAAATAGCCTTAAGGCTATCATTTAATTTATCATGCTGGAATATCAGATCTCGAAGCTGTTTGTTAGTAACAATTGTTGAATGGATTTGTATGTTGTCTTCTACAAGCTACAATAAATGTATTCCATGATACACTGTCTCCTCTTTCACTATGCTACAACTATAGGTCAATAATGATTGAACACAAAATTCATACTAAAAATATGTAGTCAAATTACTAACCAGATTGTCCAATTGATCTGCAACTTGATCTGATACGTACCTTCATAACCAAGAATCCTTCCATATCTTGTCTTTCTCCAAGAACAACTTGTACCCTAAAAATTTCTTACAACTAACAATTGCTGACAAGTAAAATGCTAATGTTGGGTATGAACTCAATCTAGAAAAAATCATTTAATACTTTGGTGGGTGGTTTAACATTTCTAAATTTCAGACTAAAATAGCTCACAGTGTCCATGCACTCCAAGCCCTCCCTTCAATTAGATTAATTATATAATATATTATTTTTTTATTTAATACTAGCTTAGTTATATTATTTTATAATTTGCAATGTCCATGCACTCCAAGCCCTCCCTTCAAGTAGATTAATTATATAATATATTATTTTTATATTTAATACTAGCTTAGTTATATTATTTTATATTTTATCTTTAGTACGTGGAGAGATATTTTTGTTGAGTATATGAATTGTTGTGAATACAAATATCTAATAATGATTATTTGACATTTTTGGAATTGATTTGTGAATAATTTTTTTTTTTTAATATTAAAATTATATTTTCAAAAACTATAATAATCATTTTTTTTAATATTCAATAATAAATAATATGTCATGAATATAATCTACCTAAGTTTGGTTTGGAATCAAGGCTAGTATTTTTTTAGATGGTTGTCTTTTTCATAGGTTTTCCTTTGAATTATTTGAGGTGTTGACATTAGGTTTATGCGTTTTTTAGTTTTCGTGGGATGACTTTCCAAAATTATGGGCGTTATAGAACTGCTCGTGAAGCCCTGCAGATGTTGCTCTTGATGCCCTCTTGCCTAAACCAGATGACGAACCAGTAAAGAAACTATTCCAAATAAAGGGCAAGAATAAAGAAACTTGCCATATTTTTTTTTAAAAGGGAACAATTCTATGAGAATGTTGCTGCAAATGTTGCTCTTGATGCCCTCTTGCAAACATTAAGCTGCAACAAATCATAGGAATGTACCCATTTACAAAAAATAGACGATGAATGTAGAGTATGGAACCTTGCCCAAAAACATAATATATTAGGCAGCAAAACCCTTCCCCTTCTCCCTTTCCTTCTTTGGTTTTGAGCAGATGAAGAGCATACATTGAAGACAAATACAATGATTACATGTTTGTATTGGGAAGAGCAAAGCCATGAATTGAGGAGAATGGTCAGGGCCATTTTTGGAAAATATGTATGTTGGCAACCTGCCATACCCCTGCACTAGTTCTTGTAGAGGATGATTCTATGCTTTGTTGTTGCTCGGTATTTTCTATTACAAAGAGAATTAGAAAATAACATGACAATTTTTTTTTCTTAATATCTTCTTCATAATCTCTTCAAAACAGACAATATTGAGCAACGACACAGAATAGAACCATTCCCCTTTTTCTTTTCCGAGTAGCCAAAGAGGATGCATCTATGACAAAATCATACACTAAGTGCATCTTATAAAGTAAATCTTTAGCCATGAAGGTAATTTCTTATCCAAGAATTCTTCCATATCTTTTCCTTCTCCAAGGGCAATTCAAACCCTAGAGCTTGCTTACAGTTAATAATTAGGTCATTTTTTGATTTCTGGATGGAGCTGTATGTTGTCTTCTACAAGCTGCAATAAATGTATTCCATGATACACTGTCTCGTCTTTCACTACACTACAACTATAATAATGATTGAACACAAAATTCATACTAAAAATATGTAGTCAAATTGCTAACCAGTTTGTCTAGTTGATCTACAACTTGATTTGATACGTACTTTGATAACCAAGAATCCTTCCATATCTTTTCTTTCTCCAAGAACAACTCGAACCCTAGAACTTGCTTACAACTAACAATTGCTGACAAGTAAAACATTAATGTTGGGTATGAACTCAATCTAGAAAAAATCATTTAATACTTTGGTGGGTGGTTTAACATTTATAAATTTTAGACTAAAAAAGCTTGCAGTGTCAATGCACTCCAAGCCCTCCCTTCAATTAGATTAATTATATAATATATTATTTTTATATTTAATACTAGCTTAGTTATATTATTTTATAATCTATCTTAAGTACGCACAGAGATATTTTTGTTGAGTATATGAATTGTTGTGAATACAAATATATATAATAATGATTATTTGACATTGTTGGAATTGATTTGTGAATAATTTTTTTTTTTAATATTATAGTTATATTTTCAAAAACTATAATTATCATTTTTTTAAATATTCAATAATAAATAATTTGTCATGAATATAATCCACCTAAGTTTGGTTTGGAATCAAGTCTAGTATTTTTTTAGATGGTTGTCTTTTTTATAGGTTTTCCTTTGAATTATTTGAGGTGTTAACATTAGGTTTATGTGTTTTTTTAGTTTTCTTGGGCTCAATTTCCAAAAGCATGGGCATTATAGAACTGTTAGTGAAGCCCTACAGATGTTGCTCTTGATACCCTCTTGCCTAAACCGTATGTCGAACTAGTAAAGAAATTGTTCCAAATAAAGGGCTAGAATAAAGAAACTTGCCTTATATATTTTTTTAAAGGGAACAGTTCTATGAGAATGCCACTGCAAATGTTGCTCTTGATTCCCTCTTGCAAACATTAAGCTGCAACAAATCATAGAACTGTTCCCCTGTACAAAAAATAGAGGATGAATGTAGAGTATGGAACCTTGCCCAAAAACAAAAAATATTAGGCAGCAAAACCCTTCCCCTTCTCCCTTTCCTTTGTCTATGAGCAGCCGAAGAGCATATATCAAAGACAAATGCAATGATTACATGTTTTTATTGGGAGGGGTGCAACCATGAATTGAGGAGAATGGTCAGGGCTATTTTTGGCAAATATGTATGTTGGCAACCTTCCATACTCCTACACTAGTTCTTGTGGAGGATAGTTCTATGCTTTGTTGTTGCCTGATATTTTCTGTTACGAAGAGAATTTGAAAATAACATGACCAAAAAACTTTTTCTTAATATCTTCATAATCTCTTCAAAACATACAATATTGAGCAACGACACAGCATAAAACTGTTCACCTTTTTCTTTTCTGGTAAGCCAAAGAGCATGCATCGATGACAAAATCATACACTGAGCGCATCTTATAAAAGTAGATCTTTAGCCATGAAGGTACTTTCATATCCAAGAATCCTTCCATATCTTGTCCTTCTCCAAAGACAATCCAAACCCTAGAGCTTGCTTACAGTTAATAATTAGGTCATTTTTTGATTGTGTGATGGAGTTGTATGTTGTCTTCTACAAGCTGCAATAAATGTATTCCATGATACACTGTCTCCTCTTTCACTATGCTACAACTATAGGTCAATAATGATTGAACATAAAATTCATACTAAAAATATGTAGTCAAATTGCTAACCAGATTGTCCAGATGATTTGCAACTTGATCTGATACGTACTTTCATAACCAAGAATCCGTCCATATCTTGTCTTTGTCCAAGAACTCAAACCCTAGAACTTGGTTACAACTAACAATTGCTGACAAGGAAAACATTAATGTTGGGTATGAACTCAACCAAGAAAAATTCATTTAATAATTTGGTGGGCAGTTTAACATTTCTAAATTTCAAACTAAAAAAGCTTGTAGTGTCCATGCACTCCAAGCCCTCCCTTCAATTAGATTAATTATATAATATATTATTTTTATATTTAATACTAACTTAGTTATATTATTTTATAATTTGCAGTGTCTGTGCACTCCAAGCCCTCCCTTCAATTAGATTAATTATATAATATATTATTTTTATATTTAATACTAACTTAGTTATATTATTTTATAATTTGTAGTGTCCGTGCACTCCAAGCCCTCCCTTCAATTAGATTATTATATAATATATTATTTTTATATTTAATACTAGCTTAGTTATATTATTTTATAATCTATCTTAAGTACGCACTAAGATATTTTTGTTGATTATATGAATTGTTGTGAATACAAATATATATAATAATGATTATTTGACATTGTTGGAATTGATTTGTGAATAATTTAAAAAAAATTAAATTTATAGTTATATTATCAAAAACTATAATAATCATTTTTTTTTAATATTCAATAATAAATAATATGTCATGAATATAATCCCCCTAAGTTTGGTTTGGAATCAAGGCTAGTATTTTTTTAGATGGTTGTCTTTTTCATAGGTTTTCCTTTGAATTATTTGAGGTGTTGACATTGGGTTTATGTGTTTTTTTAGTTATCTCTTTTGTATATATATTTTTTTGTTTTTTGAGTTTATGAAAGGAAATATGAAACAATTTCTTAGTCTTATGAGAAGAGATGTAACAAGTTATCAAAACTATACAAATTTCATTAACATTTTGACATAGGCACAATACTAATGAAATAATTAGAATGAAATAAAAAAGAGAAAAATTGTAAGATTGATAATGACATCCTTAAAAAAACTAAAAAAAACTAACCTTCAAAGCACTTATGCTAATGTATTCTCAACAAAAAATAACTACTATATACTATTAGGCTCCAAGCTTTTATAGGAGATCAACACTCTCAATGAAGGAGCAAACCATGTAAGATATAACCTTCTTTACCAACAATTAACGAACCATTATTGTATTTGTTGTGACGCCAATTCAAAAATCAATGAGATCCACATGTTTCTCTAGATCACTAGAAAAATAACTCAAGTTTTTAAATGTATACACCACATTCACTCATAATGAGCATGCACAAAATGATCAATTGCAATATGATATCTAACGTCCAACTTAATCCTTCTATTTATAAACAAGACTACGATCTCCAACCAGTCATGAAAGAATCAACACTTTGAAGTAGCTTGAATCATGTCATTGAGGATACCTTCAGTTCCATGCTTTAACTTCGCCATCTAAAGGGCCATGAAGAAGTCAGACCCCATACCAATTGATTCCTTCTCATTAATTGGCAGCATATGCTTTCCTTCTTTCAATCTGAGAAGGCGTTATGCATAAACTTCCTTTCTTTTGTGTAAATGAGTTGGGCTTTTAACTATAGATGAGTGGTTGCTGCTGGTAAGTTCTAGAGATGCGTTATACGCTGCAAGATTCCCAATTTTAAATTTATGGTTTTGGGAGCATATTTAAATCTTCTGTACAGCTATAGGGTACATAAAACTGGATACAGGTTTGTGACAGAAGAGCTATCTGATCCCTATTAGAATCGCTTGATTTTCTATGACATTCTTGTAGCTTGCAGGGAATTTATAAATTCTTTTCACATATTCTGCTGGCTCCCATTGTGTCTCCCTTTGAATTTTTTTCCTTTCTGCTACTGGTTTGCACTGTATCTGGCGCTTCCGCCCTTTTCTCCACAGTCCAGACATGATGGGGTGCCTGCAGGGTCTGAATCAACCACCTTGCCATATTGAGGCGGTGTTTCACCATTGCATCCTTGGCATGAACCTATATTTTTATCACAATTTATTATTATGATCAATGGTTAGGTAAATTATTATTTATTTGGCCTCTTGTTTTACCCTTCAATCATGTTGTTAACTAGTCTGCTACATCTGGTAGTGGCTAGTTAAATTTGGTATGTTATTTAATATTTCTTTTAACTGATTTTGTTAATCCAAATCATGTATACAGTTTATTGTTATTTTCTTGAGAGTTTAGCTTCTTTTAATTTTTTGATATGTTAAATTTTATTTTTCACTTGTGTGTTTACCTTTGGCTTAGATGCCACAGTTAAGAGGTATTTATTCTGTCAAAATCATTCAAGAGTATTAACAGGTGTCATTTGTTGGGGTACGCTACACCAATGAATTGCTTTGGAAATCCCAATGGTTTTAACACTTGAGCTCATACCATTTGACAAGAACTTAGCTAAATTATTGTTTACACATTATTCTTATTTATTTGTTATCAGTTTTCCCTTTTGAGTCAATATTTCTCTTCTATTAAGCACGCTAATCTAGATTATTTGTTTTGCTTATTCTTATTGTAATTTAACTAAATTATTATTTTCTTATTATTCTCATTTATTTGCCCTCCAGCTATGCCTTGCTGAGGGCCCTAATTATCAAGTAAAATGCTATGTCAGTGTATGGAAATATAATTCAATAATCATTGCTCATCAATTGAGTATTTTAAGCCAAATTAGTTATTTAAATTATTATTATGCATGGTGATTACAAAACTCCAATACAAGGTCCTAAGGATCCTACCCATCCCTAAACCCGTATCTTCTGACAAACATATGTATATATAATATTGCATTACCCTTATTCATTTATTATTGTACCCTGCTTTGAAATGGTGTTCTCATTCTTGCATCCCTATGTTCATGTCTGCAAGTGACTATTATTACGGTGTTAAAAATCTTGCCTAAGTGTTGTTTCTCTCTTATTATTTATTTATGCTCTAGTTTTCCATTTTGAGATACTAGGTCTCTGATTGTTGACTTAAAAGCAATGTTGGGTTATCGAAAGCTATACTTGGAAAAAATATTCTTAATTTGTAATCGTAAGCAAAATTCAGCAGTCAGGACTCAATACTTTCCAATTATTCATGTTAGCATTACAACATGTTGCAGCACTGCCGGTTATGCCAAAACTAAATTTCAATTTTAATTTGTATTGTAGAACAATTGCTCACGATCATTAATAATGACCAATTAGTCAGTTTTAAATATGTGTTCAACTGAACTTGAATACTAGGTGCCTTGACTCACATATAATGTCCAACATAACCAGTTTGTAAGCCTTATTTGCAATGACAAGATAAATTTCAAATTCACAGCATGCCTTTATATGCAGGCTATGGCTTGCATGCTATGGCATATGCAAGCCTTTGCTATCATTTTGGTTAGCCTACCTTGTCCTGTTGGCTATGCTAAACTAAAGTTTAGTAAAAGTGATGGAAAGTGCAGATGATTTTGTTAAACAGAATTTCAGAAATAGATTGATTATCTCTAGTTTCCCAAACCAGTGGCTCATTGTCTAGTGGCAAGACAGGAGAGATTTGCATGATGATGACCCCAGTTGAAACTCTACCATTTTTGTTTCCCTGTTGATTATATGCCTTTGATGCATTCCTAGATGAATTTAATGGAATAGAAACCCCTCAGACTGCAGCTTCTCACGGAAAGAATATTCAAGTTTGATATTTAATGTGCATAGAGTGAAGGCAGGTGTACACATATCAGTTTAATAATATACTAAAATTTGTAGCTACTACTTTCTTCACTGCCGCCGGGTTCTAGGGGAGTGCCTTGTTTCCTCCTAGGATTGTGCATTAGGGCCCCATTAGCCCTGGCCATTCTGTTATAGACATTATTAGGTCTTGCATTGTTCATTTCCTATTGGTCAGCAATGATACCTTTGGTTCTTGTGTCCCAAAGTATGCTGCAAAGTTGCAAACATGTGACAACATTGTTTTAAATCATTGGTTGCATGTTTTGATCTTACCCAATTCCATGCTTCACTGGGTGGGATCCTTCCCTCACTTGGTTAACTATACTTAATATTGTGGTTCAAGGATTTTAAATATTTTGGTTTGCCTTTTTTTGCTTTGTTTCTTTCCTTTCACTTTTATATTTTTGGGTTTATTACTTGCACACCTAAGGCCTTTGTACCTTAGTTCTTCTCTACTATTTTAGTTATAATTTTGAGTCATATTCACCGACTTTCGTCTTTTGTGGACATCAATATGATTCCTTTTTTTCTTTCTTCTTTAATATCTAGAATTAATTAAACTCTATTCTTCAGTAGATTGCTATGTTTGGACATCATAAGCTTATTTTAGCAGGACTTTTTATTTTTCAATTTGACATGTTTAGTCAATTTATTGCTGAAATTCAATTATATCATACTTCAGCACTGTTGGTTATGGAAAGCTAAATTTATATGATTTTTTGTGGCTATGGCAAACTAAAGATTGAGTGACTTGACTTGCATGTACAACCAATATGTTGAGTTTTTGAACATTGGTGGTGAAGACATAAATTTCAATTTTATTGTGCTCTGTTTTGCAGGTTATTCTGACCGAACTTTCAGTTTTAACTTTGTCTCATTGTTCTGGCTACATACTAAACTTGATTGTACTATAAGTGGTTGGATAGTGAAATTTTTTAAAATGATTTTTTTGAAATAGATTGTCTGGCCTCCTTGGTGATAAAATGCACTGGACGCTGGTGATCCAAACAATTACATCTAATATTAGGAGGAATGCACTGGAGGCTGGTGATTAAGTTAAGGGTCACTTAGTAATGAATTTGATGTCAAGAAAAGGTATTTTATGCAGGATTTAGCCTTGTGTTTATAAATTGCTTCTCAAAGGCTTTAAGAAATTTACTGAAATAACTAGAAATTAGTCAATCAAATCTTTTACACTGTAGCTTGACAGAATTCTCACTTGCTAATGATTCAATATAACATATTTCTGTTATAATATGCTGTGACATAGCTGGTTATCCTTAGCTTAGGTTAAGAAACTATATGTTGCAGATAATTATGTTAAATCCATAGTAGCTTGTGGTTTTCTGTACAGTGTTCTAAAATTAAACTTCAGTAGTAGTTTGATGACTCAAGTGCTTATGTGAAAATGATTTTAACTAATATAAGATGGTTGAAATGTTACATACTGTATTATGACATCCACTTCAACATAGACTTCTATTTTAGTGTAACATACAATAAGATGTTCATCGCAGTGTAAGTTGGTGAAGTAATCTATGCGAGTCAAAATCACTGAAAGGTTCAGGGTAAACTTTGAGTGGGATAAGTGTGATATACATGGTGAATCATCTAAGTTTATGAAACAGGAAATGCATATAATATGCAGAAATATTTATTTAATAAAATGTGTAAAATCTGCTATTAATCTTCAAAAATTTGCAAATATATGTAAAGCTTAGATGTATTTTATTTAAGAACTGGCCAATCTTCTAGGAAAGATGCCAGCTCCGGAGACTAACAGGCTCCAGTTCTGTTTTTGTGGGCTCAGACAGGGCTCCCAATTTCTAAGCATGTAACTCATATTTTTTCACGTGTTCTATCACTGCAACATTATCACAGCAGCAGTTCTCGGGCGGGATTTGATTTTGGATTCTTATGGATTTATAAATTTACATTTAACTATTCATTCTTCCCGAAGTAGGGGATATTTATGTCTATCAATTTTTGGTTTTGCACTTTCAGTGAAGAAGAAGAAAAAGAAGCAAGCTCGGCAACTGCCATCATGTAAGATGAAATTATACAATTTTGGATGTAATTTGTTTATTTTCTTTTGTGAGCCGATGTTATGGACCAAGTATTTTATTAGGAATTAAAGTTTGTTAGGTTCCTTTTGTACAACAAATCAGACCCAATGGAGAGGAGTTCAAGATTTTGGGGCTGAAGGTTCTACGATGCCTTAATGCTCCCACTGCATATAATCCTTTTTGGCCTGCAACACAGTGGGGTGCAGATGGTTACATGGCTTCTGATGGAGGCATTGTCCCATTCATAGGTTATGGACCAGGTCCCTGTGACGCATCTTTTAGAGCAATGATGCCATCTGATATGTATGCAGCACAGGGATGTATACAAGGTTTTGTTCCTCCTGTTCAAAGGTAAAATGTTTTTTATATCAAGTAGGGGAGAGGATCCAGTAGTTGAGCATGTTTCAATAGTTGTGATAGTAGTTGTTTATATAATGTCCAATAGTTGTGATAGTAGTTGTTTATATAATGCCTAATAGTTGTGACTTGATTACCCATAATTAAATAAAATGTATTCCTTTGATCTAAAAAACAACGAATCATGTGATGCCACATCAGCGCTCAACTACCCATGATGTGAATGCACACGTATTGGTCACTTTTTTTTGGGCCTTTTTGGACACCTTGACAAAAAGCATGTTGATGTGGCATCATATTTGATGATGTGGCCCTGAAACAAAAGTTATAAGCAGGGGACTTGCCAAGTAAGCTGCTGTAAAAAATTGGCAGTGATTTGAAATTTCCACGTGGGATAATTAGAAGCACAAAGTTAGGGTAATGGAGTGAAGGAATGTTCTGTCATCTGATTGCATCTATATTAATTTCAGGGATTATGTTGATTATGGTAAGGACACTTAAGATGGTGGACGCGTAATAAGTAGAGAGGAGTTTGAAGCTAGAAAAGCTGATCCGAGAACAGGAGCAACGGCACAATAGCAGGTATATTGTTCTTCTAAAAGTCTTGTGTTAAAAATAATGTCAGGATTTTTCCTGCATAGGATCAAAGAGAAAATGTCAAGTTTAAAATATTTATGTAAACTTTGGTTTCTGAATGTCTGCCATCAAGATAAAAGGGAGACGCTGTAATGTACTTTTATACAACTCAAATTATTCTTACTAATCAAATGAAGCCCTTTTATCAGTAGCATGTGAAAAAGGTTTTGGAACAGTGTGATTTTGCCTTGTAGATCCAAGGCTAATTTTCTTATGAAGTAGACTCTTTGATGTAGCTGATGTGACTTCAACATTCAACCTCAGCCCTGCTTCCTTTATTTGTATATGCTAAAACTCTGTCCTTGCCACTTTCTATTGAACTCTTTGTTGTTATGACTTAACTCTTTCAAAGCCTTGAATTTTGGCTCTGACAAGGAATATTGCCACTCTTTCCAAGTAAACTATTGCCAGTTTTCAGAGATCTAGAACGTGTCAAACATTGGTAGGATGGCATCCTGTTTTGCTGCAATAACAGTGGAAAAAATGTGAAAACATTATTGAAACTTTTATCTAACAAGGTTTAGGAGTTTATACGACATTGATGAATATATACAAGACTGCAAGCATTTGTATGCACTGTATACCTTGTCAATAATTAAATTATTCTCCTTTTTCAGTTTGGATTCATACAACTTGTCAGCAATTACTTTAGAATTCTCCTTCTGTTCATCCTATAATTCTCCATTTGCATGGCCACCGGATTCTGCAGCTTTTGCTTCTTTAGCTTCTTTTTTACTTGTAGTCTCTTCAGATTCAAAACATTCTTCCAACATTTCCACTTTTGTACTTTTTTCTTTATTTGCATCAAAAACCAAGTTCTTCTTCCCAAGATTGCCTATATTAGAGGACTGCTGAGTGACCCAATCATCAGATGATATGCCATGCTGAAATGTTTCCTTTTCCATTTTGTGACTTTCATCTTCTCCAGTTGTCATGATTTAGGAACTGGCAATACAAACAACTTTAAGTAAAGAGCCATTTTGTAATAAATATCATTCAAGTTAATTCCGAATCAACTAATTTCAAATTTACCTAACGTATAGTATTAAAAGATAGAATTCATCACTATGGTCAACATGCATGCAGAAAATATGCCTCTTGTGATTTTGCAAAGGAAGAAACTTCAGAATTTAATGTAAACCGTGTAACTACATCCTGAAGATCTTAATCAAAGAGAAATTAGCTAGGCCAAATGATAACTTAAAAACTCAACGAAAGAAGGAAAAAAATGGATGCAAAAAGTGAATAGTTGCAGAAGAAATACATACAGAAAAAGGCACTATATGATGAGACATGTCAAACATAGTGTAGTTTGCAAATTCAAATGAATAATTGTGTGCCAGAACGGATGTATGTAAAAATCACCATCATATTTATTATGTCCTGTACATAAAAGTTCAGATAAAGGCTCTATCTCAAACATATATTTTTTTACTCGCCCCACCCCCTCAAAACTTCTATCATCAAAAACAAGTGTTAAGCAGAAAAATGTCTAGAATTCAAAAAAATAAAACCTATAACAGATTGTGTGATACATAATCTATTGGCTGTCTATATCCAGATACATTAAAAAGTAATCATCCACAGAATAATAGAGATGGTAGTAAGGGAAACTAGCTGGATGCATGATACTTAACCCATTAGCTGTGTCTCTAATGAGTAATATTAGAATATAATATCTAGAGAATAATAGAAAGGAAACCAGAAGATAACCTTATCAAAAGACACTAAATAAGAGTAGATAAGTATTAGAAGTAAATATCCACACAATATTAGACATTTGTAGAGGAAGCAAGCACATGACCTTATCACAGAGCATTTGAAAGGAGTGGAGAAGGTGCTTATGATGAAAGGACATCGCTTAACAAAATGGCCAAACACTGCTAAAGTTTAGAGTTGGCCGACCTCAGGGAACTTGAAGCAACTCATTCAGCTTTAAAAGATTGTAAAGATCCCCGAGTCTGATGATCAGATATTTACTGCCAATAATTTGACTCAAATCCTGGATTGGGCAGAAAAAATCTAAATTGCTATCACTAATTAAGTATGCATGACCCAACAAATCTTGGCTAGGAGCTTTTCAACTTGTATTCTCCCGCCCATACATTCACAAACCCTGATGAATCAAATCTAGCAAAGGAAACAGCTGGGAATATTTTGCCATCAGGTCATCTCAGGTTCTGCAGACGATGATCACGTACAGTTCTGGGTATGCATGCTAAATCACCAGAAATGGACCCCTCTGTGGCAGATTTCAGTCCCGGTGGCCCTAGTGATACATGGTATTCAGGGGGTGCTTGATTCATCTAGAGATTGTCTAAGTATTTTGAAGTCGAGTAGGCAGTAGCTAGTAAAGGGCGAACATCTGTTGAAGATGAGGCTATTCCTAAAGCTTCAGTGAAGGCAGTAAAGGAGCATTTGGGTCTCCATACGCAGAAAACACAAATTGTTCCTTGCATGAGTATGCCTCCAATCTTATCATTAGGAAAGAAAAGGTTATATGAGGAAGAGAAATGTTACTTGCCTCGTCAACCCAAAAGTGATTGTAAGGATGAGGAGAATTCTTGTCGACTGGCTCATTGAGATGCTGCTTGTAATTTACAGAGACATTCATTCCATTCTACTATTCATTGCAAAAGCATGAACTCTTCACAAAAGATCCCGACCTTTCTGAAATTGACATGACTGGTTGGAAAATCAATAATAGCACATAAAAAAGCAAAAAATATACAATGCTTAAGCCAGTATCCTCATTCAAGTTGCGAATTGCATTATATGGGTTTGATAAAATAAAATGGATTTTACAGTAATAGACTTACACCAACTTTGTCAGCCTGATCACTACAAGCTCATTCCTGTTGTGGGAACCATCATCAAGTCCAGCATTGGCCTCTGTTGCTATGAATCTTCAAGGGCTTAAAAGAACTGGATTCTTGAGATTTAAATATGGGTTTCTTGCTTGTATACTAGATTAAAACTGGGTTGATTGCAATGCAGATTGCAGCTGGATTCTTGATAGTGGACCATATTAGAAACTGGGTTCTTGATTGTAGATTAGACCTGTATATTATGCAGCACAACCCAACCAGTCAGTCATCGTATACTTCTTGCCCAATTTCACTCAGAATCCAATCTTGGGTGTCACTCACTTTGCAAACAAATCAATTTTATACCAACTACCCTCCAATTTTTTGTCCGTGAGAACCAACATCATCAAGAGGACATAGCAGCAAATCAAAGAATGAGGCAGAAAATCAGAGAATGAGGCAGAGCAAGGCAGGGTAGAGTCCCAAAAAGCTGAGAAAGTTTTCGAATTAGACCATCAAATAGAGATTTCAGGCTTCTTTTCAGATTTGTGACTTTTCTAACAATTGTAAGCTTGGCCTTGATGAATCTGTAGGTGACAACCTATATACTGAAGACTGAAACAGGTGACTTCTTTCATCATAGATGTCATAGATGTCAGTATAAATGATTTTTCATAAAGTTCATATTCTCAATCTCCTTTGCTTTCCTAAAGTTCTTATTTTCCATTCTTTGCTATTATACGTGTGAAAAGGATAGATGTCAGATTTTGTACTATTGTATTTAATTTCTTAATATATATATTTTTTTAAAGTATTCGTTTTTCTCATATAGTACATGATGTATTTAATTTCTTAATATTTTCTTATTTTTAAAGTACTTGTTTTATGGAATGAGTGAAAGTTGAATATTTTATTATTTTTAAAGTACTCATTTTCTTATTATGAATGACGTGAAGGTTGCAAAAATGAGTGAAATATTGACTCGCCATAATTCATTTTTTAAATATTTTTTGTTAAAAAATTTGTATCTTTTTGCATCTTAACTTTGCAAAAGAAAAATATTTGTTAGTAAAAAAAAATTCTAGCTTTTGATTGGTTAACACGTACAATTTTTATTTTGGTGTTAAGCAAACTCGATAGTCCTTGCCTTCCACAGGTACTAATAATATAATATTATGCGATATAATTAATCATGTCTTATATATAGAATAAAAAAATCATAATACTAAAAGTTAATATAAAAATTATATAATAATATAAATAATCATGTTTATAATCTTATATTTTATAAATAATTTTAAACAGAAATAAGATATTATAATAATCTTGTAGGAATTTACCATTATCTTACATATTGGTTCCTCGTCACCCCGCTTGATTAAAATATTCATAGAAATAGTAGTGTGGGGTAGTGGGATAGTGTCGCGTATCCAATTCTTAAAATAGGCCTCACAAGCTTTTAGATGGCATTGACGGTCAGCCCAAGATCTAAGGGTTCTTATGATGCCATGTTGATTCAATCTCAACCGTTCCCTGCCATCCCACAGGAGATATTTCATAAGATCTTGGCTCTATGCAAGACAATGTGAAATTGACATGTGGCAGTATCTTGAGTGTTCAATGGACTATTGGGCAGGATAAATATTTGTTCAATGGACTATTGGGCCAACCCAAGATCTAAGGGCTCTTATGATGCCATGTTGATTCAATCTCAACTGTTCCCCACCATCTCGCGGGGGATCTTTCATAAGATCTTGGCTCTATGCAGGACAACGAGAGACTGCCATGTGGCAGTATCTTAGCTCTATGCAAGACAACGGGAGACTGCCATGTGGTAGTATCTAGAGCGTTCAATGGACTATTGGGTAGGATAAATATTTCTATCAAATATTTCAGGCGACTTAAGGTAGAATAATAATAATAATTATTATTAGTTAATAATAATTATTATTGTTATTAGTCTAATGTCTTAGCTTATTATTTTTTAATATATATATGTTTTAAAATATATTAATACTATAATAACAATATTAATATAATTACATATATTAATGGTGTATATTATATTTATACTACTTATATTATATGAATATATACACAATTTCGAGTTTTTACATTTAATCAAACTCCAAATAATTACCACAATCTACTAAGAACAATCAACAAGAATATAGATTTCTATCAAGCAATACAATGATCTTGAAATAGAAATGGTTAGAAATCTTTTAGTGCATTAATATAATGTATTTTAGTGAAGCTCTTTAATGTTTGGTTGATATACCACTAAACAACCTCAATTGCATTTGGATGGATATTGACTCCATCAAAAGACTCAAATTGACTTCAACATTGGACAAATAATAAAATTCCATGTGGAGAAGCTTTGCACCGTCACCATGGGCTCCACCATCCTTTGGAAGCTTTAGGAATGCTTACATGTCACTTGCCCACTATCTTGCATGAGTCTCCTAGGAACCATATCAAGGGCTACGAGCTAGCAGAGAACAACTCAAATTAAATTTGTACATTCCAACTTTCGCACCCTTTAACTTTCCAAGCTTACACCTACACTTAGAAAATTTTCAACATGTGACTTAAATCTCTGTAAATTGAACAACTGAGATTATATCATCTCAGCTACCTTTTAGCCATAAGGCTTCAAGTACCTTTAGTAGCACGGTCTTTAGCTTTCCTAAGGATCCAAGGAGGCTGGAAAGCACTTTACTCTCTACAAAACAGATGTAGAAATGCTGAGCTATGGGATTGGAAAACCAAGAGAACGTTGTTTGGCTTACTTGTGACCTCGGTGGTTCTATATGGGTGCGAAATTTGGGGCAGCAGTATGTCAGATCAGAAATGGAGGCAAGTGGAAAGAATTCAAAAGCATCTAATTGTTTGCAGCCTTAAGCTCAAAACCACGATACATTATGATATTTTACTAGCGGAGTCAGGCACCTTTCCCTTGGAGGCTTTCGCGATGATTCGGTTACTAAGTTACCTTCAAAAGGTTCAAAACATGGACGACCATCGGTGGCCTAATCTAATCGTAAAAGAAAAGTTGGATAGAAGAAGGAATACATGGATGAAACAAAACAAAAAATGGATGGAAAAGTGGGGTGTGAATATGCAAGATTGTCCAAGTACAAATGAAGAAATAAAAAAATATGTGAAACAAAAATTCAAAAAAGCTTTATGGACAAAACAATCAGGGCGAAAAAAAGACTATTATATCAAAGAATTCAATCCCAAGGGGGACCATGATGAAAAGGCATATATAGGAGAAAATATTAAATGGAGAGCAAAGATGTTGATAACTCAACTCCGAACTAGCTCACATCGTCTTAGATGTGAGACAGGCAGATGGATGGTTCCTAAAGAAGAGTGGGAAGAAAGAATATGTCATTTTTGCGACATGGGATTAGTGGAGACAGAGTGGCACTTTGTTATGGAGTGCTCAGCGTACAAAGATATTCGGGTCACTTATGGGGACACCTTACAAGTGGACAACTTAAATACCTTGTTTGAGGAGGAAAGGTTGGTCAAATCAGCAAATAACATCATCAAAATTCACTATCGTAGAGCTGACCTCGAGCGAAGATCTTAGGCTGTTTAGGGTCTTCTCTTTTCGGTGGTGGTCTTGTGCTGTTCCTGGGTCCCATAGGCTGCTGTGGCCTCGTGGACGTTATTAAAATTTTCATTTCATTTCATAAGTTGCTTGAAAATAATTGGCCAAATATTTCACTTGCTGCATAGTTCATTTAGCGCTCTAGATGATGGCACGTGTCACCTGCCCGTTGTCCCACAAGCACCTCATATTTGCTTAAAGACCTCCCGCGGGATGATGGGGAATAGTCCAAATTGATTTTGTATCTTTTACCTCAGTCGTTAGATCTTGGGCCCACCACTAACGCCATTTATAAGCTCACCAAGCCCATCAAGGAAACTTTCCACGTGGCATGCACCCGATATCCCACACTGCATTTTTCTTGAATATTTTATTGTTGTGGGCTAGTGGAGAGCCAATCAACATCGAGTGTCTGACAAAGTGGGGTTAGGCCGAGCTCTTAAGATCTTTTTAGTGCACATGCTTTAAGTTTATAACTTAAAGCGGGGCCATCCTTAGGATTTTTGACTTAGATGTAGACATAAAATACTTCGAACATACGTCCAAAGTTCAAATATAACACATGAAATTTATTGGCCCATTAAACTTAAGACTTGGGTAAATATTTAAAAGTGGACACGATCGATATTGCTAGGACGAAAGGGTCGGTTAACTAATGACATCAATGGCTCAAGTCATGACTTAAGTAACCAGGAATGAGTAAACACAGGTCAACGAAAGATTAGAACAAAAGGTTAAGGCTTATGCATTATTAGGGTTTTAGTAGGGTTTTAGCCCTAAGTATGAACCCTAACAAATGGAGAATGAAAACCTAACCCTCAAATGACTAGCAAATGAACAAAATTTCAAATGTAATCATGGAAGCACTAAATATTTTTGAAATTCTATCACCATGAAGAACTATATCTATAAGTTATAGAACACAAATAGATTCTTGGAAGATTTTGACAAGCAGACAAATTCTCTGATAACAAAATATGAACCTTACAAAAGTAGATTGGATGAATTTATGGCATTTAGCTGCCCTTCATCTCATTGTTATTTTCTTTCCTTTTGTTGGTGTTTTTTAAATACCATGCTAATATCACAAATAACCTATGGAATTGCCATCTTCCAATGGTCGGCTATTTGGAGGGATTGGCCAACGAATGAGTGAAAGTTACAACTTCCTCCTGCACTTTGGGCTTTGCAAGGCTCGGGAGGGCGATCCCACACAATGTATTCAAGATTTTGTATGCCAATTCATCTTACACATTGCAAATAATAGGTTCATTCCCACAATTACTACTTGATAGATAAGGATTTTAAAGACTTGGTGGATCTTTAAGAATTTAACATTCAAAGCAACGGAATGCAAGTTTCAACATGAAACTTCAAGAAATAATACTTCAACTAAACAAAACTTTGATAATTTTTCTTTTGAAGGTGCGAGAGATCCTAGGGAATGCAAATTCAGACACAAATAACAAATCAATGCCTTACCCTAGGGCACAGAGTCAAATTTAACACAAATCTTAGAGTATAACATTTAATCGCAACATTATAGAGCTACTACAACATTGCATTGCAACATTGTACTCAAATACTCTGAACCAAAACTACTTATCAAATCCCTGCACTCAGATTACACAAATATATAATTCTATCAAAGTAATTTAACCAATTCTTTGAATTAGAACAAAGACAAAATCATACATTCATAGGAAACACCATGAAGATCAATTGAAAGACCCTTGATCATTTTCATTGATAATTCATGTAAAGAGTACACAAGGAAAGAAATGGCTTCAGAATTGTCATTCTTGAATTCAAATGCTAAAACTGTTATACAACATTAAAATTGTAGAAAATAAAGACTGAATATCCTAAAACAAGACTCGACTTCTATTTCTCTGTGCTTACATTAGAAAAATTCTATGGGAGATCAATCAACAACCCCATGCAATTGGCCCTAAATTCCCTTTTATAAAAACAAGGGAGCAAAACAAGCCTGAGGCCATTTGATACTTGTCACATATTCATTTGACATTTTTCAATTACACTTTAAAATAATGGAATATTCCTAGGACAAAATCGTTATACTTACATTTGCAACCTTTGTCCCTCAAAGGTACTTTATTGCCTCTTCTCTTCATTTTTCCTTGAAATGTGCCTGAGAAAGCTGAGTTGGCATATATGGACAAAACTACAAGTGCACAAAGGGACAAAACCGCTCTCCGGCATTGCTGAAGACTTTTAGAAGTGGTGACTATGCAAAAGACCAAAAGAAGTATCCACATCGTCACTCAAAGCTTCACAAATAAGGAATGTCATTGTATTTCTTATCCCAAGCAATATAATCCTCTTCTGTAGGCCAATTGAAAGCCATGAGTTCATCTAACTTTGTTCTATAAGGACCATACTTTGTCATTACCTGATTTGCATCCTTGTCAAACTCCTCTAAAAATGTGTTGGTGACTGACAACTTGTTCATGATATCCTTCAATAGAACTATGTTGACATCCCCATGCTCACAAATTAAAGTAGCTCCTACATCAATCGTAGCATCCATGCGAGCTCTCCATTGTTCATAGGTCTTAACAACTCCATTACTATCAAGAATGTTTGGCAAGAGGCCAAGATCATTCTCATTAAATTTCTTGAGCAATGCCTTAATTATTTTCTCTAATGGAACTACTAACCCCTGGGAATCAATAATCTCTTTTACCATCTTGCAAGTTGGAGCAATCTGCAATGGCTTATTTGATCACGTGTTGACCCTATTACCATGCTCTTTAATGCACCCATCCTTGAAACCCATGTTTACATCAATGGAATAGCAATTGATCTAATCCCTTTCAAACATATTTATTGAATTGAACATTAAATAATAATTTGAGTGAACACTGTTCACTCATTTTATTGCCTTTGCTAAGCAATGTTCCAAAACATTAGAAACGATAAAAATATTGTTATCATTGTATAGTGCAAAAAATTCTTTATATGCTTCAAGCTGCTCAATTATTTCCTTCTTGCTTATTTTCTTTTCTATTGGGGGAGGTGTTGTTGAAGTACTTGGAGCAAGATATGCTAGTGGTACATTTTCTTCATTATATACCACCATTTCCAAAGGTGGAGGTGAGTGGACAGGAGGAGGTGAATGGACAGGAGAAGGTGGTGGAGATGATGGGACATCATGCTACACTTGTGGCACTAATTGCTCTAATTGCATTGCTTGTAATTGTTGCATTAGCATCTCATTCTACAACTCTAGTTTCCTAATCCTCTATTCATCCTTATTGCAAGAAATTACTAAATCATTGTACCTTTTATTTTCAGCCTCACACTTCTCCTATAAAGACTCAACAGTGGCTTTGATGAATTGTGCCACGTTCACTGCCATGGTAGCTACTTCAACTGTTGGAGTCCCTGAAACTCTTTTTATGATTAACACTCCTCTTAAATCTTCAGCAGGTTCAGTAACCTCAGGCTTTCTTGTGTTTGGGGCTAATGCCCAAATTATTAATGTTTCCCATTCAAGGCTGAAAGAAGATCCTTGCAATGCACACATTGCCTCATCATCAGTTGTAAAAACTCGCAAGCCATGTCTCTTCACAGTGTCAAATGCTATAGTTGATGCCATATCCCATTCTGGTAAAAGGAGCATACCACTTTCCCTTACATGTTTCCTGCCCTCTGCAGGTGTCATCTCCTTGTACTTTGATTTCATTTCAGTGGAGACTCTTGAGGCAATAACCTCTTTGGGTAATTTTGGATTTTCAACCATCCCTATTTTCACCATGTCATTATATTCATCTCTTTTTGCTCTCCACACAAATTTTGCAAAAGCTTGTGTCTTTACAAATGGGTTATCACTCATGAATTCATTGCAAGACTTCTCCCTCACATCATCAGCGTTGTCAATCCCTGTTAGAATAGCCTTACTTAATCTAAGTTGCTGAATTGGAAAATTCACCTCCCTTGGGAGTGATGGCATGTTTTGCAACTTCATTTGTGGTGACAACAATTTCTTCATCAAAATCTAGAGAATAATCAACCAACCCTGTTGATTCAACTCTTCTCCTCTTTGGTGAGGGCTCTCTTGGTGGGGAATCCAAGTCAATAACCTTTTGAACATGGGATGGAGGTGACATTGGAGGTAGAGATGGTGGCAATTGTTGCACTGGGGAAGGTGCTCTTGTCTCCTCTAAATGAGGAGTAGCAATAGTATCTTCTTTTCTTACAACCTCCTTTTATTTTCTTCTTGAGAAAACATACAACTTCTTTGATGATTGATAGGTTGATCTTTCCTCAACCACATGAGACTTTCCTTTATCAAGCACTTCTTTTTGCTCTTTAAGGTGTCCTACCACGTTATCAAAATTCTATAAAATTGTCTCCTTTTTCAACATTTTATCATCAATATCCATGTAAGTTACTTTGAAGTTAAGATCCTTCTCCTTCTTTTCTTGCTCCAACTTGGTGAATGCCAACCATTTCACCTTTCTATCCTCTACCTTTACCAAGTCAAATTAATTTCTAATTATGTCTTTAGGGAAAAAGAAACTGTGCCAAAACTTCCCTCCTTTGATCCTTAGTTTCAATGTTGCAATAAACTCTTCAGGATCATAATTCCTTGGTCTGATGTGCTTCATGCAAAAAGGTGCAATTCTTTGAAGGATGTTTTTCCATCCATCCTTAATGATGAAGAAGTCAGAAAATGCAATGTAAGTAGGGAAAAGAGTCCCTTTTTTTCTGTCCTACTAGGTGTGAGTCTTCAACATTCCCTAGCTACCACATAACCTCCAAGAAACCAAGTCTCAATGGCACATTCCTTGGGAAAACATGAGGAACATGTGTTCCATAGACTCTAATGATTGTGTAATTTGGATAAGGGATGATATCACCCTAATTGTGGTCAATGCCCAACTTAGGCCTCCTCTCCTTGGGCCTCAAAAAATCATGCAGTCCTGTTGGAAGCCTTGGTGGATTCCTCACTAGAAACCCTCTCAACTTTGCACCAAACAAATTCATAAAAGTGACAAAACAAGAGTTTTCATCATGCATATCCAAGTGATGAGTCCATGTTTGGGGAGGGAGGAGTTCATTTCTTTCACCTCTCATCTTCAATGTCATATCATGTCCAAAATACTCTGCTCCTTTGAATAAAAGCATGTGCATTATCAAGGAATACCACCAAAACCTTACTCCTATCTCACCAGACTTAAGAGCCACCAACCCCTTGTGAATTTCATTAGACAAATAGGTGGTGAAGTCATATAGTCTTTTCACCATTACATGTTGAATATTTGCTGCCATGTAAATGAAGGCCATGGGCATCCTCTTAAGAGGGTAAAACCCTATAATCTAACACAAATTTTAATAAGTCCTCTCAAAATAATATTCAAACATGTCTGCTGGGAAGGGTTTCTGATCAATTGATGTTAGCCTTATCTTGCTCCTCCCCTTTCCTTTTCCCATGAAACTTGGCATAGTTGTGACCCTAAAAGCTGTTTTATTGTTCTCATATTCTTCCTTTAGGGCATTCAAGTTAATTGGATCCTTTGCATCTAGTTTTAAGTTGAAAACCTCAATGATTCCCTCACAGGTGAGGTCAATCATCTTGACACCAGTGTGTGACCTCATGTAAAAGACCCCTTACTGGATTGGCTCTAAGATTGTTGATTGTTGGGGATTTAACCTTTCTCTCGATGGCGTAACGGTGCCTGCACCATCAAGTATCACATTTCCATAAATTTTGCATGTTATCCTTAACATCTAGCATCCAAAATCAGACATAATAATTAACTGCAAATTAAAAGAGACACAAGCAATAACCATCCCGTAAGGAGAGAGGAACCCTTAAGGGGCCTGCGGTCTACCACCATTCAATCACCCAACCCTTTTACTTGGGCCTGTGGGGTAGAAAATGAAAGCCTGAGTGGGACCCTCACCCCTCCCTGACCCAACCCATTGTAATGGGCCTGTGGAGTAGACTGCCCAACCCTTGCTGGGCCTGTGGGGAAAAACTTGGGTGAGGTTTTTAGATGAACCAATTAAGGTATGGATCACCTCTCCTGGAAAGATAAACACAAATTTACAAACAGTTCCTTTCAAGACAATCTTTAGTGATCTGTCACACTTCTTTTAGAATGCTATTAAGAGTTTTCAACAAATGATTGCAGTATAGTATGCTATGAAATCAGAGTGAAGAAAGTAAATAAGCCCAACATCAAATAATCATTAAGGAGAGTGCAATTCTAAACTGCAGTTTTAGGAAAATAATATTTATCACATTTTGTTAACCTTAATATGCAATTTGGAGTTAATCACCACATAGCCATTCTAATTAATGAACAATGCCAGCTACAACGACTAAAAAATACATGAAATATAGATTCCAAATCCATGGAATTTGTATGCAATAGAAATGGGGTCTATATGCCTATGAGTGGCCACGGACTGTACAGTCCTCAACAGGGCCGATAACCATGTCCAATTACCCATATTCAGGTTTACTTCCTTTGTACAGATATATTCTCCTCTATGTCTGAATCATGGCATTCTCTCAAACAAAGAAGTGCAGTATTGATTTTTAGAAATGAATAATGCCCATATTGAAAAATATGTTGTAGCGTAACTTTGCAGTGATTATTATTTCTAAAAGGGAAGCTAAACCTTAAAGCTATGTGAGAGAACTCACTTGCATCTTGGATTGGCCCACCTTCACACGTCCTTGTTCTTTCTTTATGCCCTTTGTTGTGTCTGCCTTCCTCTATTTGAAGGCTTCGAACCCATGCACTCTTTCCCAACAATGATTAATATTTTATTTAATCGGTCATATTTAATATTAGAGCTCTTAATCAATAATATATATCCAAATAATAAAATAAATATTTTCTTTGAGTTTTATGAGAGTCCTCCCCTCCTAAATTTCTTTCCCACAAGCAACTTGAGGTTTGGGTGGTTGAATATTTCCTCACCTCCTAGGTAGCATCTTCTTTAGGAAGGTTCTTCTACTTGATCAAAAACTCTGGAATAGTTTTATTCCTTAATCTTTTCTCCCTCATATTGAGGACTGCTTTGGGCTCGAGTATCAACTTTCCTTCATCGCCCATTGGGGGTAATTCTGTACAAGGGGCCACTTGTTGGCCCAACACTTTCTTTAATCGGAATACATGCAAGACATTATGTATACGATTGTCCTTTGTGTTGATGTTATAGTAGTGACGAGAGATTTCTTTCTCCTTCAAATTCAAATATAAAAATAATATTAAATGCTAAGGGTAGACTTATTTAAATATTTAATTTCATTCTCTTAAAGCCGACTTAAAATAAAAGTCGCCACCTCTTGTAAAAGATGTCTCACTTGTTGGAAACGTATGCCTCAATCATCACAGGCTGAAACCTCTATTGGAGCACAGTCGGTGTGACATCCATCATGTCTGGCCAACTAGCAGATTGGTAGCATTGTGTTTTGATCAGGTTGTTGTGACCTTGCAGGAGTCTCGCCGAATGGTTACATTTTGGAGTCTATCGCTGTGACAAGAGTCTATCGCTGTGACCTCTTATCGCGTGGAGATCTCTGGCTAACAGGCCATTCAATCACATATCGGGGAGAGTCTTGGGTGTTCGCTATGAACTCCTAGCGATGTGTTTATGTCTCACCGACAATATGTTCTTATCGGGATTCAGGGAGACTCACAGTGATGGGTGTCTTCGAGGAAACTCAAAGGGCTTCGGGAAGAAGTCCCAGTGAACGATAAAGGTCTCGCCGACGGGGATACAACCAAATGTTCATTGGAGTAACTCAAAGTGATCGAGGAAAGGTATTGGCGAGAGTGTTAAGTCTTGCTAACCATTCAGTGCTCAATGAAACTTAAAGATCTCAGAGTAAAGTCTCAGCGAAGGACGATAGTCTTGGCAACTGCTGATGGCTTCGGTATAACATAAGATATCTCAGTGTAGCCTCTTGGCGAGCGGTAAGTCTTGCCGATAGGAATGTTGAGATCATTGTGACTTTGAATATCGATATGTGGTCTCACCGAAGAGCGATAGTCTTGTCGAATGGAAAACTCATGGCTGTGTGACTTTGAGGCTTCGGTATGACGTCTCAGCGAAAGCGATATGTCTTGGCGACATGGCGAAAGCTGAGTGATAGCTCTCTGGACTCGATGTAATATCTTGGCAATAGGATGGAGTCTTGGCGATATCGAGTGTTTACTGTGTGGCATCAGGGAGACACGTTCGAATGGAAAACTCATGGCTGTGTGACTTTGAGGCTTCGGTATGACGTCTCAGCGAAAGCAATATGTCTTGGCGACATGGCGAAAGCTGAGCGATAGCTCTCTGGACTCGATGTAACATCTTGGCAATAAGATGGAGTCTTGGCGATATCGAGTGTTTACTATGTTGGCATCGGGGAGACACGTTCAGTGTCTCACCGATATGAAAACACAGCTTGAAGCCGTTTGACCGAGTGAGACTTTTCGATGTGGCATCTTGTGGACAAATAGGAGGAGCCGAATGGGAACCGTTGGACGACAGTCCGTTGTGATAGTTCTGTGGGGAAGTTCGACAGACAGGAAATGCCATGAATATAGCTTGCAGTTGCAGATGCTAAAAGGTTCGGTTGGTTCGATCAACAGTTGGATGAACAGTTTGAATTATCAGTGGATGAGTTCTATTCTGTGTAGACTGTAAGTTGAAGGTTCCTGTACAAAGATTGTGCATGGTGAATGCTGCTGTAATCTGACATCAGAAAGATAAGTCAGAACTCTTGTATGTAATCTTTATTACTGTAATACAAAGTGATTTCTCTTGGTGTGGTGGTTTTTTCTCTCGTAAGGGTTTTCCCACTGGTGTTCATGTGTGATTGTCAAATACTCTGTTTCTGCTATCTACTTCATAGTGCATCTTAATTGAACTATAATTAAAAAATTAAAAGTATATCTACATTCTTCTATGAGGTTTTGACGTTAGGAGAGTTGTTTCCGCATCTAATTTTCCTTACATCACTTTGTATGAGGCCGACCCTTCATGAAGAGTCACCTCTATGTGTATATAATCAAGGTGCCTCCCTCTCCATTTGGCATCCAATTAATTTCAAGACAAGTTCGCATAATTCAAGGAGGAGTTCAACTTCATACAACAAATCGATTCTTGCATCAAGGAGATCGATATTCTTTATTGCTTGTGCACTTGCATCTAGACAGGTGCTATAATCTTTGCATCAATTCGGCCTAGTGTGTGGCCTAGTTGTAAAGCAAATTTGCTACTCTTTTATTTAATATATAAGTGATATATTGTTGCTGGGTTTTTCTCCCTCAAGAAGGAGGGTTTTCCCAGGGTATATGTTGTGTTCTATTGTTTAGATTTGTTTATTTAAGCTTAATTCAATTCTTGTCCTAAAATTAACATGGTATCAAAGCAGGTTTAAGCAAGATCAAGATCAGATTTGTTTAAGCAGCAAATTTTTCTTCTCTTCTTCTCATCTAAGGGAGTCTATCTAAGCTTCAAAAATGGTGAACAGACTCAAGGTCAAAGATAGGCTTGATGGTTCATCGAACTTCACCTCTTGGAAATTTAGAGTTCTTATTGCATTGGAAGAGAATGATCTTCTCGATTTGTGATGTGCCCAAGCCATCTGATCAGGCTGAGAAAACTCAATGGAGGAAGAATGGAAATAAGGCTAGGAAGATCTTGATTGATTCTGTGAAGGATCATCTTGTGCCAATTATATCCAAGATGAAGACAACCAAAGTCATGTTCAAGACTCTTCAAGGCTTGTATGAGATCAACAACACCAGCAAAGCTCTTTCCTTGAGACAACATCTCCATCATATAAAGATGGCTAAAGGAGATTCAGTCATCTCTTTCTTCATGACGATCACTGAGTTGAAAGATCAGGTATATGCCATTGGAGATATAGTTGAAGATAGAGACCTAGTCATGTTGGCACTGAATGGTCTTCCTCAATCTTGGGAGCCCTTTATCCAAGGTATCAATGGAAGATCTAAATTACCCAAGTTTGATCGTCTTAGAGTTGATTGCATTCAAGAGGAATCCAGGTTGGCGGCAAGAGGGAATGGATGAAGCTCTCACAATGAAGACAATCATGTTCTTGCTGCTCAAACTTCCAGAAGGAAAGGAAGAAAAGGGAGAAAAGGCAATTTCAAGAGGATTAGAAACAAAAAATCAGAATCTACTCCTGAGCCAAAGAAGGACCTCTCTCACATTCAATGTTTTAGATGTGACAAGTATGGTCACTATGCTCGAGATTGTATAACAAGACCAAAGCAACATGCTTCTATTGTGGATGTTGATGATGTCTCTCCTTAGAAGGAATCTAGAGACAACTCAGGAGGATTTCTATTCATCTCTACTTTTTCAAGTAATGTTCCTACCAACAGTAGCACATGGTTGATTGATAATGGTGTTTCTTGACACATTACAGGATATAGAGAGCATCTTTCAGACTTGGTAGAAAGAGAAACCAACTTACAAGTGACAATCATAAATGATGTTTGCTATTCAGTGAAAGGTGTTGGAGCCACCTCTCTCCATCTAGATTCTGGCAACCCTTTTCATTTGAGTGATGCCTTGTTTGTACCAAGAATCAAGAGAAATCTTGTATCAATCTCAGCATTGGAGGATAAAGGGTATCAAGTTGCATTTTCTGAAGGAAAATTTCTTGCTTGGCCGAAGAACTCTAGCATCAAAACAACCCGTATGATTGGTGTCCATCAAGAGAGTCTATACAAAATTTCTATTCATCCAGTTCAAGCATTGTTGCATGATTCTACTAGTTCGAGTGAGCTATGGAATAGGAGACTTGCTCACCTACATTTCAAATCTCTTCCATCCATGGAGAAGATGGTTACTGGTCTACTGAAGCTCAGTCAGGAGCATGATGGCATTTGCAGAGGATGTGCAATGGGTAAGAATACTAAGGGTCCTTTTCATAGTAGTGAAAGTAGATCAAAAGGAATTCTAGATCTTGTTCATTTTGATTGGTGTGGTCCAATGTTTGTGGCATCTTTGAGTGGATTTTGGTATTATGTGATTTTCATTGATGAATATTCTCGAAAGACTTGGATTTATCTTTTGAAGTCTAAGGAGTCTGAAGAAGTACTTGACAGATTCAAAGAATTCAAGGCTCAAGTTGAAAATATATTCGGGAAAAAGGATCAAGGTTATGAGATCTGATAATGGAGGAGAATACACTTATGGAGGTTTCTGTAATTTCTACATTGAGGCAGGGATCAAGAGGGAGTTTTGTGTTCCTTACAATCCTTAACAAAACAAAGTTGTTGAAAGAAAGAATAGATCCATAGTTGAGGCAGCCAAATCTATGATTCATGATCAAGACTTACAAACCTTCCTTTGGGAAGACACTTCCAAAACTGCAGTGTATGTTCAAAATCGAAGCCCTCATCGAATATTGGAAAATAAGAATCTTGAAGAAGCCTTCACAGGTGTGAAATATGAGGTTAGTCATTTAAATTTTTTTGGTTGTCCTGTTTATATTCATGTGCCTAAAGATAAAATATCTAAGTTAGAACCATCAAGCAAGAAAGGAATATTTGTAGGTTACAGTGAGTCTTCAAAGGCCTACAGGATTTACATTCGAGGGCAAAAACAAATTGAGATTAGCAGGGATGTCTCTTTCAAAGAAGAGGTTGCATTCAAAAGATCTAAAGGGTCTTACATGGAGATAGACAGTGAAGAACATGAGACGCCTCAGGATATGGACATTTCTCCTGATCATACTCCTGAGATTCAGAGGGAGTCTACTAAACCATAAGAATCTAGTGATCCAATTGATCCTATAGAACCTACTAATGGTCTGAGGGACATTGCTATAGGTCGAAAGAGACCTCTATGGGCTAGACAAACTATGCAAGAGGCAGAGAAGTATGCAGCTCCTCGAGGCACATTTAGAGAAGGCAAGAGACCGCAAAAGTTTCCAAGCTATGTAGCATTGATGAGTCACATCATTGAATCTGAACCTTCCAGTTATGAGGAGGCATCAAATCAACAGGTATGGAGAGATGCTATGACAGAAGAATATCAGTCTATTATCAAGAATGATGTTTGGGATGTTGTACCAAGACCTGAGGGGAAATTAGTTGTGTCTTCCAAGTGGATTTTCAAGATCAAGCATGCAACTGATGGGAGCATTGAGAAGTACAAAGCAAGATTTGTGGCTAGAGGATTCTCTCAGAAAAAGGGAATAGATTATGAGGAGACATTTGCTCATGTTGCTTGATGTACATCTATGAGGACTATTATTGCTATTGCATTAGCTAAAGGATGGAAGCTACATCAAATGGACATAAAGACTGCATTTCTTAATGGTGTGATTGAAGAAGAAGTGTACATTGAGCAACCAAATGGCTTTGTGATTCATGGGAAGGAGTCTCATGTATGCAGATTGAAGAAGGAATTGTACGGCCTTAAGCAGGCACCTCGTGCTTGGTATGAGAGGATTGATTGATACTTGATGATCTTGGGATTCTCCAAGAATGATGCAGATTCCAATCTCTACTTCAAGATAGTTGATGGTGAGGCTTTAATAACGATTCTTTATGTTGATGATTTATTTCTTATTGGAGCAGAATATCTCATTGTCAAATGCAAGGAGTTAGCCTCTGAGTTTGAGATGAAGGATCTAGGTCTTATTCATTACTTTCTAGGATTGGAAGTGTGGCAAAGACCCAATGAGATTATTCTAAGTCAAGGAAAATACACCATAGATATCTTAAAGAGATTTGGGATGATGGATTGCAAGTTCATAGATACACCGATGGAAACAAATTTGAAGAAGTTGAGTGATTTTGCAGCTAGTTCAGATCTGGTAGATCCCACCATGGACAGGTAGTTGATTGGATCGTTGATGTATCTAGTCAATACTAGACCAGAAATTTTCTATGCAGTGACTACCCTCAGTTAGTTCATGTGTGAACCAAGGAAAATTCATCTAGTTGCAACAAAGCATATCTTGAGATACTTGCGTGGCACAGTAGGATATGGCTTGAGATATACTTCCAGTGAAGATCTAAAGTTACAAGGCTATTCTGATTCTGATTGGGCTGGGAGTGTAGCTGACAGGAAGAGCACCTCTGAATGTTGCTTCAATTTGGGGTCTGCCATGATTTCTTGGTGTAACAGGAAGCAAACTTCTGTATCACTAAGCACTGCAGAGGCCGAATATATTGCAGCATGTGTAGCAGCTCGAGAAGCAGTGTGGCTTCGAAAGCTCCTTGCAAGTTTGTTTGGACAAAAATTGGAGTGAACTGTGATTCATTGTGACAACCAGTGTTGTGTAAAGCTATATGTGAATCCAGTGTTTCATGACATGACAAAACATGTGGAGATCAAATATCATTACATCAGAGATATGGTGCTGAGGAAAGATATTCAACTCAAGTATATTTGCACTGATGATCAAATGGCTGATATTCTCACCAAGCCTCTCTCTAGAGTGAAGTTTGTACATTTCTGAGACACGCTTGGAGTTGTGGAGAATGTTTCCCTTGCTGAGAGGGAGACTTAGCATTAATGATCTTTGTTATTTACTATAATGCATAATTCTTTGAGACAAAGAAAATGAGGTGAAAGCCCTTGTCCATCTCTGAGATGGAGATGTGGTTCTTTCCACCCAACGGGAGTAGCCATGGTGGATTTCATGTTGAGAGACTCCATGACAACATCACGTTGAGAGACTTCGTGATGAATCCTTTTGTACTTGTGTTTTTCCACACATGGGAGTAGCCATGGTGGACGTCATGTTGAGATACTCCATGATGACATCACATTGAGTGACTCCATGATGGGCACTTGTGCACATGTTTCTTTCCACACATGGGAGTAGCCATACGCCATGTTGAGTGACTCCATGACGATATCACGTTGAGTGACTCCATGATGAACTCTTCTCCACAAATGGGTGTAGCCATTGTGGGTGTCATGTTGAGAGACTCCATGACATGGATATATGAAAAGATATCTCCCTAGCTAAGAGGGAGTGTTGATGTTATAGTAGCGACGAGAGATTTCTTTCTCCTTCAAATTCAAATATAAAAATAATATTAAATGCTAAGGGCAGACTTATTTAAATATTTAATTTCATTCTCTTAAAGCCGACTTAAAATAAAAGTCGCCACCTCTTGTAAAAGATGTCTCACTTTGTATGAGGCCGTCCCTTCATGAAGAGTCACCTCTATGTGTATATAATCAAGGCGTCTCCCTCTCCATTTGGCATCCAATTAATTTCAAGACAAGTTCGCATAATTCAGGGAGGAGTTCGACTTCATACAGTAGATCGATTCTTGCATCAAGGAGATCGATATTCTTTATTGCTTGTGCACTTGCATCTAGAGAAGTGCTATACTCTTTGCATCAGTGCGGCCTAGTGTGTGGCCTAGTTGTAAAGTAGATTTGCTGCTCTTTTATTCAATATATAAGTGATATTTTGTTGTTGGGTTTTTCTCCCTCAAGAAGGAGGGTTTTCCTAGGGTATATGTTGTGTTCTATTGTTTAGATTTGTTTATTTCTGCTTAATTCAATTTTGGTCCTAAAATTAACACTTTGGTAACTCAAGGTTGTAGACCACTTCTCCAATCCTTTCTGTAATCTTGTAAGGTCCATAGAATCAGGGTTTTAGCTTCTCAGTTCCATTAGAATTGAGAGAGGATTGCTTATATGGTTGTAACAAGAGAAAAACTAGATCTCCTACTTCAAAATTCCTCTCAACACGATTTTGATCTGCATACAACTTTTGTTGGTTCTGGGCTTGGTGTAGATTGTCTTTCAAAGTGTTTAGAATGTCCATACTTTCCTTCAAAAAATCCTTAGCCGGGGGTACCTGACTTTCTTGAGTAATCAAGCTTCCGAAAGCGTCCGAAAGCGGTGGGGTTCATATCCATACAAAGCTTTGAAAGGACTCATTTGGATGGACATGTGATGTGTTGTATTGTAACAATATTCCCCCAAATGTAGCCATTTGATCCATGCACTTTGTTGTCCAGTGACATAATTCTTTAAGTAGCCTTCTATCCACTTATTGACAATCTCAGTTTTCCCATCTATTTGGGGATGATATCTGGTACTTGGTGTAAGAGTAGTTCCCAACAATCGAAAGAGTTCTTGCCAGAATTGGCTCATGAACCAAAGGAATCTTTAGCTTAAGATTGATATTTATTATTAAACATGTTGAATGGTTGTCAAATATTTTAATTTTATGGCTAAGTCAAAACAGTCAATGGCAGTAAGTCATCAGTAATATGTATGTGCATAGAGTAGGAGATCAGACATTCTTAGGGTCAATACTAAGGACTTGAGTAAGTGATAGTTGCCAAGTCCCAAGAATGTTACAAGAATGTATCATGGGTATTCAAGGTCTAAATAGTAATCTGGAGTGGTCATTTTCAATTTAGTAAGGACTTGAACCAATGGCAGTTGCCAAGACCCGTTAGTTATGCTAAGTAACACGGGGGTTCGAGAATGGTCTGACACCTCATCATCTCGGTTAAGTTATGTTTAGTAAGACAAGATTTGTTGTAATATAAGATCATTGAATTTATTCATTGGGTGGAATAGTAGTTCCAGTATACCCTAGGTCAGGAAAGGTATTCCAAGTCAAGTAGGTTGGGTGAACATATGACTTCGCTCTTAGAAGCGATTGTATTTGTCTCTGCATGCATTTGTTGGTTCATTGTAACCCAAATACTTAGCTAGTCAGAGATGTCATACATAGTTAGAGGGTATCCATAGCTGTGCGACGATATTAGTTAAGTAGGCCACAACACCATAGCTCAGATGGCAGAACTAAGAGGGTTCTCGACTAGTCCCTTCGTTGAAGGGCATGGCCACTTCCAAATAGGAAGGTGTGTGGGGGACCGCTTAAGTCCATGATTGGAGGTAAAGCGCCCAGGTGATGCTCTCCCTGTTGCAAATGACATGCCGAGTCTTGGAAGACAGAAATAATCCAGATGCAAGATCTCTGACCTTAATCCTGTAAGTTATTGTTTTAGCTTAAATAGATGTAATCACTTATTTGAAATACAAAAGTGATAGATGTTTGTTCTTTCAGTTAGAAAAGATTGTGAAAATGCTTTGTTATATCTTTATGGTAATAGTTATGCAAGAGCATGTTCCATATTTAAAGAAAAAAAATTGTACTTATTTCAATCTATGTTTTTAGTTATTACTGTTTGGTGAATAATTCATGGTAACTCTTTGTAAGAAGGTGTAGTTCATTGCATATGGTATCAGGGCTACTAGGTTCAACATTTCGACCTATGAGCTCATTACGTAAGTTTTTCCTTAAAACATTATCTGTAGTAGATGTTTGAAAAGTTCTTATGCCAAGATGGCAGAGAAAAAAAAAAAAAGGAAAAACAGTAAGGAAGTTATTTCTAAAAAAAAAAGAAAAACTTGTCTAACATTGGCACTAGGAAGGAATCATTCCTAGAGGTTAAAACTCCTGAACCTACAATTCATAGAGAGATGCCCTTTGCTTGTGCAAGGAATGCACCTGGGCTAGGTAAGAAGGTTGTGTCAAATGATACAAATGTTTAATTGGAGAAACCAATTGTTTGCATAAATGAAAAACCTTCAGTTAAGCTCGATTTAAAACTATAATAAAATCTTGCAATAATAATTGGAATCAAGAATGAGAGTTGCTACCTTAGAGAAAAGGTTAGAGACCAGAATGGGTCAAAAAAGAAGCAAATCATGAAGGAGTAGCTGAAAAATGATATGATCCCACCAATTAGAATGGGCATGGTCACTTTGGACTTAAGACTTAAACATGAGAAAAGAAATTGAATAACACTAGAAGTGTCTAAGGTTATGAAGAGAATAAATCACTAAGAATTTTTGGATGAACATTACTTGGAAGAGATGGTTGCAAGGAAAATACTTGGATAGTAAAGCAAGTCAACCAAACAAGAGCTCAGGTAGAGTAGTGTTTGGCTGAAGTCCAATTTAAACTTCCTAAGTTTGACAGAAAAAAGTAAAACTCTTTTAGTCCCTTTAAAGATCATTGAGGATGTTCCAAGGGTAAATTAGATATGGAAGAGACTATATTGTCAAATAGAAGAATACAATGAGTTCAACTTCTAAGATGATTCAATTTTTAATAAGTCTCAAAAACACCAAGAATGGAGAAAAGGAGAAGTATTTGAATCTAGAAAAGACCAGATAGAGATATATATTCCATTCTACGAAAGTTGTTGATGTATTTCCAAACTGGGAAAAACCTTTGACTTCTCCATAAATATGGTCCTCGAATCAAAAATCTTATAACCAAAGTTTCTTATAACCACAAGAAGGTTGTTGGAGTGAAGGCTAAGCTTTATGAGCTATTAGTTAAAGATTATAATGGTTAGGGAAAAAGTCAGAGGTCTTTGACCAAATAAGAATGAAGAAATTACGACACCAATTCTATGAGTACTTGATTTGTAAGATCAATTTATAGTTATCTTTGTTACTTTGAGAAAATCTTAGGTAGATGCTTATTTAAGAAGGGAAAGTTATCACCTATGAATTTAGGGGATTGAAGTTATATAAATGAAACCCTACTCCACATGATTTTGAGATATCAAAAATTGATCATACTTGGTGACTATGTGTGTATTAATTGTTGAACAACCTTTGGAATTATTACAAGCCAACATGGTCTAAAAAGAAGTGTTATTCAACCAATTTAAATGTTCATCAATGGAAATAGTTTGAGCTGAAAATAGATTATGACTTTGAAGTTGTGGATGCCCCAATTTCGAAGGAGACATATCTCCTTGATGATATTCATTATATTTCAAGAATCAAGTGTGACAAAAGTCCAAGGAAGTTGTTTCTTTAATTCAAAAGGACTTCTAAGAATCAAAGGAAGAACCTAAGTACCAGACTTAGAGGAGTTAGGGAATAAGGTGTGATATGAAGTTTAATCAGTGACATATTTTGGACAATCTGGAGTGATAAAATTATTGACTGATGTGAAACCACTATATTCTGGAAGGAAACAGAGAGAGATGCTGCAAGTATGTAGCAAGTTGTCCAAAATTCCAGAAGGTGAAGAGGGGATGTCATCACCTAGTAGGAATTTTATATTCTCATGAAATTCCAGAGAGGAAGTGGTAGATCATTAGTATCATTTTGATCTCCTATGTCAAGGTTTTGACATAATGTTAATTTGGAAGTTATGGAAAGCACAAAACAATCTTGGTAGTGGTGGATAAGTTCACCAAGGTAACCAATTTCGTATTAAAAGGCTGGGGTACTAGTCATAACTGCAAATTTGTGTAAAGTGGTGTTTGATTGCATGGTGTTCCTAGAAGATTATATCAGATAGGGACACACCTATAAATTCAATGTTTGCTAAACCTTATTTACCTCACTTGGAATTCAGTTGAACACAAGTTCTGCATATCCTCCTGTGATAGATGGCCAGACAGAGAGAGAAAATCCAGAAGTGGAGGACCTATTGTGTGCATATTGCATGGGACAACAATACTAGTGGGTTGATTATCTTTCACATGCTAAGTTTGTGTTTGATGACTCATGACATTCTATAAGTTAAAAAGACTCCATTTAAAGATTTACATGGAAGAAAGTGCCAACTTCCTATAAGCTGGGAAAGCTAGAAGATAGGATTTTCCTTGGTCCAAAAAAAATGCTATAAAAAATAGAAGTGCAAATTAGGTTGGTCAAGAAAAAGGTTAACGAGAACCAATTTCAAGCAGAAAAGCTTTGCTAATGTTAAATGAATATCGAGACAGTTCTTAGTAAGAGAAAAAGTGATCTAATTAGGCATATTTCACCTGTGTAAAAGAAAGGTTTCTTAGGGCAAGGTCCAGTGGGACTAGATTTCCATGTGTCAGCTGCCAACTATCCCACAATCACCTCAAAGTTGCTTAAAGACCTGTTGTGGGATGGTGGGGAATAACCCAGATTGATTTAGCATCTTTTATCTCAACCATTAGATCTTGAGCCCACCACTCTCGCCATCTTAAAACCTTGAGAGGCCCACCAAAGAGACTTGCCACGCAACACGCCCCTGCTATCCCGTACTACCTTTTTCTTGAATAGTTTAATAGTTGTGGGTTGGCGGGCAACCAATGAGAGTTGAGTTGTGGGGCCAAGTCGAGTCCTTAAGAGCTTTTTAAATGCACATGCTTTAAGTTTATTACTTAAAGAGGGGCCATCCCTAGGTCAACATAAAGGGTTATGACTTAATTATTCTCATACCTAGGCTTGGAACATAATGCAAGATTATAACATTTTTCAACCTGCTATACTTAGGAATTAGGCAAATATTTTAGAACGAGCACAACCAGTATTTGCTAGGACAAAAGAGGCTAGTAAACCAATGACACCAATGGCTCAAGTCATGACTTAAATGATTGGGGATGGGTAAACACAAGTCAATGGTCAATTAGAACAAAAGGTTAAGGCCTTTGCATTATTTAGGGTTTTAGGAGGGTGTTAGCCCTAAGAAAGAACCCGTAGCAAATGGAGAGTGACACCCTAACCCTCAAATGACCAGTGAATGACAAAATTTTGAAATGTTACCATGGTACCACTAGAAATTTTTTAAGTCCTATTACCTTTCATGTCTCTTCTTATTTTAGCTCAAATTCAAAGAATGAGTCAAATGCTTAAATAAGAAAAAAAAATTGTATGAAGTATACAAAGTCCAAGCTCTCAAACTTTCACCTCTTTTTGTTGGAGAAAATACAAGAAATTTATATATTTATTTGTTGGGAAAACACAAAAAAATAATATATTATCTTATGGCATAACATAATACTTATTTATCCATGTGTAAGAATTTCCCAAGTTTAAATCATATATTTTAATTTCTTTGATGGATATATATTATATGAATAATAATGATAATAATTATATAACAAAAATTAATTATCATTTTTTATTAATAATGAATATTGTATGAATTATTATATAAAACTATTATAAAATAGCAATTAATATAGTATTATAATATTATAATAAATATAATGTATGTTAATTGAAACAAGTGCCACATAGTGGCTAGTACTTTCCTTTATAGTATTGTAATTATTGTTTTTTAGATTTGATACAAATTATATTTAAGTTTTATTAATGTGAATAAAAATAAATGTAAGTTTTTTTAATTATAGTGTTTTAGTATTGTTAATTCTAAACCATTATCCTAATCCTAAACTTAGACCTATCTATCACCCATGATTGTAACACTATCCATAACTATAAACCTAATTTTAATCACTAACTTTTAAATAAATAATATATTTAATAAATATTATATATTTATATTACAAATTATTATATATTAAATAAATTTTATAAATAAAATAAATATAATATATACTAAAAATAATTAAAAGTTAGATATTGCATGTCGGCAATGTTTTTTCCCTTATTATTAATATAAAATTGTTATAAATTAAAATGATTATTTATTACAAGTTGTTTATTTTAATTATATATATATATTAAAAAATAAAATATATTATATTAAATTGCCAAGTTTAATTCGTAGTAGACACAAGTGCAACTAAATCTCTTACATTCAAATCAATAATTGTTAAATGTTAACAAACCAATGATTATAGATGGTATGATTTTTCCAAAGTCCATGAATGATAGAGTAAACACTTCTAGATTAAACTGTGTATGCTATTTTGAATCAACATTTCAAACCACACTCAATGATTCATCATAGGAAGAAGCTAATGAAGAATATGATTGTAGAAATCACCTTTAGAAGAGTTAAGTGGTGGGAGAGGATAGGGAGGGAGGAGATTGAAAAACAAAGTAAAAGTGAAAATAGACAAAAAAAAATGATGAAAACATAACAAAACAATGAATAATAAAATAATATGATATAACACAAATAAATGGATCAAAAAAGGTTAAAGATTAAATATTTCAAATGATGAATAAACAACTCTAAGAGAATTATAAATTTGAATTATATAACATTAGCAAAATTATTAAAAGAAATGAAGGAAGATATAAAAGAAAATATACTACAACTTAAAACAATAATAATTTAACCAAAGAAAAAGAAAAAAGAAGAGATTATATATAAAATGTAAATTGGAAAAATAAATAAATAATTCAATTAAAATTAAAAAATAGATGGTTAAAATACAAAAAGATTATAATATATATATATATATATAACCTATAATATATATTAATATAAATAGATAAAATCATAACAATTTATATTATATATATTAAAAGAGAACGTACAAAATAAAATAACTTATTATATATATTAATAGAAATATATATAAATTAATATATTACTTGCACAATACAGGTTAACTTATTTATCTACAAAATATTACCTATAATATAAATAGAAATAATATATATAAATTCTATATATATATATATATTATAAAATAGGTTATATATTATATATAATAAAGACTTAAAATAGTATAGGTTATCTTATATACCTATATATTATAGGTTATAATTTTTTTTGAGAACATATATATATATCTTATATACCTATATATTATAGGTTATAGTTTTTTTTGAGAATATATATATATATATATATATATATATTATTGGTAAGTGCTACCTTTATGAAGGTAGCACCCAAATCATTAATAGTTAAGGTGGTTTTTTTTTTTATTTAACATCATTCCCATGCCAGCTGTCTTTGTGTCATTGTCTGTACTTCTATGACTTGACATCAGCAGATGTGACTTAATGTTATGTTCATTGATTTGGGTTTTATTTTGATGTGAAAGTTTCTAGGGTTTTGTTTGCTTCCCGCATTTTAGGTTTTATTGTTTGCTCCTGCTGAGAGTCTTCCCTTCAACTCCACTTTCTTTAGGCTGTAATTCATGCTCATCATTGTTAGCCATGTTTGAGATTTCGCCATTATTGTTTCAACAACAGCAAGATCACGGGTACTTAGAGATGATTCTTGCCTTGTGTCATCCTGAGCTCATGGCGGTGATAGTTCTTTTAAAGAAACATTGTTCAAGATACCATGAATTTGTGTTTTTCGTTTATTTATTTGCTATTTGTACTACAGCCATTGAGAGTCTCTCAAGTCGTTTTCTAGCTATGGATTCACCCATGCGCTTGACCAGTGTAAAGGACCAGCGCACGTTCTTGGGATTAATAACTGATCTTCAACTGAAGAAGGTTTTGAAGGGTGAAGGTCATTTGACTATTAAGGCGGTGAAGTTAGTTTTGGGGTAGAAATTCCTTGCCTCGCAGACTAGGTATCGGGTCAATACCGACATCTCCTCCTGTTTTGTAGCTTCCTTGCTTTATATGCACGTTTCAAAGGCTCAGGTTGAGGAGTTGGCTCAAGAGTTGTTTCTTCCTCATCGACTTTGAAGAAGATAAGGATTTTAAGTGAGGTTGGCTCATTATTGGGCTAGTTTTTGTTCAAATGCTTAAAGTGGTAGTAACCCAATAGTATTCTAGGGTAAGTCTCAAATATGGGACATGAATACTATTTCTTATCACTTGTATAATATGAATTGACATTCAACACACAAAATAATTCTTTACTCCAAATGAATTACAATCTTACATTATTGCATATTGTTTTAAACACTTTAGACCATACAAGCTCTTGATTTGTATAAATGACACATGCCACTTCACATCTAACATAATTGATTCCAAGCTCATAGTGATGTTATGATAACCCCAAGCCACCACTATAACCTTGCATTCTTAATTCTAGCTTGGAACAAGGATATGCACAGTTTTATATATTTACAGCTCCCACCTCCCCTACATTATACACAAGCTCTATAGATTTTCAAAGTTAGTTTGCACTGTTTTGGTGAATCAGTTTCAACATACTATGCAATATACTTTGCACTAAATTTTTTGACTATTGGCTTGTACTTTACCATAGTACAACAATCATTTAGCAATTTTTACTCTTTTGGCTAAAAAAAATATAATGAATTGTTATTACATACACTCATCAATTTAGTGTGTGATGAATGTTATCTTATAATCTCTAGAATAGAAAACTATAAAGGTACAGGAAAAAGTACTTAGAAATGATTGAAGAACTTTGGTCATTTATACACAAATTATTTGACATTGTTTAAGCTACTAAACAATAATCTACCAATCTTTAGAGGTAGACACAAGTGCTTACAAATGAGCAAAGTGAAACTTTAGACATTTTTACTTACAATTATACATAGTTAAAGAAGACATACTTGCAAGTAGATATTGAATTTTTTTTTACTTGTAGAACTTAGATAGAATAAATTACAAAGAATATATTTCAAATCCAATCAAATTTGACTGTGATAGAATATATTAAATTGTTTCCTCACATGGAATGCATATTAAGTAGAGATAAATAAAAAAATAAAGAACTTGTTGAAAAAAAACAACAAGCCAAAGGAGAAGGTCCATAAGATAAAAGAATGCGAAATATTTAACAAACAAAATTTCAACCAACTAAGAAAAAATGTCTACAAGCTATTCACAACATTTGCTGCATGAAAGAAGAATGCGATCAAGTATGCAAGCATCAAGAATTCGCAGTAGCCACTCCACAAATCTTTTAGGAAAGAAAAATATGGTTTCAAGGTTTACAACGATAATGATTGCGTGCGAGTAGCCAATTTTTTTTGAACCTTCGGTTGAATCTAGAGAGACATTATGCTATCTAGATTTGAACCATGGCTGCAAAAAAAATGGGAAATTCATGCAATCACCAACCTTGTAAACTTTAAGTTCATATTTTCTCTTCTTAAAAAGTTACGCAGTAGCTTCTACATACTCTTGCCACTTACACACTTGATCACATCCTTCTTCCATTGTAGCAAATCCTATACACAACTCTTGCAACTTATATTTGGTTTGGTTCTGATTTTGTTCACTCAAATTTTCCCATTGTCTACTCTTGTGGAGTATCTCCTATAGTTTATTGTTTATTTCAACAATTTTTTTGTTTTCTGATTTAGCTCTCCTTGATACAACTTTCATGCCATGAAACAATTTAAAACATTCATCAAAGCTAGCCTTGACTAGAATTTGAATATATTTTTTGAAACTTATTTTGAATGAAACTCTCCTACAAATGTTTATTGTCTTCATCTACAGGTATGTCCTCTTTATCCACATCTTTACAATTAAAAAAAATCATCGATCAAAGAAACCATCATTTTTTATCACTTAACACTCTACTAAAACATAACTCTAAGAAATAAAAATTCCCAGAGTTCCTCTTCGCTTATTTTCAAGCCCCTTTCTCCGCACCTTTCTAGCCTACCTTTTCAGAGATTGCAAAATTACACTGACCATACACTATATTCATCAATGCATCTAATAACAACAAATTAATTTTTTTTACAGAAAAGAGTAAAAACTCTCAAATGATTGCTCTACTATCCTAAAGTACAAGCCAATAACACATTTAATACCAAATATCATAATATGCTCAATCTGACACACCAAAACAATCCAAAATGACTTTGAAAATCCATAGACATCGCCTGCAATCTTGGGGAAACAAGAGCTGTAAACATAGAAACTGTACCCAACATCCTTACCAGCTACAATTATGTAGAAGATAAGGCACAGTGAACTTCCTACCACTCACTTCAAAAAGAAGATTACAATACTTATGTCACCGCACTCTCTGTTAAAGCACTTATCTCAATCAAGTTTCCTCATCCTCATTCAAAACTTGTCTCAGAAGCCAAGAAACCAGAACAACTTCTTTCCAATTCCACCCACTCTAAACTTGAAGGAAAATGATTATTTACTCTGTAAGTAGATAGCTCCACACACCAGGATTTAGAATATCCCCAATAACACGACACCATCATATTATTCCTCATTTACCTTGCGAAATGAAAATGCTAATCAAAACTCAAAGAATTGCACTCAATAGCAAAGCCTTCTACTATCATTTTTTTGCGCTAACCGAGAAACCAAATTTAATCTTGTCAAAGCCACTTGGACATACAATGTTTATTTTAAACGACACCTGGCTACATGAAACCATACCTCAACCTAACAAGCAACCCAATCCTTGGCTACATGTAGACCATACCTCAAGCTAACAAGCAACCCACTCAAACAATATGAAATCTACCATAAATCTTATTTCAACTCATAACTGCATCCATGGCATCATCGTCCACAACAGGGCATGCAGTTTTTCAATATTGAGTTATCAGATAACCCTAGCAACTGTGTATAGCTTCTACATATTGGCTTCTATGGTTTTGTGTGCCCACCCACATAGTGACATTAAATAAAACAAAAGGTCAATTATACATACATCCAATTGTTATGGTTTTTTATGCTTATCTATAACAAAGAATGGCCAATCAAAATAGTCACTTGCAAGTTTCTACATTAATCAAAGTCTAAATAATTACCACAACCTACTAAAAACAATTAAATACTATCCTTCAGCTTCCCTTATACAGTTCACAAAAACATCCCTTGCAAACTTAAAGAGGACATACTTGCAAGTAGATGTAGTTGAAAAAAAATTTACTTGTAGAACTTGATAGAATAAATTACAAAGAATTTATTCCAAATCTAATCAAATTTGACTATGATAGAATATATTAAATTGTTTCCTCACATGGAAGGAATATTAAGTAGAGATAAATCAAAAAATAAGGAACTAGCTAAAAGAAACAACAAGCCAAAGGAGAAGGTCCATAAGATAAAAGAATGAGAAATATTTAACAAACAAACTTTCAACCAATTAAGAAACAATTTCTACAAGCTATGCACAAAATTTGCTGCAATGAAAGAAGAATGCGATCAAGTAGGCAAGCATCAAGAGTTCACAATAGTCACTCAACAATTCTTTTAAGAAGGAAAAATATGGTTTCAAGGTTTGCAACGATAATGATTGCGTGCGAGCAACCAATTTTTTTTCGAACCTTTGGTTGAATCTAGAGAGACATTATGCTATCTAGATTCGAACCATGGTTGCAAGAAAATTGGGAAACTCATCCAATCATCAACATTGTAAACTTTAATTTCATATTTTCTTTTCTTAAAAAGTTACGCAATAGCTTGTACATACTCTTGCCACTTACACATTTGATCACATCCTTCTTTCATTGTAGCAAATCCTATACACAACTCTTGTAGCTTGTTTTTGGTTTGGTTCTGATTTTGTTCGCTCAAATTTTCTCACGGTCTACTCTTGTGGAGTATCTCCTATAGTTTATTGTTTTTTTCAACCAATTCTCTATTTCCTGATTTAGCTCTCCTTGATACAACTTTCATGCCATGAAACAATTTAAAACATTCATCAAATCCAACCTTGACTAGATTTTGAATATATTTTTTGAAATTTATTTCGAATGAAACTCTACTACAAGTGTTTATTGTCTTCACCTGCAAGTATGTCCTCTTTATCCACATCTTTACAATAAAAAAAAAACATCAATCAAAGAAACCATCATTTTTTATCACTTAACACTCTACTAAAACATAACTCTAAGAACTGAAAATGCCCAAAGTTCCTCTTCGCTTATTTTCAAGCCCCTTTCTCTGCAACCTTTGTAGCCTACTACTTCAAAGATTGCAAAATTACACTCACCAAACACTAAATTCATCAATGCATCTAATAACAACACATTAAATTTTTTTACAGAAAAGAGTAAAAACTCTCAAATGATTGCTCTACTATCCTAAAGTACAAGCCAATAGTTAACACATTTAATACCAAATAACATAACATGCTCAATCTGACACACCACAATAGTCTAAAATGACTTAGAAAATCCATAGACATCACTTGCAATCTTGGGGAAACAAGATCTATAGACATAGAAACTGTACCCATCCTCATTACCAACTACAATTATGCAGAAAATAAGGCAAAGTGAACTTCCTACCATTCACTTCAAGAAGAAGATTATAATACTTGTGTCACCGCACTCTCTGTCAAAGCACTTATCTCAATCAAGTTTCCTCATCCTTGTTCAAAACTTGTCTCAGAAGCCAAGAAACTAGAACAACTTCTTTCCAATTCCACCTACTCTAAACTTGAAGGAAAATGATTCTTTACTCTATAAGTAGATAGCTCCACACACCAGAATTTAGAATATCCCCAATAACACAACACCATCATCTTATTCCTCATTTACCTTGCAAAATGAATATGCTAATCAAAACTCAAAGAATTGCACTCAATAGAAAAGCCTTCTACTATCCCTTTTTTGTGCTAACCAAGAAACCTAATTTAATCCTGTCAAAGCCACTTGGACATACAATGTTTATTTTAAACGACACTTGGCTACATGTAGATCATACCTCAAGCTAACAAGCAACCCACTCCTTGGCTACATGTAGACCATACCTCAAGCTAACAAGCAATCCACTCAAATAATATGAAATCTACCACAAATCTTATTTTGACTCATAATTGCATCCATGACATCATCGTCTACAGCAGGACATGCAATTTTTCAATGTCAAGTTATCAAATAACCCTAGTAATTGTGTATAGCTTCTACATACTAGCTTCTATAGTTTTGTGTGCCCACCCACATAGTGCCATTAAAATAAAACAAAAGGTCAATTATACATACATCCAATTGTTATGGTTTTCTATGCTTATCTATAATAGAGAATATCCAATCAAAATAATCATTTGCAAGTTTCTACATTAATCAAAGTCTAAATAATTACCACAACCTACTAAAAACAATTAAATATTGTCCTTCAACTTACCTTATACGGTTCACAAAAACATCCCTTGCAAACTAGGTATGCTTACTCCAAATTAGGCGAATACACTGCTTACACCAATATACTTACAAAAAACTATACAATCCACTATCACATGTCTCCACTACACAAGATAATTAAAAATAAGAAACCACCAAAAGGCTTCATTCCACCAAAAACAATTTTAGTCTTAAAATATGTTCCATAATCAAAGTATAATGAAGCAAAGTTTAAGAAAAAAATAATTTTGCCAAAACCAACCTTAGGAACCCTCCAACCCAAAACAATACTACAATTTTATGTCCTAGTTCCTATACATTTGAAACATTCAAATAAAAAAATTTCCATTACAAAGATCTAGACCCAAAACACAAGTCCCCAAACCAATAATTAGAAAAGACATATAATCTAATTTTACAGACTCCAACATTAAATAAGCCTACCGTGCAAAAAATATGATATGATTAAATTAATATAGTCATAAATTTTATTCGACATATACATGTCGATCTATATAATATTATATATCACCTACATTTATATAATAACAATATTATATTATTAATTCTAAATAATAATAATCATCAACTCTATCATTATATATAATCTTCATTGCCAAAATTTAAAATTATTCTCATCAACCATCTCTTCGCCAGTCGCGCAATGCACAAAACCTAACAAAACTATTATTCTCAAAATCTTGCACTATGCAGACATGTAGCAAAGAGAATCCACCTATGTTTTCCCAAACATAAAAGCTCCCAATCTTATTTATTATTCATTCATAATAAATGTACAATATATCGTGAATAGAAATATTAATTAAATTATTATATATAATAATAAAATACATATACTCAATACTTTGTAAAATATTTCATTTGATTAACTCATCACCAGATGGTTAAGACTTTGCCACATTGCATCATCCCGCATTCCCACCGTCAACCAAGGTCCACATACACAACTACCACGGGATTGTGGGGAACGGTCAAGATGCTGCCACATGACACAATAACGACCTTTAGATCACAAGCCTGCCATCTACCTTTACAAGGAACCACCCACTCCACACACGTGGCACCTTCCTGCTTCCCCACACCAACATTTCAATGAATATTTTAATATATGTAGGCTTGCGGGCCCAAATCAAAATACTGAAAATGTATGTAATATGGGGCCAAAATAATCCTATTTACATTGAAATCTCTTGATCTACCACCACCTTGAGAAGCTCAAACCTACCATGCACTTAAAAATCTCACATATTTTTAATCCAAACTAAAGAAATAATGCCTACCACTCAAAAAATATAACACACCATTGGTGGAAACAACACCTACAAACACCCTTTTTAACCACTTTACATAAATACCTCATAATCATTATACATACTTAAAAAATATTGTAAAACATACTAAACAACCCTCATGTAGTACAAAAAACAACAAACGTTGGAATAAATTATTACTAAAAAACCACTTGATACTGCACAACACAACTAAAAAAAACTTTTTAATTGTTCAAAAGTACATGCCTCTCTCGAACTACGTGAAGGTTGCAAAAATGACTCAAACATTCACAACTAATCACGTCCTTAATAAATGCCCTTTAAAAAATGTTTCGTTAAAAAATTTGCATCATTGCCCCTCAAAACATAACCAAACCCACAAATTTCACTCCCACAAAATAATTCGCCAACATCATTCGCTAAAAGGTACACAGATTATTCGCCCCGTTAAGCGATTTGGAAAACAATAGTTCTTTCTATCAACATGTACTAAAAAGAACATAGACCTAAAAGTATTTCTCTTCGTGGAGGGAGCTCTCCTCTTATGAATTACAAGCTTATCTCTCTCAAACCCTAAGTAGAATTGGGCATAGGAGAAATAACATGTAAATGAAATTATGTTTTTAGATTCCTTAATAATTAGGGTTACTAACTATGATTAAGAAAATAAAATAATATTTATTAAGAGAATTTACTCTAGTGTACCATGGTTTATGTGAACCTAGGAAATTAATTTAATAGATGTAATTAGAGGGGGAAATCTTAAAATTTGAACAAACTTAATATTATTTCATTCATCCCAATGTTAGTTGTGTGATAACTAAGGGATGGAATTAAGAATGAGTTGTTGAAATTTGTTTGGAATATTATAAGCATTAAATTTGGGAATTTAAATTATTTGGAAGTTTTTTAGTCAAAATTATTTAATTTATTATAAAGTTAAAGTTAGACAACTCAAGTTGAATATTTGTTAATGCAATCAATTTTAGTGATTTAGTTTTTATTAGGTAATAGGTCTCATCTTAGAGACTTGACCTCTATCATTACACATAGAAAACATAAAAGGGATTATCCTTAGGAGGTCTTCCCATAAGGTATCTTACATGAAGGTACCTAACCCTATTAGGTTAGCCTCCATCATAGGGTGTGTAGAATGGTTTCTACCACATCCACTTTCACTATTTCCCTTCTTCACATTTAGGATGGCATGCTTACAATGATGTTGCACATGACATGAAATTTAATCAAGTGTGCACATTAGTATATCATATGGAGCATGAGATAAGGTGAAAATTTAGTGTATCCTTAGTTGGTCTTCCCATTAGTATATCATTTTTTAAGGTTTTCTATGTGATATACTAATGTCCACACTTGATTCTAATATGTGTTCTATATGTGTAAGTCATGAGGAAGTATAGATCCATACTTCACTCATGTAGATCTATCATGAAAGATCAAGGTGGCTTCGAGTAAGCAGTGGAAGAATACAAAAGATAAATAAAAAAGAAAAGACTTAACTAACAAAACATATGTTAGCCATCATATCTCTTGCCAAAGAGATTGTAATTGTTATGCTAGGTTGTACCTATTGTAGAAAAGATATATCCATTAAGGCATTGACTGGGATGATGAATTAAATGATTTAGGCAATAGGTATTAGGTAGTGGGGTGTTTCAATAATGATCCTAGCTTGCAATTTGTCATGAATGTTCTAGGTTTCGATTACTATGTCATTTATTTTGCTTATTTTGTCAAAGATGATTATGATTATGATTTTATTATGGGTGATGATTTTATTATGGATGGGAAAATTTATGGATGGTCTAGGATGATTTTCTTAAAATATTTTCATTTTATATCATGAATAGATATATCTATACCACACTCCAAAAGATGAAGGAAATATAATTATCTTTGATAGAAGAAATTAGAGACATGTGTAGTGATAAAGGACATTAGACCATCCCACCAAGTGAAAAGAGTATTTAGAAGCTAATAGAATGAATGATAAGGTAGAAACCCTAACAAAATAATTGTGTTATGCCTCTAGTAAAACTAGAAAAACTAAAGAAGAAGAGGATCCATATAACTTAGAAGTAGTTGAGGAAAGAGAAAAGAATGTGCTAGAAAATGAATATTTTAATGAAACTTTAAGGAAAAGGTAAGATAACGTAGCCACACAAGAGAACCCCAAACTAACCAAATTGGAGATTACCAAGATGAAAGAAAGTTACAAAGGTATTAAAAGAGTATGAAAAATTATTTCCTTGGAATTTCACTGATATAAAGGGTATCAAGGAAGAAGTAGGAACAATGTAAATAAAATTAAGAGAATGAGCAAAACCATAAAGGAAAAGAATACATATACTTAATCCCAATGTAAAGACTAGAGAGAGGGATGAATTGGATAAGATGTTACTTGGTGGCATTACAAAACCAATAGAAGATGTAGACTAGATAAGCCCTATGGTGGTATAACATAAGAAAACTAGTGAAATAAGAGTATGTATTGATTTTAGAGAAATAAATAAGGCTTGCATGCATGATCCCTTTCCAACCCTATTAGAGAATAATTTTTGGAATGAGTAGTAGGAAGGAAAATTTAATCATATATAAATGGATTCTCATGATGCCATCAAGTAAGAATTTATAAACAATATTAACCTAAGATCATATTTATGACTAGGTGAGGGCCATTCATGTATACTATTATGCCTTTTTTTAAAATAATAAAAGTATGGTATTTATTAGAATCATGATCAATGCATTTAAGAACTTCAATCACAATTTCCTAAGATAAAATATTATGCCTCGACTAATGCTAGAATAGTGTAGAATCCTACAAGTATCATTAAATTTAAATAAATGCACATTTGTGGCACCTTCCCAAACAATTTTAGGACATGTCATATGCAAGGAAGGTTTAATGTTGGATTCATTAAATTAGCTAGTCATAAATAGTCTAACCCCAAAAATAGTAATAAAAGTAAAGACATTTTTTGGACACATAGGTTATAAAAATAATCATTGAACTGATAAAAGAAATCCTAAAAAGGAAAACAAAAACAACTTCTAATAGATAGACCAATACCAAAGAGCCTTTGATACATTAAAAAATAGAATAGGGGAAGCCTTGAGCTTAGTCTCCAAGACTAGAATGTTCCTTTCCATGTACATGTGGATTCTTCAAGAATCACAATTGGGCCATTTTTAGCACAACCTAGAGGAAATGAGGGTCACCCAATCATGTACGCCAAATATACAATATGACAAGTTGAGATAAATTACACTATAATAGAAAGATAAATATCAAAAACTTAGACACCACCTTCTAGAAAATTCATATTTATTCTTTACAAATCATGAGTCACTTAAGTATTTAATAAACATATTAGTAACACAAAGAAGAATTTGTAGATGATTACTTGTATTTCTAGAATTTGATTTCAAAATCATGCAACATGGGAAATCTAACCAATGAATAGACTAGTTGTCTAGGATTAACATTGGGGAAGAACCATAAGAAGTAGAGGAAGAGTTACTTAGTGCAAGTTTGTTTAGAATAAATGTGTTACTAGAGGAACTTATAAACATAGCACGACCACTATCTATAGGACAATTAAAAGAGAAAAACTCCAAAAATGAAAGACATTATTACAAAAATATTTACCATAAGATACATGTCATAAATAGGGATGAGATTATAAAAAAGAGTTGTGTTAGAACATGAAATAAATAATGTCCAATGAGAATCTCATGAAGGGATATTTAGAGAACACAACTCAAGATAAGATATCAAAAGGAAAGTAAGGCTAGTAGGATTATGGTGGCCTACACTTTTAAAGTATTAAAAAAAATACACAAGTCTATTAGTGTTTGTAGCTTCGGAAGATATTTTCCTAATTAAAATTAAATAAATATTTTCCAAGGCAGGTCGACCTTGAGTTACAAATGATATTTTCTATTCTTCTCTAAGAGGCCGACCTAGATAAGAAAGTCACCTAGACTTGTATATAAGCAAAGTGAAGATCATTCATTTCATCATCAATTCATTCTTATTCCAATTCGCACCTTCAAGAAGAAGTTCACATTTTAGCAGCAGATCACCATCTTTAGAAGCATATCAGATTGCAAGGAGTTTTATATTTAGTTGTATGAAGAAGAGATTCTCATCATTTATTGTATCAAGTTCACCCTTGAGAAGGGTCTGATTATAAAGTAGATTTCTGCTCTTATTCATTCTATATATAAGAGAGATTATTTCTTGTTGGGTTTTTCTCCCTCGAGTAGGAGGGTTTTCCTAGTGTATCTTGTTGTGTTTTTGTCTCATGTGTTGCATTTTTTTTCCTTCTTATTTCATTTCTGATCCTAAAACTAACATGGTATCAAAGCCGGTTTAAGACAAGACCTGATCAGATTTGTGTAAGCAGTAAAAGTCGCATCCTTGGAGATATTCGCCTCCCTCTCACCCATCCAGAAAAATTAACAAAGAAGGAAAATTTAGTTGTTGTCTTCTCTAAGTTACAGATCATTCCAGCTGCTTGAAGACAAATCCAACATGGAATTTACATGACCTAAGAAAGGTTGAAGGTGTCACTAGTATAGCTGCTAAGTTGTGGTTTTGTAAGAGTGGAAAATACAATCAACGTATATTGTGACTGGCTTGATTTATGACTAAAAACCATATATGTCCCAAGGATCACGACATATAGAATGAAGTAATGAATTATAAGTTGGAATCACAATTTTAATTTCATGTTATATGAATTTTCTTGCTGAACCATTTCTCATAAGGGAAGTCATGAATATTCAAGGTGCAGGTAAGGACAAGAGTTTGACATAAGAAAAATTGTGGGAGAACAATGAAATATGTCGTCAAGAGTATTTGATGCCATCTATTGAATATTATAATTCAGACCATTAATCACAAAAATTATATAAATCGCGTCATGGAGTTCCTATCGCCACCTTCACCTGTCGGGAGCTGCTTGATGTAGCAAGTGCGATTTATTAATATTCGAGAAAGGAAAATCGTGGTCTTCATTGAAGGAATCGAGAGAGATATAAACCATCGTTGAAGATTATTGCATTGCTTTGTCGGGAGCTGCTAGTCAATAAGACAAAGAAGTGGCAATCTATTAAAGTAGTTGCCACTTAATATTGAATTCAGGACCAAGGAAGATTGGAGACTATGTTCTGAATCCCTGTTGCCATCATGTCAACAACTAAGCCGCCAAGTCTTGGAAAATCGTGGAGCTTCAGGAGAAGTCTGATAGCAATCGTTGCTGAAAAGGAAATTGAGGAAATTGGTAATTGTTGGGTCATATATTTCAATTGGTTCGGGTCCTTTAATAGATGCGAGTAAGAGATATACATATATGTTGTAACCTCCTTTCGCAAGCCGTGGGTCTTCACTTTAGGGTGCCTGAAACTTGGAGCCGTGATTATTAAAGGAGATCATGGTAATTGAATTGCTCATGTCCATCACGATTACTGGGACTTCCTAAGTGTAGCTCGATGTCATACATCATCAATGGTTGGGCATTTTACCCAGGCCAGATTGAGAAGCATAAGGATGATGAGAGATTGCATAAGGAATTCAAGGGGAGAAAGAGCTTGAAGCATCCTGTGAGGAAGTCATGTTGACTGAAGAAATGAACAACATGGAGACATTGCTTGCAGCCTTGGGCCTGAGCTAGTAGTGCATAACTCTCTTGATTCTTCACTCGAGGGCACAAGGTTGGGTCAGCCTTGGATGGAGAATATGAGATCAGTTTCTTCAAAGAGGAGGAAATGGCATTAAGAGGGAATCAAATTATGAGAATTCAAGACTCAAGTTCAGATCATGTCCAAGAAGAGAACACAGGTCCTAAGTCCCATCAGTGGAGGGGACTTCACTTCCAGATGATTTATTTGCAATAAATCTCTGAGGTAGGGATCAAGAGGGAGTTTTGTGACTCACTGAGAAGAAGTGAAGGTGTTAGCTAAGTGGGTTGTAGTGTTTGGAAGACCTCTTCAACTGCAGAGAACAAAATTGCACAAGACAGTCAATTTGGATTTGACATTGGTAGCTCTACAAACCTATTCAAAATAGGGTAATCTAGGATGAGGTCGAGAAGGACAGTCTTGAACTATTGCAAGTTAGTAGTGCCAAAGGTGTGCAATAGAAACCATTTCTCTAAGACAAGCGTTTCAAGTAATCTTGGACGAGGAGGTCAGAAGGTTGATGCAAGTACTTGGAGCTTCAGAGGGAGTCACATCATCATGAAGATTTGTTGTAATGTATATTTCTCTGAGACGGAGAAATATGAGGTGAAAGCCCTTGTGGTATATATTTCTCTGAGATGGAGAAATATGAGGTTAAAGCCCTTGTAGTGTATATTTCTCTGAGACAGAGAAATATGAGGTGAAAGCCCTTGTAGTGTATATTTCTCTGAGATGAAGAAATATGAAGTGAAAGCCCTTGTAGTGTATATTTCTCTAAGATGGAGAAATATGAGGTGAAAGCCCTTGTAGTGTATATTTCTCTGAGATGGAGAAATATGAGATGAAAGCCCTTGTAGCATATATTTCTCTGAGATAGAGAAATTAAGGTGCGAGCCCTTGCTCATCTCTGAGACTAAGATGAGACGTCATGTTGAGAGACTTCATGACGACATCATGTTGAGAGACTCCGTGATGAACCTTTTGTACTTGTGTTTTTCCACACATGGGAGTAGCCATGGTGGACATCATGTTGAGAGACTCCATGATGACATCACGTTGAGAGACTCCATGATGGACACTTGTACGTGTGTTTCTTTCCACACATGGAAGTAGCCATGGTGGACGTCATGTTGAGATACTCCATGATGACATCACATTGAGAGACTCCATGATGAATTTTTTTTTGGGTGTAACCATTGTGGGTATCAAGTTGAGAGACTCCATGACAAGGTTATTTGGAAAATACCTCCCTAGCTAAGAGGGAGTGTTAATGTTTGTAGCTTTGGGAGATATTTTCCTAATTAAAATTAAATAAATATTTTCCAAGGAAAGTCGACCTTGAGCTATAAATGATATTTATTATTTTCTATTCTTCTCTAAGAGGCCAACCTAGATAAGAAAGTCACCTAGACTTGTATATAAGCAAAGTGAAGATCATTCATTTCATCATCAATTCATTCTTATTCCAATTCACACCTTCAAGAAGAAGTTCACATTTTAGTAGCAAATCACCATGTTTAGAAGCAAATCAGATTGCAAGGAGTTTTATATTCAGTTGTATCAAGAAGAGATTCTCATCATTTATTGTATCAATTTTTCCCTTGAGAAGGGTCTGATTGTAAAGAAGATTTCTACTCTTATTCGTTCTATATATAAGAGAGATTATTTCTTGTTGTGTTTTTCTCCCTCGAGTAAGAGGGTTTTCCCAGGGTATCTTGTTGTGTTCTTTGTCTCATGTGTTGCTTTTTTTTTTTTGCTTTTTTTATTTCTGATCCTGAAATTAACAAAGTCAATGTGTTATTTTACAAAAGGGTAGGGAAACCTACCACAAGAGATGAAAAGATTTTGCAGTCAATGATAGCACACACCCCATTTGAGAAATGGGAAACTTACTTTGTTAGACCCATTGACCCCCTAATGAATAAGTAAAAATAAGGTTCATTATAGTAGGAATTCTATATCTTACAAAATGGGAAGAACATAAAGAAAAAAAAGAATATACTAGTTGGGATATTACAAAGTTCATTTACCAGAATATGATGACATTATTTTGATTTGATTTTCCTCTCAATATAACTTATGATCAAAGAAAATATTTTGTCAATAAATTAATTATGGAGCTACTAAACACCTTCATGATCACACACAATAGAAGTAGACCCTACCACCCTCAAGAAAATGGATTAAGAAAGGAACTAAAAAAAATTATAGGCACCACACATACCAAAATGTGTAACAATAATACCACTTATTAGGACATTAAGTTGCCGACAATATTATGGGTTTAAAGAATAAGATAGTAGCTATATTTTCCCTTTCAAATTAGAATATATAATTGATGTGGCACTGCCCATCCAATACATTATACCAAACTTAATGTTAACTAGTAAATTAAGGTTGAATGAAGAAATATATTTACAAGAAAAACTAATGGAATTAGAAAAATTAGATTAAAAAATATATTTACCATGGTTTAGAGATGAAAAAATTCTTGGAATGATGAAAATTGCAAGCATAATACTTTTCAAATTGGTGATATAGTTATTCTATGTGATAGAAAATTTAAAAACAATGGAAATTGTAGATGTTATGGTTAAGACCTTATAAAATTATCAAAATAATTAATTTTGGAACTTTCAAACTAGAAATACTTCAAAAAAACTAATAAATGAATATTTAATGATACACAAATTATCATGATGGAATGTAAGAATGATAAAAAGACAAAAAATATCATATTTTATATCATATTATAATTTAAACATAAACAAGAACAATCTAATGAAAAGACTCATATAAAAAATAATAAATGCACAACACAAAAAACCTATAAATCCAATACATTAGCATTGTTGCAGTCTTTGTGTTTATTCAAAGACAAATAAATCCAACACATGATGAAGAAAAAAATTAGTTTTAGAAAAAAATGCTTATAAGTGTGCATCATAGAGAAAGAAGTTAGAATAGAGTTCGAGAGATAACTATTAGAAAGGAGGAGGACAAAAAGAAAGAATAACTGCAATAATGGCTACTCCAATCCTTATCAATGCTATACAAAACCCACAACCAAAAACAAGAAATATCCAAGGAAAAATAAAAATAAAACTTACATTAATTGCTCCCTGGCTGTGTCGTGATCTTAGGCCTGTGACTATTTTGTTTTCAGCTTGCAAGTTGTTGATGTATTCAATGTTAGTCGCTACCTTCCAACCTAGATTGATTTCAATTAAATCATAGCCTTACAACTATTTAATTGAAGAAATCGTCTTCATGAAAGAAGTCGACATTCATTGATGATTAACAAGTATTCAAGAGTCACGTGTTCTTATGAAGGTGATATTTGATCCAAGGCCGACATTATGAAGAGACACAAATTATTAATGAAGCCGACCTTTCTTGTATGAGCACAATTTCTTTGAAGAGGCACATCTCTCTATGCTAGAGCCGACTTGTTATTTTGGAGAGTCACGTCTCACTTCCCTTTTGTATTTATAGTCACTGCCTCTCTCATTGATGATGATCTATTCATTCATCATATTATTCTTGTCAAGTTCGTGTTCTTACAAAGTGCAAATTCTTCATTAAGGCAGTTCGATAGAGGCTGAGTTTTCTCCAGCATATTGTCTCTTATATTGTTGTGTTGCATCATTTATTGGTGCTTGTATTTGGGCTTGAAATTCAGCCTCTTGTAAGGAGATCATCATTGTAATAATTCAATATATAAGTGATATATTGTTGTTGGGTTTTCCCAGGGTATCTGTTGTGTTATTGTGTCTGATTTGAATTAATTTTCTATGCATTAATCTGATCACTAAATTTAACATGGTATCAGAGTGGGTTTGAGGAGATCGTGATCAGATTTGTCCAGCGATACTCTACTCTCTTATTTATATTTCTTTGTCTATCTATACCTTAGTCAAGATGGTGAATGGGCTTAAGATTGAGGATAAACTCGAGGGAGCATCCAACTTCACATCAGGGAGATTCAAGATCATGCTTACCTTGCAAGAGAATGACTTGGGTGAGTTTTTGGAGTCTAGTGTTCCTGAACCTGATGAGGAAGAAGAAAAGTTGCAGTGGAAGAAGAAAGATATCAAGGCAATGAAAATGTTGGTTGATTCTGTTAAGGATCATATCATTCCTATTATCTCTAAGTTGAAGACGACAAGAGAAATGTTTAAAACATTGGAAGAAATGTACGAAATCAACAATACCAGCTGGGCACTTGCACTAAAGCAACAACTACACCATGTGAAGATGGTGAAAGGAGAATAAGTGATTGCATACTTCATGAGGATTTCAGATTTGAGAGATCAGCTCTCGACAATTGGCCATATGGTTGATGACAAAGACTTGACCATGCTTGCTCTCAATGGTCTTCCTTTGTCTTGGGAATCCTACATTCAAGGAATCAGTGCAAGATCAAAAATTCCTAAGTTTGATCGTCTAAGGGCAGATTGCATTCAAGAAGAATCAAGGTTGGTGGCTAGAGGCGTTGGTCAAAGTTCAAAGAATGAAGATATTCATGTTCTCGCCTCCCATGCTTCGAAGAAGAAATGAAAAGATAGAAATAAAGGTTTCTTCAAGAGGAATCGAGATAAGCGAAATGATGATGCCCCTGCCTTCAAGAAGAAGAGAGACATGTCCAAGATTCAATGCTTTAGGTGTGATAAGTTTGGCCACTTTGCTAAGCATTGTCCACCTAGACCTAAGCAACAAGCCACCATTGCAGTTGTTGATGATGCTTCTCTGTAGAAGGATTCATGTGAATACTTGTTCTATTCAGCATTGTCAAGCAATGTACCTATAGATACCAACAGTTGGTTGATCAACAGTGGTGCTTCTCGACACATCACTGGATTTAAGGAACACTTATCAAGTTTGGTGGAGAAAGATTCTTTCGAACAAGTCATTATCAGAGATGATGCTGGCTACTCCATGAAAGGGATTGGGACCTCTACTCTTCATTTGGATTCCAACATTACACTTCAGTTAAGGGATGTTCTTATGTTCCAAGAATCAAGCATAATCTCATCTCAATTTCAACTCTAGAAGATAAAGGATATCAAGTTGCCTTCTCCAAAGGAAAAGTAGTGTGTGGATGGAAAATTCCATTTTCAAGGATGCTCAAGCAATTGGTGTTAGACATGAAAGCCTCCATAGGCTATGTACGTGTCCACTACAGGCATAAGTTCATGATTCTTCAAGCTTATGTGATCTTTGGCATCAAAGATTGGCTCACCTACACTTTCGAGGCTTACCTATCATGGAGAAGATGGTCATGAGACTTCCTAAGTTCAATCAGGAGCATGAAGGAACCTACAAAGGATGTGCTATGGGTAAGAATTCAAAATCTCCATTCCATAATAGAGAAAGCAGATCTAAGTGTATTTTAAACCTTATTCATTCTGATTTATGTGTACCTATGTTTGTTCCTTCTTCGAGTGGTTTCTTGTATTATGTTCTTTTTATTGATGACCACTCTAGAAAGACTTGGATCTATTTTCTGAAATCTAAAGAGTCAGAGGAAGTGTCAGAAAGGTTCAAGGAGTTCAAAGCTCTAGTAGAGAATCTTTCCAGTAAAAGAATCAAGATCCTCAAATCTGATAATGGAGGAGAATACACCTCTGGTAGCTTTCAAAATTTCTATGTTGATGCTAGGATTAAGAAGGAGTTTTGTGTTCCCTATAATCCTCAACAAAATGGTGTTGCAGAGAGAAAGAACAGGACGATCGTGGAAGTAGCGAAAGCCATGATTCATGACCAGGATCTGCAAACCTTCTTATGGACAGAAGCTTCTAGGACTACAATATATGTTCAGAATAGAAGTCCTCACAAGGTCTTGGAGAATATGACTTCGGAAGAAGCCTTTATAGGGAAGAATCCTAAGGTTAGTCATTTGAGGATCTTTGGATGTCCTGTCTATGTTCATGTTCCAAAAGAAAAGAGAACTAAGTTGGAGCCTTTTGGAAAGAAGGGAATATTTGTGGGCTACAATGAGACATCAAAAGCCTATAGGATATATGTTCCAGGCCAGAAATTGATTGAAATCAATAGAGATGTCACATTCGAGGAAGATGTTGCATTTAGAAGATCCAAGGGAACTCATGTGGAGATTGACTATGATGAGTCTCCTCAGGATATGGAAGTTAACCATACTCTTGAGATTCAGAGGGAGACTTCAGAATCGAAGGAAGATGTTGATCTAGTTGAGCCCTTGGAACCTACTGATGGGCCTACCGATATAGTGATTAGAAGAAAGAGACCTCTTTGGGCTAGGCAAACTATGCAAGAGGCTAAAAGTTTCGCAGCTCCTAGAGGTACATTCAGAGAAAGTAAAAGGCCACATAAGTTCTCCAGTTATGTTGCCTTGATGAGTTAGATTATTGATTCTGAGCCTTCTAGTGTGGAGGAAGCTTCCAGTCAATAGGTTTGGAAAGATGCTATGTCAGAGGAGTACCAATCAATTCTCAAAAATGATGTTTGGGACATTGTTCCTAGACCCGAAGGAAAATATGTGGTATCTTTGAAATGGCTCTTCAGGATCAAGCATGTAGTTGATGGGAGCATTGAGAAGTACAAGGAAAGATTTTTGGCTCGTGGGTTTTCATAGAAAGAGGGAGTTGATTATGAAGAAACGTTTGCTCTTGTTGCTCCCTATACTTCTGTCAAGACTATCATTGCCATTGTTGCATCTAGAGGATGGAAGATTCATCAAATGGATGTGAAGACAACTTTTCTAAATGGTGTGATCGAGGAAGAAGTTTATATTGAGAAACTTGATGGGTTCAAGGTACATGGGAAGGAATCTCATGTTTTCAAGTTGAAGGCCTTGTATGGTCTTAAGCAGGCTCCTCATGCATGGTATGAAAGAATTGATCATTACCTGTCAAGTTTGGGCTTTTTGAAGAATGATGTTGACTCTAATCTGTACTTTAAGGTAATTGATGGTGAAGCATTGATTTTGGTTTTATAGGTTGATGATTTGATTCTTACTGGAGAAGAGCACTTAATCATCAAATGTAAGAAAGAGTTGGACTCTGAGTTTGAGATGAAAGACCTTGGGCTTATGCATTACTTCCTTGGCTTAGAAGTTTGACAGAAACCAGATGAGATGATTCTAAGTCAAGGTAAGTACACCATTGATATACTTAAGAGGTTTGGTATGATGGATTGCAAATGTATGTCTACACCTATGGAGACCAACCTATATAAATTGAAGGAGGCTGCAGCTAGTTTAGACTTGGTGGATCCTACAATGTACAGACAACTGATTGGGTCCTTGATGTATCTAGTTAACACTAGACCAGATATCTGTTATGCTGTGAGTGCACTTAGTCAGTTCATGTGTGAACCGAGACAAATACATCTTGTTGTAGCTAAACATATCCTGAGATACATGTGTGGCACAGTTGGATATGGATTGAGATATTCTTTAGATGTTGATTTGGAACTGCATGGTTATACTGATTCTGATGGGGTAGGGTGTGTCACAGATTGGAAGAGCACCTCTGGATGTTGCTTTAGTTTGGGATCTACTATGATTTCCTGGTGCAGCAGGAAGCAGTCATATGTAGCATTGAGTACAACAGAGGAAAAATATATTGCAGCTTGTATGGAAGCTTAGAAAGCAGTGTGGCTTTGTAAGCTCCTTGCAGGATTGTTTGGACAATCAATGGAGCCTACTATCATTCATTGCAATAACCAGAGTTGTGTGAATCTTTCTGTCAATCCTATGTTTCATGACAGAACCAAGCATGTTGAGATAAAATACCACTATATCAGAGATATGGTATTGAGGAAGGCTATACAGTTGAGGTATATCAGTACTGATGAGAAGATGACATACATTCTCACCAAGCCTCTCTCTAGAATAAAGTTTGTGTACTTTCAAGATAAGGTTGGTATGGTGGAGAATCCAACCTTAATTGAGAAAGAGTCTCAGTATCAGTGATCCTCTGTAATGTGTTCTTCTCAATGAGAGAAGTTCAAGGTGAAATCCCTTGATTAACGAGTTCTTCTATGTGAGAGAAGTTCGAGGTGAAATCCCTTGACTAATGAGTTCTTCTTTGTGAGAGAAGTTCGAGATGAAATCCCTTGATTAATGAGCTCTTCTCGATAAGAGAAGTTTGAGGTGAAATCCCTTGATTCCACCCTCTGAGAGAGTCATGGTGGATGTCATGTGTGTGACTCCATGACAACATCACGTGAGAGAGTCTGTGATGATTTTCTTGTACTTGTGTTTTCACCCTCTGGGAGAGCCATGGTGAAAGTCATGTTGAGGTGACAACATCACGTAAGTGATGAAAACTTGTACATACCATATATGGTTGTAGCCATTATGGTTGATATCATGTTAAGGTGATATCATATATCATGATGAGGTATTGTAATTTTCCACTTATGGTTGTAGCCATTGTGGTAGACATCACGTTGAGATGACATGTCTTGTGTAGCTGGAAGTACTCTCCCTAGCTGAGAGGGAGTGTTGATGTATTCAGCGTCAGTCGCTACCTTCTAGCCCAGATTGATTTCAATTAAATCATAGCCTTATGACTATTTAATTGGAGAAATCATCTTCATGAAATAAGGCGACATTCATTGATGATTAATAATTATTGAAGAGTCGCGTCTTCTTATGAAGGTGCTATTTGATCCAAGGCCGACATTATGAAGAGACAAAAATTATTAATGGAGTTGACCTTTCTTGTATTAGCGCGATTTCTTTGAAGAGGCACATCTCTCTATGTTGGAGCCGACTTGTTATTTTGGAGAGTCATGTCTCACTTCCCTTTTGTATTTATAGTCGCTGCCTCTCTCATTGATGATGATCTATTCATTCGTCATATTATTCTTGTCAAGTTCATATTCTTACAAAGTGCGAATTCTTCATTAAGGCAGTTCGATAGCGGCCGAGTTTTCTCCAACATATTGTCTCTTATATTGTTGTGTTGCATCATTTATTAGTGCTTGTATTTGGGCTTGAAATTCAGCCTCTTGTAAGGAGATCATCATTGTAATAATTCAATATATAAGTGATATATTGTTGTTGGGTTTTTCTCCCTCAAGAGGAGGGTTTTCCCAGGGTATCTGCTGTGTTATTGTGTCTGATTTGAATTAATTTTTTGTGCATTAATTTGATCATTAAATTTAACACAAGCAACACTCAAACACAAGGGATTTTAAGACATGAATTGACCCTGACAAATGAGTGAGCTCCATCCATATGTTAATGTGTGACTAGTGATGAATAGCAGGGCCACATGGCTTATACCTCTATCCTTCCACTTCATGCTTATCCATGAAACACAGTAAAAACAACAGATAAATCCAGCGAAGAAAACATCTTCAAACATGTAGACTCATGAAAGAGATTGTGCAAACAAACAAGAATAAAAGAAGAACAAAACCTGAAAGTCTTACTCTTTGTGGAGGGAGTTCTCCTCTTTTAAATTACAAGCTTATCTCTCTCAAACCCTAGGTAGAATTGGGAATAGGAGAAATAACATGTAAATGAAAATAGGTTTCTTTTGGATTCCTTAATAATTAGGGTTACTAACTATGATTAAGAAAATAAAATAATATTCATTAAGAGAATTTACTCTATTATACTATGGTTTATGTGAACCTAGGAAATTAATTTAATAGATATAATGAGAAGGGAAAATCTTAAAATTTGAAGAAACTTAATATTATTTCATTCATTTCAATGCTAGTGTTAGTTGTGAGATAAATAGGAGATGGAATTAAGAATGAGATGTTGAAATTTGTTTGGAACATTATAAGAATTAAATCTAGAAATTTAAATTATTTTGGAAGTTTCTTAATCAAAATTATTAAATTTGTTATAAAGTTAAAGTTAGACAAATCAGGTTGAATATTTGTTAATGTAATCAATTTTGTGATTTAGTTTTTATTATATAATAGTTATCGTCTTAGAGACTTGACCTCTATCATTACACAAAAAACTTAAAAGGGATGATCTTTAGGAGGTCTTCCCATAAGGTATCTTACATGAAGGTACCTAACCCTATTAGGTTAGCCTCCATCATGATGGTTTTTTTTTGGGTTTTTTGGTTTATTTGATATTTTTGGATTTTGAAATATTTAATGTTTTTTGGGTTTTTGGAATATTTGATGATTTGTTTGGTTTTTCTGAATATTTAATGTTTTTAGATTTTTGGAATATTTAATGTTTTTGGGATTTTTGGGATATCAATGTTTTTTGGTTGTTTGGAATATCTAATGTTTTTGGAGTTTTGGAATATTTAATGTTTTTGAGATTTTTGAAATATATAATGTCTTTGGTTTTTTTCAATTTTAAAGTAACAAGGATTTAATCCTATGATTAAGTTTAAAAAAATTATCCGTTAGGTGTAGGATCATTTTATTATGATACTAGGTGGGTTGGATAATGCTAGACATTGGTAAATTACCAAGCCATGCTAGGTGTATAAGCAAAATTATGATATGTAGGTGGACATGGATGAAATGTTGATGGAATAGATAAGAACATGATAGATGGTAAATGGTTTTTACTACACTTGGCACTTTTAAATAGGTTTTCACCATGGTACTGATCCAAAGTGCCATTGAAGTGGTTTTCAGTTTTCACTAAAGGACAATTTTTATCTTTACTTTTTTGTTTTTGGATTTTGATAAACATGATGCCTATAAATAATTTTTCACCATGATACTTTCACAAGGCACCATCGAAGTGGTTTTCACCATTGGATGGATTATTTCTCTTTACCTTTTTTCCTTGGTATACCTTGAGGGTTAAGCATGAAACTTCTTGAGGTGACTATTGTTGACGAGATCTTTTAAGGGCTCATCTTCAAGTTTTGAAAGTTGGTAAGCTCCTGACCCATAGTTCATTATGACGACAATTGGCCCCAACCAATTAGGTTCAAATTTTCCCTTGTTGTCTTGATCTAGTTGATTCTTTTGATTTTATTTGAGGACTAGATCACTTACTTCAAATTTTGGTTCTTGATCCTTTTGTTGTAACTACGATGAAGACAATTTTGGTAGGCATGTAAATGATTCGATACACTAAGATGTGTTTTGTCTAACAACTATAACTCATGTAACTTGGATATTTAGTACTCTTTTTTGTCAAAAAGATATTGCAGTGACACCCTTAAACAAGGGAGTTTAACCTCAATATGAAAGATTGCTTTGATGTCATAGACTAGGGAATATGGTGTAGCACCCGTAGGTGTTCAAATGCTAGTATAATAAGCTCATAAGGTGGGATTGAGTTGGATGTGCCAGTCACAACCAACATCATTAATTGTCTTCCTTAGGATCTTGATGGTTTTGTTAGATGCCTCAACTCGACTATTGCCCTGCGGGTAATACTATGTGGAAAAATGGTGTTGGATATGGAATAATGAGCAATTACTATGAACATCCTATTTTTTGAAGTGTGTATTGTTGTTTGTGATGATGGCATGGGGGACACCATACCAAATAGTTACATAGTTAAGGATGAACTTCACTATCTATTTACCGATGATGTAGGCTAATGTGATGGCTTCTATCCATTTTATAAAGTATTGTGGTGGTGATAATGAAATTATGGTTATTAGATGAGGTGGGAGTAATCTTCCCTATGAGGTTGAGTCTCCATTGTGAAAAGGGCCAAGGAGTAGTAATGGGTTGCAACTCTTGGGTTGGTGAGTGAATGAGATCTCCATGATGCTAACACTGTAGACATTTCTTCACAAACTAATATGCCTCTTGATCCATAGTAGGCTAATAGTGCCCCATTATTAATAGATTTTTAGATGTTAGAATTGTGAAAAAAAACAAACGTAGGATCAAACAACAAATTAAAACGCCTTCCATGTAAGAGAGCTATAAATAATAATCTTCTATATCCTCAACTAGAAAACTTACTGTTGACATTTTTGTCAAAGGTCATTAGGAAAGGATAAAGGGGGTTCTCACAAAAGTGAATGAAAAAATTTAAGATGAGAAAACAATAAGTTTTGGCCATAGTTGAGGGTTAATAATTCCAAGGAGGAAAAGGTCAAAAGTTACGTCAAAAGTTTTTGTTCTCTTTCAACACTTAATTAAAAGATTGGAGGGAAAAAAAATGAGGTTGTTTTTCTGTTATTCTTTCATTCATGTTGGAAGAGACACTCGAGGGTATCAGGTAAGTGCCATTAAAGGAGACTTAGAGAAACAAGGACACACAAGACAGATCTTGACCTACGTTGTAGGAAAAAATGAGGGAGTTTGGCACACAACTAAAGAGTTGAAGAAGTCCCAAATTCATTTATTTTTGTCCACATTGCAACAAAAGAAGACACCTCCACAATGAAATTTCAGTGTGGTGATCTTCTATACTGTGCCAGGTGTGTCTCCTTTTATTGAGGATTGATGTTGCTGAAGTTTTCTTTTAAACACAAGAGTTCACAAAGCAATGAAAGAGCACATGGTTGTGATCTTTAGTTAATTTTGTTTTGACAAGGAAAGTTACCTTGTTTATCTCTTCCAAGGTCCTCATGGTATAGGAAAGACTTCAATGGTTGGATTTTTTTGTGGGTGGAATAATTAGATAGGCTAGGAGGGTCTAGTCTCTACTCAAGAATGTTGTCTTAGCTCCATTTATCATTGACAAATGTCATATGCCAGTAATTTGCAATATGGACATCATTCTTGAAGTGTCTAGAGGAACCACCAGCTTCTGTTGCCTTCATACTTGTCACTTTTAGCCCAGATAAATTACTTAACACTATTGTTTCTAGGTGTCAAAAATATCTCAGAAGCCTAGAATGCTCTTATGATCTTTTTATCATCTACTGTTATGAGTTATGAGAAGGATTCCAAGCCTGGAGGTGATGAAGCACAACCAACCCAACTCCAGTTCATGAAGAGATATCATTAACATTTTTCCAAAATACCAATGGAAAGTCTACATAACCATTATTTCTCTTTGATGAAGGAAATAGTTTTTGCAAAGGAAAAAGGTCAATGCATTAAAGGTGAAAAGATGTAAGGACAGTTCAATCATCATTTTAGTGGGCTCAAGTATCATTACCATTTTGGCCCTTTAAATTCTCAGACCATCTATCTTAGTTGTGCATGGTTGGCACAAGATATGTCACAAGGCATGCAATAGTAGAGTACGTGGTTGTAGTGATAAGCTAATTCCTGTAAAACAAATTAGACAATACTAATTGCTACTATTTTAGTGTCTACCAAACAGTGTTGTTCCTCGGGTAATTGAGAATGGTGGTAAATTAACTTATTTCTATTTTATGGAACTCACTTTGTTCTCAAGGAAAAGGCCATGCAAGAGTTCAAATAAATGCACAACCATGAGTTGACAGTCTAAAAAGAAAAGTGCCAATAAAGAATGAGGATAGTCAATCCCTTGGTGAATAAGGAAACAAACTATGGATTAGATGAAAGAAAACAAAGGACAATCCTTTAAAAGATTAGAAATTTAAAGGATAGACATAAGAAGTCTAATGTTTCAATGGAAAAAAGATGTAAGAGTCAAATATAGCTTGTCAAAGGTGGTTGGGACAAGAGTATTATGTAGGATATTATGCTTCAATGTTGATGCATCAATGTTTTTTACAAAGGAGTGAGTGACTGTCAAAATCATGTCAAAGAGAACAATGATAAGATAAGGACAATGATCATGTAAGCCAAGAAAAGAACAATAGAGGATATCATGTTGCTGATGAAGAACACAAATATGGATGACATCTTTTCCAATGAAGAGGAGCAAACCTTAAGGGCATATGTTTACCATGAAGATGACAACATCAAGCCACCAAGAAGGCAGATTTGAAGCATATGTGGGTAAAGAGCAACCAAGTGGTCTTGAAACCTAAAGGGACAACACTATCACCTTGAATTCAAGGAAGGGCATGATAGCCCCAATCATGAAGGGACTGTTCTTGATGTTGCACATGAGCTAGACAATTATGGTTGCCCAACACCGACTATGAAGTACTAGCTTATTAGAGTAAGGGGACTAAATGAAGGTTGCCAATGGCTAGGAAAGGTTTGAAGATGTTCATTTTGTCATCTTTTGTGCTGTTATAAATGAATATGACCATAACATGATTTTGAACAAAGGTAAATAAACAAGGATGGGCAGATTTTTTACACAGATGATGGAAAGTATCTTAAGAGTTGTAAATGTTGCTATTTATTCAAGTAATGTTACATTCTTAGGACAATTTATAAAGCAAATGGTTCTTATAGACAAGTATTATCAAGCAAAGGAAATAATTCTACATGCTTACCAAAACCATAAAGCATTGATAATAGCAACAATTTTCATAGACAGTTTGGTTTCTATTTATTTCTTATGAAAATTTCTACATGGATGGTTTATGGCTGAGAACATGAATGGCTTAGATATCATGTTTTGTTCTATACTTTTCCACATCAAGGATTTCCAATGTCTTTGAGGGTCCCAAGACTTTAGATTCATCTTTACAATTACTCTTAATCATGGGTAGTCACAAAAATAGTGGGATAGGGAAATCTTGAAGAGTAATGAAAAATGATAAAGGTTCTAGATGCTTAGCATTATTCATGGGTTTCACTCTAGGCTTGTTCAGTTTGCTAAGAAGAGAGTAGCGATAGTTAAAAATTAGTGTTTCAAGGGAATTCAGGACAACCATGAATGAGGAGGACAGCTACATAATGATCCTCAACTAGAAAACTTACATAATGAAAAGCTTCCATGAACCTCAAACATCTATATAATGAAGGAGAGGGTTATAAGAGTAAAACCTAAATGATAAAGGGATTAGATCATGACAAGTGTCAACATCCCATGTGATGAGACATAATGATCTAATATTAGCTCACTCTAGTAACAAAAAAAAGAACCGCTAAGTTTTGCTTAAGTTCATAAGAAGAAATTAGTGTACTAATCAATTAAACATTAATTAATTATTATCTAATACATGAGTATTGTAACACCCCCTTAAGTTGAAACTTAGGAAGTATCTAAAACCCCTAAAAAGTGAATGCATAAAAAGAAAAGAATGTGTGATGGGTTCCAAAAAATAAGGCTTGATTAGGTACCCATGTACAAACAATATGATCTCTCGCAACTGGAGAAAAGAAGAAAATATCATGGGAAAAAATCATCTCCAAAAGAGAGAAAGGAGAATGCAGGACTAAGAATCCTTCAAAACAATGTCCCCAAAAGAATAGGAACATGTAGAACATTGTTGAAGCATGAAGAAGCTATAGAAAACTATCGAATGATGGCTACTATAGTGTCGAAATGAAGAACCTCCTCTAAAAAATATTATGATCAAGATCAAGAAGACAATAATCTACATGAATTCCCCCAACGACACTAGTCGAATCAGATGGAAAACAAAGGCAAAACATCTAGAAATTTAAGATACAAATGACACATGAATCTGCACGAGTGACCCCAACGACACTACTCAACAATGCAAGATGCAAGTCAAAAATGTATGTACCAATAGTTTGAAGAACACTGATCAAGTAAAAATAGGTGACCTCCATAAATAGGAATGCAAGAGTGTCCATATGGTAAATGATCCATATCACTGAAATGCATGGGTAACTAATCATTGTGTCTTCCTTGTGCATAGGAACAAAAATTGAATATGTAGCTCACTCCAAAATGAACAAGGAAGCATTAGCACCAATAGTAGAAACCCCCCCATAATGTGGAAAGGGAGAGCCAAGATAGGTCCACTAAAATTGTGTCTCACCAATAAGTGCATGTAGGAGAATAAAGAACATTTGAATGTGCATATGAAAGTACCTACAAATAAAAAGTGTGCAAACAAGGCACACACTCATGAGGAAAGAGTCATTAGGATTCAATGTTATCATGGAAGGAACATTCAATTGAAAAAGGTATGATGGAAAAACAAAAGGGCTACACAACCCTCTTGTGACACTTTATAACACAGTGTGAGTATAAAAGGCACAATAGGATGTGCAAAAACTCAAAAAAGCATGCACCAAAGTGACACTTTATCTCAATGCATCTATAGAAGGTAAATTACATGCAAAAGATGTCTACAATGCCCAAATAGGATAAATTACTAGAAATACATGTAGAACAACCTAAACAAGTCATCCCACATAAACAGAAAGTTTCCAAGAGCTAAAACGCCCAAGTAATTCACCAAAATCTAAAAACACAAAAAAAAAAGCTAAATAAAATACACCTGGAAAGAAATATGGAAAAATTACATGGATGGTTGTGAAGATCTTAGAAATATTGTTCCAACGTTGCTAAAATCATGAAAAACAGGTCAAAAGTTGTGATCTTGGGAGTAAAAACAACACTTTTGACTTTGACAAGTTGTAGGATGCACCAAACAAAAAATGGTGATGAGGACTTGAAGGGGACCCTTGGGCTGTTTGTACCTCTAATGTCATGCTGACAGCAGCATGATGACATCAAAATATTAAAGAAATATTCCTTGTGCCTAGACAAAAAAAAATCTAGTCCCTTGAAAAATCAAAATTGTTGAAATATCGCTTTATAGATTTGCTAAAAAAACATCACCAAATAGTCATCATTGATCGAAAAATCATCGTAGATCGGAATATTCATAAAAAACCATCGGAGTAGGAAAAAAGTTGGGCTTGGGGTTGCATGGACAACGAAAACTTGTCACCAGAGGATTAAAGCCCTCAACATGGTAGTGAAAAGGCCATTGCTAAGGTTTGAGGACCCGTCGATGGGGCCACTTGGCCCCACATGAGCCTATAGGGACCTGCACTGGCAAGTACCCTATGGGTGCCATAAAAAACCATAGACATCCTTTTTCTTAAAACTTATTCTTTTTAAATTTTTATTTTAAATTTTTAAATTTTTTTGTAAGAAAAACCTTAAAAATAGTTTAGATAAAAAAAAAATTATTTTATTTATATTTTTTAAATTGCCACATTACGACCCCTGTACCAAAGAAAATTCTCCTTAGAGGCTTTCGATGAGGAATATAGAGGGAATTTGTAGTCAAAATTTCAATTCGACCTCCTGAATGCAATGGTGAGGTCCTTTCCATGCCAAAACACACCAAAAATTTTCCTCTCAAAAAATTGAAAAAAATAATGAAGATTCCAAATTTGCTCTTGTAACCCTAGTTGAGAAAAACACAAAAATGGAGAATGGTTCGCTAATTTAACGCTTTGATACCATGTTAAAATTGTGAAAAACATGAGACACAGGATCCAACAATGAACAAAACATCTTCCACACAAGAGAATTGCAAACAATAATCTGCTATATCCTCAACTAGAAAAACTTATAGAATGAAAAGCTTTCATGAAACTCCAGAGACTATGCAATGAAGGAGAATGTGTTATAAGAGAAAACCCTAAATGATAATGGGATTATATCATAGAAAATGTCAAAATCCTATGGGATGAGATAAAATGATTTAATAATAGCTCACTCTAGTAATAGAAAAAAGCACTCCTAAGTTTAGCTTAAGTGCATGAGAAGAACTTAGCCTAATAATCAATTAAAGATTAATTAATTATTAGCTAATGCATGATTACTCTAATATTAGAAAGGGTAGAGCCACTATAATGTGACCTATAAACACCTTCGTGTACCTCATGTGGGGTAGTCTTAGCCTCTTCCTAGTTTAGGCATCTAAGTAATGTATCATCGAGACTCTTTCAGTATAACATGTCACCAAGAATAGTGAAACGGGATGATCGACATATAAATTTTTTCTTTTGGTTAGTGGTTAGGTTGGGTGAGATGGTGTTATCATGTAGGTAGGCGTAAATGTTTTCGTACCATGGTGAATCAAGACCAACAATTTTGCACACAAATTTTGACTCTGGGACATTGAAGGCAAAAACCAGAAGTTGCTCAACTAGATACTCATATCTATGACTATTGTAAGGCATATCTAGGAGAGATCCAATAGTTTCCATAGTATTTTCTACTTTATTATTCAATTTGGGTATTTGTTCAAAGGAGATAGTATAAAAATATTGCTTGAAACTATCAACCATTCTCTTATATGGGAGTAGTTATTGTCCTTTGTTTGATAATGATCATTAACTTATCTAACAACTATTTGTGAATTATTGTAGACCTATAACTCTTTGATTTTCCATTGGATCGCCATTCTAAGTATTGTAATAAGTGCTTCATATTCAAAAATGTTATTAGTACATGGAAATGCCAACTGATATGCTTTCGAAATACAATCACCTTGAGGGGTGATGAATAAGACTCTTTCCCTTGAACCATGTTGTGTTTGCGACCCATTGAAGTATAATTTCCATTGATTTATTGTAGTGATGGAAAAAATTCTTCATTTGGAAAGGTATAATATTATAGGATTATCATCATGTAAGGGTGCTTCTACTAATAGATCTAACTTGTCCCTTTATTACCTTTTGATCCGCATACTCTATATTGAACTTGCTTATTATCATAACCCACTTATCCATGTGAATAGTGAGTTTTTCCTTTGATAGCAAATACTTCAATTGATCGAATTTTGAGATGAGCTTAGTTTGGTGATTAAGCATGTAGTTTTGAATTTTTTTGTGATGTGAATACAACAACTAAACATGCTCGATCAATAGGAGTGTAATTAATATTGTACCCTACTATGTTATGTTTATGAAATAGACTACTCTATCTTTTCTAGCATCATCATGTTGTGCTAAGAGAGCTCCTAATGCTATTGATGTAGCTGAAATGTACAATATCAATGGTCTATCTTTAACCAGAGGTATCAATATTGGTGGTGAAGTTAAGTAATCCTTAAGTTGCTAAAATTATTGTTGGCACTTCTTATCCCATTTGAATATGAAATATTTATGTAGGATATGAGAGAATGGATGACATTTACTTGCTAGTTGTGATATAAATTGGCTAATAGATTATAGCTTTCCTTGAAGACTACAAAGTTGCTTGAGAGTGTTTGGTGGAGGCATCTTAATTATTGCTTTCAAATTTGTGGGGTCGATTTCAATACCTCTAAGAGAAATAATGTACCCTAATATTCCTAAAGCGATACCAAATATGCATTTCTTGGAGTTTAGCCTCACCTAATATTCTCTAGTCTAACAAATATTTTTCCAAGAACATTTAAATGTCCTTTTGTTATTATGGGTTTCTCCAGTAAATCATCTACATAGTCTTCAATTATGTTGTTGAACATGTCATGAAAATAACTATCATAGCTCTCTAATAGGTTGCACCAACATTCTTGAGATCGAAAGGCATTACGTTTTAACGATAGGTACCCCAAGGAAATGTGAAAGTTGTCTTGTGTTGGTCTTCTTATGCTATACATATATGATTATATCTTTGTGCAACATTTAAATATTGCTAATTCCTTATTCCTATGTAGCCTTTGTGTCTACACAACCTTTTTTTATTTATATCAAACAAACCACATGCTTTATCCTCCCCACTAATCACACCTAAGTTTATGATGTGGCATTCAATCTCTCTTGGATTTTTAATGACCTTGCATCTCAACTTTCATGGCCACCATGCAAGTTGTAGTTTTAACCTACATTTTATAAAATTCTAAGTATGAATTTGAACTTCAAATTCTTTATGCACTTTACAAGTTTTGTTTAAATTGTACAAAAAAGCTTTGTATTTTGAGACAAATAATCCACTTTCAACTTTATTTGAAATTTTCTCTAAGATATTTTTTCAAATGGTTGACATGCTATTTCTATGCTTCAATGTTCCTCTAATTTATACTTTGATACCCCTAATATAAAGCTCAAACAAAACAAACATTTTGTACTTACTTTTATAAATCTTGAGGTTGGAGCTCAACTTCACAATGTTAACTACTTCAGGTCTTAGGAATTTCAAATAACTTGCAACCACATTGTGTGTTTAAGGAGTCAAATAATTATACAACTTACAATTTTGACATGTATTCTATAAAATCATCACCACTTGCACTTGTTTGAAATTTGGGAAAGTTTAGTGATTTGCACTTTGACTATGTATTCCAAGATTCAAGATTAGTTTCATAATTTGCAACATTTTAGGATCAATTTTTTTTTACGACTTGTAATATTGGAAAATAATTTTTTTTACTCTTGTAATATAAAATACTTAAAATATTATAATCATTAAAAGTAAATTTAATTATTAAAATTAAAGTTCTAACAATTAATTTTAATTTTGACTTGGCACCATGTTTGGTTGGTTAACTTGAAAAAATTTAGCCTAGCTTGAGCTAAAGAGGCTTCTTCTAGATGACCTCTTCCTAGCTTGGGCATTATCACCCCTTGCATTAACACATGCGATCCAAACTTGAGATTTTAACAACTTGCAAACTTAATGGCCCATTGCGAGTTTGAAATTAATGAATTTGTCAACATGCCATATTTTTAACCATCACACCATGACCCAAACAATAATTTGACCAACCTCTTAGAGAATACCCTTCCTTTAAAAACCTTGAAATCAATGCTTTAAGCACCTTTGGTCCTCTGGTTTTTTATTACCTTTTGCATGATTCTTGGAAACTGATTCAAAATTATTGTTGAATTCAAGATCATCTTCATCAAAGTGCTCTTCTTCTCCAAAATGATCTTTGTAGAATTAAAATACCCATCTTTCCTAAGAATATTGCTTCTTTTGGGCCAAATATCTTAAGAGTAACTTTTCTGTCAAATCGACTTTATTGTTAAAGAAGGGTAATTGTGTTGACTAGACGAAGGTTTGGACCAATAAGCTTATCCCTAAAATCATTTTTTTTCTTGTGGTGGAAAACTATGCACAATAGAATCCTAACTCAAAACAATCTCATCAAGCATGGATTCCAATTACCTAATATATGTGTTCTTTGTAATATGGATGAAGAAACAATCCCCCACATCCTCATACATTGGGCCCTTTTCCCAGAAAACTTGGGGATTTATGCTACAAAAACTCCAGATCTGTTGCCCCATGAACAAGAATCTAGATGACCTTCTAGAGGAATGGGTTAGTCCTTTTCATCACCCCCTTATCAAAGGGTTATGGAAGCAGATACCTCCTCACCTCTGTTGGAGCCTCTGGAAGGAAAGAAACAATTATATATTTAGAGATATGAAAAGAAATCCTAAGGAGGTTTGTTCGAATTTCTGTAAACTTCTTTTGGAGAATATTTTGTTTGCCATTGGAGGTATCCAGACGCCCCCCTCTACCTTTGTAATCTAAAATTGCTACTCAATGGGATTGCTTAATTCTTTCTACAAGGTTTACATGACAAAAAGGATGGCAAGATTACACACCAAATGGGCTCCCCCATTTTTGGCTAGTGAAAACTGAACTTTGATGATGTTGCTAGTGGTAATTCAGGTATGGCTAGTGGAGGTGGAATGTTAAGAACCCCCTTAGGGGCTATAGTGGCAAGCTATGCTGGTGGTCTTGCTACCAACAAAAATAATTGGGTGAAAAGTATGGCTTTCTTATGGGGCCTCTAGATTTCCCTTGCCATTGGAATCAAGAATCTCTTCATTGAGGGGGATTTTAAACTTATCATTGATGTGGTGAAAGGCACTACTCAACTAAGTTGGGTGCTTGAGGATACTATCAATGATATTTAGAATCTCCTTCTCGGTTTGGAAAACTTTGAGATTAAGCATATTTATCGTGAGGGCAATAGGGTTGTCAATGTTATGGCTTGTCTAGAGATGGATCAAAAGCCTCTTCAGTGTTGGAATAAGTTTTCTTGTCTCATCGACAATGTTAAACAACTTATTACTTTGGATTGGAATTGTATTACCTATACTAATGCCAATTAAAGATGTGTTTGACCAGAACAGTAACCTCGGTTCTTTGGTTATGATGGAGGTTTATAACCTGAAGCGGGAACATTCAAATTTTGTCTCATTGGAGGCTAATTATGGGAAAATTGTCTCTTTATTGTTGCATGATGATATGGATTCTAACTTTCCATAAGGTTATGGAGACTAGTTCCAAAAGGGTCCAAAAAATTGCGGTGGTGGCTAAACCTATTGGCGTGGCTTCCTAATGGTTGGGTGGACCATATGAAGGTGGTAGAGATTTACCCCACTTATGATAATTATGGTAATTTTACTTTTTGGAGGCTAGATAAGACTTTCCCTATCATTTATTGTCACACCTAGAAAGATTTGTGTTTAATTATGACTAATATAGTTGGCATAATTAAAACCCACATTAATGCTTATCATGACACTCCATCACTGGCTTTCTGCCATTCTGCAAGGCTTGTGTATGGGGCCCACGAAATGACAGAATTAATTTGTGTCACCAAAAAGTGTATACTTTGCTTAATATGGGAATAATTGATGACAAATTGGACTTAATGAGGCCTTGATTTAGTGTTGTGAGGTGTTTTACACATCCACACTAGGTCTTGGACCTTTACAAACTGAATAAAATGCGTCTAACGATGTCTTGTGAAGGTGTTGTAAAAGACTTTCACACTTCTCTAGACTTAATGAACCCATTTTCCCTTAATTCAACATTATAAAATGTATTTAGTTGCATTATCACATTAATCTAGAAGGCTTGTGAATTAAACTTAAGTCTAATCTAGTGTTGTAATGTGTCTTACACATTCACATTGGATATTGTGCCTTTCTAGGCTATTTGGACCTCATTTTAATAATGTAAAGTGATTTTAATCATACTTTCACATTGAAATTTGTGTCCCAAGCCCTAATTGATATTTTCATCATCATTAATAGGCCCCTATGACCCCATATTGTGTATCCCAAGGCATAATTTGATCAAATACCCGATGAAATCAACATAAGAACTAAAATTCCTCATTCCCCAACATTCAAGCTGTCAAAAGGGACCCTTTGGGACTAAATCGCCCATCTGGGTGAATGAGACCCTACCAGGTGGGACTAAGTCACCCAACATGGTGACTTAGTCCAATTTGACCTATTTTCGAGGCTTGAGTAGGAAATTTTGGAGTTTAAGTTTATTTTTCTTTCATGTCGTCCTTAGGGATCCAATTAACATGAAAATTAGGATGATTAATATAAGTATCTAAACCCTAATTCATAACCAATTCATTCATTCTTAACTCATCATTCATTATTCTTCTCAAACAAGCTAGGGTTTTAACATTCTAAGTCATCAAGATAGCTTCAAAAGACATTCAAGGGTAGATTCTTCATCTTTTGCTACAAAAAATCAAGATATATCATCATGGCAAGGTACTAACTTCATTTTTTCATGCTTCATTATATTATTTCTCCATTTTGGTTTAATTACCTAAAAAGAGTTTTGACCAAGGCAAACCCCCATGCCCTAACATTCAACATTTCTTTCTCTTTCATTGCGTGTTTGTAGATTTAGGAAATTTTAGGGTTTTAAGATCATTGAAGATTAGGTTGAAGACATTTTGAATACTTCTCCTTGCTTGCAAAGAAAAAAATCCATTACAAGTCACTTTCAGGCCCAGAAATCAAAGTTTCAAAAGCGAACACCTATAAAGAACCGAAGTGCAAACCGAGGGCTTTTGTGTCCCCTTTCGAATTTCTAGAAATACAGAAGTGGAATAAGTCACCAATAATGGTGAATTAGTCCCACTGTACATGCCTTGCAGTGATTTTTGCAGATTCAGACACCCATTTGGCCGAAACGGGTTTTTGAGTAATTTTTCCAAATCTGGGACTAAGTCGCCCAAATTGGCACAAGTGTCCCAATCAACTTCTGCATCAATTTTATCAGGATTCCAGACCTTTAGTTCATCCTTTTTCATCCTCTAGGTGCACACATTTCGTTTCATAACTTTCTGTCTAGTTTTGTTTGCATTTCTAGGTCATTTATCATATGTTTGCATATCACAGTGTGTTTTCAAACAACTTACATATCTTAGGTTTTTCATTAATTATCATCTTTCTCTTCCAATATATTGCATTAGTACATCATATTTAGGCATATTGTATCCATTTTACATTAATATTGAATGTTTACATTGCATTTTGGGCCCATTTTCTCTCCTAGGTGAAAAACCCTAGAAGTGCTAGAGCATCTTGGACACCCAAAATTAGTGTCCACATTTTGGTGAACCTGATTTTTGAACCTCTTCTTATCTGAGTTGGAGTTCATCATCTTAGAATTAGCTTACATTTCATTTGCATTACTTAAGTTGCATTCTAGGGTTTCATTTTTTACATTAGTAAAAGTGCATATAGGTTGCATTTTTGCATCTTAAATCATTGAAAATCTTTGAAATTTTGCATTTGCATCTTAGGACTGCGTTATACAATACAAAGACCGTCAAAATCCATCAAAAAAATCAGAAAAATCTCAAAAAAATCCCTACTAGGACTAATTCGCCACCTTGGGCGACTTAGTCCCTGTTCAACCCTGAAACTGCCTTTTACAAAACTAAAAACCCTATTTTAAAGCTTTTGTTTGGTGCCATTACCTATTTGTATTAGTTGGTTGAGTTTTTGTAACATGCATTTCATTAGATCTAGCTTAAATTCTCTCATTTCATGCATGATTTAAATTTCAAGTTTGCATTCTCATATTGTTACATAGCATAATAAGTCAATTGTCATCCTTAAAATCTGAAAAATTGCATTCCTCTTTTGCATGTTTTCTTTCGAATGGTTACATTTCAAGTTTGTAGAATAGTCATTACATCATGTTTTCATTACAAGTATCTATAGTTATCATTTTTCATGTTCTATTTTTAAATCTTCTTGCATGTTGTAAGAAAGTTTTGTTAAGGGCATATCAATATGAGGTCCTTTCCCCTCTCTTTTTGTTTGCCATCAATCCCTCTCCTAGTATCCCTTATGCACGAGAGGTTAGTCTAGTGAAAGAAACCTTGGATAATCATAACAATCACATTTGTTCTTCTCCTATTATCTCTCCTACTCTTGAAGAAGATATTATAATGTTAGAAGAACCAATTGATGCGAGTTTTGAAAATCTAAGTTGTTTCTCTCCTCTTACCTCTCCTATTAGACAAAAAATTACTAAACAAGAGGACATAATGACAAGTAATCATGACGATCACACACCACAACAAGAGACCATTGAAACCTACCTATGTTCATCTCCTAGCATCTTCTCATCCTGTGATAGTGATGAGGATATGTTGGTGTTAGATAAGCAGACTTTCAAGATCTATGATAACCCTCTTTATGATCCTTCCCCTACCTCTCCTATTTTGGAAGACATTAGGGAACAAAGGAATGAAGTTGTAGATGATCATGATAATCATACTTGTTCTTCTCCTAGTATCTCCCCTAGTTATATGGAAGATGTTTTGATGTTAGAAAACACAACCATTGAGAGTCATGAGAATATTAGTTGTCCCATTTCACCTAAGGAAAATCTTATGGAGCACGATATTTCAACCATTGATCATTCCTCTACATGCGATGAAGTCATTTTAGAGGAACCAATTCATGAATGTCAAGAAAATTTGATTAGTACTTCTTCTAAAAACTCTCCTTCTAGGGAGAATATCATGGTTCTAGCAAATGGAAACCATAGTAATGTGTCTTCCTCAGATAAATAGGTGATTCTAGATTACCCTTTTTTAGAGATACATCAAACCAAGACCGCTAAGGTTATGAATGCGCAAGTGTCCAGTAGATCCCCCTCAATCAATGAACCTCATACATACCCCGTGGGACATCCTAAGAACCCTCGAATTCTCTACCCACCTTCACACAAACAACAAACTCCATGACAACCTGAACTCATCCTTTACCCGTCGTCACATAAACCTCCACCTAAGCCAATTTTACCCTTTATCCACCTCAACATGATGCTATTGCTCACACAAACTACACTAGAAACAATTCATGACCATAACAACCCACTCCAACACCATTACCTTTGCCTAATCCAATCTTGCCTAGTCCTCCTCAATTAACTCCTAGGGAGTATGATCTTGTTGAATGACTTGAAAATACTCCCGCAAAGATATCCCTTTGGGACCTTCTTCAGAATTCACCTACCTGTCACACTATGCTCCAAATGGCCTTACAACAAATTCCTATCCCTTCTAATGTGCAACCAAATGACATAGCAACCATAATTCAAGGATTGAATGCTGACATTGTTTTCCACCAAAGTGAACTCCCCCATTTGGAAGTGCAAAACCAAAATGATGCTTTCATGATCATAGCTCGATACCATACGATAGGGATAAAGCGAACCCTTCTTGACAATGGCTCCGCTCTTAATGTGTGTAGTGTAAACCTATTGGATAGGCTTCGTGTGGATAGATCCAAAATTCAACCTAATTCTTTATCTATTAAGGGCTTTGACAATGAAGAAAAGAAATCGCTCGGTGTGATCACTTTACCTATTACAGTTGGAGTAGTCACATTGAACACCCCAATCCATGTCATGCCCCATAATCTTTCATATAATATTCTTTTAGGAAGACCATGGATTCATGAGATGAATGCAGTGCCTTCAACTCTTCATTGTAAAATGAAATATGTTTACAATAACCAAGTCTACACAATTGACGTTGATCATGAGCCATATAGTCTCTTACAACTTAAGAAAAACAAATTGAACCCCTTGAACACCTTAACCCCAACCACACAAGTGGAACCTGTGCAACAAAAATACAAAACAAAACATATTGAACAAGTCACAACGCTATTAGATGATGATTGGGGTTCCTTAGATTTCACACCAAGACTCATGGAAGAATGCAAGCTTACAACAAAAGACTTTGACACAGTCATGACAACACGAAACTTGGATGACCCTTCAAAGGCATCCACCTCAACCACTTTAGACCAAAACATAACAAATTACACAACAAACTTTGACGAACTTAACAACGAACAACCACCTAATTCAAAAGCAATGAAAAAGTTTTATGGACGAGGTTATGAGATTATGAAACAAATTGGATCTAGCGGAAAAGGATGTGGTGCTAACGAATAAGGTATCTGTAACCCTATAGATCCTATCACACAACAAACAACTCACGGTCTTGGTTATTTCCCTTTGGTAGAAGTAATCAATCCTTCAATCAATATCAACACCATCACAACCAATTCATCAAATCCCACCTTAACCGTAATGCATCCTAAACTGATCGACACTAGTGGTCTTGCAAGTTCTCCTTTCCAAAACATGAAACAAACAAATACATCCTCGCTTAATGTCAATGCCATATCACAAAACAATAATGAATTGAATTCGTTAGATTTTACACCCTCCTGTAAAGGAGAGTCCAAAATCTCACAATCTAAAGATTCTTGTGTAGGTATGACATTTGGTACTAAGCAAGAAGTTTCCTTGTCACAAACTATAGGATGACCTTCTCCCATTGATCAAGAGGGTATCTTGTCAAGACTTCTCCAAGATCACTTGATCACCCTTCCTCCAAGAACTCGAAAGAAATTCTATTACAAGACTTCATTTTTGCATATCATAGAGTTCATGGTCATTCCACTAATGAATGTAAGGCTTTGAGTAGTAATATCCAACATTTTTAGGAGTTTGGTATTCTTCCTTCTGTGGGGGCACCTAAGTCCTCTAATTGATACTGATTTTCACTCTAGAATGCATTTTATCAATCATTTCGGCTCACCCTTATCCTACACTCAGTGGGGGCAAGGGGTTAGGTAGCCTTGTCCTTGTACGTCACTTGTCATTGTCTCTTTTGGCTAGTTGTCTGCCTTTCATGTACATAAAAGAGCAAGCTTGAGATGTGGACGACATGCCTTAAGTTGGCTCGTAGGTGACATACTTCCCTTTTTCAATGATGTAGCTTATAGGAAACATATGACTTGGCATAGGGCTTTCCGAGTAAGTTCTCATGTTCTCCTTCTTCTACTTTAAAGCAATTGCTTGCAGTAATGGTGTTAGCAACTACTTGAAAGTGGGGGCATACATCAACACTCACATTTCATTGTGCGATTTCCTTCTTCTTGCGATGCATCCTTTTCTTGGTGGAGTCATCAGGTTTGATTTCCTCGAGAGCGTGATATTTCTTTGACTTGTCCTCTCTTGGAAACATTAGGCACGATGTTCCCTTGAAGAGACCTCGCGCAAACTAAGCAAAATCCCTTTGAATGCACTATTTTTCCATTTACAACTTATATGGCCACCTTGCATAACATAGCTTGCATGCCTGTGGTACCATCTTGTTTATCTATGAGTGTCAAGAATATAAAATTTTGCTTACCTCATAGAGCTTGAAGATCATTTTTGTGGCGCCTTATTAAAGTTATCAGGAGGTATAACTTTGGTATGGTTGAGTGGGAAGCCCATTCCAAGGCATGACTTTCCCCATGGCCACCTTTCAGGATTTCTCACCCCGCAGACAACTAGAAGTTTCGTGGCCCCAAAGTGAGTATGTTGTGGATTTCTCACCCCACGGAAAACCAGAAGTTTTGTGGCCCTAGAGTGAGTATAATTGGACCTTCTCACCCGACGAACAACCATGAGTTTCGTCGCCCCAAAGTGAGTACACATTTCTTTTTCCAAACAAACAACCTAGATTTTCTCCACGTGTTGGACAAACGGTTGAAGCTTGATCCACCTTTTCATTTTCACTTTTCTCTTTCTTCTAGTTCTTGCCATTGTATGATCATGTATCTTGTCTTGTTGCAAATCATTCACCTTGCGTGTGTCCTCTTGTGCTTATGTTGGTTTGACTTGAGATTTTGTATCCTGGGGGCTTGCACAACCTCCTTTGATCTTTGTCATCCTTTGTCGCCCACATTGGTACGATTGGAATCTTCTTGAATGTCTCCTTTCGTGTGAGTTTGAAGCAAGTTCATCCTCTCACTAAAGTGGGGGCTTAACGTGTCACCAAAAAGTGTATACTTTGCTTGATATGGGAATAATTGATGACAAATTGGACTTAATGAGGCCTTGATTTAGTGTTGTGGGGTGTTTTACACATCCACACTAGGTCTTGGACCTTTACAAACTGAATAAAATGCATCTAACAATGTCTTGTGAAGGTGTTGTTAAGTGTTGTAAAATACTTTCACTTCTCTAGACTTAATGAACCCATTTTCCCTTAATTCAACATTATAAAATGTATTTAATTGCATTATCACATTAATCTTGAAGGCTTGTGAATTAAACTTAACTCTAATCTAGTGTTGTAATGTGTCTTACATATTCACATTGGATATTGTGCCTTTTCAGGCTATGTGGACCTCATTTTAATAATGTAAAGTGCATTTAATCACACTTTCACATTGAACTTTGTGTCCCAAGCCCTAATTGACCTTTTCATCATCATTAATAGGCCCCTATGACCCTATATTGTGTATCCCAAGGCATAATTTTGATCAAATACCCGATGAAATCAACATAAGAAATGGAATTCCTCATTCCCCAACATTCAAGCTGTCAAAAGGCCCCCTCTGGGACTAAGTCATCCATCTAGGTGAATGAGTCCCTGCCATGTGGGATTAAGTCACCCAACATGGCGACTTAGTCCAATTTGGCCTATTTTCGAGGTTTGAGCAGGAAATTTTGGAGTTTCAGTTTATTTTTCTTTCATGTCGGCCTTAGGAATCCAATTAATAGGAAAATTAGGAGGATTCCTATAAATATAAGTATCTAAACCCTAATTCATAACCAATTCATTCATTCTTAAGTCATCATTCATTATTCTTCTTAAGCAAGCTAGGGATTTAACATTCTAAGTCATCAAGATAGCTTCAAAAGACATTCAAGGGAGAATTCTTCATCTTTTGTTGTAGAAAACCAAGATATATCATCATGGCAAGGTACTAACTCTATTGTTTCATGCTTCATTATATTATTTCTCCATTTTTGTTTAATTACCTAAAAAGGGGTTTAACCAAGGCAAACCCCCATGCCCTAACATTCAACATTTCTTTCTCTTTCATTATGTGTTTGTAGATTTAGGAACTTTGAGGGTTTGAAGATCATTGAAGATTAGGTTGAAGACTTCTCCTTGCTTGCAAAGACAAACTATCCATTAAAAGTCACTTTCAGGCCCAAAAATTAGAGTTTCAAAAGCGGACATCTATAAAGAACTAAAGTGCAAACCGAGGGATTTCATTTCCCCTTTCGAATTTCCTGAAATACAAAAGTTGACTAAGTCACCACTAATGGTGAATTAGTCCCACTATACATTCCTTTCAATGATTTTTGCAGATTCATACACCCATTTGGCTGAAACGAGTTTTTGAGTAGTTTTTCCAGATTTGGGACTAAGTCGCCCGATTGGCACAAGTGTCCTAGTCGACTTCTATATCAGTTTTATCAGGATTCCAGACCTTTATTTCATCCTTTTTCAATGCCCAGGTGCACACATTATGTTTCATAACTTTCTTTCTAGTTTTGTTTCCATTTCTAGGTCATTTATCATATGTTTTCATATCACAATGTGTTTTCAAGAAACTTACATATCTTAGGTTTTGCATTACTAATCATCTTTCTCTTCAAATATATTGCATTAGGAAATCATATTTAGGCATGTTGCATCCATTTTACATTAATGTTGAATGTGTACATTGCATTTTGGGCCTATTTTCTCTCCTTCTAGGTGAAAAACCCTAGAAGTGCTAGAGCATCTTGGACACTCAAAATCAGTGTCCGCATGATCTTGAAATATTTTTAAACATGTGATATGACTTGTAGGTAAATCCTATTAGAATTATGAAAAACATGAGCCACATGATCAAACAATGAACGCAGACACCTTCCATGCAAGAGATATGCAATATTCCTCAACAAGAAAATGCTACAAAATGAACCTCAAGAACCTTCAAGGAAAATAAGAGTCCTCAAAGGTTTCCAAAGGTATTCAAAAGCTATGATAATACAATGAGGGTTGAGTGCTATATAGGAGAAACTCTAAATGGTAAAGGGATTAGACCATGACAAGTGTCAACATCTCATGCAATGAGATAAAATGATCTAATAATAGTTCTCTAGTTAACATACTAAATCAATCCTAAGTTTATCTTAAGTGCATGCAAATAAATTAAACTAATAATCAATTAAAGATTAATTAATTATTAGCTAATGCATTATTTCTCTAACACCCACCCTTAAGATGAACTTAGGGAGTAGCTAAAAAACCTAAAAAAGATAATGCATGATGGGTCCCAACAAACAAGGCCTAGTGAGGTACCCATGTACAAACAAAAGGTCTCTCACAATTGGAGAAAATGAGAAAACCATAGTGGGAGAAAAATCCTCTCCAAAAGAGAGAAAGGTGAATGAAGGACTCAAAAAGCCTACAAATCAAGGTGAAGGACTAAAAAACCTCCAACCAAACAATGTCCTAAAAGAAAGGAACATGTAGAACATCACTAAAGCATGAAGAAGTTATAGACAAATGTCGAAAGATGACTAATATGGTGCTAAAATGAAGAACCTCCTCTAAAAAAAATGATGAACATGATCAAGATAACAAGAATCTGCATGAGTTCCCCTATGATACTACTCGAATAAGATGACAAACAAAGGATTTAACATCTAGAAGCTGAAGATACAAATGTCAAGATCAAGAAGACAATAATATGCATGAGTGCCCCCAATGACACTACTCAAATTAGATGTGTAGACACCGAAATCTGGTCTATGCTTGCGACTTCAATATTTTGCGTAATTCCTATTCTTCTATTGATTAAATAATCTTAATTATTTAATTAATTCACCTTAACATTAATTCTTCTATTTGATTAAATAATCTTAATTATTTAATTAATTCATCTTCTGTTAATTCTTCTATTAATTAAATAATCTTAATTATTTAATTAATTCACACTTTATGCTATTTGATTAATTAAATAAACGCTTTTTATTTAATTATGTTACTAATTAACCTTATCCTTCTTATCAAATTAAATAAATTCTAATTTAATTTACTCTTTACCATACTTCAACTATAATTAAATAAATTCTTTATTTATTTAATTATTCATTTAAATCCCTTCATCACTTAATTAAATAAATATTATTTATTTATATATTCTTCAAATATCAAATCTTGAATTAAATGAATTATTTAATTCATTAATTCTATTTTAGCGCATTCCTCTATATTTAGATAAATTGTGTGAGTTATCTAAGTATTCACTTTGACTCGACTCGACATATATTCAAATCGCTCAGTTAACTCTTGATTTAATGTCTGAGTGGCGTTCTCGAGTAATCTCTTCGTCAAATCATTCAATCGTCCAGTTCTAACTCATTTGCGTGTACATGCATATTAATTAAATATTCATATTTAATTAATTAAACCTTGTGTGTGCATTCGAACAAGAGTTGCTTTAATCAATCTTCATCTTTGTCATGCAAAGATAATTCTTCTGTTTTCGAATACCAAACTGGAAGATTAAATCATTTATTTAATCTTTAATTCTATTTCTGATTTGTATCACTCATGTCATTACTGACAAGTTATCAAAATGCATGTCTAATCAGTCGATCTCAACCGTCCGTTGATCTTTTAATCCTGACCTGTTGTTCGAATAATCAATTTTCTATAAATTGATTTGTCATTCTTCATTCCAATCTCTCTCGCGAAATCTTATGACTTTTGAGAGCACTCAATCTTGAATCTTCGATGTTTTGCTAATCACTATCTTAGGCTATACTTGCACGAACTCTTGAAAATCTGAGGGCAATTATACTACACAAGCAAAATGGAGAAGGGCAATCGAGATGAATCATGGAAATACATTTGAAATTGGTGAGATTGTTTCAGTTTGTTCACATTTTTACTTTCCTTTGTTCTTTGTTGCTTAGCATTAGATTTGCATTTAGATTTGTATATTGCATGTTTGCTCTAATCTGTTCTTGTGCACTTTCTTGGCATTACATTTGGTGAACCCGACATGAAGACACCATCTTCGCGTATCCGTAGACTTTCCTTTTGATTTTTGCAGGTTTTTCGTATGGAACGACGCATCAGCTTGACGAAACGCCGCAATTGAGATTAAACGACGCATCAGTTTGATGAAGCAACACAATTGATTTCCTGAACCGCATCTGACACCCGAAATGCCACATCTGAAGAATCCTGAATTGCAATTGAAGAGAATATCAACACATCTGACTGGTAACACATCGACACAATTGACTGGTAACCTTAATTTCTGTTTTCAAAAATCTGAAATTATCAATTAATTTGTGTGTTACTAATGTCTGATTTTCAGCGTGTGGCCTTTTGGAAGTTAACAAGTTTTGCAGGACAATTGACGAAGACGATATTGAAAACTACTAACGAATTTTTCTGTAGGACGCTTGTCAAAGACCCTAGTTAATTTTTGAAACAGATTGTTTGGTAGCGTAGCAAATCTTTCGTTTGGTTTAAAATTAACAAGTTTCTATTGTGTTTGGTGCGAAAGCACATCTGTGTAATTACCCTCACGATTTGGTACATCGAAGTATCCTCTCTCCTTGTGCATCCATGCGATCCTGGGTGTAAGAGAAACGGTTACCAACTCTAGAACTTGGGCCTGTTCTGGTGGGAAAAAGTACTCACCCCAGGACGACTCAGACCGGTAGCACCCTGAACCCAAGGGACTTCCAGCCGGTATATAAAAGTGGGTTCTTGGGGAAACCCCAAGAATCACGAGTGTGGTTCCGACGAGATGGATCCGAAAGGGGACTCTCACCATATGGATCATGCCCCACGAATGGAATGCCCGTACTAAACACCTTTTGTTTTAGAGACCAACCGTTCTATTGGTCATTGATTGGTATAGTGCAGGGTACAGTATCATGCCCGAAGATTACTCACTATTGATCCCCTTGAGTAGAGATAGCAGTTCTTGGGAGGTCATTGCCCAAAGAATTCAAAATTGGTGTGCTTGAAAGACGTTAATGAGCCATGGAGGGGAGCCAATGCCACCAAATTTCTAAGCTATCCGCTCTCAAGAAGGAAAGGTGTTTATCACCAATCTGGGGTATTTGGGTGGGCTATACCAAGTATACAAACCCTAGGCCTTTGGCCTATTAGGATGTGCTTGTTTGTTGTCAAATTAAACGTTCTTCAAGTCCTGAATCAAATTGAAAACACTTTGTCTTATGATTGTTCTTGTTTGCCAAAATTTGATCACGAAAAATGGAGTCGGTTTTAAATCTTATGTCACTAAAAATTCACAAAGAGTCGCAACTGTTCACCAGAAGGTTGCAATTGAATTTTAGAGTCACATCTGTTAAACTTTGAGTCACATCTGTTATTACGAGTCGCATTTGTTAAAATTTGAGTTGCATCTGTTATTACGAGTCGCATCTGTTAAACTTTGAGTCGCATCTGTTATTACGAGTTGCATCTGTTATCACGAGTCGCATCTGTTTAAACTTTGAGTCACATATGTCATTTAGAGTCGCATCTATTAGAAGGTTAACCGCATCTGTCAGAGTCACACATTAAACTTTACCAGAGAAACGCAATTGATCACTAGAAAACCGCAACTGGTAAAATTGACCGCATCTGTGAGATCCTGCAATGCATCTATCTGCTTATCAGAAAACCAGAATTCATAGTCACTGTCCAGTCAACACGATTATACCAGTTTCAGTTGTCTTTACACAAATAGTCCTTGAACAGAAACCTGAAACGATTTGCTCAATTTTGCATCCTTTAGGTTCATTTAGTCATTATCATAGTTATCCTAATTCAGAGTTTAGTTTCATCTTAGGATACATATTACCTTGCATTAAACTTCTAGAAAGGTCACTTTTACAAACTTTAGGATTAGTCCACCATCTACACTCTAGAAAAGTCATAGTGTCAACGAAATTTGTCATTGAACCTATTTTTATTAGTTTATCCTTTGTCCTACAGAGAGTCCTCCTAGCTCATTAGTCTAGTTAGGAAACTCAACTTGTCTTTGATCCTCGTCCTACATTGGTTCCTTGACTTAAACTAAATTGACACCTTGATTAGACTTTAGGTAGTTGGTCTCTTTGTCCTAGGTTTATAGAATTGATTATTTTAGAACCTTGCTTAGACCTTGCATCTTTAGGTTTTAGGCTAGTGTCATCCTAGAACATTCCTTATTTTGCATACGAAAATCCCAAAAACATAGACTAGAGTCATACTGTTCATAGATATAGTTTTTCATTTCCTGCATATTGAGCTTGTCTTACATGGTTGAAACTAGGTCTAAGAGTAAAGAGAGAGAAAACATGTCGAACCCAAAGGAATTCATTAATCCATTTTCTTCAAGACCTCATAAGACTCTATTAGACAAATTCACCACTAGAAACACTCAAGGACATACTGCAGTAGAGGACATAGAGGCTGCCGCACAGGACCCTGAGTTTACATCTTTTGTAGATGAGTACCTAGCAAATGATCGACAATGATACTTAGCCAAACTGCTAGCTGAAGGCACTACCTTACCCGCAGGATTTGATATTAGCACCTTGCAAACTCAACCTACACAAGGAACAAACACAATGACTGCTAGTACTACTATACCTCAGGTCAGCACAACTATGCCATCTGGCACATCTACACATAGTACAACAGTCCATACTTCCCCATTTGCTATGTCTGGCATAACATCAGGATTTAATTTCACTGTAGGGGCATCATCATCCACTCCCTCCGGTCCTCTTGTTGGGAGTAAAAGACCTAAAACGTTAGCCTCTAAACCTTATGTCGGTGTCACAAGTTCGCAATCAACAACCATACCTACTGCTAGTATCACGAGTACCATACCACAGTCGATGGCCATACCTAGTGCTCAAGTCACTAGTACTATACCAAGGATTACACAAACAGGAGGCATTCCCTCCTTCCAATATGGCAATCAAAATCCATTCTCCCAGACTGGCAGTTAGAATCCATTCACCTCGATTCTGAATCAGAATCCTTTTTCACAGATTGGTAGTTAGAATCCATTCACATAGATTCCAAGTCAAAACCAATTCACATCAATTCTGAATCAGAATCCTTTCTCCCAGATTGGTAGTCAAAATCCGATCCCAGGTCAACACCAATTTATGCAGATTCCAGACCAGAACACATTTACCAACATTCCGAATCCAAATCCACCTCATATGCCAACATTCAATCGAAACCCATCACGAGACTTTGGATTTCATAATATGTACATGGATCTGCATAATCCCCCTAGCACATCTTTGACCCAAGTTGACGTCTTACAAACAAAAATGCATGCATTACAAACGCAAATGGATAACATGTCGGTGTCAACTAAGAAATCATTTTCAACAAAAGACATATGCCCTTTTCCCTTTGACAGATCATTGTACATGACCCCTTTCCCTCACGGATATGTCATACCAAATCTCCCTAAGTACAATGGAAAACGAAATCCAATAGAACATATAAGGGAATTTTCTACCATATGCATAGATGTCGCTTATGACCCCACGTACCTTATGAGGCTATTTCCAAGAAGTCTTGTAGGGATTGCACTAGAATGGTTTTCGGGTCTAGATTCTAGCATTAGATCTTGTGGTGAACTGGTTGAGAAATTTGTGGAGCAATTCTCCTTCAACATAGACCACGAGATAAATATAGCAACCTTATGCCACACAACGCAAGACGAAGGGGAAACATTCATTGCTTTCTTCCAGAGATGGAGAACTATAGCTAGTAGGTGTCCTATCGAGATACTCGAAAAACAAAAAGTTACAATGTTTCAAGAAAACCTTCATGCAAAACTCAGGAGTAACTTAAGGGTACATTGTTGTACATCTTTTTCGGAACTAGTGGAAAAAGGGGTTATAATAGAGAAGGATCTCATTGAAAAGGGCAAACTCAAGACATCAACATCCAATAGAAACCCGATCGTACAAAATATCCCCACTGACAGAAACATATTTTGGTCTTGCAATAAAAATGTTACCAATGATGGGGTCGTTGATGCTAAAATGCTACAAGCAGGACCCCTCCTCACATTACAAGGACCTCATACTTTTGCCAACACACTTAATGCTATCAATCAACCTCCTAACGTGGTCCAAAATACTCAACGTCCACAACAAAGGAGATTTCAAAAACATGAGTTCACTCCCTTAGGGGAACCCATTGAGTCGGTGTTCAAACATCTGTTACAACATAATCTTATATAGTTGTAGGAACCAAGACAATACAATCCAGGAAAATTTAAACCAGCTTGGTGGGATGACAATGCCTTTTGTGATTATCATAGGACTAAGGGACATAACTTACAAAACTGTTGACAACTGAAGAATATCATACAGGATCTTGTCGAAAGGAGAATTATCGAAGTTAGTGGACAAAAACAAGTCATCGAACACTGATCATCAAGTCTTTTCTGACCCACTACATGACCATGGGAAAGGAACTGTCCCCAGTTCGAGTACTAAGACCAATATGTCAGCCAACTATGCGAGTATCAAGCATGATTATGATAGTGGCAAAATCATTCATTGCCTTCGCACCGCCGATGAGAATACTAATACCATTACTATCAATACAAATCCTGAGTGCGCGGTTAATACTCGTCATACTAAGTTCACTATCCAAGGCCCTCCATTGCAACAAACACCACAACCTTCCAAGTTACAATATAACCTACTTGACCAGTTGGGGAAGACCCCAACCCAAATTTCAATCTTGGAATTGTTGCGTATTTCCCTTGAGCATCGATCTATCCTCGATAAGGATTTACAGAACACCACGGTCCCTAATGACCTTGATGTCAATCATTTCCAGGAAATGGTGGGCTACTTGACCAATAATCACCATGCCACATTTTCTGAACAAGACTATGCAACTGAAAAGACGAACCACAATGACCCTTTACATCTAGAAGTCCTTGTTGATGACACCAAAGTTAGATGAGTTTTGGTAGACGGAGGAGCGGGTTAAATCTATGCACTTTAAAACTAATTAAGGCATTAGGTATCTCAGAAGCATGCGTAGACACGACCAAAAGTATTGTCATAAAAGCTTATGATGATGAGGAATGAAAATCAAAGGGGGTGTTAACACTTCCTATCAGAATTGGTCCTGCGGTGATGGAAACAAAGTTCCAGGTCTTGGATCTCACCTTTCCTTATAACCTTCTGCTCAGTAGACCATGGATTCATGCCATGAAGGCGATCCCTTCCATGATCATCAGTGTCTTAAATTCCCTTACAATGGCACAAAAATAACTATAGATGGTGATCCTAATCCATTTCAATATTGCACCAATCTAAAAGAGATCCCCCAACGTCAAGTGCCAGTGAACCAAGAGGCTTCATCGTCCAATCCATCTTCCTATGTTGACCCAGCCACACTCACTCGAACATCTATTTCACCCTCAATTCCTACCACTCCTAGGGTTGAGATCCAAGACAAGGGTTGTGGAGAGTATTACATGAAGACTTCTTATTGTATTAGCCATTTGATCCCTCCTAAGACATATGGTTTACCTACATCAGATTGGAAAAAATATATGGTCACTATACATGTTCCTCCCACAACAAATTTCACTAAATGGGGTGAATTAAGCAAAGAGGCTGTAGATGCAGAAGATGTCACTTCCTGGCTGTATAGGGAAGATGATGAGGAACCCCTCTTACTTTCTCATATTCCTACAAATCTATATGGAAAGGGTTTCAAAATCATGCAAAGCAAAGGATATGATGGACAGAGTGGTTTAGGCTTAAACCAAGATGGGAGGATTGAACCAATATTTGTTTCTCAATGGCCAAAAGGAGTAGGGCTAGGGTTTCAATCGATTCAGATTGGCGTTCCTAGTACCCCATTACCCTTACTTAAGGAAGTAAGTGCTTCAAAAGATATTAAGACATCTCACGAACCAATGGACCAATATCATTGTGACTCCCCCGACTCTAACGATTATGAGTGGGATTCCCTATCCTCTACTTCTTCCATGGACCTTGACAAGATATTTGGAGAACTTGACTTGATGCTAAGTTCCTCACCCAATCCCTTGAATCCCTGTCCACCAAAGAAAATGACAAAAGAGGAATGGTTTAAACACTACTATTGGGAATCACTTGATCCTACCTCTTGGCAACTTGAGCCACCTATTTCCGATAGTCAAAACTTGGCATTAGGCCCACCTATCCATTCACCTAGACCCAAACCTAAGAGCAAAAAGGACTTGGTACAAAACTTTTGTATCCACATGAATAATTCAATCTTTACCTTGACCCCATTAAACTTTGATAACTCCGACAATGATATGCCCTTAGTCTATCCCCAACTCATTGATTGGGATCAACAAGACACACCCGTCTTAGACACTTTTGAGAACGACGAAGCAATTGCTGAGTTCCTAGGATTACGAGAAGGCATACCTAATGGGGATCATAAGGCTGGTTTTACCATTGACTTGGACAACAAAGCATATTTTGGGGAATCTGTTCAACCCTCCAGTCGCAAAAATGAGAAAAAGAATAATCAAAATGAAAAGGATGAGTCTCTAGGTGAAAACCGAAAGGCACCTTTAGAAAGTGAAAAAGTAAAAAGAAAGGACGCATCCGAAGGTGAAAACCTCTCTGAGGCACCTAAGGATGGAGGTTTGAACATTCTCCCCATTGCATAGGAAAAGTCACCCATGCTCGTTGAAGAATCAGTAGAAGTCAACATAGGTACCAAAGAGAATCCTCGATTGGTTTATTTTGCAGCGTCATTGACAACAGAAGAGAAGCCAGAGTTCCATGACTTCTTTGTGCAGAGACAGATAAATTTTGCTTGGTCATATGCCGACATGCCGGGGTTGGACCCTGAACTTGTTCTACATCACTTGCCCTTACAACCAATGCTAAACCAGTGAAATAGAAGTTGAGAAAAATGCCTCCACAGATTGCTTTATTAGTCAAGGCAGAACTCAAGAAACTCTTTGACGTTGGTTTCATCAGATCTATCAATTATGCAGATTGGATTTCCAATCTTGTACTAGTCACTAAACCAACTGGGGGCATCCACATCTACACTGATTTTAGAGATATCAACAAAGCTTGTCCTAAGGATGACTTCCCTTTGCCTAACATAGACATGATAGTTGACATGACAACATGTTATGAGATGTTGTCCCTTATGGATGGATTTTTAGGATATAACCAGATTAGAATTGCACCTGAAGACCAACCTAAGACGACTTTCACTTGTCCTTGGGGAAAGTATTGCTAGAATGTTATGCCCTTCAGACTCAAGAATGCAAGAGCAACCTATCAACGTGCCATGACTACTATCTTTCATGATCTAGTACACACTCTTATGGAGGATTATGTCGATGATCTTATTGTAAAATACAAGACAAGGGCAGAACATTTACAGGTTTTAGACAAGATATTTCAGAGGCTGGAAAAGTATAAAGTGAGACTCAATCCAAAGAAATGTGTGTTTGGAGTCAAGTCAGGCAAGCTGTTAGGTTATATCATTTCTAGATGAGGCATTGAAGTGGATCCAGCTAAGGTAAAAGCAATCATGGACATGCCTCCACCCACTAATCTTAGTCAACTAAGAACATTACAGGGAAGGTTGCAATCTATCAGAAGATTTATAGTGCAGTTAGCAGATAAGACGCATCCTTTTCAACATCTACTTAAGAAAGGAGTACCCTTCGCATGGACAGCTAGGTGTGGAGAGGCTTTTCAACTGATTAAAGAATATTTACTCACACCACTTGTCTTAATGCCACCTGTTGAAGGAAGACCATTGATTCTTTATATTACGGCAACCCATTCATCACTTGGAGCATTGCTTGCACAAAATGACGATGAAGGTCATGAAAGGGCAGTCTATTATATCAGTCAGACTTTGGTAGGTTATGAGCTCAACTATAGTACCATTGAACGTGCCTGTCTTGCAGTAGTATTTGCTACTCAAAAATTGAGGCACTATATGCTAAACCGTCAAACAATGTTGATTGCTAAAATAGAACCTTTGAAATATCTTCTCAGCAAGGCAGCATTAACAGGACGACTGGCCAAATGGGTTATGATACTTAGTGAGTATGATATCCAGTATGTAGAAAGAAAAGGTATTAAAGGACAGGTCATTGTTGATCAGTTAGCTGACGCACCTATACAAGCAGATCACCCATTAGTTGCAGACTTTCCTGATGAGTTCATATTCAAAATTGATACAAACATAACATGGAAACTGTACTTTGATGGCTCACATACAAATCATGGTTCAGGGGTTGGTATACTGTTTATTACACCACAGGGTGATTCCATCCCTAAGTCATTCAGGATTGCATTCCCATGCACTAACAACATAGCAGAGTATGAAGCTCTAGTGACAGGGTTACACATGGCAGTCAAGTGGAAAATTAAGAACCTACAGGTATATGGCGATTCCCAATTAGTAATCAGACAGGTCAATGATGAGTATGAGACTAAGGACGAGAAGCTTGCTCCATACAAGCGCATGACTGATAGCTTTAAAGAGTACTTTGACAAAGTCAAATTTCATCAAACACCTCATGTTTTAAACAGGGCAGCAGACGCTATGGCTACAATTATGTCACTTCTTGACATTCCAAACAATGTGCCTAAGTTTGAGTTCTTGGTAGAACAGCTTTTGGTCCCAGCCTACGATATCCCAGATTCTGAAATGGTGTGTGACATTGTTGGTCCTGATTCCCCATGGTACAAAGAAATCTATGATTACCTTCATGCCGAAGTCATACCCACTGGCCTATCAAATAACCAACGTAGGACATTCCTCCGCAAGTTAGCCAAATACACCATCGTCGGAGACACCCTCTATAGACGTGCCTTAGATAATACCCTACTGAGATGTCTTGATTCTACTGAAGCACAAGCAACCTTGCGTGGGGTGCATGAGGGTATATGTGGTTCCCATTCTAGTGGTCCTACCTTAGCCAAAAAGATTATGAGACTGGGTTATTACTGGCCTACTATGGAAAAAGACTCATATGTCTTTGTAATGAAATGCCGCCAATGCCAAGTTCATGGAGACTTGATACATGCCCCAGCATAGGAGCTCCGTCCTATAACGTCACCATGGCCCTTTGCCCAATGGGGACTCGACCTCATAGGTAAGATCCACCCCACATCATCTAATGGACACAAGTTCATTATCACTGCCACTGAGTACTTTACAAAGTGGATTGAAGCCATTCCTATGACTTACATTATCGGCACACAGATTTCTAGATTTATCCTGAACTATATCATCTGTCGATATGGTGTCCCTCAGTCCATAATCACTGATAATGGCCGCCCTTTTAAGAACCAAGAAGTCCGCCACCTGTGTGATGAATTTCATATCCAACATCACTTTTCCACTCCATACTACCCACAAGGTAATGGCCTAGCAGAGGCATCTAACAAGACCATCATTAGAATCCTCAAGAAGACTGTCAATGATGTTGGTCGTGACTGGAATTTATAGCTTAACCATGCCTTATGGGCTTATCGCACAACTATCCATACTCCCACTGGTGCTACTCCATATTCACTAGTATTTGGTTTTGAAGCTATTCTGCTTATTGAGGTCGAGATTCCTTCCCTAAGGGTATCCCTGAAAGGCCACATTGATGATGAAGAGTATCGAGTATTGAGACTCCATGAGCTAGAATTCCTGGATGAGTGAAGACAGAAGGCACTAGACCATCTTCAAGCATATCAGAATCACCTTCATCGTAGCTATAACATGAAGGTCTTGAACAAAAACTTTGACATTGGTGACTTGGTTTTAATGGAAAACCCAAAGAATCAAGCAGAAAGAGAAAAACCAGGAAAGTTTGAACCTAACTGGTTAGGACCTTATATTGTTACGGAAGCTTTTGGATCAGGAGCATACCAACTCTCTACTCCTGAAGGGGAACCATTGTCCTCACCAATCAATAGTTTGCATTTGAAGAAGTTCTACGCTTAGCTTCTGAGAGCTTTGTCTTAATTAGCAAAAATACAAAAAAATCAGAAAATCACAAAAATCGTTATCAAGGTGAAAACTTGGCAAACAGTCATCTTGGTAACACCAAAAAAATTAGATAATCCAGAAAATAGTAAAGACAAATCATTCATCCAATAGTGAAAACCACTTCGGTGGCGCTTTGGATAAGTACCATGGTGAAAACTTGGCAAATAGGCGCCATGTGTAGGGAACTCTGCTCCTTTGTCTACTATTATTCTAACATAGTCCACTACCTTGTTCATAGTCTGTATTCCTATACATAGTCCACTACCCTGTATATAGTCCACTACCCTGTACATAGTCCACTTCCCTGTACATAGTCCACTACCTTATACATAGTCCTTATCCCTGTACATAATAGCTATCCCTGTACATATCCCTTATCTTTCCTGTCCATCGCTTGTATATACCATTCATAATAAGTGGTAGTCTTTCCCATAACTTGGAACGATTGACATCGAGTGCATTTCATATCCCCCATTTTACCCTATTCATAATCAATTGGTCTTATACTCGACTGGGGGCAAACACTTGATGTGCATCATATTGGTTCTTACATTGCTATGTTGAAGACGTAAAACCGTAGAAAAATCCAAAAACATCGCAAAATGTCCTGAGAAAATACAAAAACATCAAAAAACTTCAAAAAGACAAAAAAAATCAAAACATTTCAAAAATCCAAAAATAGAGTCAAAGTCAGTCGCACTTGTCAGTCTTCGTTGTTTGTCGAACTACGTTGCCTCTGCGACTAGACGTAGGCAAGGCCATCTGCTGATGTGCCCCCGAGGCATTAGTGGCCGCTAGGTTTGTCTCAGATAAAATCATGATTCAATCCATATGTCTATATGACAAGGTCATTGGTCATGTCGAACTACGAGGTCTCTGGTGTATAACGTAGGCAAGGCCATCAATCGATGAGCCCCTCGGTACACTAGGTCACCCATTAGGGTTCGTCACATTCATTTTCACACACATCTTCTATTTGTAGTCGGGCCTTGTCGGGCCAAAGTCAAGTCGAACTACGAGGTCTTTGCATGGACAACGTAGGCAAGGCCATCAATCGATGAGCCCCCGAGGCCGCACTAGGTCAGTCCATTAGGGTTCGTCACATTCATTTTCACACACGTCTTCTATTTGTAGTCAGTCTTGTCAGTCAAAGTCAAGTCAAACTACGAGGTCTCTGCGTGTACAACGTAGGCAAGGCCATCAATCAATGAGCCCCCGAGGCCGCACTAGGTCAGTCCTTTAGGGTTTTGTCGTCACACACAGTCAATTGTCAACACATCGTAACAAGTCATGTATCAATCTGGTGAACAAGTCAGCAATGTCTCTAAGTCAAATCAAACAACTTGCCAAACAAAACAACCAAAACAAATCAACTAATGTCTGCTACAGGATGTGTCCTTCCTGGAAACAAACATCATCATAGCAATCAACCTATGTCTTATTCAGGATGGGTCCTTCCTGAATACTGATATCAGCAATGCAATCTATGTCTTATATAGGATGAGTCCTTCCTGCATAATTGACAAGGTCAAACATAAGCCTTACACAGGTTATCACATCAACGACATCTGACTCAACGTCTTATATGATACATGTCTTTCTGAAACCAGGCTTTGTCATGCCTTATACAGATAGTCATAACATCGAAACCAGACTCACAGTCTTATCCGGTATGTGTATCTCCTGACATTAGGCTCTATCAATCAATCCTCCTATCAATCAAAACAAATCAAACAAACAAGATCAAGTTTTGGCAAACATTTTACTGGCTTTTTGACTTTTTGACTTATTTATCTTATCTTTTCATTCGACTTTATGATGGGAATTATGTTACTAGCTTTCTCAAGGATGTCCCATGAAGGATTTAGAGAAGCAACGATGTATCAGAATTCTGTTTTCTTTGACTGTTGCCTGTCGACTGTCTTTTAAATTTGATTTTGAGTCATGTTACTAGTTTCCTCAAGGATGTCCCATGAAGGATTTAGAGGAGCAATGACGTCTCATGACCCCTTTTTTTTACTTTGTTTGCTGTCTGTGGTTTGTCCTGACAAAAAGACTAGGGCAACTTGTGCCCTTAGTATGAGTTAATGACAATCCTTGTCTGCGACTATCTGTTATTAGCAAGTGGATGACCTTGCACACCTTGATTTATGTCATATCATGGTGTTTTTCTCCATTTGTATTAGTCTCGCCCAATGATGATAAAGTGCAACACCTTTTGTGATACATCGAAACATCGAAGATTGCTAATACTAACATCCATGTCTTTTATTATTCATCATTCTTTTCGCACTAACATTTCTTCTTTTCTACATCTTCACCACCATTATCTATTTTCCTCTATCCTTTTTTTCTTTCATCTTCTAGTTCTCTCATCAATTTCGAGAGCACACTCATGTTCTTTGAACCTGCATGTCCTCCCGAGGGGGCATACCTTCACCTGTTTTACACTGGGGCATTACTGGGGCATATTTCTTATCGATTTTCTTTGACATAACGTCGAAATGACATTGTATGAAAGAGGGGCAAATGTAGACACCGAAATCTGGTCTATGCCTGTGACTTCAATATTCTGCGTAATTCCTATTCTTCTATTGATTAAATAATCTTAATTATTTAATTAATTCACCTTAACATTAATTCTTCTATTTGATTAATTATTTAATTAATTCATCTTCTGTTAATTCTTCTATTAATTAAATAATCTTAATTATTTAATTAATTCACACTTTATGCTATCTGATTAATTAAATAAACGCTTTTTATTTAATTATGTTACTAATTAACCTTATCCTTCTCGTCAAATTAAATAAATTCTTATTTAATTCTCTTTACCATACTTCAACTATAATTAAATAAATTCTTTATTTATTTAATTATTCATTTAAATCCCTTCATCACTTAATTAAATAAATCTTATTTATTTATATATTCTTCAAATATCAAATCTTGAATTAAATGAATTATTTAATTCATTAATTCTATTTTAGCGCATTCCTCTATATTTAGATAAATTGTGTGAGTTATCTAAGTATTCACTTTGACTCGACTTGACATATATTCAAATCGCTCAGTTAACTGTTGATTTAATGTCTGAGTGGCGTTCTCGAGTAATCTCTTTGTCAAATCATTCAATCGTCCAGTTCTAACTCATTTGCGTGTACATGCAGATTAATTAAATATTAATATTTAATTAATTAAACCTTGTGCGTGCATTTGAACAAGAGTTGCTTTAATCAATCTTCATCTTTGTCATGCAAAGATAATTCTTCTGTTTTCGAATACCAAACTGGAAGATTAAATCATTTATTTAATCTTTAATTCTATTTCTAATTTGTATCACTCATGTCATTACTGACAAGTTATCAGAATGCATGTCTAATCAGTCGATCTCAACCGTCCGTTGATCTTTTAATCCTAACATGTCGTTCGAATAATCAATTTTCTATAAATTGATTTGTCATTCTTCATTCCAATCTCTCTCGCAAAATCTTATGACTTTTGAGAGCACTCAATCTTGAATCTTTGATGTTTTTCTAATCACTATCTTAGGCTATACTTGCACGAACTCTTGAAAATCTGAGGGCAATTATACTACACAAGCAAAATGGAGAAGGGCAATCGAGATGAATCATGGAAATACGTTTGAAATTGATGAGATTGTTTCAGTTTGTTCACGTTTTTACTTTCCTTTGTTCTTTGTTGCTTAGCATTAGATTTGCATTTAGATTTGTATATTGCATGTTTGCTCTAATCTGTTCTTGTGCACTTTCTTGGCGTTACAAGATGAAAAACAAAGGAAAAACATTTGAAACTCGAAGGTACAAATGTCAAGATGCAAGTTAAAAATGCAAGTACCAATAGCCTCTAATAAAATAAAAATGGAACGTTGCCTCCAAAAAATAGGAATGCAAGAGTGCACACATGGTAAGTGATCCATCTCACTAAAATGCATGTAACAAGCCACTGATGTATGTTGCATCTGAAATTACATAAGAACAAGAACTAGATACATAGATCACTCCAATGCAAAACCAAGGAAGCATTGACACCAAAATTAGAAACCCCCTATAATGCTAAAATGGGGAGCCATGACAGGTACACTCAAATTGTGTGTAACCAAGAAGTGCATGTAGGAGAAATAACCTTTAATTAAACGAGTGTGCAAACTAAGGTACACATGCATGAGGCAAGAATAGCCTAGATTCACTACTGTCGTGGAAGGGACACTCACTTGACAAAGGTGTTATAGCAAACCAAAGGCAAACATCAACCCCCATGACACTTTATATCATAGTGCAAATACAAAAGGCACAACAAGATGTGCAAAATCCCCAAAAAGTATACACAAGAATGGCACTTTATCTCAATGTGTCTACAAAAGAGAATGTGCATGAAAAAGATGTCTATAATGTCCAAATAGGAAAAACTATTGGAAATACATAAAGAACAGCTAAAAACAAGTCATCCCACACAAACAACAGGTTTCCAGGAGCTGAAGTGTCCAAGTACTTAACTAGTGTGTGAAAACACAAAAAAAATGAATATAATGTACTTGGAGAGAAATATATAAAAATGAGATGGGTGGTTGTGAAGAGCTCTGAAAGACCGTCCCAACGCTGTTAGAATCACAAAAAATGGAGAAATACGTCAAAATTTATGAGCTTGGGACTAAAAACGCCTTTGACTTCAACAGGCTATAGAATGCACCATCACCACTGAAAAGTTGACAAAATCAACTTTCCAACGATATCTTGTTTACCAAAAAATGATATTGTATGCCCAAGTTATGGCCAAATGATAAAAACCACCTCCTTTAGGGCACAAAGAGGGGTCAAATGGACCATGGCAGGTGTTTGTATCGCATGACATCATGTTGAATATTCGTAAGAATATTCCCCTGCATAAAAAAATTTGGCCCCTATTAGAAAATTTGTCAATGGAATATGCTTGTCTATTGACGAAATATGTTGGTATTCGACTGAATATTCCATGGTTTCATTGGGGTGTACGGTCAGCGCCGAAAAACTGGTGCAACTGCTGGGAAGAAAATGTGTGAGCTGGAATTAAAAAAAGGCGATTGGGAAAAAAAATTCACCAGTTTTTTACCGTCAGCATATGAGCTACTGGCGTGGCGGTGGGATGCTACCACTGGGAGGCATGGGGCCTACAGGGCTTGCTAAGGCAAGTACCCTATGGGTACCCAAAAAAAACCTGCCCCTACAAAAAACTAAAGCTTTCCAAATTTTAACAAATCCTTTTTTTAATATATATATTTTTAAAATTTCAAAAAAATAATTTATAAAAAAAAACCGACCTAAATAATTATTTTTTTGCTTTTTTTGAAACCTGTGTAGAGTCGTATAGGGGTCGTACAACCCTTGGGGTAAAATTGTTTTTCCTTAGAAGCTCCCGATGACAAATATTGGTGAATTTATAGTCAAAATTCATTGAATCAACCTCCTAAAACAACCATGAGGTCCTTTTCAACTCAAAATGCTCTGAAATTGTAGCTACCCTCTAGATTTGGAAAAAAAAAATTGCTTCATACCTTGTAGATCTGACCTCAAGAATCCAAATTAGGCCAAGTGAACTTAGCAATACTAACTTTCTCGACAACTCTGAATCTAATGAAAGACTTTATTTTGGTTCTAGATGCACCAAAAAAATTTCCACCTCCAAAATTTGCAAAAAAAGCAAAGAGGATTTCAAATCTAAAGCTTGTATCCCTTGTTGAAGAAAAAAACCTCATAAATCAAGAAGGGGTTCACTGAATCCATACTCTGATACCATGTTACCATGTTAGAATTGTGAATAATACAAGACACAAGATCAAATAATGAACAAAACACCTTCCATGCAAGAGGTCTGCAAAAAAAAGATTTGTTATTCCTCAAAAAGAAAATACTTATAGAATGAACCTCAAGAATCTTCAAGGAAAACAAGAGTCCTCAAAGGTTGAGAGTTCTATCAAAAGGCATGATAATACAATGAGGGTTGAGTGTTGTATAGGAGTAACCCTAAATGGTAAAAGGATTAGATCATATCAAGTGTCAATATCTCATGCAATGAGACATAATGATCTAATAATAACTCTCTAGTTAACATAGTAAATCACCCCTAAGTTTAGCTTAAGTGCATGAGAATACATCAGACCAATAATCAATTAAAAATTAATTAATTATTAGCTAATGCATGATTAATCTAACACATTTAGTTGGTAGTATGCTCCAAAGGGCTACTCTTGGCAATGTTCCTAAGGCTTTCCGCCATTCAACGGGACACTTGTATTTGGTTTGCGGAATTGTGAAAAGTGTTCTGGTAGATTTTCCTAGAGATGACAAGACTTATACAACCATCCACCTTGCCTAGATTAATTTATGGTTAAGTTTGAATGTGATTACAATTGAGGGCATATGACAAACCTTTCTTAATAGCACTGATAGTGTGAGTCATTATTGACTCTTGATTTGGAAGAGGATTTGTAATTTTTTTATTTATGGACGAAGCTATATAATCATTACAATCTTGGCACAATTTTTTATCCCTTACTCTCTCCTAATTACACCTACTACTTGGTTTCTTGGCATCTATGTAAGCTCTTGTGAAAAAATGTTATCAATTTCCAAATTCTACTAGTTTTCCATTGGTGTGAGCATTTGAGAAGACTTGTTATCAGCTTGTTGACTCTGTTGCTTGACTTGGGAAGAATGGCGGGTGATAGAGTTTGCATTGAGCCTAGTTCCTATGATGAATTCTCTTCTAATTCCATAGTTTGGCATATTTGTTGCGAAGGAGGTGTTGCTCCATTCTTGCAATACCTCAAAGGGCACACTGAGAGTCTTTCTATCCAGTTCACCCATTCTTGGGACTCACAAAAAGTTAAAGTTGGAAGAATTGAGTTTGAAGTGGATGAGGAAGTTATTGCACAAGCGACTGGGATGAGTACTAAAGGGTTCAAAAGTGGAAGAAGCAAAAGAAAAGCTCAAACAATGATAGTTTATCTATCTTCTTCAAGGATGGTGAAAATCCTATCAAGCTTCAAGGTAGATTCGATAGAGAAAAACTTCCTTCACCTTGGGACAAGGTATGCCTTATTCTAATGAAGTTTTTCACTCTTGAAGGTAGATTCAAGTGCTACTATTTTTATCATTTCTCGCTGCTAAACCATTTTCACCACAATATGCTATTAATTTTTCCCTTTTACCTATTAACCTCTTTGGAATGTTCGATTAAAGATGTCCTTGTGTTGAATCAACAATGCCCTAAAAAAATCCCCCATTCCCATTCATCAAGGTCTTATAATGCAATTATACCAATTCCATCTGGACTTATGTCCACCTAAGAAAATTAAAGTTGTCTTAATTGAGGAAACCCCTGATTCCCCCCATGTTGTTACTATTTTGACCTCTCATGGGAAACCAAAAAGTAAAAAGAAGAAACCCTCCGTTGTTGATCATTCCCCCCCTTCTCCAATGATCCTGTGTGAACCCTCAAATACTTTTACTCAGCCCACCACCCCCTCCAAACCTTTGGAGGACAACCTTTCACCTATGACGTCTGGCTCTAAACAATCCCAAGCTACTCAAGGTCTTTGTGACCTTAAAATTTTCCCTCCTCTTGTTTTAAGAAAAATGTAGTTTGATAGGGTCTCAAAACCCCCCTCACCAAGAAAAGAAAGTTTCTACTAAGATGATCTTGGTTGAGGATGACTTTATTGTTGCGATCAATGTGGAGAATTACAAGGCTGAGGAGGGGGGAGTGACTCTCTATTGAGAAGATCCAATCATCTGGCGGGCCATCTCAAGAATGCTAGGAAGAGAGGGATTGTTAATAATATTAAGTAGGCGGCTCTTTCTATTGATGATGAGGATGACGGGTCTGATGTTAAAGATTTGCACAACACAACCGAGAGCCAAGCCAATTGCACTACTAATACTGATAATGCCAGTAGGGACCCTCTAGAGGTGTCTCACAATTGCCCTCAATGTGTTGCTATAGTGGGGGAGCTTACTGAACTTAAAGGGAAAGCGCTATAAATTAAGAAGATAGTTAGTCTTTTGAAGTTCAGCTCCAAGGTCATGCACAAATATGTAACTACTCTTTACTTGATGCAGGAAAAAGAATTGAAGAAAACCGATGAGAAGGATAATAGCCACAAGGAATTGTTTAAGTTCCTCATAGAGGATTGGGGCCAACTCTTTGGTTAGGTTGTTTTGTTGGTGTTTTTTGTTAGTTGATTTTCTTTGTTTTTGATGAATTGCTAAAACATTATTTTTGTGTTGTGATGGTCTTTGGAATTGGTTTTCAGCCTTCAAAATTTTTGTAATGGGCCAACACCTTGGGTTTGCTACTTTATATGTCAAAAACAATAATTTGACACCATTTTAATTTTAAAATGATTAATATTAAAAATAAAAACTTTAATATCTAACTATAAATATTTAGAACAAAATAAAATAAAAAAATCTAAATATGAAATTTTAGTCTTTTAAATTTGTCAAATATGCTAAAAAGTGTAAATATGAAGTAATTAAATTTAAAAAAAATTAATATTCAAAAATAAAAATGTTAGTTACAATCTAAGACTTGATAAACAAAACCAAACTTATGAAATACATTTGTAAGCAAAAAAAATTACAAGCCACAACATGCAACAAATATGACGGGGAAAAACAATCTAACATTGCACAACTACCCACATGTGACAACAAAAAATATTACAACATAGTCACAAATATGACAAAGAATAAAAGTGTAAACATGTGACATGATGATAGTGTGTGATAGGTGTAACTTGACTAGCAAAAAACTTGTGACAAAGCATGCAACAAGATCGAGAACATAATCACCAAAATAATTAGTCACAAGCGACTAAGAAGATGGTAGTAGTGCAACTCAACAAGACTAACAAAAAGGGTCCCCGATTCAGTGAGAATTCTAGGTGTGTTGTAACCTTGAACAATACATATCCTGCCCTACCTAGACATAAAAATATTGCATATCAAACTAAACCTAAAATAATGCACACAAGAATATCAATAGCCATGATCATGTTAAGTTACAAAATCAATTGTTAAATTTCACTTTCAAAAATACCATCAAAACCATCTAATCCAAATTAATGCAGAACAAAAAACTACCTAGAATAAAAGTTTCAAAGTAAATGCATCCAAACACAAAAAGGTGTCCACACCAAAGTGAGAGAAAATCAATTATACAATGAACCTTTAATCTCCATCTAGAATGTGCATGTAATTATTTTCTTTCTTTCATCTACAAACTTTACTAATGACCACTTTCGATATCAAAATTTTAATTATTTTAGCATTAAGCAGAGTGAGGTCATCTTTTGAATTGAAAGCATGTATAATTAGATATTACTTCATTTGACTACTTAGGCATAACTATGCTACCATCCAAACATCTATAGCCTCAATGAAGATACCTTTGGTCTTATTCAAGGATAATTTTGCTACCATCTAGGAAGCTATAGTCTTGATATAGATAATTGAGTCACCTATAATGAACATGAGGGTTTTTATTTTTGCTTTCATTCATCTTGTAGACACTAAATTCCACTACTATGCCCATATCCATTATGGTAGTCAATTAATTTTTTATAACAATTTTTTATTTATAAGCTTGATATATCTTAATTGTATTCACTTTATCAAACAAGTTTAAGAATAATTAAATATGTGACATGTCACATGATAAAGTACAAGATACATCATTATATTATATACACCCCATTAAGCATGAAAAGTAACCCTACATATCTAAATGAATGATTGTTAAATACCATACATTGACAATTAATCCATCATGAATGCAAAAGGAAGAAACTATAAACAATGATATCTTAAAAAACACACTCAGATTAATATATGCATGCCATTTTGTAATCATATCAAATAATAATATATAAACGTTTTAAAATTAAGAAATAAAAACAAACCAATTGCAATATACAACAACATTCTAAATGATAAAATCAAAATGAATAAATAAAACTAAAACTAAAACTATGACTAAAATAAGAAGCAACAAAAAACAAGTAAACCGAAATTTACTATTCTACCTAGCAAACACTAACTTAACAAATTCAGGATATAAATAGGACAACCCCACTCTTATGATTCTTTACTTCTTTAAGCATTAAAACTATTAATGACAAGTCCTAGACATTACAAATATATCTTTAAACTCAAAAATAAAAGGAATTTGAATAGACCTAATTCATACTCCAAATGAATTTCTAAGAAAATTAGGTAGGAAGTTCATTTTCTTCGTGCTCAATCCACAAACATGTTTTTGCGCTTTCATAATTAAAAAGGAAGTGGGTTTAATAACTTTTAGTTTGTTGAATTAAAGATTCATTTGTAAATTAAAATTGAAAAATATTTGATAAATTATTATTTTCATTTTTATTACCAACAAAACACAAAAGAAAATAGATAACAAGAAGGTTGGGGTCCCATGGGGGGCTTCAAGATCTATTTTGAAGGAGCACGAAGTCCCATGAAGTAAAACAAAAAATGCTAAAAGATTAATTAGAATCTTTTTTCTCAACAATATCAACCCCTACTTTTTATCTTGAAAACATAAGTGGATGCAATTAGGGTGGGGTCCCATGAAGGGGGGTTTCCTAAAAAAATTAGTGGGTGGTCCCATGAATTTTGAAGCATAGTTCAACCTTAAAATTTAAGCTTCTATATTTATGGAAGTTGGTGGTCTCATGAACTTTATTATTTTGCATATTCAATTCAAATAAATATAAAATAATAAAAAAATTAATTTGTGAGATTTTTAAAACTTCATATGAATGACAAGTGGCAAAAAAAGCTTGAGTTGATGGGACAATTTCTATCCCCACCCCTTTTGCACCCGCTTAAGTTTTTGAACTAAAAAGTAGAGGCTGCTATATTTGAGAAAAATATTCTAATTGATCTTGTAGCATTACTTTTTTTTGGTTTCAAGGGACCCCCCGCTCCTTCAAAATAGATCCTAAAACCCTCCCATGGGACCGTACCCTTAGGGTGGGATTAGAAATTGCCCCACTAGCTTAGGCTTTTTTTTATTTGCCACTTGTCTATCATATGAAGTTTTAAAATTCCCACCAATTAATTTTTTATAATTTCTTATTTATTTAATCTCTAAATTGAAAATTTAAAATAATAAAATTCATCAGACCACCACCATCCACAAATTCAAAAGCTTAAACTATACTACAAAATTCACGAGACCACAACATCCACAAATTTAAGAACTTAAACTACACTACAAAATTCCCCAGACAGACCTCTTAAAATAATGCAAAAAAAACTCAATATCATCTACTAAAATATTATAAGGAGTCCCCTTCGTTAGACCCCACCCTAAAGGAAAGTGATTCAAAATAAAGATTAAAAGACAAATTCTAGTAGTAGTTTACTTCTTGTGGTCGGAGATGAGCGGACTCCCTTAGGTCAAAGGTAAGATAGTAGTCATTTTTAACATGCAGCGCGGTGACGCCACGCCTTGCGTCGCACATTCTTAGATGCGCTCACATTCGACGACTGAAGAGATTCATTGAATGTAGACGCCCTTCCGGATGCACTCCTACTTCGTTTCTTATATATCTCTTCCTCTCCCATAACGCCAGGTATCTCTTCTGTTTCTCTACCTGCGCCCTCTCTCTTCCATTTCCATAGCCATGGCCAGTCTGTTGCAAGCTCTTGCCCAGCAACCGGCAGCAACAACCTTCACCAAACAAAAATGTGTGCTCATTTTCATTTCACTTCCAATTTTTGTTTTCTTAAACTTTTTTGTGCTCAATTTTTTTTCTCTTCATTGCACTAATATATTTGCTTTCTGAAATTTACAGTTCCTCCGATTGGTTCACATGGAACGAATCGGATTTCAGCGCCACTGCAGAAGATATCGATAAAGCAAGGCTCTGCTCAATGTCACAGAATTGCTGGTCCATTGTTTGAAAGTGCATTGCAACCGCTATCTGCTTATGCTTCGTTGGCTTGTAAAGCCGCTACCATCTCCGTTCCCGGTACACATCCGTTTCCTATTCCCCTTTCTGGCATCTCCTGACGTTTATATGCGGAATTTGACGGTTTTTGTATTCCACAACAGAAATATGATTTTTCATTTTTAGTGAGAAGAATTATAGGAAGAAAAGCGTATAAGCGTAGAGATTTAAGGAAGACCTTTGCGGATATTGGTGGAAACCACGAAGCAGAGGCACTCTCAACCTTAGGAATTCCTAAGAATTTATAAGTAGAATAATTTGAACAGAAGTACTATCATGGAGAGTATTTAAAAGGCTTAGAAGTTAATATCCGATACATCGTTTGTTATTTTGAGACTTTGGATGCCTGAATAGGAAACTTCCTTATGTCAAGTGCATTGAAATATAAACGCTGTAGGCCTTGGAAATGTATGCAGTTTCTTCAACGAAAAGCTCCTTCTCCATGGCATATAGGCTTGAAGAAGTGTTTTTAATTTTAAGTTGATTGACTGTGAGCTTAGTTTGTAAGTTTGCACAATGATTCTGATCAAATTCCACTATGGATGGGGGAGAAATAAAGAAAATTATACTTGTTTAAAAATGTGATCAATATATTTTTTTATTTCTACCCCATTTTAATGGAGGATTAGAGAACTTAACTCTGAGATTTTTTTCTCAAAAACCTCTCTCGTTCTCATTAGCTGTGAAAATCTTGAATGCCTATTATTTTTATATCTTTAATCACTTTGATTTTGATCCGTAGAAAAACATAGGGTTAAACTCAAAGAAGGTAATTCCCGTATGGGAAAAAGTATACGACCTATATTTAACCGACAAGACATAAAGATCTAGGGTTCGCTCTGGAGAATTTTGAGTCTACTAGTACTCACCTATTATGTTGGAAAATAGTTTACCAATATTTTGACATTACAAGTTTACATCAGCAATTTCTCTGGATTTTATTTTGATAAGGTACATTGTTGTTGATGTAACAATTTTCTAACGTTATTTGTTCTTTGCAGAATTGGTTGAGGAAAGAGTAGATTTCAATGAAATTGCTACGGACTTACTTGAAGCGTCCCCTTTGGAAATTATGGATAAAGCTCTGTCAATGTTTGGTAATGACATTGCTATTGCATTCAGGTTACTCTCTACAACCTTTTCTTTATGTTACATAAAAAAATGATAGATGCTGTGAATCTGAAAATAAGAGGATATATAACTCAAGTTAGGCATTGACTGGGAACATATCTTCTTGATGCAGTGGAGCAGAGGATGTTGCACTGATTGAATATGCCAAACTGACAGGTCGATCATTTAGAGTGTTTAGTCTTGACACTGGAAGGCTTAATCCTGAAACGTACCAATTCTTTGCTGAGGTTGAGAAGCATTACAACATTCATATTGAATATATGTTTCCTGAGGCTGAGGAAGTTCAAGCCTTAGTAAGGAGTAAAGGATTATTTTCTTTCTATGAAGACGGGCATCAGGAATGTTGCCGGATACGCAAGGTGAGGCCGTTGAGAAAGGCACTCAAAGGCCTCAGGGCATGGATAACTGGGCAACGTAAGGACCAATCTCCTGGTACACGAGACAACGTTCCTGTTGTACAGGTGCTTATTTTGTTAAGTTTTTTAATACTTTCTATACTTAAGAAATGTCTTGCTACCTTAGGGTTTTCCAATTTTATATTACAAGTTTTAGAAGCATTATCTGATTTTATGATACAGGTTCTAGCAGGGCTAGAAACTTACAGTTAAATCTTGTACTACCTTAGGGTTGTTCTATACGTTAATTACAAGTTCTAGCATGTTTCTGATACAGACTATAGATTTAAAGAGAGGTATAGGTTGGTTCTGCGTATTTCGTTTTCTATATAGGATTGAGCTGTTTTCGGTTGAATGCTCTTTGGATAACTTTTTCCTTGGTAAATCTTGGGAGGTGAGGTTATGGCCCCCGCCAATTTTTCAGGTGTTAGTTTGAGCCACGTTCTTTAGATTTTTAACCTGGATAAGTGCGTCTAATGCACCCAGGTTTGAGACACATTTGTGATTTGAGCAATGAAATACTTCCATTAGAGTACAACGAATAATATTTGTGTGATTGCAACATGGACCTCGAAAACATTGGCACTCAGAGTTGCAAGTGCCACGTACAGAAAAAATGCGATACTTTGTTTGATATGATTTTGGTTGTTTTATCAGTAACTTTCTATGTTGTGGGTGACGCTTTGTTGGTCTTACATGCCCTCAATTACTCCTTTTTTCCCCCAAACTTACCAACTCTGCGTTTTAGTTCTGTGTTGCAAGTTCTATTCTTGGGGTTTTTGAGAGTTGGAAAGTGGAAACAATGACTTGTATTGATGTCCAGGTCGACCCTTCATTTGAAGGATTGGATGGTGGTGTTGGAAGTCTTATCAAGTGGAACCCCTTGGCAAATGTGCAAGGCAATGATGTGTGGAGGTTCTTGCAGACAATGAATGTACCAGTCAATACTCTTCACTATAAGGTACCTGCAAGTAGAAAGATTTGTTGAACACTTACGGAATAATTTTAGCACAGTTGAGATGGTTGCCATGATGAACACTCCCATTAATGCCTTACGTTGTTATGGATGAATTTTGTAGGGATATGTCTCAATAGGATGTGAACCATGCACTAGGCCAGTTCTGCCAGGACAACATGAAAGGGAAGGGCGCTGGTGGTGGGAGGATTCAAAGGCAAAAGAGTGTGGATTGCACAAGGTAATTTGGTTACTGGTATCTTTCTCTTCATTAAGAAACATAATTGATCTCTTATTTTGATATCTTCTTGTGACATGGAAAATCATTTAACAAGTTAAATCCCAATAAGCCACCTCTGCTTCATGGTGCAGCTTGCTTTCTACCACTTTTTCTTATATGTAGCATGTCCATATAGAAAGCTTATTTAACCATGGCATCTTTTCATCTGATTAAGATTTTTGGATGTGAACTTTCAATTCAGAAGTGTTCAAAGAGATGTTTTAAATGACATCTATGTCAACCTCCAATTTCATTTCCATTGAATTTTCTCATAAAATAGACTCTCAGTTAGTAAGCGTTCAACAAGATATTGTAGTCACTGAAGTTCTTCAACTCTCCCCTCCAATAGTGTTTCAATCTGGAACTTTTTGAAGATATATTCAAAATTATTATTGCATTTTCCTTTTATAGAATACTTGGAGAGTGTATTTTAAAGAGTTTTAAGTAGTTGAATTTTATTTGTAAAAAGTCATGTAACGTTTAAATTTGATTTTTTTGCAATCTCTTGACTCTTTCAATCTGTATGGGTGATATATATTGTCTTGATGAAAGAGAACCATTTATTTTTCCTCTTTTTGGGTTTGTTATGCTCATTCATTGACTTGAGATGATTTCAAAGGGAAAAGGAATTGCAAATTTTCAAAGATTAACTTTTCTATTCCATTTGGTTTTGCAGGGAAACATTGAAAACAGCCATGTCGATAACAAAAACTCTGTACAAGTTGCAAATGGAGCTGGTGATCTTTTCTCAAGCAAGAATGTGCTGAGATTGACAAGAGAAGGTATTGAAAGGCTTGCAAGCTTAGAGGAAAGGAAGGAATCGTGGCTTGTGGTTCTTTATGCACCTTGGTGCCAATTTTGTCAGGTTTGCACGGAAATCTCTTGAAGATAGGCACCTGTGCAAATTTAAATGCTTATTTTTACTCTGGAAGTGTTGTTATGGGTTTTTATTGATTTTTGTTATTATTTACTTTTAGAAAGTTCACAGTGCTTATTGGAAATAGAAATCTAGTATTTGTTCTTTTTTGAATTAGGCTTTTCTGGCAACAACTGTAATTGCCAGTATTGCTGTATGTATGCCTTGCTAGCTGCTTTTAACAGGCTGCTTAAACTGTATGGGATGCATAGGCTATGCAGCTTTATATTTTTTCGCTTCTGATTGATGTACTAACTGTAGAGATAGCTATTAAATACTGAAAAATAATATTTCGATGTTGCCTCCTAGAGAAAGAATGGCAAAGGATATTTGGTTCCATATATTGACTTTACTTTTGCACCTTGATGATACACTAAGTTTTACTTTACCATTGTGTGGCTTATTTGCAGGCAATGGAAGCATCTTACAATGAAGTAGCATTTGAACTTAGAGACTCTGGAGTCAAGGTGAAATGTTTATAATTGTCTAATTTGTTCAAATTTTGACCAGATTCATGTGGCACTGGGTATTTATTTGATTAAGTATAGTGTTGCATGATAGAGAGTCACGAATGGGTATGAGGCCATAATTAACAAAGCCTTACCATAGAGGCACCTTAGTAAAACGTTTGTTGATAGTTGTCTGCCAATTTTAGCTAGACATCTAGAAAATAAGACATCCTTACAAGAAGAATAATGAGATGGCCTGATGTCAATCTTGTACATTTTTTTGCTCTAACGAAACTTTGTTTTCTTGTAATCAACTATATGACAAGTAGCTTTGTCTATGCTCTGCTTTTGTGTTAATTATATACTTTACCCGTTTTACAGGTAGCTAAATTTCGTGCAGATGGAGAACACAAATCCTTTTCTCAACAACATTTGCAACTTGGAACTTTTCCAACTATCTTGTTGTTTCCCAAGCACGGCTCCAAGGCTATTAAATATCCCTCTGAGAAAAGGGATCCGCAATCTTTACTTGCATTCGTGAAGTCTCTGCAATGAAACTCTCTTTTATGAGCAAGTATTTCACTGCAATTTTCCGTTGTTTGCTTTTAATTAGTGGGGAGCCCAGCCAAATTATTGTATCATATGCTTTCACTTGTTTTAGAGACCTTTAATAGTTGAGCTCAGTGATCGCTGTGCTTATTGTACACTAGAGACTAAGAAAATAATCGCTTTTTCAAAATAGTGAATAATGATCAGCAAATTAGCTTTTGTTAGTTGTCCATGTCATAGGTTAGTACATTCAAAAGATTTTGCTCCGAGAAGGCAGGAGAACTTGGGTGGTCTATGATCAACTAGAAACAGGTTATGTGGTAGAGATATAAAAACTAGAAGTTGAATTGGGAATTTTTTTGGGCATCTTTGCTTGAAGAGTGTTTGTACTTGTCCAGGCTAATGAAAATTCTGTAAAATGAAATAGAAATGATGAAAGGTTTTCTTCATTGAGTTTATGGTAGTACCTTGTTCCCATCTCCATTGTAGCAAAATGCTACACATTAATGTATCAGTACATTGTTACCATTTTCATTGTAGCAAAATGCTACCCATTAATTTATCAGTATTGATTTTGTATTCCTAGATCACAATAGCATTTCGGCATCAATTATTTAGCAGAAACAAATATTGGGAGGCATTTAATAAAATGATTTTTTTGCTTTTACTAAAATTAGCTTTTATAAGCAATACAATTCAATTAATTTAATTTAGTGTCTTTTTTAAGAACAGCTTAACAAGGGAAAGAGAACAAGAAATTCATAGATACATCAAGAAAACCACCAAATCATGATGGCTTGAATCCAAACATTCCAAAAGAGCTTTGAATATGGCATAGACCTAGCCACTGATTCGTTGATACCGAATTCCTTATTGACTATATGCCTTTCTTTTGTGGCCATCCCAAAATTTCAAGAATTTATAGGACTCATTATTTGCCTTTGCTCCATAGGCTTCTTCCTTTTTACTATACATTTGGAAAGATACATCAAGAAAACCCTCAAATCATAATATAAGCTTGAATCCAAAACAATACGAAGAGCTTTGGAACTGGCTGTTAAGACTTAGCCACTGTTTCATTGATATTGAAATCCTTATTGACTACAGGCCTTTCTTGATTGGCATCCTAAAATTACAAGAATTCATAGGACTCTTCATTGGCCTGTCCTCCACAGGCTTCTCCCTTTCTACTATACATTTGGAAAGTGGAACAGGTGAGAGAGCGGCATCCTCCACATCCCCAGTTATACATTTTTACTATACATTTGGTGAGTGAAACAGGTGAGACAGAGGCATCCACCACATACTCATTTATACATTCCTTACTAGCCGGCTCCGAAGCCTTCCCATCCACAACAGTGGTTGTGCAAGGCTTATCTGTAGAAGGCTCCTCGCATCCACATTCCACACTCAAACCTGTTGAGGGCTGAGAGAGATCACAGACCAGAGTTCGGAACTGTTTTCCGAACTGTTTTCCTCCAAAGTTCCTAAATTAACTTGATATAATGTTGCCACGAATTATCCAATAGAATATAGAAACTGAAAACGAGAGGAAGTATTCAGCTGATTGTAGCTCAGAGATGTGATAGAAGAATAACAAAAATTGAAACTGCTCATTTTAATATTTGTCTAGCGTTAAATCCACATGCATAGAAATGAATCAGATCAATTCTGTATGTACAAAAATGAACATTGTGTCGTAGAAATGCACCTATGATCTGTACACTTATATTTGCCTCGATGTTTGTACTTGTAACAAGGACTATTCATTTTGACAAACACCTTTGAGCATTTGAGAAGGATTTTTTCATAGATTTAATTTAATGGTTTTTGATAAAAAAGAGGGAGATAACATGACGAGTTAACTTGGAACAAGAGTGCAAATGGTGATGTAAGGACCTTCTATGAAATAAGGTTTCAAAATTGGTTTGATAAATAGATGATACAATTGGAATATGAAGTGATAGCACGTAATTATGTCTATGTAAGGATTTCCCATAATGATTCCTAGCAAAATGATGATAAAATGTATGATAGATGACTAAATGATTCAAGGGTGATGTGTGATTTCAAATTTATTTGAGTTTGCACACTTAAAAATAGTTGTAGTCATCAAGCATTTATTGCTAACATAATCAACTATTATATTTTAGATGAAAATTTTAATCTTTGTATAATTTTTAAAAGTCTACCATGTTAATGTGATTAACATTTATTAAATTATTAAAAAAAAAAACCATAAACCGTAAAAGGAACCAACTTCAAATTGAGTCTTAAATAGCACCATAAAAAGCAATTCCATTCAATTATAATACCATATGATATGGAGGTCAATCTAATTGCCGATATTATTGAATGTGCTAAATTTAACAAAAGGGATTAAGGCTTTGTATCCTGTGATGTGAACTATACTTGATGGTGTATAATGGCAAAGAGTTGATAACTCAAATTTGAGACTAGATTATTGACTAGCGAGTTGAAGCAACTCATACTTGGGAATTTGAGTGTACGAACAAGGTCTTGATAGTGACTTTGTCCTCTTAGTGATACGATCTGTTTAGTTTTTATGATCATTATTTCATAGTGTTAAACTTGGTAGTACTAGTGTGTCTTCTCCTTATTATAAGGAGTTATATTTTTAATATCATAATGTTTGATAAAAGAGAATAGGACAACATGCAATTAATACATTATGCACAATCATAAATGTGAGTAACTTGGAGCTTAACAGGGTGAGGTATAAAACTAAGGTTTCAAAATTGGTTGACTAGGAGGTGATGTAAATAGAGTGACTTGATCGGATAAGGGTCCCTCCATAGTCATCCTTAAGTAGATTGATAGATAAATTGGAACTTTGTCCTCTTAGTGATATGATCTTGTTTAATTTTTATGACCATTAGTTCACAATATCAAACTTGTAGTACCATATCTTCTCCTTGTGACAAGCAATTATATTTTTAATTCAACAATTCTTGATAAAAGAGGATAAGATTATGTAATGAATACATTGACACTATCTTAAATGAGGGTGACTTGGAACTTAACAAGATCTAGTATGAAACTAAAGTTTTAAAATTGGTTGAACATGCGATGATGTAAATAGGACAGACATGCAATGAACTAATGACACAGACAAGAGTAATTATGAGAGTGACTTGATTGGATAAGGATCCCTCCATAGTTATCCCTAAGTAGATAGATAGATAAAATGGAACTTTGTCCTCTTAGTGATATGATCTTGTTTAATTTTTATGATCATTACTTCATAGTATCAAACTTGTAGTACTAGTATCTTTTCCTTATGACAAGAAATTGTATTTTTAATTCAATAATTCTTTGATAAAAGAGAATGAGATATGTAATGAAAACATTAGGCACTAACAAGATCTAGTATGAAACTAAGATTTCAAAATTGTTTGAGTAGGAGGTGATGTAAATAGGATATGTAATGAAGTTATGAAAAGGACAAGTAATTATGAGTGACTTGATCAAATAAGGATCCCTCCATAGTCGTCATTAAGTAGATTGATAGATAAAATAAATTATACATGATCAAATGATCTAAAGGGATGATGCTTTTTCTCCTTGACCTAGACAAATTCAAAAGTTTTGGTAGAGTCAACACATACAAACTAGTTAAAATGGTCATCTTGAGCTTGTGATTTAATGCAAATTTAAAACTTGGGGGTCAAATTTCTAGGTGTGGCAATGAGCATAACTATAAAGGTTTAAACAATTTAAAATAAATTATAATCACATGAAGTTAATGGAAATCTTTCATTGTAGATTTAGATGAAAATTTTAACCTTTGTCAAGATTTTTTTTAGCCTACTATTTAATTAGGTAACACTTTTTTTTTTGCAAAAAAATGAAGAAAAAAGGTGCAAGTATGAATAGGAACCACCTCTAAATTGAGTCTCATAAAGCACATAAATAGTGAGGAAAAAAATGCAACTCCTCTTAATAGTGACTCAATAGAACATGCTACATTTTAAAATTAATATTATCAAAACTAACCATAACTAATAGTGTTGAAAGGTATAGAAACTCACTCTTTCAAAATATCTAGGGTTAATATATTGACATTAAATGAATACCCTATGATATGAATTTGAGTCTACTAGATTGCTTGTTGTAAGCTAATTATGATAGATGGTGATAAATAATTGATAACTAAGACCTAAGATTAGAATATTCATTAGAGAGTTAAGGCAATTAAATCCTAGGAATTTGAGTCTCTAGGACAAGATCCTAATAGTGGTCTTTTCCTTACAATGATGTGATCTTATCCAATATTTATGATCATTTACTTTGTATTATTAAACTTGATTTTCTTGTTGTTGTGATAGGGGTATCCCCGCGACCCAACCCAACGCCCAACCAGCCTTACCTTGGACTTACAATTTGCCAAGTTGGGGTCCGAAAGGGGCAAGTTGAGGCAAGACTAGTCCCTTGTGGGTGGACGTTGTAGCCCACAAGCATGTCCACCAGGTTAACTCGGGAGTAGAGTCAAACCCAAAATCAATGGGGAGCAAACCCACGGCCCAAGCCAGCTTCGCTACTCGTGCGAGCATTAAACTTGCATTATTAGTATAGGATGCAAGGAAAATGAGGGGGGTGCTAGAGAGCATGTGGGGCTTATTATGGAAGGATTAAAGTTCTAGACTTCCTTGCATCTAGTCAAGCCTTGAGATTGAGTTAATAAAAATATAGAGTAAGCATGAAAGTGTACATTGAATACAAGTGTATATAGAGGATTTATGTAGCACCCTTGCTACTATATAAAACCTAGAAAAAACTAGATTATATTTTTTCCAAAGAAAGGATGGTGGCATTGATTCTTGAAATTGTAACCCATAATTCTAAGGGATGAAATTTAATTCTTAGAGTTGGCGATCAATGTGAAAGAAAATTTACAGTGCAAAAAAAAGAAGAGAAAACCAATAAGTGCAAATAACACAATTTACGTGGAAAACCTGGTAAAATTTATTATCCTCAAATTCAGTGTGCTCAATTCATGGAATAACCCTTACAAAACTTGTTTGTTTCATAACTCACATCCTCTAAGCGCACAAAATGAGGCAAATCCTACTTGCCCTTGTGCGTGGTTCGAGCCCTCAAAAAGTCATTTTGAGCATTTACCCCTTTTTGCCTTGTGAAAAATTATGAAAGGTTAATTTGCAAAAGACTCTATTTTTAGAGTTAGTATTTTTCTTGAACATGCAATGGCACTAAAAATCAATGCTCTCACATGTTTTTTGCAGTTTGCATAAAGGAGTGCAGTCACACTAATTTTTAGTGCAACTACAATCCTGATTTCACATGGGTTGCATTAATTGCAGTGTTAAGTGGGTTTTAAATTGGTTTTTGATTTGTTTTAATTTTATTATCTTCCATTTTTTCCCTCTGTATACTCCTACGAGCTTGTTTACTCTTGGCACGCTTGTCCTTGGATTCCTTGATGATTTCAAGCGGATTTTGTCGCCAAGGGTATTGTTTTTCGAGTATGTATAGTTTATCACCGTATTCATTGTCTTCTTTTCACTATTAATGTTTATGCACTTAGGGTTTCCATATTCCTACATTTTTAGTCTTTTTTTTCTTTTTTCTTTTAGGTTTGTTTTGTATGTTTGTATATTTTTTTCTTGTAATATGGGTTTTTAGTTTAGGGTTTGCATATTAAAAAATGTAGGTTTCTTTGTATATAATGTTGTGTCGTTCGATTTGAAACTCTGTACGCCATTCATGAAACTTGGGCTTTGAAACCCGTTTGTTTCTCAAACTTTCCACAGTTATCATTTCTACCCATGTAATGTAGGATTTTTACTCGACACTACCAAAAATTCTACGCCATTCGAAGTACTACACAAGGTTTAAACCCCAAATGACATCCAAGACATGCCATTCATGTGACTTAGGTTTTTAAACCCGCTTTATACCTATATTTAACCAACAAACTTTGAATCATATGCGGGTTGGGCTTTAAACCCTGACCAACATGTAATACCATAAACACATGCACATTAGGTTTGAAACCTGTGTTGCATATCTGTACTTTGTACTGTCAAATGTTGGTAGGGGTTTAAACCCTGACCAACATGATTCTATCTGTGGTCTTTTCATATGCATATGTTGGCCTTTTCTTCAAAAATTGATGCAGGAGCATCTGGGGTACTAGCAATCAACATCACCAAAAATATTATTTTTGCTTTATTTAATTTTCAATATATAAGGGATAATATGGGCTAATGTGTGGGAAAATAATTGTTTTAATTTCTAAAATATGTAATTTCCCCTATGATGATTTATAATTATAAATTTGGAGGAAAATCAACTTTAGTAAGTTACAAAAGCATCTTAAGGAATATTCCAGGCTAAGCGTCTTTTTCAAGGTGGGGACCACTTTACCATGCATGTTCTTACATGTTGAATTTTATGATTTGCATGCTCTTGCATGTTGGGTGCCCAAGCTTGCATGTTGGTGCATGTTCTTGCATGGAGTCATCAGAGCCATCAAAGATTAAGGAAAAATCTAGTTTGACCAAATTTGATTGGTTGAAGTTTAGGTGCCCATGTGAAGGCTATGTGAGCATTTAGAATATTTTATTATTTTATTTTTTTCCTCAAATTGGGATGTGATTTTTCTAAGGTGGTAATTGTATGTTGTTTTGGGAAACCAAAGTGGTTTTCTGATTCACAAAATTTTATATATTGAGGCTTTTTTCATTTGAGAGGTTGGCTTTTGGAGAGTTGGAGTTTGGCATAACAAGATGCTCTTGGATTGGATAGAGGATTTGTAAATCCAAATTTGTAGATTTATGTGAGGAGATTGTAACTCCATATTGCTGATTTATGTAATAAAAAAGCCCATGTTGTAAGGGAAGCTTGTGAGCTTCTGCAAGTTGTAATCCCATTTATATTTGTTGCAATAAAATATATTATTTTCTTTCTTACATATATTGTGTAAATTTGAGTTGTGTTATGAGAAATCAGATTTGTAAGGGGAGCCTATTTCATCAATGGTATCAAAGCGAGAGTTCCTTAGAGTGTAGGCATAAGCACCGATTGGAGGCAATTTGCACTAGGACTTATGGTGGTGTGTGTGTGTGATTTTTGTGTAAACAAATCACTGAATATGAGGCAATTTACATGTGAAGAACTTGAGGATTTGAAGATTTGTGTTGAGGTTTTGTGAGGCCTTGAAAATGCCAAAGAAGAAAGGAAAGAAGTTTGTCATAGTTGTGTATGCAGGTGAACAGGAAGTAGAAAACATTGCAGAAGTATGCTCTGAGGAAGACATAGAGAAAGAGAGTGAGAAAGAAGAGAAAAAGTGTAGCAGAGGTTGAGAGGCAAAAATAAGGTACAACAATTGAGGAGAAAAATGATGTTACAGTAGTATATGAGTGTCCTTTGGAGGACTTAAGAGTATTGAAAAATGAAATTGCAGCTGAGAGTGAAGGTGAAAAATATCTTGCAGTAGAGACATGCCGTTTTGAAGGCATGATGAAGGTGAAGTTGCAAGATGTAGCTGTGGAAGAAGAAGCAAAGAGTGTAGAAAAAAATTATCCAATGGAGGACATGTTGCTAAATTTAGAAGATGGTAATGATAAAGTTGCAACATGCATTGTTGGAGGCATGAAAGAAGAGATCAAATTAAAATTTGCAGTAGTGATGGAGGAGCAGCTTGAAGGTGTAAACCTTGAAAAAGAGGGAAAGTTGCAATAGAGGAAGAGGAAGTTGTGACAGTAGAAGTCACAGAGGTAATGAGTTTTACAATTTTGAATTTGCAATGAATTTGCATGTTGAAATGAGTAAAGAGTTAGAGAAGGAGGATTGTGTAATAACAAAGTGGACTACAAATATTGCATGTTTGTATGTAGAAGTTGTGAGAGATTATGCATCTGAGATTTGGTGGATGTGGTCGGTTTGTGGTGAGTTGGATCCCATGAAGGAGGCAAGGAGAAGAGGAAGCCCTTGGTGGAGGAGGACATCAATTTTCCTAGCTAAGCGCTGGAAGAGGCAAAGGAAGAAATTCTTCTGTCTATATCAGTGATGGAGTTCACTGCAGGTTTTCCATAACCTAAAAGGGTAGTTCTACTACTCAACTCCACTTTTGCGAGCCTATGCTCACAAAATTCCTACCCAACGTGTTTGATGCAGGAGCATCCGGGGTTACTAGCAATCAACATCACCAAAAATATTTTTTTGCTTTATTTAATTTTCAATAAGGGATAATATGGGATAATGTGTGGGAAAATAATTGTTTTGATTTTTAAAATATGTAATTTTCCCCTATGATGATTTATAATTATTAATTTGGAGGAAAATAAACTTTAGTAAGAGTTACAAAAGCATCTCAAAGGAATATTCTAGCCTAGGTGTCTTTTTCAAGTCGGGGGCCACTTTACCATGCATGTTCTTGCATGTTGATTTTTATGATTTGCATGCTCTTGCATGTTAGGTTCCCAAGCTTGCATGTTGGTGCATGTTCTTGCATGGAGTCATCGAAGCCATCAAAGATTAAGGAAAAATATAGTTTGACCAAATTTGATTGGTTGAAGTTTAGGTGCCCATGTGAAGGCTATGTGAGCATTTAGAATATTTTATTATTTTATAATTTTTTTCCTCAAATTGGGACATGATTTTTCTAAGGTGGAAATTACATGTTTTGGGAAACCAAAGTGGTTTTCTCACACAAAAATTTATATATTGAGGCCTTTTTCATTTGAGAGGTTGGCTTTTAGAGAGTTGGAGTTTGGCATAACAGGATGCTACCGGATTGGATAGAGGATTTATGAATCCAATTTTACAAATTTATGTGAGGATATTGGAACTCCATATTGTTGATTTACGTAATTAGAAAGCCCATGTTGTAAGGGAAGCTTGTGAGCTTTTGCAAGTTGTAATCCCATTTTATATTTGCTGCAATAAAATATTGTTTTCTTTCTTCCATATGTTTTGTAAATTTGAGTTGTGTTATGAGAAATTAGATTTGTAAGGGGAGACTATTTCATCAGGAAAATGCACCCTTGTCATCTTACTTTGATGTAGGTCGGGTTTTAAACCCTGACCAACATTAGATATCATTTTACCAACACATGCAAGTCGAGTCTTAAACCCTGACTTGCATCCTTACCCAAATGCCTTTCCATGTGTAATGTCATAGTTTTTCCTCACTTATGTAATTGAAAAGTTTTACCCTCATGTAGGGGTGGGATTTTTCCCCGCCCTTACATCAATTTGACTTACCCTCATGCAGTGGCACAATTTTTCTGCACTACTACATCCAAAGTGAAAACTTTATGCAAGAGCTCAGTTTTTCTTTGCCTTTGCACCCGAACTTCAAAAACACATGCAAAAGCTCATTTTTTTCATGCTAGTACACAAAACCCTAATTTTTCTCTAACATAGGAAAATATGAACTTTCTACAGTTATCCTTGTATGTTGTTTTAGGAATTCACACTCAAATTCTTGAAAGGGTATGAGCATTTTACTCTCCATACATCTACTCCACAAATGTCTGATCCATCACCAAGCAAGAAAGCCATGGAGTACAAATATCAATGGGTTTTTGCAACAACTTCTGTTGCTTCAAACATTGATGAAATAAAAGACATAGAGATAGGAAATGTTGATATGTCCAATTTTCTGGAGAGAACAAAGAAGTAGCCTTTGGATTCAAGCATGGTATGCGTGGTAGAAAGCAATATTCAATTGGTGGTTGTATTTCCATTAGCGACACACAATCCTAATTTTTTTCTAATTGTGGCAACCCATTATCACAAAGAATCTAGAAGTGTTAGGGATCCTGATGGGAATGTGATCATTAGACTAGATGCAAAATTCTTCGACAAGATCTTCCAGTGCATGAGTATTGATGCTTATGTTGATCTTACCATTGAGGATGCCCAAGCTCATTATGATAAGGATCCAAAATATTGTAAGAAGACAATTAATACAATATGGTTGAAAAAACCAAGGCCAAATATTTCAAGATGGCCTAAGAGCTTTCCTTGTAGTGACTTCATCGAGGAAGTAAATGACTTAATTACTTTTCTCAGCAAGGTAGAATGATTGCCTAACACTTATAATTTTGAAGAGTGGATGTACTTGTACATTCATGTCATAAGGAAGAGGAAACAATAGATATTCTGGGGCCAACAGACAAGTGATGCAATTCACGATCAACTCACAAATGTACCCACCTCATTGAGATTTTATATGACTTCATACTTGGTTTATGTTGTTGCATCAATGTGAAACTTTCTAAGATTGACTTTAGAGGGTGATAGGAGGCATGTTCGATTCTACTGATATTATTCACAATTGACCCTGAAACAAAGTATTCATCACTTTAGGAGGGACAATAATGATTTATTTGCTCCATACTTCTACATTTTTGATAGAGAACTTGAGAAGAAGAGAGTTTGAGATGAAGCATGGATAGTGGTCAATAGGTTTGGTCACATATTCCTGCAATTCCCCACATTTACCTATATCCGAGTAGGGTGCTTCATTGGATATCCATATATGATTCCAAAGTATCCAAGTGATAAGATCATACTCATGGAGTTGTGCATACAAATTATAGCAGTTCATAGTAGATAAGCTAAATTACATAAGCCAAGATTTAAGTTTCCTCTCACAATAGGTAGGTACTCCATAACTATATCTCCCAAAGCTAAGGCCATGGAATCAGAGATGCAGTGGGTCACAATGAAAACATATAGAAGAAGACATGTCTTTGAATATAGAGGAATGAAAGATAGAAACAAAAAGAGCCACACCCATGTACACAGAGTGGAAGATATTTGGGAAAATTGCAGGACTGAGGAGGATATAAGGAAGCTAGATTATTGTCGGATTACTTTAGAACAGATTGTGAACTTGAATCTTACCAATATTCCAGAGGACATGGAGGATGAAGATGACATCTTGGATCTAACATATGAGAGGAATAATGTTGTTGAAACCCCTCTCCCTCCAATCTAGTGGTTTAAAAAGGAAACAATCTCCACTAGGGAAAGATTCCAGCCAATCCTTTCCAATACCAATGTTTGGTTACAAGAAAGGGATATAAGGATGAAATAGTTTAACACTATGTCTAAAGAAGAACTTGAGGGGAATTTGGGGAAAAAGGTGGAGTTGAGAACGAAGAACAAAGGTGACACATCGAGTACAAGTAAAACCATTAAGCCTAAAATCAAGTTCATAATGAAAGGGGTCAAATAAAGAGTACAGAAGGGCCATCTACTATCATGGAGGAAGCATCATATCAAGATGAAGAACAAGAAGAGGAGGGTCAAAATGAAGAAGCACAAGAATCCCCACACAAGGATGCTCCTAAGAATTCCCTCGTGTCTTGTCCTCCTATCATTTCGATTGTGCCAACTCCTACTCCTCCTATAATTGTAGATACACAATCTTTGACTTCTGTTTCTACCATCTATGTTACACCTTTTTTTTTTCAGTTCAATCTATCTATTCATCCCCTACTTCTAGGTCCATTTTTGAGAGCCCATAGGATAACATTGAAAATGTTTTTGGGCTTTGTCTTCTTTTCCAAGTTTGTTATCTTCTTGTTTTGATGTAACTTCTCAATCTAATTTTGATAAGTTTGTTTATGAAATTTGTACAACATATTCCAAGTATGAAAGTTCCTAAAGCTATTTTAACTAACACTCCACCACTTGTGACAACTACCATTGTAAGTGTAGTGACATCTACTCAGACCATGATGATAGGTCATGGAGAAGGTTCTTCTTCCCTTCCCCCTTGGTTGGCCTCACAAACTCCAAAGAGAAAGAATCAAGCTATCTCTCCAGATGACTTTGATTTTGGTCAGTTGGTGCCAGTGAAGGATAAATCTACCAAAAAGTGAAGACTCTCTCAAGGGTACTAGTGGATAAAGCAGGTAACAAATATGTTGAGGTTGCACAACCTCCCCCGGGTAAAGTAACAAAAGATATTAACTTGTCAAAATATTCTATCACAAGGATAGAATTGGGGAAAAGGACACATGAGAGTGCAAAAGAGGATGCACAATAAGCATTGGCCTCTCTTATTGAGAAGTATGATCAGGACAAGAAAATCAAAGATCAATATAAGGATAAGGTTGAATAGCTTACCTTTGTACTTCAAAAGATTACTCAATCTTTGAGTCTTTTGAGCCTATTGTTATGAGCATAGAAGAAGATGCTATTCAAAAGGTTGGGAGAACACATGTACGAGGCAGATCAGTTGAAGAATGGATTGATAGGATATTAGCTCAAGGAACACACTTGCTGAAATCTTTTGTGGAGAGGATTGACAATATGGAAAGTGTAAAAGATGAACTGAGTCAAACCATTAACACACTTTCTCAGAGTCAACAGGAAATGGAGAAAAGTTTCAAAGCTTGGACAAAGATGAAAGAACTCAAGCTTGTGTGCTAGTGGAGATTGGGATAATTCCCAACCTAGATATGTTCATTGATATAAGGGAAACAATGAACCATAAGATAAGTGTTATCAGTGATCTAATCAAAGATTTATAGGAGGCTCAAGAGGTGGGTGAAGACAAAGTTTTAGACCTTATTACCAGAAGCAAAGAGCTGCTATGCCAAGTGATTGATGATAATTAGAAAGTCCTTCCCATCAATGCGTTTATCCAAGAATTCACATCATTGATGCAAAAGCAATTTGAAGATGAAGCTTTTTCAGTAGCTTCTATTACACGTTGGTGGACATTCAACTCACTTTGGATAACCTTAAAGTAGTATTAGAAAGGCACCAAAAATATTGCATCACCATCAAAGACTCAATAACATGAGTACTTGCTATCTCCAGACATCTAAGCAACATTGAAGAAATACAAAGACTTCATGGAGAAGGATGGTGAAAAATGAAGGAACGTGCCTTGCCAAACTTAGTTTATTTTTAGCATTTTTCTTTATGTAATTAGTTGATGACATTTTACGTGTCTTTTATACACATGTAATTACATGTAAAAATAACACATTCCTAAATCAAATTGAACTGTGTTGTTGAATAAGTCCAAGTTAGTTTAGCTTTACCTATTTTTGCTCTCAACTCTCCTCTCTATATATATGAGGGAGTTTCTTTGTATTAAGGACCTTTTAACTTTTGAAGCGAAATTCTTCCCATTTGAAAAACATATTGAGACTTTGTGTTTGATGTGCAAATCAAAATTCAATCAATAAAAGAGGCAAATTTTGCATCCAACCTTTGCTTTGTATCTTCTTTGTTATATGTGAGATTGTTCTTATGTCCTCATTACATTTTCTTGTAAAGGGTTGAAAAAGTGGTGTTATATCTAATATATGAAAGGGGATTCAAATATGATTTTGTAGACTTTGTGCTACATTTTTACATTTGAATTTTATGTTCTTGTGCGTACATTTCGTTAATAATTCGAAGACTTTGGGCTGCGGGTTATTTGCTGTGTTTTGTGGATCTTTTGGTGGTGTATGTTGAAGACTTTGAGCTGCAACATACCTCATTCTATATCTTTATGAATCATCATTGAAGACAACAAAATACTTTGATCTTTTGTGGGTTTTTCGGTTATCAAAACTCACTAGTATAACTCTGATTACTCTTTCATTTAATTAAGTAGACATTGGTTATTACTGCTTGTTCTAGGATTTTGTGGTGAATTATATGTTATAATTATCACAAGGTATTATTATAATTTCTTTAAAGAGAAAACATCTTTTCTAAAAAGAGAGAAAAGGATGAATGTAACACCCATAGATAAATTTAGTGTACATAGTCTAGGTTAGTTACTAGTTGTTTTAGTGAGTGGTAAGAAGGGATCCTCCCCTTTCTGAGATGAGATAGTTAAATATCATAATAGCTATGGTTGAAATCACCAATTTGTAATTAATTAAGTGATTACAAAATATTCACCCAACAAAATTATACCAAGAAAAAAACCACAGTAAAAGATCTCTCATATTTTATTTCTCTGGGAAAATTCACAATTACAACAATCTTCAAAAGTTGTAGAAAACATGACTTCAAAAGAGTATAAGAAATTTGAGTTGCAAAGTCGTTAAACAAAACTTTTTGAAAATAGAAAGTGTGACTCATGCAACTACATGTCGAGCATTTGTCAAAATTACCATAAATAGTGAGGCCCAATTTTTTTTTTTGGCTTCATTGGAAATGACATTTGACATCCAGGGGGCTATGAAAACCCCCTTGGGATCCCCCATCATTTCAACCTTTGGTTGGATAAATATGACTTTGGTCGTGCTAGGCGCATACCTAAAGCACTACCTTGGTACTCAATTTTGACTATTCATCACTACTGGAATAACAATAAAATTGACTTCACATTCCAACACAATTCATCCTATAAAGTGAGATAAACCTATGATTACATTACAGATAATTAATAACTAATTAACATTAAGTAAATTTAGCTTTTCTATACTTCAAGCACTACAAAGCTCAAGAAGGTGGTCCTTCAAGGATCTCATAAAATGATGCAAAATCTTATGAGAATTTTTTTATGAAATGAAGCTAAATTTTAAACCCAAATTTCTATAACTTGCCTATATTGTTCTAGGGTCATATGGATTTGCAATTGAAGATCGTAAATTAACAAAAAATGATAATTCCATAGTTTTGTGAGCAAATGATTTACAATTCAACAAGTAAGTGTGATCTTTATACTCTTATATTTTTTGTAAATATATAACTTGTAGATGGTAAAGTATGTTATGTAATGCATCAAGCTTCCACCTAAGGTATTAATTGTTAAAGCATAAAAAGAAAAAAATTCCACGATGTAAATGCCACATCGACATGCCACTTTATACACTTGCACATACAAGGTGTCATGACACAATACAACACACAAGGAATGAAACACCAATGCTTTAAGGATGGTGACAAAAGTGAAATAATTAACCATGTCATGTGATAAGGTCGCCCCAATGCATATATGCAAGGGTAGAGTTTCCTCTAAGATAGAGATTGGACATTAGTCCACAATCGCATTCTCTCATAAACACATGAATTAGAATGAAAGTGACATCTAATTCATTACACATCCCAATATGACATAATTGAAATCTAAGAAGATGTGGGAATGACATCCACTCAAGAAGTAGGTCAATTGGGAGATACAAGGCCTAAATCAATCAAAACATTGGCTAGGTTCTTTCACACAAAGACACATATTCCAACATAATTAAATAAATAACTAACAAGGAACCTTAGAAGGTAGAAAGGATTTCACATAAAACAATACAATGGTAGGTTTAGGTTTGATGCGGGAGAATCCAGGGTGTAAGAGAAATCTTGCATCACCCAAAAAAATGTTTCTTTTTAATAAGGGCTAAATTTGGCAGGGTTACTATTTTTAGTAAGTTTGCATTTATGCATGGTTGGATGTAAAATCTTACACAAACTTCCAAAATGGTGAATTGAAGTCAATTGTGAAGAAATCACTTCAATATCATTTTTCATTTGTGAGATATTAAAATTTCAATTTCCAAAAATCCTATTAAAATATTCAAAGTCAAATTTGAGGCCCTTAGAGTCTCTAGATGGGCTCAAAAAATTGGCGGAAAACTAAAGTAGTCCACCTTTAGGTACTACTTTGTGGCACATAGCAAATGGTCATAACACATAAAAATGACATGACATCATCCAATAAGAATATACATATTGTGATAATAATCAAACAATAATACACAAGGGTTATGGTAATCAACAACCAATAACACACAAGAGAATGCCACCAACACCAAGCAATGAGTTTGATGACCCAACAACAATCATGCAAAGAGAATTAGATACATAAATGGGTAGTATGACCCAATGAAAAATAATTGAAGGCTACAATATACAAACACACAAAACAATAGAATGGGTTCCCCTCTACTCCTATCTCCAGGGTTTAATCCTTGCTCAAAATGCCTAAAATGGCCTAATAGATCATAACACAAAAATTGAGGTAAAAAAGACACTTGTATCCAAAAGTCATGAAATCATATTTTCTAACATGAGACATTTTGTCCCACAAAATAAAAAATCTTTTACATGCCTTAAATAAAAAAATTCACATTTTTTACAATTTCAAAAACCATGCAAAAAGCTCAATCACCATTGATAGAAGTTTCAATCTTTTCATTGTTTAGTAATTTTTACCATAAATTAAAATTTTAATATTAAATTATAGTTAGGGATCGTACTTTTTCAATCACCTAATTTTTTGAAGAAAATTTGAAGGGTTTTTGGGCTATTTTACACTTTTCAAGAAAACTAGAAAAATACCTGTAGACCCCTAAAAATGTCTAACACACTCTTCTAAATTCAATATCATTTCCTGTCATCATCACTAATCACCCCTTCATCACTATTAATTAAAAAAATCAATTATTTGATTAAGCTAATACTTTTCTGCATTAATTAAACAAATTTTAATTATTTAATTATTTCACCATTTTCACTCATCAAATTTAATTAAATAAATTATTTAATTAATTAATCATTTCCCTCCAACCACTTTAATTAAATCATTTTTAATTATTTAATTAAATCTTGCATTATTCCTTTATCTATATAATTAAACAATTTTAAATTATTTAATTAAAATCACACATCCCTCTCATCTCACATAATTAAATAATTTTAATTATTTAATTAGCAAATTATTCCTCCAAAATTAAATAAATAAATAATTTAATTTATTTAGTTTGACTTTGCACATTCCTCTAAAAATACACAAAATCATTATTTTAATTATTTCATAAAAATATCAAATGTATCTTTATTCTCTAACTCTAAATTAAGTGACTATTGCTAAATTTAGTGAGTTGACTGAAAATCAACCTCAATTCTCTCACTTCCACTTCATCTACTTATGCACTTCAGTCCTCTGATTCATGCAACCACTTTACTCCTCATCACAACCCTTCATCCTGCCACGTCACGTGCATGTTCCTCATGATCTCAACAATTCTCATCCATCGATCTCATTTTACATCATACATCATTGATTTGATATCTCTAAACACTATAAATCATCCATCATTTAGCCATTCAATTCCTCCATGATTTTGCATCTAAACTAGACTCATTTTTATCACTTTTGCTAACAAGGTTATGCTAAGTATTTGAGCAATCCACATGCTATTCAAATAGCATAATTTTACATTTTACAATGGAGTAAGGCTAGAAATTTTCAATGGAGCTAAAGTAGATTATATTGATTTATGTTATATGTGATACAATAATTTTAGGTGCACAATTCTACAAATTAGAAGTGCCATACTACAGTCAAATGTGACTCATAATAGAAAAATGTGCAAAAGGATAATCAAAAGCACAATAGAATAGTCAAATGCACCATTTCACAGTCAGATATACCGTTCTATGAAAAATAAACCTATAGATAGAGAACATAGAGATATCGCATGCGCTATGAGTATCAAATACATAGTTTCGTGTATCAAAAGTGCTAATTTTTTGTCAAAAGAATCATTTTATTGTCAAAAGAGTTGTATCTCTAGAGGGGGAAACCTACCATCCAACCTTCATACCTTGGTTTGCTAGGGCATGTTGGAGCACATTATCACCTAAATTTTTCATATCATTAGCATGTCTTTGAAATAACACATGGCACATTGCCTCAAAGAGGGGCAAAATGTAGACACCTAAAAATGTCTAACGCATTCTTCTAAATTCAACAATTTTTTTCATCATCTCTAATCACCCATTCATCACTATTAATTAAATAATTTTTAATTATTTGATTAAGCTCACTTTTCCCTCTATTAATTAAATAATTAAGATTATTTAATTAATTGACCATTTTCACTCATCAACTTTAATTGAATAATTTTTAATTATTTAATTAATTAATCATTTATGTCCAACCACTTTAACTAATATAAATTTTAATTATTTAATTATTTCTAGTTGTTCTTCCATTTTTATTAATTAAATAATTTCTTAACTATTTAATTAGAAATTTATTCTTCCAAAACTAAATAAATGAATTATTTAATTTATTTAGTTTGACTTTGCACATTCCTCTAAAATATATAAAATTATTATTTTAATTATTTCCTAAAAATATTAAATCTATCTTTATTCCTCTAACTCTAAATTAAGTGACCATTGCTAAATTTAGTGAGTTGATTGAAAACCAACCTCAATTCATTCTCACTTCCACTTCATCTACTCATGCAGTCAGTCCTCTAATTCATGCAACCACTTAACTCCTCATCACAACCCTTCATCCTGCCACATGTCACATGCATGTTCCTCATGATCTCTCAACAATTCTCATCCATCAATCTCATCTTACATCCTACATCATTGATTTGATATCTCTAAAAGCTTTAAATCATCCATCATTTAGTCATTCAATCCCTCCACAATTTTGCATCTAAACTAGACTCATTTTTATATCAATTTTGCTAACAATTTTATGCTAAGTATTTGAGCAATCCACATGCTATTCAAATAACATAATTTTACATCTTACATTGGAGTAAGGCTAGGAATTTTCAATGGAGGTAAAGTAGATTATATTGATTTATGTTATATGTGATACAATAATGCCAGATGCATAATTCTACAAATCAAAAGTGCCATACTATAGTCAAATGTGACTTAGAATAGACAGATACACAAAAGGATAATCAAAAGCACAATAGAATAGTCAAATGCACCATTGCACATCAGATGTTCTGTGAAAAGTAAACCTATAGATAGAGAACACAAAGATATTAGATGTGCACCTATGAGTATCAAATGCACAGTTTCATGTATCAAAAGCGCTAATTTTCTATCAAAAGCATTGTTTTGTCGTCAAAAGAGTTGTATCTCTTGAGGGGGAAAACTATCATCCACCTTCATACCTTGATCTGCTAGGGCATGCTGTGGCACATTATCACCTAAAATTTTCATATCAGTAGCATGTCTTTGAAATAACATATAACACATTCTCTCAAAGAGGGGCAAAATGTGGACACCTAAAAATGTTTAACATGTTCATCTAAATTCAACATTTTTTTTGTCATAATCTCTAATCACCCATTCATCACTATTAATTAAATAATTTTCAATTATTTGATTAAGCTAACACTTTCCCTCCATTAATTAAAGAATTAAGATTATTTAATTATTTCACCATTTTTATTTATTTTATTTTTAGACTGCAAGAATCGGGTAGCACGACCCCCTATAAACTGTAGTGCACCTAGTAAACTTTTTAACGTGGGTAGCACGACCCCCTATAAGCTACAGTGCACCTGGTAAAAATTTTAACGTGACCGGCAGCGCTGGCGTGACACGCCCTCCGGTACCACGGGGGTGGGGGAGACTAGACCTCGTGACCAACCTCCTGCAACAGGAAAGATTTAGCCAACCGAGCTAGGCCCCCAACCCCATTATTTCACCATTTTAAATCATTAAGTTTAATTAAATTATTTTTAATGATTTAATTGATTAATAATTTCCCTGCAACCACTTTAACTAAATAATTTTTAATTATTTAATTATTTCTAATTATTCTTCCATCTCCATTAATTAAATATTTTTTACTTATTTAATTAAATCTTGCATTATTCCTCTACCCACATGATTAAACAATTTTAAATTATTTAATTCAAATCATGCATCCCTCTCATTTCACATAATTAAATAATTATAATTATTTAATTAGAAAATTATTCCTCCAAAATTAATAAATTATTTAATTTATTTAGTTTGACTTTGCACATTGGACTCTAAAAATAAATAAAATCATTAGTTTATTTATTTCCTAAAAATATCAAATCTATCTTTATTCCTCTTACTCTAATTTTAGTGACCATTGTAAAATTAGTGAGTTGATTGGAAAATGACCTCAATTCACTCTCTCACATCCACTTCATCCATGCATGTAGTCAGTCCTCTGATTCATGCAACCCCTTAACTCCTCATCACAACCCTTCATCCTGCCACATGTCATGTGCATGTTCTTCATGATTTCTCAACAATTCTAATCCATCGATCTGATCTCACATCCTACATCATTGATCTGATATCTCTAAAAGCTATAAATCACCCATCATTTAGCCATTCAATCCCTCCATGATTTTGCATCTAAAATATGCTCATTTTTATATCGCTTTTTCTAACAAGGTTATGCCAAGTATTTGAGAAATCCACATACTATTCAAATAGCATAATTTTACATCTTACAATGTAGTAAGGCTAGGCATTTTTAATGGAGGTAAAGTAATTAGATTGATTTACATTATTTTCTTTCATGTTTGATTGTGCACACGCTTCATTAAGATTAGGTCTTTTTATCTTTGAATTGGTTTTCAATTATTGCTATCGTTTCCTATTTGAATTCATTAATCTTGATATAACCTATTCATATTATGGCCTGTAGGTGTGACCCATGTCCTTGATTTAAAATTTGTATTGAGTTTCTTGAAGTTTTTGGGTTATAGGTGCATAACGGTGAATTGAACTCAAAATGATGCTTTTGACAACATGGCAATGCTTTTGACAAAAAACTGGTGCTTTTGATACACAAGACTATGCATTTGATACTCACAGGATCACATATGATATATTTGTGTTCTCTATTGAAGTTTTATGTTTTTACTGAACAACACATCTGACTTTGAAATGACACATTTGACCATTTTATTGTACTTCTGAGTATCCTTTTGTGTATTCGACTATTCTAAATCACTTTTGACTTTACTATGGTGCTTCTGATATGTAGAATCGTGCATCTAAGATTACTATATTGTATTTGATTTGTAACATGTTAAACTTGTTCTATCAATGTGAAACTAATTTTTTGACATAGTGACATATTTGACACCTATTATATCACATTTGACCTTACTTTAATGTATCTGATATCTTATGTGGTGGATTTGATACCCACAATTGTGCATATGAGACTTATAGTGATGCTTTTGATTATATAAACATTTTCCAAAATCTCACAAAAAAAAAAGTTTCTATAATTCCTGACCAATTAGATCGAGGATTTGAGATTTGTAGTATATTAGACCTGCAACTAGCATCCATTGTTCAACATGAAACCAAAATTCATATTTGTTTCATACCATTCTTTTTGGCTTTTATAGTTACTACCCTATCTTTGGAAAATCATCATCATCATCATCAAACATCAAACAACGAACAACCAATATTATTCATAATCTCATCTTGATCTTCCTTCTTATTTCTAGTTTAGCTTTTGCTTGGAAAGTTACCCTTTTTCAAGTAGATAGTTGGATTAGCATCAACATTTGTGAGTGAATTTACTTAGGAGGCTTGACTACTTCCAAGTTAGTAAACTCACCATCACACTTTTTTCTTGGAATTAATCAATCTAGTATAAGTGAAAATCATCCCTAACATTTTCTTTTTTTGCTTGGTAAATCATTGCTTGTGGGGCAACACCCATAAAGTGAATAAAAATAAAAATCTGGATGGCTTCAAACCCAATATTGGGGAGCACAAAAAGACAACACCAAACCAATTTTACCCTTGCCCATGGATTATTCTGACTATATTCCATTCCTACCCAATGCAGACACTGTAAATGCTTTTGACTAGAGCTATGAACCAGTGAGGTCACATTCGGGGGACCTCATCCCCGACATTCTCTCAAAGTCTCCTTCTGCCCCATCCAATCTTCTTGCCACCTTCGAAGTACTTTTTCCTTCCATATTTAGCTCTTTTGATGTTGATCTTGAGGCCATTTGGTGCTTGGGTTTTGATTGAGCCCGTTTATTCCTTTTTACTTCTATCCACACTTGTTCCAGCTGCGAAGGAGAGCAGACACAAGAACTTAATTCGGGATGTGTTGCCAATGGAGATGCCTGTGGGCTTTGGGTGATCTTGGTGTTTGAAGATGTGACTATAGAGTAGAAAAGACTTCCCCAGATGAGCCAAATGTTTGAGAAATTGGTAGATCTAGAGAGCAACCAGGAGGAGCATTTTGTGTGCTTGACTGCATTGCTGAAAGATCTTGAGGCGATTCTAACTCATTCTGAGAGCACAGGTAATAACATAGTGTTCTGGCTCTACCCAAATCCACCAGGTGGGCCTTCCTCCAGAGTCTCACTTTTGGGTGCATACCTTCTGACATTGGGGTGTAGGGTGGTCAATTGAGAAGCACTTTTTGCATCGAAAGGCTATTCTTTCATAATCTATAGGTTGCATGGCAACAATGCTCACCAACCTTCATTGCAATTTCTACTAGAAGTCCATTGGATAGGTCCATTTCCACACATATACACGCACAGGTGGAGCTTTGGTATTTCAGCGTTTCTTTTGAACTATAGTGGAACTTTCCTAACCCATTGCCGATGGCTTGCAAGCAATCAAATTCCCAGAATTGAAATGGAAGATAAGGCAGCAGTACCCAAAAAAGGTAGTAGAAAATTTTTTAGATCACGGGTCAAATGATGGGTACCAAGGTTTCATGTACAAAAAATCACCTTGAAATACCCACGACCCATTTTTCAACACCTATTCTTTATCGGCAATGGATTCAAATTCAATAATAAAAAACCCTCTAGTGTAGGGAAACAAACAGATTTCATCCTCCATAAAATTCTTCCAATTTTCCGAAATCCAGGAGTGCAAATCGTGCAATTTCGGCCATACCTTTATGAATCTACAAATCAAAGCATTTGTTTGCAAAAAAATCTTCCCTCTCTTTGACTAGTCCGTCAAAACGAATCTCAGGAGTAGCAGACGCATGAGAAACCCTAATCGCAGATGTACTGTACACAAAGGCAACATTCCCATCAGAGGCTTTTGGTGATGCCAAATGGGGACTCGGCACCACATCCCCAACCTTTTGGCACAGGTCTTGACAGGAGATCTCTGAGCAGGGAGTGGCATTTTTCCCTCACAACATCTGAAAATTTTGAGGAGGGCCTTTGCCAGGAATGGAATTCGCCCCTGGTCTGTTTCCAACCTAAAATCCCCCGCCTGAGGCAGAGGAAACCGCGGTGACGTGGGAGCCGAGCGAAACATGGTCAAAAAAGTTTTATTATTATTTTATTTATGTGTATATTTTAGAATCATCCCTAACACTTATCCAAATGAAGATGTAGGTTATTTTTGACTTATTGAGGTTTATCTAATATCAATCAAAAATATAAACATATCATTTTTATCAAAATATACCTAACGTATCTATCTTGCATAGAGTCCAATTTGAAACAACATTCATATCACATCACCTAACTTTCATGCTCCTCAAATTTTTATTTCTATTACAAGGTCACAACACAAGAAAATAATGGATTCTAATCCAAGTGGATCAAATGTCACCACACCCATGGGGGTTGCACAATCTAAGATTGGAATGCCTTCTCATTTATTCAACCCTAGTGAGTATCAAACATCACAACATCATTCCCCACAATTTATCATAGAGGACATCACAAATGAATCTGAGGAATTGATATAAGAGAAACTATTAGAGATACAACAAGATCTTGTAGTAGTAAGAGCATTGGATTCTCTCATTGGCATGGAACCAAATACATACTTCCTTAAACTTGCACAAAATGGTGCTAAACTACCTTCAAATTATAATATTTCCACACTTAGGAAACAAGCCCTTACACATGTCATGTCATCTAATATTCCATCAAATGCAAGCATATACCTATTTCTCAATCTATCAATATAGCTATACCATAATATTTAATGCCAAACATATTTAGTAAACCATCTATACTTTCTCATGATATAAATTCAATATCATTATCCAAACAATACATAAATCTACTTTATCAAAATCCAAACACAACTAATCAAACAACCACACATATCCCAAATCCACCATTTCTTCATCTATACCTCATAACATCAACATTCCTCATGCTTCACAACCCATCACATTAAACTATACACAAAATCCATTTAATTCACAAACCATCACATCTCATGTTCCTACTAACATTCCATATGCTTCAAAAGCATCAAACATAACTATGAGCACATATAACCCCAATCATTAACACCAACATTTTATTTAGTCATTCACAAGTTCATTTAACATTTAAAAAAAAGCTTCCACATCTAACGTACCCAAAAATTCTAACATCACACATCCTTTACAATCCTTCACATCTAACATATCTACAAACACAAGCATTCCAAATTTATCATAATTCTAATGTCAATCCATTCCATTCACTATCCCTACAAATACACATGTGCCTCAAACTCAAAAATATTCATATAACATCCCCCAAAAATAATCCATTCCACAAAAACAATCCATCCCTCAAAATCGAAATCCCTCATTCAATTCATACAACATTCCTCAAAACCAAACATTCCACAACAATGAAACATTCCCCAAAATCAAAATTCTCTTACAACTCTTACAACATCTCTCAACAACAACACATCCCCCAAAATTAAAACCTTTCACATAATTCTTCATTTATTCTTCAGCCTCAAATGTACACTCTATCTAACCAACCACCAAATGACACAAATAATGACTTAGCATCACATTAGGACAAATGAAGAAAATTATTGCATCAAAATATTATTGACATGCAATTAGGACAAATGAAGAAAATTTACACTCTTGAAGACATTTTTCCTTATCCATTTGATAGAAAATTACCTATGGTTCCTTTCCCTCACAACTTTGAAATGCCTAAGTTTGACAAATAAAAGGGAAGAGGAGATCTATGAGAACACATATAGAAATTTTATATAGCATGCATAGAATTTTTTTATAATAACACATACCTAATGCAAATATTTCCTTGAAGTTTAGGAGGAAAAGTGATAGAATGGCTCTCCCATCTATAATATGGTATTAAGACATTCCATGAATTTGCTGAAAGTTTATTAGTGATTTCTCTTACAACATAAAACATGAGATATCCATGACTACCATATGTAACACACAACAATGAATGGGAGAGACATTCACTTCATTCCTAAAATGATGGAGAAATATGAATAGAAAATTTGCATGTCCTATTCCTGAAAAATAACTCGTGAACATCTTAGTTCAAAATCTTAACACTGAAATTGGACTTTACACTTAACAGTACAATATTCCAACACTTTTGATGATATTATAGAAAAAGGGATAACAATTGAAGAGGCCCTTATCACTAAAGGACTTGTTAAAATATACAAATAAAACAAAGATCATGCATCAAACTCTAATGAAAAACCTTGCATATGGTCTAAAATCAAGAATGTTACCAATGACAGTGTAGTGGATAAAAATTTTGTACAAAAAATACAACCCACCAAATAATCAACAAAAAATTTAAAATTTGAATCCACCAAAGGGGCTGTCAAGACCAAATACCAACACTAGATGAAAGTGCACTCATTTAGGGGAGCCAATTGAGCTTGTCTTGAAAAATTTAATCCAAATAAACCTTATCAAGCTTCCAGAGCTAAGGAAATACGATGAACCCCAATCCAAACTGTCATGATATAAAAAATGATTACTATGAATACCATAGGATAAAAGGTCATAAAACACCAAATTGTATGAAAATTAAAATTATTATCCAAGATCTCATTGATCAAGGGGATGCCAACATTGAACAATGTCTTGAAACTTTTGGAAATAACAATCTAAGAATCTACAAGGATCCAATCCCTAATCATGGTAAGAATAATAGCTTGAGTAAAGGAAAGGATTATAACAAGGTCAACCACTCATATTATTCTATAGTAGGACACATTGAAGGATCTAATAATTGTATTATTGTTGTCACCATATCAAGTAAGAATCCTTAGTGTGGAGTCACTACACAATAAGGGAAAATCACCCTTCAAGGAGCTCCACTCCAACCCAAAATCCTAACTACATTGTTACCAACTGAGTATAATCTTATAGAGCATCTTAAGAAAACCCCAACTCAAATCTCTATAATAGAAATCCTTAGAATATCTCTCACACCCAAATAGGTCTTAGAAAAAGTACTCCTAGAATCATTCATTCCCACTAATATAGATACTAATAAATTCTAGGCCATTGTAGGACACACCATGTCTACACACCATCTTGTATTTACTAAAAACGATCTTCCTTCTGCATCATACCAAAACCAATATGTATACCTAGAAGTCTTCGTCCATAAAAATAAGATCAAAAGAGTATTGATAGATGATGGAGTGGGCTTAAGTATTTGTACTTTGAAACTAGTAAAAAAATTGGGATACTTCGATGGGGTTATAAAGAAATAAAAGACCACCACAATCAAAGTATATGATGACAATGAGCGCAAATCAAAAGGGATAATTAAAATTTCTATCTATGTTTGTCTCGCTATTGAAGAAACCACATGTTAAGTATTGGACCTTGATCCTAGGATACCCATGGATACATGCCATGCAGGCTGTCCCATCCACCTATCACCAATGTATTAAATTTCCCTATAGTGAAACTGAGGTCGCCATTTATGGGGACCCCTGACCCTTCCACTATTGTCAAAACTTGGAAGAAAAATATCAAAAACTCCACCAAGTTCCTAACAATGACATCACCTCATCTTCATCATCCTATATTGATTCATCCACTTTAGCCTCATAAACCACGTTACATGAACCCCTTCCAGATATCAAGGTCTAAATACAAGAAAAAGGTTGTGGAGACTACAATCTAAAAGGGTCCTTCTATATAGGAAAACTTTTGTCTTCTCCTAAGATGTATGGTAAACTAAAACATATAGAAAATACCTCTTCTATTATCAGATTTAAACCCATGGTATTCTCAAAGTGGGGAGAGTTAAACAATGAGGTTATAGAGGTAGACATTTCTAAATGGTTATACCAAGAAGAGAAAGAGAAAACAACCCTACCAATTGAGAATTATATCTAAAGTGTTTCCAAATCATAAATAACATGAGTTTCATAGGACAATATGGCCTTAGACTACATCAAAAAGGAATAAGAGCACCCATTATGTTGAATGCACAAGAAAATTGAGAGGGGGGGTGAAACAATTGTACATTAGAACATCAAAATCTTCATTAACATTCAAATCTACATTAATACTTAAACCCTTAATACCCTTTAAACCCTTATCATGCATTAGTATAATATAGACATGAGAAACAGTAATGCAAAGACATCCATACACATGAGAACACCAAGTTTACATGGAAAACCCAAGAAGGGAAAAACCACGACAAGGGTTAGATCACAACATAAAGCAATTACAACACTGAATACAATAAGCTCACTGTCGGAGGGCTCACTTCCCAAAGGAAAGAAGGGCTCACTACCATATTAGAAAGAAGAAGATAGAAGATCGTTACAATGAGAAATCCATCTCAAAGTACCAAAAAATATCCAGCACTGCTTCACCAAAATATTCACACTCTCTCTATAAAATGTAGACACCTTCTGCTCACAACTTATAGTAGTCTTAGGCATTAAAGCCCGCATTGCATTTCACACTTTCACACTTTACATCTCAAAAATTTGCACCACACGCCTTACACATACTTTATGCATCAATTCATCACACATATATACCATCCTCAAACTTGAAAATAATCTAAAAGGTCGACTATGCACCTCAAACATGCAAATTCAAATTAAGTCGACACCAAAACATTCTTGCGGTGGAGAGGAATGAAGGCATAACACATCACACCTTAAATCAGACCTAAATCCACATATAAACACCTCACCATGCTTCCACAAACACTGAAGCATATCTACAATTAGTGTAAACACCCAAGGTCGGTCGAACTTATGTTAACACCATTGAACATTTGAGTGCATGCTTCCTCAAATCCAAAGACAACTCACACACCACACACAACACTTAAACACAATCTGGAATATTCCATCAACACCCTAAAATCCAACAAATCCTTCGCAACATCATATACTTGAAAGATGTATTCATTTTGTATACCCAACTAGCCTTCTACACACTGTAACTCATGAATCCAACCTTGTGAAGTAATAAAACACAAAAAACTCAAACTAAATATAGATATGAACAATATAAGAACACTACTAGATCTGCAAAACTAGAAACCACAATGTGAAGAAATGCAGAGCAAAACCATTTCTCCCAGACAACACTGCTTCACAATTCACACAACTTCTACTGAACGATCTAGAACATGAAACTTTGGATATAACACCTCTAAACACATTTGATCAAAATATTCGAACTACACAAGAAGATCTTCAATTATGAAGAAATGCAGAGCAAAACACTGAACACTCTTTACCACACTGTCTCCTCTTTTATTCAAATTTTATCAAAAGCACTTGGAAACCAAGCACCAAAAACACCATCTCAACATTTGCAACACTTTCTTAGCATCTCAACCACACAAGAGATTGAACATCCACAAACATATGCTTATCAAGGAAACACTAGAGGTTGACATTAATGGTACTACTAATGACAACATAATACAACCAATCAAAGAATCTCCATAGGTTGACATCAATGTAACAAAAAAGATATGTTGACATCAATGAAAAGAAAAACTTCCAAAAATCTCTCCCTTTTTCATTGATGGAAACACATGATATGAAAAACCATCATCAACAACAACAACTCTAATCACCAACACATGCACTACACATTAGTGCACACTGCTCCCCCTTACACAAGCATCAAATCTTTCCAAATATTTCTCTTTCTCCCCCTTAATTCATAGGGTTTTTCAGTTAAATCTCTCCCACTTTGACTTCAATGGAAAATGGAAACACATTTCTTCTTTACTTGCTTCTCCTTTGACATCAATCACATATACTTTCTCTCCCCCAAGGGCAACACCTATAAGGGACAACAATTGCTTTGCAACCTCAAATTTTACTTCCTTTGACAACACCAACACAATGACAACACTTAATCTCCCTGACTACAACAACTAACAATGCTACTACCTACTCCCCTACTTCCCCTGAGAGGTAGCCACCAACATCAATCCAAAATAAGGAATGAATCTTAAAATCCACTGGATTGATGCATAATCTTGTACATCTAATTGAAAGGAGGGGAAATAACCCCTAACTTCTCCTGGACATACTCAAAAGTATCCTTAGTAAGATCCTTTATAAGCACATACTCTAGCTTCACCTCATTCTTTGCAACCTTCTCTCTCAAAAAGTATACCGAATTGAGATTCTTTGTCCTTGAATGCATTATAGGATTATTTGACATCAATGGAAGAGGGTAACCCATGTATTCTTTACTTTGCTTCCCCTTTGAAATGAATCACATATACTTTCTCTCCCCCAAGCGAAACACCTATAAGGGACAACAACTGATCTGCAACCTCAACTTTCACTTTCTTTTACAACATCAACACAATGACAACACTTACTCCCCCTGACTGCAACAACCAACAATGCCACTACCTACTCCCCGTGAGAGGTAGCCGCAAACATCAATCTAGAACAACGAATGAATCTTGAAATCCACTGGACTAATGTATAATCTTATGCATCTAATTGAAAGGAGGGGAAATAACCCCTAACTTCTCCTAGAGATACTCAAAATTATCCTTAGGAAGAGCCTTTGTGAAGATATCTGCAACTTGATCCTGTGTAGGAACATACTCTAGCTTCACCTCATTCTCTACAACCTTTTCTCTCAAAAGTGATACCGAATTGAGATAAGCTTTGTCCTTGAATGCATTACCAGATTCTTTGAAATATTGATAACACTTATATTGTTAGATAAGATAAAAATAGCTTCATCATATACTACTAATATCCTTCAAAGTCTTCTTCATCCATAATGCTTGTGTGCAACATGATGTTGCAACAATGTACTCTGCCTCTGCAGTAGATAATGAAACTAAATCCTACTTCTTCCTATACCAAGACACCAACTCGCTTCCAAGAAATAAAGTACCACCACTTGTACTTCTTCTATCATCCACACAACCTACCCAATCTTCATATGTATAAGCACTTAGAGAGAAATAAATATCCTTTGGATACCATAAACCTTATTGCACAGCTCCCTTCAAGTATTTGAATATTCTTTTTACCGCTGCCACATGTGACTCTTTGGGATCTTCTTGAAATCTAGCCACAAGATAAACTACATACACGATATCCGATCTGGTACTAGTTAGATACAACAATCCACCAATTATTGATGTGTACTTTCTCTAATAAACTTTAGGAGATTCTTCATTCTTACTCAACTTGCAACTAGTAACCATAAGAGTATATATTGGTTTAGAGTCTTCCATTCCAAACTTCTTTAGTATTTTCTTAACATTCTTTGATTGTGAAATGAATATACCTTTTTCTACTTGATTGATTTGAAGTCCAAGGAAGAAATTCATCTCCCCAAACATGGACATCTCAAAATCTTTCTACATTTGCTATACAAATCTCTTGCACATAATTTTATTTCCTCCAAAGATTATATCATCAACATACACAACCACAATCAAAATTTGATATTTCTCAACTTTAAAGTAAAGATTGCTATTTTTGGTACCTTTATTGAATCCTTGTTGCAACAAGTACCTATCCAATCTTGCATACCAAGCTCTAGGAGCTTACTTGAGCCCATATAATGCCTTCTTCAATCTATTGACCATATTAGGATTATATGATAACTGAAAGCCTTCTGGTTGTTCGATATAAACTTCTTCCAACTCACCATTCAAAAATGTAGACTTCACATCCATTTGATAAAATTTAAAATCCTTATGTGCTACAAAAGAAAAAAACATCCGAATAGCCTCCATCCTTGTCACCAGAGCAAATGTCTCTTCAAAGTCCATTCCTTCCACTTGTGATTAGCCTTTACACACAAGCCTTTCCTTGTTCCTAACAACTTATCCATTCTCATTCAACTTGTTCTAGAACTCCCATTTAGTTATAATCACATTCCTGTTCACTAGTCTCGAGAAAAGTTCCCAAGTCTAGTTCTTCTCAATCTACATCAGTTCTTCTTCCATGGATCCATGGACTTGATCCAAAATTCATCTTTGCATGCGTCAATCACTATTTTATGTTCAACTTTGGAAATTAAACATAAATATACCTGTTCTTCTATCATAACAACCTTTCTTCTTGTCAATACACCTCTACTTTTGTCACCAATGATTTGATCTTCATAATGATTCTTCTGCACATACTTAGGGGTATTAGGGATCAATTCTAGAGCTTCTTCATCTTCAACTTGCACTTATTTTTCCTTACCATCATTCTTCTCTTCTTCTCTACAAGAGGACTCATCTGATTCATATCCTTCTATCAACATTGAGCTTTTATGTAAGTCTTCATCTATTTTGACACTTGCACTTTCAACAATCCTTTTTAGCCTCTTTTTGTAGCACTGATAAGCCTTGCTCTTTGTAGAGGACCAAGGAATATTTCTTCATCAAATCTAGCATCAAACTTTCCCAAATTTTCTTCATCTCTTCTAATATAACACTTGCTTTCAAACACTTTGAACTATTTGACAATAGGAGTTTTTCCATAGCACAACTCGTAGGGAGTCTTTGAATTGTTTATCCTTTCTTGCACTCTGTTAAGTATGTAGACTGTAGTGTGAATTGATTCTCTCCAGTAGACATCCAATATTTTCTTCCTTCATCATTGTCCTTGTTGCTTCATGAACTATTTTATTCTTTCTTTCCACCACTCCATTTTTCTGAGGAGTCTTAAGAGCTGACAAATGTCCCTTTATTCAATGCTATTCACAAAAACTATTAAACTCATTGGAGGTGAACTCTCCACCTCTATCAGATCTTAAAATTTTATTTTCATATCCATTTCAATCTCAACCATAGCTTTAAATGCCTTAAACTTATCTAGAGATTCTGATTTTTCTTTGAGAAAGGTTACCCAAGTCATTCTAGAGTAATCATCAATCAATAACATGAAATGCCTATCACCTTGAAAACTTCTTGTTCTTGTAGGTCCAGAACTTGGTCTGTATGTACCAAATTCAAAGGTCCTACGGTAGAATATTCATTGACATTGAACATTTTTCTTGTTTGCTTTCTAACTTGACATTCCTTACAAATTGCATTTATAGGCTTTGTAATCCTTGGTAGATCTCTCATAGCTTGAGCAGAGATGTTCGTAACTAGGCTATCAAAATTGATGTGACACATTCTTCTATTCCATAGCCAACTTTCATTGATTTGAGTCATAAAGCACATACCATTATCACCCTTAAGCTGATAAACATTTCTATATGTCCTTCCTATAGCAATAAGAGTTTTAGAGCCTTTTTTAATCTCACAACTACCATCCAAAAATAAAATATTATATCCTTTGCTACACATTTTTCCTACGCTTAGAATATTATGCCAAAGATCCTTAACATAAGTAAATCATCTATATTATTCTTTCCATAAAAAATGATTGAACCTTTCCCACATATCTTAGTAGATGTATCATCACCAAACTTAACAAGACCACCTTCTAACTTCTCAAGTTTAAAAAACTTACTCTTATCACATGTCATGTATTTGAGCATCCACTATCAATAATCTAATATATTTTGTCCTCTCTAGCATGAAAAGCAGTCACCATAGTTCCATTATGATATTCTTCTAGAGAAAATTCCTTCATACATCTCTTAGAGCTAGCATAATTAGTTCTAACATTTAGAGCCATGAACAAGCATTAATCATTTTCATTATCTGGGTAATCAGATTCATCATCAAATATACTCGAAGTTTCTTTAACATAATAGCTTCTCTTAATTGATTCACCTGTTACACCCCATTGTGTTATTACCTATTTATTGCTACTTTGATGAGTTAAAATGATTTAATGTATGATTATGTTTTATATAATTTCATGGAAAATGCAATGAGTGGATGTGTATTGTGATGTGATTAGTTTAATGATTTGATAATGCAAAAGATATATGATACATATGGATGTTATGTTATCAACTAACTTCTATTGTGATGCACTAAGTTGAATGCAGGAAAAGAATCGAGCCTCCAGAAGAGAGGGGGAGTATCACGTAGGAGAAGAATTTGATTTGGTAAACCCCTGACGTACCTACTTGATCTATCACACACTCACAACTTAGTTTGACCTAGTAGAGTCAAGTTTGCTCAGGAATTGGTAAGTAAACCTTCAGTCATAGTTTGGGGAATGGTTTGAATGATTTTGGTATTAGTCTTTGATTTCTTGATTGTTGCTTATGTTTGAATTATGTGATTAAATCTCTGTAATGAGTTTGAGTTCTTTGCGTATTTATGTTTATATATTAATCAATGAGTATATACATATAATGTATATATGTATACATGTAAGTGGAAATGATAACTTGTGCATGTGAGTGTATACGTGCATGCATATACGTAAGTAGAAATACATATACGTGCCCATGCACAAACATATCATATGCATGAGGATATCAATTAGACAAAAAAGACACACACACACACACATATATACATTTTGCATATTGCATCGTAGAAAAATGGACCCTTGTCATTTTCATGGTCTTTTAGGCCTTGCTTCATGATGTTTGGTCTATTTTGCTTTGATTTAATGCTGTAATATGGTTTGAACATTGCATATTTAGGTGCTAAAATTCAAATAATGACGTCTTGTGAAGGTGTTGTGAAGTGTTGTAAAACATTTCTACACTTTTCTAGACTCTATTTATTACAACTCACCTAAAAAATCACCTTTTCATCACTAACAAGTCCTATTTTGAAGTGTTGTAAAGTCTTGTAACAAGATTTCAGACTTTTCTAGGCATAATTTCACTATTTACACCTTTCTTATGCTTTATTTGACCCCTTTATGCCCTTATAAGCTTTAATTAAGTGCATTTTTGAATGTAAACCTGAAAAATAACATTAAATGCAAGATAATTCTTGACACCCATTTTTAGGTCCTAGGTGGGACCCATTCGCCATGGGTGGCGAATAATCCCCTTGGATCCAAATTCAAAATATTTTAAATTTCGTTTCGGGTTTTTATTCAAAATCACTTGATGTCGGCCTGTGATGAAGTATCAACGGGTTACTAAGGCACAAGATTATATAAATAAGTGATTTTCACCTCATTTTACATCTCCTACAATCACACATCACATCCAAGAAATCTTTTCATTCACTCAAGCATTCAATCACTTTACAACATCAAATCAAGCATCCATCAAGCATTTTGAAGCATCCATTGACATAACTTTAGATTTTATTCAACAAGGGTTTGGTAAGTTGATAGCATTTTCATGTTATTTTTTTATCATTATCTTTCATTTCATTATTTCATTAAGGGTTTGATTACCAAAGTGGGGTTTGACCAAGGCAAACCCCTATTCGCTAACCCTCAACCATTTTCCCCCTCTTGCATGTGTGTTTGCAGAATTTGTATGCAAATTTAACAAGCATTTAGGTTTTGAAGAGTGTTCAACAAGTCAACTAGGTGTTTCAAGTCAAATCAACCATATTTCAAGATTGGAGAAGGTATTTTGTCCGTTTCCTGCAGAATTGACTTCAACAACCTGATAAGAAGACATCCTTAGATCTGGTGTTGCAGAGTTGTCTCATGATTTCTTAAAATTTTGGGAGAGGACTGATTTACCACCAGTGGTGAATGAGTCCCACCTTAAGGTTGGAAATCTAAGTTTTGTCAGATTCTGGATCCCGACACTCAGAAACTGGTTCTTGATAGTTTTCATCAGAAGCAGGATTGATTTGCCATCCTGGGTGAATGAGTCCCACTGGTGAGTTTCTATAATTCTAGACAACATCCAGAACATTCTAGAATCCTCATCAGATCTCTAGGTGCACACTGATTCAACTCATTTCTTTATGTTATGCATTTATTCATTCTTTACTCATTGTTTGCATATCACATTGTGTTTTCCAACATAACATAAATCTTAAGTTTTGCATACATAATCAGTCATATAGATCACTTAATTACATTTAGATCATTTCATTTAGGCATAGTAACATCCTACATTGCATAATTTGAATGAAACTAGCAAGAATTTTTGGTCTACCTCTCTCCTTTTAGGTGCAAAACCCTAGAAGAGCTAGAGAGTCTTGTGGTGCCAAAAATCTATGGTTCATTTTGGTGAACCTGCATTTTGAACACTTTGCATTTATGATTTCATTTGCATCTTGCATCCTAGATTACACTTGCATCAACATTCAATTAGGGTATTGTTTTGTTTTTGCATTCTAGGGTTTCTCAAATTGCATTAGTGAAACATTCATTTAGATTTCATTTTTGCATTGCATATCATTGAAAAAAACTAAAAATCTGCATCCTTCATTGTAATCTAAAAAGCATTAGAATCACATTAAATTTCCTAAAAAACACAAAAAATATCATACTGGGACTCATTCACCACCCTGGGCGAATCAGTCCACTTGCACTTTTTAAACAAAATTTTTAGACATTTCCTGCCATTTTCCTGCATTACAGTTTTTTGTAGTTGCTTTTTGCTTTTATTTCCAAAATTCTCTATTTTTTAGTCATTTATTGCATCTTAGTTTACTTGTATCATGGAATTTTCTTTTAATAAGTTCTGGAATTCATTAAACTCCTTTGTAGACATGTCCAATTGTGCCTTTGGCTGTGACCCTAATGACCTTGAACTTCCACATGCTCCTTCAACTCCTCATGATTGTCCTCCTCGTGAAGTAGACATCATTGGAGAAGATGATGATAGCATGAATAAGTTCTACAATGAATGCCTTGATAACCTAGATGCCAATGCATCCTTCTATCCATCCATGAAGTCAACAATTCATCGACAGAAAATTCACCGCCATGACAATTCATTGCGCCAAAAATTAATTGCATGAATTTTTGGAGGTTAATTTTCCATCAGTGAATAGTTGGCGGTGAGTTTTCCTAGAGCCATATATACATAGATATATTATAGTGGTCACACATTATATAATATATATTAATATATAATGTTATATATATATGAAATGTTCTAAAGTAACCAACACATATATAAAGAAGGATTTATGTATAGCGAATGGCTTAAATCTAGTAGCGCATATGTTTGGGCACCACATAAGTTTGGGAAGTACATATACTCACATTCGCATGAGATTACAATTGTAAATAAAATGCATGAATGCGGATATAGTAATTGTTTCAAGTAATGCGCAAAAATATGAAGTGCTTGGGAAATGTTTTTAAAAGAATTTGATAAACATTATACTACACCATGTTAAGTGGAAGAATAATTCAAGGTTGAGATTTGAAAAATATACACTCATCCAAAATGAAACATAAGACTTTATCAAGCCACGAGCTGGAAATAATGAAGAGGTCAACTTTCTATGGCAAGCAACCCACAACCATAATGCAAAAAGAAACCTGTAGGACATCATTTCTGCATTTGATTGAGTAAAAGATATATTGCTAGTAGTTTATTGAGGTGAATCAACTAAGTAGAAGAGGTCGAAGTTGTTGGGACTGTTTATGTGTTTTCATTTTAGTTGTTTGAGCAACCACTTTTCATTTAGAGTAGCTTAGTCAACTCTTTTAGAGGAGAAGTTGGGTTTTATTGTTTAGTGGTGGTAGATGGAAGAGAAAAGGTGGCAGATTTGAGAACTTAATTATAGCCACAAGCTTCTCAAATTTTTGTATAAATAGGGGATAGTTTCTTTGGTTTTTTCATTCATTCTTTTCATTGTCGCAATCCATTATGTTGTAGAATTTTTGTGAGCATAAGTTGAGTTCTTGAGTATTAAGGAGAAGTTTGAGAGAGATAGTTAAAGATTTTTCTTGTGTACTTAGAGTGTTTTTATTTAAGATATAGATTGGTGAGCAAGCTGAAAGGAGAAGAGCAACATATGGAGTTTGGGCACCAAGCTTAGGAGGAAAAATTTGTATTGAGAGCTATTTTCCAAGCATTCTAGTTTGACTTCTCTATTATTTTATATTTGATTCCTTATTTTCTTATGATTGCAAGTGTATGAAGAAAGATGATTATACATTTGTTGATCTTGCATGAATTTCGATGTATTCTTACTTTGGTGAATTTATATGATCTTTGGTGATTTCTTATTTTGGGAAACCTTAATGGTTGATATTTGTAAATTTATCCATTATGTTGGAATTATGTATTTGTGTTTGTTGAGCAAGATAACCCTAGAGTATTAGTATAATACCTAGATTGTTATAGAATATATGTTTACTTACATGGATTATGTAGAATGGGAAACAATTTGGCATTGAAGTGCTATATTGATATCCTTTGGGATTTAGATATACCGTGGTTGGGAGTAACCTAGTGGTCCAACTAGGTCACTTGATTTATATTATCCTTTTAGGATGTAATTATGTTATGGAATATACTTGTTATGAGTTAGTATGGTCATAGTATTTACCAAATCAAGCAACAGGGTGGGTGAATATACAATTCCCTCTTCATAGAGGTGAGACACCAATCTTTAAAAGTGAGTTTGAATGTAATGATCAAATATTTGGCCAAAGTAATGTAAGTAGCCACTGATTACACTATCGATTCACTGTGGGCCAGGGTTGCATATCTAGGTTGGGAATGCCATGCATGTAGGTAGACATCCATTGTATGATAGCTCTAGTTTTGTAGGACACAACACTAAGCTTAGGTAGGATATTATCATTTATGGAGGATACCAAACCAAACTCTTCGTTGAATGGTAGGGCCATCTTACCAGTATGGTAGATGTGTGGGGGGCCACAGTAAGTATGTGGCTAGAAAAAAATAACTTGGGTGATGCTCTCCCTCATGCATTAGGCAACCAAAATTTGAGGATGTATTCCAACAAGGACATCTAGAGCATTTGTACTTTATTCCATTGAGCTATGAAAGCTATGTATGTAATCATGATCTTATATCTTATGAAAATGTATGAGTATGTAATCATTACTTGGAAATATGTATGTAATTTATGAGAATATAATGGAAATTTGAAATGGGATTATTTCGAATAGGCATAATTTATTATTGAGATGCAATAGAATTTTGGAATGGGTTTATTTCAAATGTGCATCTTTATTTATTAAAATTGAAATTATGGAAAAAAATATTGCTATGTATTGGAGAATTCACATATGGGTTAAACTTAGGTTAAAACATTAGGTAAAATATCATACATGTTACATGTGGTATCAGAGCTACCAGGTTTAGCTTCGGAACCTATGAGCTCGCTATGACTTCATCCAACATTATGTAAATATATTTTTTGGACTCCTTGTGCCAGGATGGTATGTCTCAAGATGACTGCAAGGAATTTGGTAATTGAAAATGAGTGTTACCTCAAGGCCAAGAAGGAAACGGAAGCTATTGTTAGAACCATTGAGGGGACCAATTACGACAACACAATATTGCTTAGTGACATAGAGACCATTATCCATGAATTATCCCACATCAGCCAAGAAAGAAAGAAGATGTGTGAGGCAACTAAATTTGTACCTACCATTTCTCTAGCTAGGTTTGAATCCATACCACTTTCCAAGGATATGCCCTTAGAGTGGAGTGTTATTCCATCCATGATTTTTAGGGACCCTCATGTTCTTCCCTTTTCATAAGTTATTGTAATTACCTCTAGTGGTGAATCAAAGGGATATGTCCCCCAAAATTATATATCTGAGAGTAAGTTTGAAGGTTATGCACCCTTTGAAAATATATATGAGAAAAAATATGAGGGATATTCCCCACTTAGCTATGTATCAAAAAGTGAATATGAGGGATATTCTCCCCTAGACTATTTGAATAGTCACTCTATATAATTCAAGGATAATTGAAATCCTTTGATCTTAATAAAAATTATGATTTGGAAAAAATTGTGTAAAATTTAATTATTATTTATATGAATATTGTTTAAATGTTTTAGAATCTTAAGTAAGCCTTCATAGGAGCTAATTGAATGGAACCTCCAGGTGGAAAAAATAATTTGTAGAAAATGCTTAGAACAAGAACCAACCTTGGGGAAAGCCAAGAGGAGGGTCAAACCACAGAAAACTCTTGCGCCAAATTTTATCTATAATGAATAAAACTAGGGATATAATTGGTCACATCGAGCAAGAAGTGAGAGGTGCAGGAAGACTAAAATAAGAAGTTTTGAATGAAGAGGAGGGAGAGAACCCCAATGGTCATTCAAATTTAGGCAACCATGATAATGAGAAATCCTAAACCAAGTTTGAGGGAAGCAAGAGGAAACAACTTGCTAATGAATTATCTTGAGATATGAGGAAGGTTATCCCTTCTAAGTTTGAGGGAACAACTTGTGGCAATGTATCCAAAGCATGACTCACAAATATGGAGAAGTATTTTGAGATCAAGAATTACTCAGAAATAACCAAGGCCGTTTGGGGAGCCTTTTAGTGAGCTAGTGAAGCATCCACTTGGTGGATGAATAATAAAATGGAGCTTGGATTAAGTTCCTTAAGTCTCACTTGGGATGGATTTGTGGATTTTTTTTGAAAGTGATGGCTACCACAAATTTACCTTGATCAAAAGCTCATGGACTTTCAGAATCTAAAGGAGATTCCTTGATAAATGAGTATTGGGAGAGATTCACTTATCTTTTGAAATACGTACCTTAGTATCAAAAGAATGATAATTTCCAAATACAAAAGTTCATTTTGGGTCTTAACACCCCAAATCATAGGAGAGGTAGACATACATGGTCCTATGCCTATGGAGTTAGTGTACAAAAAATAAATCAAGCAAGAGCATAAGCTTAAATATATCTTTTCCTACCGTGAGAGGAAGCAAATTTTTTTTTAATTGGTCTCAAGCCAATCAAACTTCTAAGAAGTCAAGTGATAGGAAAGACTATCAAAGGAGAGGAGATAAGGGATTCCACAACAATCAAAATGAATCTAGAAGGGTCTGTAGGGTAAATAACAACCCTAATAGGAATGAAGACAATTATGGGAAGCTAGCATCAAGGCATGGGACAATGAGAGGATGTTTCACATGTGGAGGATATCACTATGCAAGTCAATGTCACAATAAGCCATCAGGGACACAACCACATGGAAACCCTCTACCTCCTTAATGAGCAGTGTTCCAGCGGAAAATTCATGCCACGCTAGACAATCGGTACGTGGAGTATTAGATTAATCCTGTAGAAATCCCAAGTGATTTTTTTGGCACACCCATTTCAATTTTAGTTGATACCAGTGCAACAATTTTTTTTGTTTCTCTTAGTATAGCTAGTAAGATTTCTAGAAAAACTGTGGGTGGTTGGGTGGGTGACTTTCCACAAATAGAGTTGTGGAAAGTTAGTTTTGACTATGGATTGGTGCATGCATATCTCTAGCAAAGGTATGGTGAAGAAGATTGTTTCATGCTTTCCACACAAATTTGTGGAAAGCAAGCATCGACGGTTTCAATTAAGTCACACATTGCATGGATTGATTTGTTGCACATGGGTGAGACTTCATCTTAACATTCTATGCCAATTGGAAAGATGATTTAATACATCCAATACGAGTTTCTCTTGGTTGTAAATAGTTTCCCTAAGTAGGTTGGCGAGCATGGTTTGTTTGAATATTGGAATATGAGGTGACAACATATGGCCACGTAGTTAGTGCCACATCGTTCATAGATACAGGGTGATCCGATCCTGGTCAAGTTTGACGACATCATTACATAACTAGTCTAATCAAATAATGTAGGTGCATGTCAACCTAGTAATTTGGAAAGCACAAAATCTGCCTAATGATAAAAAAATTGGTGACACATGTGAACATTTCTAGAAAGTCAAATTCTCTAAATTTGTGCGAGAGAAATATACCAAAACCACCTATAGATCATTTTAATCCATTCTTTTGCATAGGGTAATTATTATTCGATAGGGGTTAGTCATTTCACAAGGCATATGTCATATTTTTTGAGCTTGCTAGCCGATACATCATTATCAGTGGATGGGAATTAGTCCTCTAAAGGCTTTAAAATCACACAAATTACACATTTTATACATTGTTGTGGAGAGGGCTAATAGAAGAGGGCTCTAAGTTTATCGTGTTAATGTTAGTTGAGACTCTTGTTTGCAATGGTATGGACACTTGAATCAAACTGGAGAGTGAGATGAGGAAAATGGTGTTCTTAGGAGCTATCACAGACAAGAGACTTAAACACATCCTCATTATGGATGATTTCCTCTCCCTAGCCATGGTGAAGTTAATCTTGGGGAAAGGATTTTTGCAAGAAGGGGAATTGTATTGTGTGGATACAAACATCGTGTTCATATTCTTAGTTGTTTTATTGGATATAAGGGTGTTAAAGGTTGATGCAGAACATATAGTAAGGAAAGTTTTCAAAGAAGATTTTTTGGGAGACCTCAAGGAGATTCTAGTTGCTGCTACCTTGGGGGTGGGTGCCCCCCGACCTAGAGATATGGAGTTGCTTCCTGTCTTGGGAAAGGTGATCAAATATTACCCTTTTATTTTGGATCTAAAGGGTATGACATTGGTGGAACACAAACAAAAGGATATTGTTGGGGTAAGTTATCTAAAGAAAGTGTTGCATATCACTTCCATTCAAGATTTCAATTGGTTTCCTACATTCAAGTCTTATGCAGAGGAGCATGGTTTCATGTAAGTAGGTCTGATTTTAATGTGAATTTTTGCTATGTTATCCCAATCTGTTAATGTGTGTTATCAGTGACATGTAGGTTTTCTCGGCATGGGGTTCCATAAGGTTTTCTTCCAATTACAATGGTTGTAAAAGCTTCATCTGACAAGCCTTTTTGTTATGTAGTTGGTATTGCACAGTTGGGGTTTGGGTGATGGTAGGGTATGGGATAGGCCTGGAATATACATAGGTAGAATGATGAAATGAAGGCTACATCTTATGTAAATTTTGACATATTAATAAAATATTACTCTTATGAATCCAAAAAAAATCTAGAAAAGCTGGCTATATGGATAATTCTTGGATTGTTGAGTATGTAAACCAGACAAGAGCTAAGGCAGAGCAATGTTTATTTGAATCGAGGGTTGGAATTTCAAGTTCCTCTATAAAATTAATTTGTATGTAGCCCCCCTAGGTTCATATGATGTCATTTTAGGAATGGATTGGTTGTGGAATCATAGAGCCAAGTATTCATTACTACATATCAATGATCTTTTTGATTAGATGCAAGGAGCGACAGTGTTTTAAAAGATTGATCTATGATTAGGATATCATCAACTAAGGGTCAAGGATGAAGACATTTTTAAAATAGCCTTCAAGACTAGGTATGGCCATTACGAGTTCACAGTCTTGCCTTTTGGACTAATGAATGCACTTACAACATTCATGAGCTTGATGAACAATGTATTTAGAGACTATCTAGACAAGTTTGTGTTGGTCTTCTTGGATGATATTCTTATCTACTACAAGAATAAAGAACATATCCATCATCTATGAATTATTCTCCAAAGTTTACGAGAGCATAAGATTTATGGAAAACTTTCAAAACACACCTTTCAGAAAGAGGTGCAATATCTGGGTCATGTGATTTCAGCTGATGGGATTGTAGTCAATCCAACAAAGATTAAGGTCATACGGGAATGGCTAGTATGAAAGAATGTGCCAGAAGTTAGAAGCTTTATGGGTTTAGAAGGATATTATTGAAATTTTGTAGCAAAATTTTCTCAAATAGATTTTCCCATGATATCTTTACAGAGGAAAGGGAATAAGTTTGAATGGTCAGAGAAATGTCAAACAACATTCAACCAAATTAAGGAGAATTTAACCACAACTCCAATATTGAAACTACCGAATCCAGATGATAATTTTATAGTCATCACAAATGCTTTAGGAGAAGGTTTGGGTGAAGTGTTGATGCAAGATGGGTGAGTCATAGCCTATGAGTTAAGGAAGCTGAAGCCATGTGAGAAAAATAATACTTTGCACAATTTGGAATTAGCAGCAATTGTCCATGCACTACAAATGTAGAGACACTATTTGTTGGGAAAACCTTTTGAATTGAAGACCAATCACCACAGTCTACAGTATTTGTTTACCCAATTGAATCTGAATGTAGAACAAAGGAGATGGATAGAATTGATATTTGATTATGATTTTAATATCAATTACATCAAGGGAAAGTAAAAATGAGTCATAGATTCCCTAAGTCATAGGAGACATATCTCCTTGATGATATCAATTCAAACTGATTTCAAAATCCAAAGCTGACAAGCATTGCGAGAAAGTCAAGGAAGCACTTTTGGATAATCCCCAAGACCCAAGGTATGAAGGATTTCACTTGAACCTGATGGTTTATTAAGGTTTAAGGGAAGAATCTATGTACCTGACTTTGAGGAATTAAGGAATACAATGTGGAAATAAATTCATACCACATCTTATTCTGGACATCCCATAGTAACTAAGTTGTTGGTTGATGTAAAGCCATTGTATTTCTAGAAATAAATAAAAAGGGATGCTACAAGATTTGTAGAAAGTTGCTTAGAATGTCAGAGGGTGAAGGAAGAGCATCATCACCTTGCAAGACTTTTGTATCCTTATGAAGTTACATAAAGGAAATGGCAGATCATAAGCATGGATTTTGTGCAAGGTCTTCCTATGTCGGGGAATAAGTATAATGTAATTCTGGTAGTATTGGATAAGATTACCAAGGTAGCTCATTTTATTCTAGGGAATCTAATAGATGGATCTCCTATTATAGCTCCAAAGTTCATTCAAGAGGTGTTTAGGTTACATGGAATTCCTGAGAAAATTATTTCTGACAGGATGCTCGTATGACATCTAGGTTTTGGAAAATCCTATTTTCTTCACTTGGGACATAGTTGAACATAAGTTCAACATATCATCCAAAAATTGAAGGTCAAATTGAAAGGGTAAACCAATTGTTAGAGGATATACTGATAATGTATTGCATGGACCAACAATACAAGTGGGAAGATTATTTACCCTTGGTGGAATTTGTGTATAACAATTCTTATCATTCCGTAATAAAGATGGCTCGATTTGAAGCAATGTATGGTAGGAAATTTTGAACTCCTATAAGTTGAGATAAGCTAGAAGATAGGATAAGCCTTGGGCTAGAAATGCTATCAGAAATGGAGTAGCAAGTTAGCATAATTAAGCAAAGGTTAGTAGAAGCTAATGATAGGAATAAGAGTTATGTAGATTCAAAATGAGTACCCAAACATTTCTCAGTAGGAGAAAAGGTTTTGTTAAGAGTCAAGTCTCACAAGAGCTATATAAAGTTTGGAAATTCATCCAAACTAGCTCCACATTATGTAGGTTCTTTTGAGGTTCTTGAAGAAGTTGACCTAGTTGCTTATCAAATTACTTTTCCACTAGCTCTTGCCACGATGCATAATGTCTTTCATGTGTCGTACCTTAAGAAGTATATGCTAGAGGATAATCATGTTATTTATTGGAATGCTTTACAGGTATAGGACCCAAGAGTGGTAATAATTGATCCACTTAGAGTACTCGAAACACGTAGGCTTTACCTACATAATAGAGTGGTTCTACAATGAAAGGTCCAGTGTGATCAATATCTAGAAGATTTTGCCACTTGGTAGGACTATGTTTAGATGAAGCAAAAGTTTCCTCATGTTTGGCTAGACTTTAAAATTCTTGAAATAATCTCTATATGCTTAAATTTTTATGTTTTATGTATGATACTTAAGATCATCAGGGATGATGATTCACAAGGGGGGGAATATGTTTCACCCCATTATGTTATTACCTATTTACTGTTACTTTGATGAGTTAAATGATTGAATGAATGATTATGTTTTGTATATTTTTATGGAAAATGCAATGAATGGATGTGTATTGCAATGTGATTACTTAATGGTTTGATAATGAAAAAGATATATGATGCATATGGATGTTATGTTATCAACTAACTTCTATTGTGATGCACTAAGTTGGATGCAGGAAAAGAATCAAGCCTCTGGAAGAGAGGGGGAGTATCACCTAGGAGAGGAATTTGATTTGGTAAACCCCTAATGTACCTACTTGAGTTATCACACACTCATAACTTAGTTTGGTCTAGTTGAGTTGAGTTACTTCAAGAATCGGTAAGTAAACCTTTGGTCATAGTTTGGGGAGTGGTTTGAATGATTTTGGTATTAGTCTTTGATTTCTTGATTATTGCTTATGTTTGAATTACATGATTAAATATTTGTAATGATTTTAAGTTATTCTTCATGTATGTATGTTTATATATTAATTGATGAGTATATACATAAAATGTATATATCATGTATGTGGAAACAATAACTCATGCATGTGAGCATATACGTGCATGCATATACATAAGTAGAAATACTTACATGTGCCTATGCACAGATATATCATATGCATGAGGATATCAATTGGACATAAAGGACATATATATACATTTTGTATATATATAACAATCAATGAATATATACAAGTGATTATTATGGATATTTAAATAATGAAATATGAGTATATATATGTATATGTGCGTATTTTATTGTATACATATATAGATACATATTAATGTATATGTATTTATATATAATTGTTAATATATATGATGGCAATTGATGATTATAATATACTGTATATATATATATTATAGTGTTCGAACACTATAATATATATAAATAATGTTTTATTTATATGAAATATTTAAAAGTAACTCCAACATATATATAATGTGGGTTTTATGTATAGTGAATGGCTTAAAACCAGCAACACATAAGTTTGGGTAGTGCATATACTCACATTCACGTGAGATTACAACTGCAAATAAAGTGCATAAATGTGGATAGTAATTATTGCAACTAATGCACATAAATATGAAGTGCTTGGGAAATGTTTTAAAAGGAATTTGATAAACATTATACTATGCCATGTTAAGTGGAAGAATAAGTCAAGGTTGAGAGTTGAAAAATACACACTTAGCCAAAAGGAAACATAAGAATTTTTCAAGCCACGAGCTGGCTATAAATAATGAGGAGGTCGACTTGCTGTGGCAAGCAACCCACAACCACAATGCAATAAGAAACCTGTAGGACATCAATTTTTCATTTGAATGAGTAAAAGATCTATTGTTGGTAGTTTATTGAGGTGACTCACCTGAGTAGAAGAGGCTAAAGTTGTTGGGACTGTTTATGTGTTTGCATTTTAGTTGTTTAAGAAACCACTTTGCATTTGAAGTTGGGTTTTTCTATTTAGTGATGGTAGATCAAAGAGAAAAGGTGGTAGATTTGAGAACTTAATTATAGCCACAAGCTTCTCAACTTTTTGTATAAATAGAGGATAGTATATTTGGTTTTAAAATTCATTCTTTTCATTGTTGCAATCCATTTTGGTGTAGAATTTCTATGAGCATAATTTGAGTTCTTAAGTATTAAGGAGAAGTGTGAGAGAGAGTATTTCATTAAGAGAGTTAAAGGTTTTTCTTGTGCAGTTAGAGTGTTTTGATTTAAGAGATAGATTGGTGAGCAAGCTGGAAGGAGAAGAGTAGCATACAGAGTTTGGGTACCAAGCTTAGGAGGCAAAATCTATATTGAGAGCTATTTTCTAGGCATGCTAGTTTTTCTTCTCCATTCTTTTATACTTGATTCCTTATTTTCTTATGATTGCAAGTGTATGAAGAAATATGATTATACATTTGTTGAGCTTGCTTGCATGAATTTTGATGGAATCTTACTTTGGTGAATTTATATGATCTTTATTGATTTCTTATTTTGGAAAATCTTAATGGTTGATATTTTAATATTTATCCCTTATATTGGAATTATGTATTTTTGTTTGTTAAGAAAGATAACCCTAGAGTATTAATATAATACCTAGATTGTTATAGACTATATGCTTGCTTACATGGGTTATGTAGAATGGGAAACAATATGACATTGAAGTGCTATAGTGATATTGTTATCTTATAATTCTAGGTAAACCTTTATGGTTAATGAGGTTAGTCCCTAGGGATTAAGTTATACCGTGGTTTGGTTGGGAGTAACCTAGTGGACCAGTTAGGTCACTTGATTTATATTATCCTTTTGAGATGTAATTATGTTACATAATAGACTCATTATGAGTTAGTATAGTCATAGTATTTACCAAATCAAGAAATAGGGTGGGTGAACATACGACATCCACTTCATAGAGGTGAGACACCACTCTTTAAAAGAGTTTGAATGGAATGATCAAATCTTTAGCCAAAGTAGTGTAAATAGCCACTAATTACACTGTGGGTTCACTATGGGCCAGGGTTACATATCTAGGTTGGGAATGTCATGCATGCAGGTAGGTATCCACTATATGATAGCTCTAGCTATGTAGGACACAACACTAAGCTCAAGTATGCTATTATCATTTATGGGGGATACTAGAGAAAACTCTTCATTGAAGGGTAGGGCCATCTTACCAGTATGGTAGATGTGTGGGGGACCGCAGTAAGTCCATGGTTGGTGGAAAAGAACTTGGGTGATGCTCTCCCTCATGCGGTAGGTAGCCAAAATTTGAGGGTGTACGCCAACAAGGACATCTGGACCATTTGTACTTTATTCCATTGAGCTATGAAAGCTATGTATGTAATCATGATCTTATATCTTATGAAAATGTATATGAATATGTAATCATTACTTGGAAATATGTATGTACTTTATGAGAATGTAATGCAAATTTAAAATGGGATTATTTTGAATATGCATCATTTGTTATTGAGATGCAATAGAATTTTGGAATGGGTTTATTTAAAATGCTCATCTTTAATTATTAAAGTTGAAACTATGGAAATTTTTTATTGCTATGCATTGGAGAATTCACATATGGGCTAAACTTAGGTTAAAACATTAGGTAAAACATCAGACATGTTACATTACCTTTATTCTCCTTAAATCTGTCATTTGAGGCTTTGATTGTTCATCTTGAAGAATAATGACCTATCTTTCCACAATTGAAACATTTGAAAGGTAACTTACCTTTGTATTTTCCAGTGCCCTTTTTTAATATCCTCACAAATTTTGCTTATAACTCATCAAAATCATCGAGATTAGATTCCTTATTCTTCTTTGCTTTGCTAACTTTAAACACGGTCTCTTTTCTTGAATCACTTGGACCAAAATCTCTCAAATCAAAAGTAGTTAAATCACCAAACAACTAATCTCTAGAATAATGATTTAAATTCTGAGCTTCTTCAATAGCAGAAACCTTAATATAAGACTTAGGAAGAGTTCTTAATACCTTCTTTACCACCTCATCTTCTTCAATTTTTTCGCCAAGGCCTTTGAGGGAATTGAAAAATTCATCCACTTTATGCATGTAGCCTGTAATACCTTCATCTTTTGTCACCCTTAGGGTTTCAAACATAGTCTTTATATTTTGTATCTTTGCTTAGTTGACCTTATCATCTCCTTCATAGATACTTTCCAGATTTTTCCAAGTATCACCAATAGTTCTAAGACTCGTAACTTTCACAAGTTCTAAATTAGAAAGACCACTCAAAAGAGCATACCTTGATTTTCCATTATTCTCATATTCCTTGATCTCATCATTATTACTTAGACCATTTGTAGGTATTTTATATCCAGTTTGAATAGACTTCCAAACTCCAATCCCTAAAGAAACAAGGAAGCCTTCCATCCTGGTTTTCTAGAATGCATAATCTAATCCATCAAATAGAGGAGCTTACTTCTTGTGTGTCATCCCAGGTCTACCTCAAGAAATTAAAATTTATTCTATGAAACCTTTCTTTGATACCAATTGTTGAATGTACAAGACAATTAAGAGGGGGGTAAATCAGTTGTACATTAGAACATCAAAATCTTCATTAACATTTAGATCTGCATTAATCCTTAAACTCTTAATACCCTTTAAACCATTATCATGCATTAGCATAATATAAATATGAGAAACAATAATGCAAAAACATCCATACACATGAGAACACAAGATATACATGGAAAACCCAAGAAGGAAAAAACCACGGTGAGGATTAGCTCACAATATATAGTAATTACAACACTGAATACAATACGCTTACTGTCGAAGGTCTCATTGTTCAAAGGAAAGAAGGGCTCACTACTAGATTAGAAATAAGAAAGAAGATTGTCACAATGATAAATACATCTTAGAGAAACATAAAATATCCACCACAATTTCACTAGAACATTCACACTCTGTCTATAGAAGGTAGGCACCTTCTACTCACTACTTCCAGTAGTCTTAGGCCTTAAAGATCACATTGCATTTCACACTTTTACACTTTACATCTCAAAAATTCACACCACACACCTTACACTTACTTTCTCCATCAATCCATCACACAAATAGACCATCCTCAACCTTGAAAACAATCTACAAGGTTGTCTATGCACCTCAAACATGCAAATTCAAATTACTTCAGCACCAAAACATTCCTATGGTTGAGAGGAATGAAGATGGACCACATCAAACCTTAACTCATACCTAAATTCACATATACATGCCTCACCACACTTCCAAAAACACCAAAACATATTTGCAATTAGTGTAAACACCCAAGGTCAGTCAAACCTATGTTAACACCATTAAACATTTAAGTACTTGCTTCCTCAAATTCAAAGATGAATCACAAACCACAAAAAACAATTAAAAACATTTTGGAATATTTGATCAACACCCTAAAATCCAACAAATCCTTCACAACATCATACACTTGAAAGATGTATTCATTCTATATACTCGGCTAGCCTTCTACACATTGTAACTCATGAATACAACCTTGTGGAGCACCAAAACACAAATAACTCACACTAAAGATAGATATGAACAATATAAGAACACTACTAGATTCACAAAACTAGAAACCACAATGCGGAGAAATGTTGAGCAAAACTATTTCTCCCATATAACACTGCTTCACAATTCACACACTGGTGAACACAACTTCTTTTGTCGAACAATCCAAAACATGAAACTCTAGATATAACACCTCTAAACACCTCTGATCAACATATCTAAACCACACAATTAGATCTTCAACCACGAAGAAATTCTGCGGAGAAAAACACTAAACACCACTCTGCCACATTGAACACTCTTTACCATATTGTCTCCTCTTTTATTCAAATTTTCTCAAAAGCACTTGGAAACCAAGCATGAAAAACACCATCTCAACATATATAATACTTTCCCAACATCTCAACCACCCATGAGGTTGAACATTTAGAAACATATGCTTATCAAGGTAACACTAGAGGTTGACATCAATGATACTACTAATGACAACGTAATGTAAACAATCAAAGCATCTCCATAGGTTGAAATCAATGTAACAACAAAGATATGTTGAGATAAATGACAACATAAAATTTGAACACATTATTCTAGATAAAAGATAGAAATATCAAGGGCTTCAATATGGTTAATTATTTAAAATTACTCCTAACATCGAGTGTGCCCTTAGTATGATAGTTGAAGCCTTTTCCATGGTTGAAACTTCTAATGATCATACTGTCAAGGAATCTTCCATGTAAATCAATGAATTATTTGAGAATGTATATGTCAGTACCATCAAATCATTATCATTTACATCCCCTTTGCAATCCAATGACTTACTACTTATATATCCCCAACTTATCAATTTAGATCAACAACAATCACTGATTCTAGACATATTAGAAAATGATGATGCTATTATTGAGTTTATGGGACTGAGATATGACATACCTCTTGGAGACCACAAAGTAATGTTTGAAATAGACCTTGATGTACAAGCATACTGTTTGGAGGAATTTGAATCTTTCAATTGCAAAAGAGAAAAAGTAAAAAATAAAAAATAAAAAATAGATCCCTAGTAAAAACACATGTGGGGCTTTCAGATTATGAAAAGTAAAAATAAGGGATGTATTTAAGGTTGAAAACCTCTTTGAGGTGCTTGAGGATGAATGATTCAACCCCTCTAATATCACTAAGCATCAAGAGAGATCATCATTTATAGTAGAGGAATAAAAGGAAATAAATGTTGAAACAACCAACACTCCCAAGATTACATTCTTTGTAGTATGATTGAAACCCAAAGAGAAACACATCTTCATATCATTTCTAGAGGCATGGATAACCAATTTTTCTTGGTCTTATTCTAACATGAATAGACTGGATATAACATTGGTAGTCCATCATTTTATGGTATACCTAGAGGCAAAACCTGTCAAACAAAAACTTTGTAAGATACATCCCCAAATTGCATTACTTGTCAAGGTTGAACTACAAAAACTTTTAGATGTTGGCCTCATAAGGCTAATAGATTATCCAGAATGAGTGTCCAACCTTGTACCTATTTCAAAGCCCACTAGGGGGAATTTGTATATGCATAAATTTCAAAGATCTAAATAAGGCTTATTTTAATGATGAATTTTTGTTTCCAAACATAGACATCATAGTGGATTTAACAATAGGTCATGGGATGCTTTCTTTCATGGATGGGTTTTTAGGATTTAATCAAATCAATATAGCACAAGAGAACCAACATAAGAAAACTTTCACATTCCCTTGGGGTAGCTACTAGAATGAAATGCCATTTGGTCTTAAGAACGCAGGTGCAACCTATCCACGAGCTATGAAAATGATCTTCCATGACATATTTCATAACATACTGGAATACTATGTAGATGATTTACTAGAAAAATAAATCACAAGGAAAGGACATTTAGATGTTCTTGCATAAATATTTAATAGGCTAGAAAGGTATCAAGTGATGCTACACTCCTAGAAATGCATATTTGGTATCACTTTAGGAAAGATATTGGGATAAATTATGTCTCATAGAGGTATTGAAGTAGAACCTACAAATGTGAAAGCCATAATTGAGATGCCTGCAACAAAGACTCTCAAACAACTTCATAGTCTTCAAGAGAAGCTACAATCCATTAGACAGTTCATAGCACCGTCAGAGGATAAATGTTATCCATTCTCTCATATCCTACACAAGGATATCATATTAAAATGAGATGAGAAGTGTCAACAAGCCTTCCAACAACTTAAGAATTATTTAGCATCACCTCCAATATTGATACCTTGAGTTCCAAATAGACCATTGATATTATATTTTTCAGCTACATCAACAACACTAGGAACTCTCTTGGCACAACATGATGAATCTAGGAAAGAGAGAACAATCTATTACATAATCCAAATATTAGTAGGCTTTGATATTAATTATAATCTAATTGAGCAGGTATGTTTAGCAGCCATCTTCACATCACATAAGTTTTGAAACTACATGTTTAATTCCCAAATTAAGCTAATCTCCAAATTAGATCTGTTGAAGTATCTATTATCCAAATAAACACTGACCAATCACATGGCTAAGTGGGTTATGATACTAAGTGAGTTTGACATAGAGTACATAGACAAAAAAGAAATAAAAGGATAGATTATTGTAGATGAGTTAAGTGAAGGAGATTTATACAATGGTAATCCTCTATTATCAAACTTTCCAGATGAAGCATTTTTCACCATCATCCCTAAAAATAAATGGAAATTATATTTTGATGGATCATATACACATATGGTTTAGGGACAAGAGTCCTATTTATCACATCTCAAGGTGGTTGTATTCAAAAATCATATCGCTTGGAATTTCCATGTACTAATAACATGACCAAGTACAAAACACTTATCATAGGACTTATAATGGCTATCCAATGGAAAATCAAAGAGTTATAGGTCTACGATGATTTAAAGCTAGTGGTTAGACGAGTTAATGATGACTATCAAATAAGGGATGATAAATTGTTACCATATAAGAGAATGGTCAACAACTTCAAGAAATATTTAACTACTATATCCTTTGATAAAATACCTAGAGTGAACAATAAGGCTACAAATTCTATTGTGATTATTGGATCTCTCCTAGATATGCCACACAATAGTTATAAATATAAGTTTCTCATTAAATAAATTTTGGTTCTTGCCTTCAATGTCCCTGAGTTGAGATTCATGTGTGAAATTGTTGGTCCTAATCCCCCTTGGTACCACAATATTTACACATACCTACAAAATGGTACCATACCACCCACCTTAACCACAAACCTAAATAAAACCTTTATACTAAATTCATCTTATTTCACCATTCTTGGTGACACCTTATATCAAGAGTCTAAATAGTACATTACTTAAATTTCTTAACTCAAAAGAGGCTAGAAATTCCCTACATGAGGTATATGAAGGTGTTTGTGGGTTACATTCTAGAGGCCCCATCATTGATAAAAAATTATTGACATGATACTATTAGCCTACCATGGATTAAGAGACACACTAGTTTGTGAATAAGTGTTTATAGTGTTAGTAGCATGGAGATCATATTCATGCACTAGCCCAAGAGTTGCAACCCATTACTACACCATGACCCTTTTCATAATGTGGACTCAACCTCATAGGAAAAAACTTCCCCCAACTTATCCAATGGTCATAAGTTTATTATTACCACCATTAAGTGCCTTATGAAGTGGATAAAAGCCATCCCATTAACCTATGTCACTAGAAAATAGATAGTGACGTTCATCCTCAACTACCTAATTTTTTGATATGGTGTTCCCCATACCGTCATCACAAAAAAATGGTACACCCTTTAAAAATCAAGATGTATTCCATATCCAATACCGCTTTTCCACACCATACTACCCCTAAGGTAACATTCAAGATGAAGCATATAAAAAACTATCCTAAAGATCCTAAAGAAGATAATTAATGATTTTGGCTATGATTGGCACATCCATATTCCCTAGTCTACATAATTGAAGCAATCTTGCCTATTGAGGTAAAAATTTCATCTTTGAAGGTGTTATTGCAACATGTCGTTGACAAAAAAAGAGTATCAAGTATCTAGGTTACATGAGCTAGAGTTGCTAGAAAAAAATGTCTCAGTGCACTAAATCATATACATGCCTAATAAAATCATCTTTTTCATAGTTAAAAAAATGATCAAGAATAAACTATTTCAAGTAGCTAATCTAGTCCTTAAGGAAAATCAAAAGAATCTATTAGATCAAGACAAGGGAAAATTTGAACCATATTGGTTGGGACCATTTATAATCATGGCAAGCTATGGATCAGGAGCTTATAACCTAGAAAAACCTAAAGGTGAGTCGTTATAAGAACACATTAACAATAGTCATCTCAAGAGGTTTGATTCCTAACCATTGGGGTATCCATAGGTAAAATAAAACAAACTAAAGAAAAATAATATGTCCTTTGGTGAAAACCACTTCAATGGTGCCTTGGGCAAGTATCATAGTGAAAAACTAGTAAATATGCACTATGTGTATCAAAATCAAAAAAGAAGGAAAAAATAGTAAAGATAGAAATCATCCTCTAGTGAAAACCACTTCAATGGCACTTTGGGCAAGTACCATGGTGAAAACCTAGCAAACATGCACCATGTGCAATGAGCACTGTAATAACAACCCCAATTTTTTTAAATTTTGCACTTGTTAGAATTAGAAAAATAATAATGATAAGCAATTGGAATAAGCTACCTTCCACTTTCTGATCACCTAGATCTTGATTTGGGCAAGGTGAGAGCATACAGTGGAAAGGTGTACATTGCAATAATTGAAAATCAAACACTTGTTTAGTGGGGTGAGCGATAAGCTATAATCACTAACTCATTTGACTGCAAAATCTAACAAAAATTTCCAACGAAAGATGCATAATTTAATGTATTGTCGGGTACTTGTGATATTTAATGTGTAATTTTCAAATTTTTAAAATTTTATCCCTGACGTTCGTCAAAATTTTGACAAACTAGAGTTTTTGTCAAAATTTTGACGAAGATTTTTCATGAAAATGTCAACGAACATGCACAATCAAATTGTGGACGACATAAAAAGTGAGGATTTTTTTCTATTCTTGTGAATTTTCTCTACTTGCGACAGTTTGTGGAGAACTAAGGACAATTTTCTTGGGAAAAATTAGAAAAAAATCAAGAAGATATCACCAGGTTGACGATAGTCATTGTCTTTTTCCAGAATTCATTTGTGAAGTCAGATTTGTACTTCCAGGTTTGAAAATCATATTTTAAAGCAACATCTCATCAAATTTCATTTCCAGATTTTGTTGTGTGCAAGTTCAATATTATGATTTTAGGAGTCTAACAGTTGGAAATCATAGTAAAATCAGAATTTAATAAGTTATGGAATTAGCATTTTAAAGTGTTTTTTGGGGTCATTAACTTTAGACTATCTTCTCTTTTGCAGGGGTGGTTGCATGCCGAATTTTTTTGGTGTAAAATATTAGAATTATTAGATTTTGTTACCTGTCTATGATTGAAAATTATTGGAGTGTGAGTTTGATATTTTTTGAAGATCTAAATATTAAAGCTTGTTAAAGAAAAATCATGTCAGATAATATTAGTCCAGAACAAAATGAAGAGACACTTGATAGATTGTGGGCTAGATTGAAAAGAAAGGGTGATGGGAAATGTTATTGTCTTTGCAATAATTGCAAGGGCTTAAAGACGAGAAGACTTTTAATCACAACAGTTGAGAAAAATTGTATGGTCACATGGCGTCCATTGGTAAGTTGTTCATTATATGTGTTTATATTGATTGAATTTGTAAATGTTTATATTGTTTTAACATTTTATATATATATATATATATATATAATCACTTGATCATGATCATGGTTTATTTGTGTCTATCATTATTATAAAGGTGGGGCACCCTAGGGCACATGATATGGATTATCAGGGCCTGGAGAATGTGGTTTTGCAAGTAGAGGAACATGGAGCTGTGAATATCGAAGATGAAGTTAATGATCCTATGGAAGAAGATGATCATGCACCAGAAAACATAGTTGAAGATGATGGTACAAATACATTGATCCATGACACATTTAGTGACACAGCTGATCATGATGATTGAGATGACTTTGATGATGTTTATGATTTACCTGTACTTGAGAAGACATACAATCCCCTTTATGAAGGCTCCCAAACAACTCTTCTCTCTGTTGTATTGTTGCTGGTGAACTTGAAGGTTATGAATGGTTTATCCAACATAGCAATCTCACGAATGTTAAGGTATGTCATATATGTCATCATTTTTCATCTATTTTAATTGTTGCTAGTTCATCACTAGTAAATAAAGTATGAAATATGTACCATTAATATTCTTTATATTAACAAATTATTTTTGTTGTAGATTGATTGGTGAATTTTTGTTACCACAATCAAATATTTTACCTCACTCATACCGAGATTTATTTGCCATTATGAAAGATATTGGAATGGAGTATCAAGCAATAAATGCATGTCTCAATGATCATATTATATATCATAAACAACATGAATTTGCAACAGAATGCTCAGAATGTCATATCAGTAGATATCAAACATATCAACTAACAAAAAAGGTGCCTCACAAGGTTCTTCATTATATTCCCATTATTCCACTTATGCAACGATTATTTAGGTACGAAAGCTTAACACAATTTATGGATTACCATGCACAGGATAGAAGTGGAGATGACATTCTTCGAATTCCTGTGGATGGTTCTGCATTTAGGGACATGGAGGAAAAATGGCCACACTTTCAAGAAGAACCTCGTAATCTCAGGATTTCATTAGCAGTGGACGTTGTCAATCCATTTGGAGAGCTAAGATCTATTTACTCGATGTGGCCTATTTTTGCTATCAACAATAACATTCCTCCATGGATGTCAATAAAGAGAGAGCACATAATGTTGGCAATGATTGTTCCAGGTATTTGTTTACATCAATTTTCTTTAACGTAGTAGCATCTCATTTGTCTTATTTGTTGCATAATGACTTATATTTGTTTCATTTAATAGTTATGTACATTAATTTATATATATTGCAGTAAAATGGTTATAATAATTATGTAATGTTCATGTTCATTGAACTAGGTAAGTACCAAGTTAAAGATATGAATGTATATATTGAGCCTCTTATCGACAAGTTACTAAAGTTATGGAATGGTGTCACTATGTATGACGTCTCTAGACCAATAGGACAAAGACAATTTCAATTCCATGCAATGCTTGTATGGACAATTCATGATGCCCCAGGGCTAACACATTTTTGTGGTATGTTATAACGTTGACTGCACTTTAACAATATTTAATTTTATGAAGTAGATATCATGCATGCTTTTTAAATAATCTATTCATTATATATAATTATAAAAATTGACATATTTAATCCAATTATATATGATCTTGCAAGTTTTAAACAAAGGGAAAATTTGCATGTCCAATTTGTGGTCCAAAGATGAAATCTCGTCATTCAACAAGTTTAGGAAAGTAGGTGTTTGATGAGTATAGGAACTTCCTCCACATAAATCATAAGTATCGAACTACTAAAAACATCTTTTCAATGGGAAAGAAGAGACTACATCAAAACCACGACGAATGACACCTCGCCTGTGGAAGTTGGAATATAATAGAATTAATCATCAAGGTTATACATCGGATCAAATTGTTTATCTATCATATATGATATGTTTGGAATTTATATTTTTATATTGTGTTGTGTTTACTCATGCTGTAATTGACAATGATTTTTGTTGTTAATTTGTTTAACTTATATGCTTCATGAAGGTCGTAAAGGCATTAATGGATGGCTTCCACAGGGACTGAAAAGTTATCCCAGACAATCTAGTAGGTTGCCCTACTATGAGTAGCTACAAATTGTGCATTTGTTTGATACAATGCATATCGAAAATAATATAATAGAAACACTATGGAAAATATTGGATGGAAGGCATGACAAAGAAAAAATTGTCAAAATTTGTAGTGACATTCAGGAAGCCAATCATGCAATGAAAAATGTCATTCAATTAAATAGCGATAGAGACCAAATTAATATAAGTGCCCTTCCTTGATTATTAACAGAGCAACAAAGCAATGCTATAGAAGAATTCATACAAAAAATTCAATTTCCCACAGGATTTGCTGCAAACATAAACAATATCATAACAAAGAAAGGTGAATTTGGGTCAGGGATGAAAATGCATGATTGGCATACCTTCATTAAGGTAATTATTTTGGTATAATATATATATATATATATATTTGTATACTGCATGTACTTTTCAATGTATTATGTTTACTACTTTTGGAAAAATAATGAAAAGATCATTTTATAATTGTTGCAGACGTTCTACCTCTATCTCTCCCAGACAACTTCGACAACAATTTCAAGCAAGTTATATATGATCTTGGAAAATACATGAGGTAAGTAGCGATATTTGTTCAATTCGTTCTATAGATCTTATAATTGCCATTTGTTTTACTTGTTATGTAATATATTGTATATTTTTGTTAAATATTGTTAATATATTTGCGCCTTGAATCACTTGTAGATGGATGTCATCTAAAGAAATCCATAAAGAAGATATAAATTATTGGAAGAGAAAAATTCCTCGTCTAATGTGTGAAATGCAAAAGTGTCTACCTTCGACATTTTTCATTGCACAAGAACACTACCTCATACACCAAGTTGAGGAGATTGAATTGTGTGGACCTGTACACACAAGGTCAATGTGGATGGTTGAGAGGCACTTGAAATTTTTGAAGGCTTTGGTTAGACAAAAAGCACATCCTGAGGGTTCTATGGTGGAGGGATATATGGTATACAAGACCATGGTGTACATTATTGAATATCTTCCTAAGTTTGCAACAAAGATCCATGTAGATCGCATTTGGGAACCCAACTCCATTAACAAATTCGAAGGGGAGTACCTAATGGGGAAAGGTAGATTGAGGAAAGTGAGAGGTAATTATAAGATGGTCATGGAGATTAATTAGAATATATTTTACATTTGGTTTTTATGTATATTGTACTTATTTAATTATTAATATTCAATATACATCAATTATAAATTAAGGTCGTATACCATGGTAATTAACTAATTATACGTCGTTTGTGAATTTCAATTTTTTTTGATACAGTTGGTCGAGAGTGGGATGCACTACATGTGTACATCACAAAAAATCTTGATTGGATGATAGTATGGATTGAACGATGTCAACAATCTGGTCACGCATTAACATAGGAAGGTGTGGCTTCATTGGTTAAAGAAGCTCATCGTAATGGATATTCCAATGTTACACCAAGGGAAATTGATTTAGCATATGGTTTAAGAGATAAACAAGTACGTATAAATATATTAATCACCCATATTATTTAATTATTTTTAATTATATTGATGTATATATATGTTGAGATTTTTTTCTTTGCATACATTCGGCCAGGAATAAATATGTTTATCAACTGACGATATTGCAATAATTTTTGCATGTTTGACATATTGTAGGTGAAACACCACAAGGCTATGTGGTGCAATGGTCATAAATTTTGAATCAAAAAGTTGGATGACACGAAGAAAACTTGTGATTCTGGGATAACTGCAGTCGTGACTAATGTTTCATCTAGAAGCGACATACATCCAGAAGTCTCAGAAAATCGATACTATGGGATTTTGGATGATATACTTGAGTGTGACTTTAAGTCCTTCAAATTAGTTATGTTGGTCGTCCTATGGTATAGGCTACGATTGAACGAAAATGATCCCGAGAGAACTGTTATTGAACATGATAATGGATTTACCATGGTTAATACAATGTCGATCAAGCGAGCTGGAAATGAGCCCTATGTTCTTCCAAGCCAATGTGAGTAGGTATTTTACTCAGAGGTTCCAGGTAAAATGGGTTGGTCATTTGTTGTTAGACATGATCCAAGAGGAAGTCCAGTAAAGTATAATGTGGTGGAAGAAGAAGATACCAAAGAACTAGAAGATGATGTAGATGATGATCAGGATCAACAGTTAGTTGATGATGTGCTTGACGAAGATTTCGAAGAGGAGGAACTAGATCATGATGATGTAGGAGTTAATGTTCATGAAGATGATATCTGTGTGGATGATGATATTATCGAAACTGATATCAATGACAATGATGATGATATGACCAATCCTTACATGGTCGAATCTGGATCAGATGATACAGATAAAGAGTTGGATGAAGAAGAAGATCAATGACATTGAAATGTATGAGTTATGTGATTGTATTATCTATTTGATATTAATTTCTTGGTAGAATTATATTTGACTTATGTGGTTACATAATTAATTCATGATGTTTTTAATTTTTATGCCATTACATAATTAATTCATGGTGTAATTTTTAATGTTTAATTTTAATTCATGATGTTACAACTATTGTATCTCTCCTAGAAATTTCCATATGATCATAATGAATAGTGTTTTGGGAAATTTCATGAAAGATGACATTGATCGTAGTAGTGAAATAATTGCAAAGTCGTTTAGATTTTTTAGACCAATCACCCTTCACAATGTCATTTTTAGGATCATCTCCAATTTGATTACTAGGACACATAAGGTAGGATTTGATTGGCTTATCTTGGAGGAACATTGTAGCTTTGTGTAATGTGAGAGAATTTTGGATGGGGTAGTGGTGCAGGAGCACCTACATCTCATCTTCTATGTTTAATCATGTGATGATAATTAGTGAGGTCAATAGGTTGGTTTAGGAATTTCAAGAATGTTTTATTGTGAATAAGGTCACTCAAGACCATTAGTCATGTTCTAGGTGAAGTTTTGAGTTATGAGTTTGAGTCTTGCACTAAAGAGTTTTGTAGCCTTTTTAAGGAAAATTGGAGAATCTACATGTAAAAGGGTGAAAGGTTAGTGTCATGTCAATAATAAGGCTATTATAAAGCCACTAGAATGGTCTTAGAGGTGTCCTAGGGGTTTCAATACATTTGAAAGGTCACAAAATTAAAACATTTCAATAGTGATGTTAACAACCTTGAAATTAGTGTGTTTTATGTTTCATGTGATCATAAAAGATTAAAAAGTCAGTTATAGAGGTGGTTGTTCAGTGGTTGAGGTGTAAGGGCCTTTAAAAGGCATAAAGTGATCATTGTAAATGTTGTTTATGGTTGAGGATTTAAAATACAAGCTCTTGACATTCAAAAATCTGTGTTTTTCTTCAAAATTTATGTATTTTTCCTATTTTGCAGCACTGTACGGTCACATACAGCCATATTTTGATGTGAAGTCAATTCCATGTCATGAAGCTATGTGCTAGCTTTGATTTGAATCTTATTTTAGGGTAACAAGCAAGGCCAAATAATTTGAACCTTCTTCTCTTCAGGTGCTGCCAAACCTAGGTGGGTCTACCTTTGTGGACTAAGCAGACTTAAGTGATGCGATTTTGTTTACAACAATCTATTCACAATGGAAATCTTACAGTGAACAAATATAATCCTAATAAAGTGTATGTGTAATATTAGAATATGTTCAGTTAACATATGTAAAAAATAAAATGGATAATCTAAAAGATGAAATGCGTGAGACCAGTGCCTTGTTGGGTGTATGGAGTCTAATGAAGATCTAGAAAAGTGTAATCTATGATGGAAATAATTCAAACTGTTTGGAACATAGATGTAGTTTATAACTTGTATAAACATGCAAGTAAATGACTAACAAACTCTACTTGAGATAGAATGACAATCCTAGTTATGTGATTCTTCTTATTGATCCAATTAATACTCTCTAGTTACTGTGATTGACTAGAAGGGTTTAATCTTGAAAGAACCAAATAATCACATCACACAAATACATCAAATGTGTATCGGTAAACTAAATATATGCTTGATATATCAATTTAAACAATGGAAAAGCATCAAAATGGAGACAACCAGATAACTATATAATTCCACAAACAACTGATACTAATATTAAGCCACAAGTTCAGACATCTTCATTAACTTCATCCAAATTCATACATGTATTTGAGTCTTTTAAAGGAAATTTTCATTGCAAACTATCTACTGTATCTTTCTCCTATCCACCTATATCTATTTTACATTATGAAACAAATATAAATATATCAAAATTATGAAAGGATGCGTCCTTTCAGAAATGTCTTTTTCTTAAGAACAATAACAAACTAGAAATTATGCTCTATTAAGCCATAAATGGAAAAATGTAATTACTAAGTTCTTCTTAATAATCCAAATGATATTTCTAAACTACTGTGACTGACTTGAAGGATTTAATCTTTACTTGAAAGAACTAGCAAGTCACACCACACAGATGGAACAAATGTGCATAGATAAACTAAACATATACTTGATATATCAATTTAAATAGCATAAAACTATCAACCCTGGAGACAACTTAATAATGTTTTCAATTAATCCAACAAACAACTAATACCAAAAATGCGCCACAAAATCAAATAACTTCCATTAATTCCTTTAGAGTTTCAAACATGCATCCAAGTCTCTTGTAATGTGAACATCATTGAAACCTATCTATCTTATATTTCTCCTATTCATCCTATGTCCTTTTGATATCAAAAAATAGATACTTATACATCAACTGCTTGAAAGGACACATCCTTTCAGAAATGTCTTTTGTTTAACAACAATAAATTAAAACAAGTGATTAAGCTCTGTTTAGCCACAAGTGAATCTTTGATAAGTGATCCAAGTAGTCCTGATGCTCATGTGTATCTGTATCTCCTAACACGTTCTGAATTGTGATCTCCATTTTCACTATCTTCTCATTTTGTTCGCATGCTTCATCCAACGTTGTATCTTTCTCAGTAGCCTTCTTTAGGATCTCCTGCAATATTGATTCACATTCACCATTCCACCTAGTTGCTTCCTTCAATCTTCCTCCATCATCAAAGAATGCAGTGAATCCTTGTTTAGTAGCATCGATTAGTCCTTGTGCATCCCCCTGTAATTCTTCAAGAAAATATATGTGTTTTCTTATAAGATGATTTGCAGTGTTGATTGCCACGCTATCAGGAGCATCCCTTTGGTTTATTTCCTGGAGCTTCTCTTAGATCCTACCATCTATCCTCTTATGTTCTTGTACTGCAGTAAAATTGTGTGAATGTGTTCCCCTGAGCTTACTCAACCAAGTCATTAGGCTGGCTTGTTTCTTTTTAATTACTGCTACAAGTGCATCATATTTCACTTGAGAATAAGCACTTGATCCTTCCCACTAATCCTTTGTCTATGAGCTTTCACCATGAGTTAACAACTTAGTTGATCCCATTGTCACTCCCAACATATCTTTCAAGTGGTCATTTTCTCTCAACAATATGTCATTGTTCATCTTGTACATTTCTTTTTCTTTGATCAACATTTGTATCTGGGCCTTGTTTAGTTTTGCTATATTTATCCCAATTTCTGTTGTTGCCACAGGATCAACCTCTCCAACTTTCAGAGTCATAACATGCTCAAATACTTTCTCAGTATCAATAACAACTAATTTTTTGTGAGGTGGATACAAGGACCAAATCATTAATGACCCTTCATCTGGATTATATTTAGACCCTGCATATACTTCTATCACCCCTCAGGGCTGAGCTTATGTGTGGCATTATTATTCTTCAGAAAACTGTCAAAAACCAATGTAGAAGTGAGATCCAACCCTGGAAAGATCATAACACCAACATCTTCTAACATTTTCCTTCCTTTCTCAAGGGTCATACCCGCCATCTCTCTTTCCACACTCAATTTTAGATCATTTAATAACTGCTCCTCATTACTTAGTGTGATATTGTCAATTGTTTCTCTTATTGCTTTTCCTTTCTGTTTATACAAGAAAGCCCTAAACTCTAGAGAATTTACAAATTCACTATCTGCCACAAATGATTTGTATTCCATTTGTCTTGTGTCTGTGTCTAGGCTTTCTTCAGTACCCAATTCTCTAGCAAGGCATTTGTAGTCCTGAGTCCTCAATCTAGAAATCTTATTGGGTGGGCTTTGTGGCATATCATTTCCAGATGCCTCCTCTCCAGAAGATAGCAATTTTGTATCTTGCAGTCCTTGGTTATATTCTTCAACCACTCTTTATGCTTCTTCTACTTCTAATTTCCTAATCATATCATCAAACTGATAGGGTACATGATTATACCAGGCTCCAAAGTTTATCATTTGTTTAGCAGAATTAATGTATCCTTCCAGGTCAAAGTTATTTCTTGGTGGTCCTTTTTTCATGTTGTATTGCAATAACTTCTCAAGAATCAGATCATATCCTTCCCTTTCCAACATAGTAAAATCACCAAAGCATAGTGTACTAGGCATAAAAGCTTTCTTTCCAAAAGAGCTCAAGTTCATAACACTAGAAAAGTCCATTTTCCTGACAATTTCTAAATAGGAAATCCTGTCTGGAATTGTTTTGGGCAGAATAAATGGGGTATCCTCAAATACATACACTCTAATCATAGTAGCATCCTCCAAATAGTACCAATCCCCCCAGTTGTGATTAATTGGCCCATTAAAATCCTTAGGTCTAAGAAACCTCTTTATTTCTTCAAACAAAGAATAGGCACACGAATGATTGTAGATTTTATACAATGGTTTTACAAAATATTCCTCAAAATGCACAAAACGTGAATTAGCAAACCTACTATCCCAGATAGCAGTCCATAACTGAATGGGAAATAACTTTCCTTCCTTGTCAAACTGTGAAACCCTCAGTTCCTCAGGCCACATCCCTAACTCGTGTCCAAAATATAACACTATGTGCATTAATAGTGAATAAAACTTAAGATGTAAAATAGGGGCTCCATTCTTTATTGCCATCAATCCTAAATCAAGACCTTTGAAAATATATGAGGCATAGTTAAAAGGCTTGGAGTTGTGACATTGAATATCTGCTGAAATCACCATGAGCACAATTGACATGTATTCAAGGAATTCTATTCCCAACACCTGACCTACCGAAAAATAGGTGTATCTCATATAGGGCTCAAATAATTCAACATGGAATGGGGGTCTATCACTATCTTCTAGCAGAACTAGTTTTCCACCCTGTTTAGTTTTGTGTAATGGTAGCCTCCAACCCTTATAAATTGTGTCTATCCTCCATAATTCCTTCTCTAATTCTTCACATACAATTTTTTCATTACATACCCCTTCCAATTTGAAAACCTCACCTATTGCATCTTCTGATAGATGCACAAATGGTTTCCTGGATGGGTCACATATGGCTTTAAGCTTTGAATTATAATGGGTAGCTAACAAATTCACCAATTCTACATTAATGAACACATTAGGGCAAACAAGCTTCCCTAGGTTAAGATTCCATGGATTACATATTGGTTCAAAATGATTCCTTCAATGATAATGAAAAATTGACAACTCATAACCTCTTATTGGGGTCCAAATATCACCTATGTGCTTACATTTATCATCCAATTTATCTAATTCTACCCTAAGCTGTGCAAAACGTCTAGATTTGGGTCCAGAGCCAGGTAATTGATCAATAAGATCTTGATTTAATTTTCTCTCAGTGCCCTCTAGCTCAAATTTAGACTCAATTTTCTATTTTTTTCCTTTGGACGACTACTTTCTCCATGTTTCCTACCCTTTAATTTTCTTGAGTTGGTAGCTTCCATTTTATCTTCTCAAAATTGCAAAGTTTAGAGTACAAAGAACTTACTGTATTTCACTTGAAATCTTTGAGCTGAAGAAATACCCTAGCCCTTCATTTTTCCCCTTTGCTTCCTCCGTTACCAATTATGCAATGATGTCTTCAATCAATTCCCTTCAATTCATGAAATTACTTATGCTTCGTGGCACCAATAATGTCTTAGCTTAAGGATGAGTGTAGCAGATTTTTTGAATTTCTAACTGTCACATCATGTGATCATATCGGTAAGACATTTCAAACCTTGGGCAATCCTTTTATTTCGGGCTTAACCAACGTTCATTGATCCTCCTGTTGATCGAAAAGACATCTCATCCTTTTCACCAATACAAAATTCATCCATTCAGTTTATATAGATATCACCCAGAGTCACCCTGACAATTATTTTGATTCATTTGTATCTTCATCAGCAAGAAATTATGTATCACTAAGATATTCTGCAGTTTCCCCGACGTTGTGAGTCTCCCCGATGATTGTTACTTTGATCTCAAGTATGTTGCCAAAACTCTTGCCGATGTAATCTTATCAACGTGACATAATGGGTCGGGTAGACATTCAAAAATTATCCTGATAGCGTTTGATTTGTTTGTGTCTTCATTGACAAGACATTGTGTATCGCTAAGACATTCAGTAGTTTTCCCGATATTATAAGTCTCTCTGATGATTACTTCCTTTGATTTTAAGCACATCACCAAGATACTTACTGATACAATCCTATTGGCGTGACATAGAGAGTCAGGGGGAAATTTTGAACTCATTCCGATAGCGTTTATCTTGGCAATAGTATGTTTCTTTGTTTTGTTGGCAAGACAAGATGAGTGTTTCGCTGATGATATTTTATCAGCAAGACAAATGTGCTCGGGCTGACTCAGGAATCTTACACCGACGACTTCGGTCTGGCTGATATAACTCCTTGTGATTTGATCGGTGAGACATAATGGGTTTCTTGCCAATGAAACCTCATCGATGAGACACATATTGTCACTATGACCTCCTTATTTCACCCCGATGGAGCTTGTCTTGGCGATGAAACTTATTCATCGATGAGACCGTGAACTATATCTTTCCAATGTGCATCCTTTTATGAAATTTTATCAGTATTGCTAAGACATTCAGTAATTTTCCCAATGTTATAAGTCTCCCCGATGATAATTCCTTCGATCTCAAGTATGTCGCCAAGACTCCTACCAATGTAATCTTATCGGCGTGACATAGTGGGTTGGGAGGACATTTTGAACTCATTCCGATAGCATTTTTCTTGGCGATAGTGTGTTTCTTCATTTTGTCAGCAAGACAAGATGAGCATTTTGCTGATGATATTTCATCGGCGAGACAAATGCACTCAGGTTGACTCAGGGATCTTACTCTGATGGCGTTGGTTTGGCCTAGACAACTCCTTGTGCTTTGATCAGTGAGACAAGACAAGTTTCTTGCTGATGGAACTTCATCAGTGAGACCTCTATGCTCGGTATGACCTTTTCATTTCACCTTGATGGAACTTGTCTTGCCGATGAATCTCTTTATCGGTGAGACCATGGACCGTGTCATCCTGATGTGTATCTTCTTATGTAATCTGATCGGTGTGACATTTCTATTCTTTCACCGATATGCGGAAAATGAGAATGTAATGATTTATGAATCAGATAGACCTGCAAAAATTCTTGCCGATATGGATTATTTGAATACTAGATTTTGGAGGTTTTTCATGATATCAAATGGTCAAGAATGATGTGATCATATGTGACTATGATGGATTATACTCAAGATAAGGTTTTCTTTAGGGAATCAACGAGTGCAAAATCACTGTAAAATTTTCAAAATTTTACAATTCCAACAGAGGCATAAAAATTTCTGCCCCAAGGTTTCATGGGCATATGACAAGTTTAATGGCTAGTTGCTTTGTAAAATAGGCCTAATTAGCCTAATTAGCACAACCTAGAAAGGGTGATTTTTGGTGATTTGGTCCAAAGGACTTGTACTTTCCCTTGAAGTATGTTTAATAACTCCAAAATGGGTGTCTAAAACCATCAAGGGTTTCTCTGGTGTTTTGGGAAAGTTTTGAGTTATTGGGAAAAAGCTAGGTTTGCACTGTTACAAGGATTCAAGGAGTCAAAGTGTGAAATCTGACTTATGTTGTTTGTCAGGCTTTGAGAGTTGTTTGGATTGTTTAAATTGGTCATTCTAAACTTGTTGGAAGCCTCTTAAATGCAGGTTGTAAAATTTATGATTAAATATATCTCTTATAATCCTTTTTGTCCCAATTTAAAAATAATTCTATATTATAGAATATATTTTTTTAAATTTTAAGATGAAAGTAGCAAGGAAAAATCAAACAAATATCTTTATGAAAGAAGTATATTGGCATGAAATTAAATATTATTTTTATTCCAATGTAAAAACTACAAAGAATGGAAACAATTCTTTCAACACAAACTATTATGTAGTAGTCAATTAAAATGAAAAAGCTTACTCTATATTAGTTAGGACACACAACTAAGAAAATGATCTAAACAGTCTAATAATTTGACCATTAGCATATAGAAATTTCTATAGAGTTGTAGATCTCTTCCATTTCAAAAACACAAAACAATATTAGGTAGATAATCAAACATCTTTCATTTCTATAGTGACTTATTTATCCTAGAGGAACTAAGTATATAGTATACAAAGAAAACCAACAAACCCACAACTACCCCTATTTTGAAGGAGTTTAGTTTTCTCCCCTTCCGATCTCCCTAATATTGTATAATTATTTTAAAGAGACCAAGGGTCATAACACAACTTTATTCAACCCACTAAATAGCTTGGTTAATGAAACTTGACAAAAGCAACAAAACAATTGCTACATTTGGCATTTCATGTGGAATGAAGAGTGGTGACAATAATCTACTTATAGTTTAATAAAACACTATTTTTATAAGAAGGCTTGACATTAGAAAGATAAGTTCTAATTATAGTTTAATAAAACACTATTATAGTTTTACCAACATTTACTATTGTATGCTTGCATGGCTTCTTAGTTAATATATGGGGAGATAGAGATAGATGGGGAGAGAAAGAGAGAGAGATAGAGATATATGGGAAGAGAAAGAGAGAGGAGATAGAGAGTTGATGGATAGGGGATAGGGAGAGAGAAATGGTGAGAGATAGAGAGGGGGAGATAGAGAGGGGGAGGGTGAGAAAGGGATATAGATAGGTAGAGGAGAGAGAGAGAAGAGGGGGAGAGAGGAGAGATAGGTTGAAGAGGAAGAGAGAGAAGAGAGGGAGAGATAGGTTGAAGAGAAAGAGAGGAGAGAGGAAGAGGAAGAGAGAGAAGAGAGGGAGATAGATAGGTAGAAAAGGGAGAGAAAGAAGAGGGAGAGGGAGGCGATATGTAGAAAGAGAGAGAGAAGATAGGGGAGAGAGGGAGAGATACCTAAATATATATAGAGGGAGAGGGAGAGACATAGAAAGGGGGTGATATAGAGAGATAGAGGGGGATGGTGAAAGAGATAGAGAGATCGTGATAGAGGTAGAGAAAGTATGGATAGAAAGAAATAGAGAGGAGTGATAGGGAGATAAAAAGAGAAACAAAGATAGAGATATAGAGTAGGAGATATGGAGGGAGAGATGACGTGAATGAGAGAGAAAGGGGGGAGAGGGAGAGATAGCTCAATAGATAGAGGGGGGAAGAGGGAGTGACATAGATAGTGGGAGATATAGAGAGATAGAGAGTGATAAGGAGAGATATATCAATCACCCTCCCTATATCTCTATCTATTCATCCTTATCTCTTTATCTCTCTACCTCTCTCTATCTCTTTGTCTCCCTTTCTATTTGCATGTTTCTCATTATCTCCCTCTCTCTCTATATTTTCTTCCCTATATTTATCTTTGTCTCCTTAAGTGTGCAATGGGTACATTGAAGAGGTCATAAAGGAGAATTATCATATCTTTAATAAAATGGCATGCTACCTTGAGCATAACTCCCAAGGACACATGCCATCCTTGGATTGTTGACATGAAACAACCAATCAAAATTTAGTTTCTCTTTTCCCTCTCTCTTTTCCTTTGTATCTCTTATATTTCTCTCTCATGCTCTCTAAAATATCAGGTAAAAGCCTATATATACTATTATATAATAATAAATATAATTATATTATATATAATTTAATCTAATATTACTATTATACTAATTATATTTTATATTATATAAAAATATACTTTTTATTAATTATTAATTATACTAATTTTATATGTATTTAATAATTTTGTTAAAGAATATAATATATAATTATAATAAGTTGAATAATTATATTATTTATTATGTAAAATATAGCTAATATATACTTAACTATATTGTAGAATATTAAAACCTAGCTAAATGGTGCCTTAATTTTAAATTTAATTAACATACTCTAAAACCTAACAAAACCAGGTTGTAGCTCATCAAATTGGAGAAGTGAAAGGTCAATGCTAGCGCCGAGGAAGAGTTTGGAGGAGTGAAAAAAGGTCAATGCTAGCGCCGAGGAAGAGTTTGGAGTTAAAACAAGGTCAATACCAGTGCCGACGAAGAGTTTGGAGGAGTGAAAACAAGGTCAATACCAGTGTCGAGGAAGAGTTTGGAGAAGTGAAAACAAGGTCAATACTAATGCCGAGGACGAGGTTGAGGGCACTTAGGGAAAATTGATGACCAAGGGACAATGAGTATTGTAAGTTTGGCACCCCCATTCTCTTTAACTTGCAATTTTCATGCCTAGTTTCCAAAGATCTTCTCATACATTAGCACCCCCATTCTCGTAAAATGGTATAAGATAAGACATAAAAAATAAAATAGCTTAGTCTTTCACTTTTTTATCGACCAGCCTTAGGTCTTGGAAAAACTCCCATAATCTACCCACATCTTGGTTGAGGTCTAGGATTTCATCACACGTAGCCTTCATCGCATGATTCTGAAGCAATTGTAGACTAATCCCTCTCTACAAGCTTAGTGAATTTGACCACTTTATCTTTATTTTTCCTCCAATCTTTATGTTTGTCCCTCCCCTTTCAATCATCTTGCACAACTTGAACTTATAGTTGCATTTTCTTAGTGATCCTTCATGTGCTCATGTCAATCTAGCTAGTTGACCACCTAGTTACCCCCAACATCCTCCATGTTAAGCTTAATGCCTCCCACCTCCTCCAAAAATATTTACATTGTCATCATTCTCATCTAGAACTCATAATTAAGTCCCACTAACTTTCGAGGTTCAATTTGTTGGTGGGAACATGTTATTATTTGTTGTACGACCTACCTTAAATATTATGTCCACAAAGTTGCTAAAAACATAAAACAATAAGAAAAAAATTTGAAGGTACAACTAAAAAGGGGTTATTTCCTTTTGGCCTCCTCCACCTCTTATATTTCAACATAGCATGGAATTACGCTTAAATAAGATAAACTCAAACAAATGGAAGTTTATAGGGGCAAAGGAGCCCAAGTATATGCTAGGATAAGCTAGATCTAATGAATGGAAATAGAGGCATACAATTCTTCTTTAATAGCTCCACCAAAAACATATGCAAGGAAAGGTCTCCTCCCTTCTTGGTAGTGATAACCTCCTCCACACACAACCCTTAAAAATTATGAATAGAGGAATATGATCTTTGAAGAACTCAAAGTTGATTCTCTCCTACCTGATGCAATTAGTCATTTTATCCTTACAAACATTTATAGTGATTACTAGAGGCACATAGACCAATTATTCATAATAGAAGAATTTGATCATACTTTTCCAATGATGTCATTATGAGAAAACCTTAGGTTAAATGAATGATTCCTAGCTAAGTTCTTTAAATCATGTCCAACCATATAAGAGAATACTACTGCTATGTGTACTTGGATATCATGGAGAAAGGATCTTTGGGCTCTTTCATCAATCAAGGTATTGTTAAATTTTAACACCTAAAAGTGAGAATGAAGAATCTTTCCTAGGATGGTGGCCAATTATGCTTCTCAACACCTAGATTACATAATCTTTGTCAATATCATTGCCATCACAATTAAAACTATTACTTGAGATATAGTCATACAGGTAAACAAATTGGCTTTCTTGATAGTAGATACATTCTAGACAATTCAATCCTTGCATCAGAGATTATTGAATGGGCCCAACAAACTACTCATGATGCCCTTACTATTAAGTTAAAACTTTGACAAGGCATATGATTGCATCAAATGTCCTTTCATTTATAAAAGGCTCAAATGGATTTATTTTTGTTTCAAAGTAGATATTGGACAATCAAATAGTGTCACCATGACTCTACCAAGATACCATCAAATTGATAAACCCTGACTTAACAACCACAAATTCACAAGAAAATTGCCCCTGTCAGCCCTAGGGCATCAATTCAATGCCAAGTTTCTTGCTTTAACAGACCCCTAAATACAATGAACCTCTATCATACCATGTTGCACACCATTCCATCAAGTTACAGTTCCAAGACAGTGGGTGGATTGGTGGATGTCATTTCTATTTAGCCCTCAAACCCTTACACAGGAAAAATAGGGCAGTCCCTGTATTTGATTATTTTCTCCAACAAAACAATGATTTAGCACTTCAAAAAAAATTAAAATGAAAGGGAGCACATATATTTATCTACACCAATGATTTCAGAGCATTTCAAGCTTGTACAGATCCACACAACACAAAAGAACTTCAAAAAAATAGTAAAAACACAAAAAATTGCTTCAAGAACGTGGTATTTGATATGAAATTTTGGTATCAACTCCTCCAACAATTGCAACAATTGCAATGGGATGGGAATACAATATGATAGAAGTGGGATAAGAAATGCATCGTTTGAAGCATCAAACCAATATGCAAAGATGAAATAAAGTGCTAACCCCTTAAACTAAAAAAGTTTATTTTAACTTTAGGTTTGTTGGGTAGCCAATTCTTTTAAGTTATCAAATCCTACCATCATACATAATCAAAATTTTGTTGTTTAAAATGACTATGAGCACTAACTTTCACTATTTGAAGATGTTGAAACCTTTTTATAGAGAACTAGATCATTGATGCAACCACTCATCCTACCTTAAAACATACCAAAAGTCTCCTAACAATTAGACATAGGAAGATTTAAGATGACTTAAACAATTTTTATTGCCAAAGCATAAAATTATGATGAATTAACCAGGCCTAGTACACATTCCCTCCCCGTTAACCACTTAGACATATGAAAATTAAATGTAAATTTGCTGCTATTTTTAGTCATGTAGGTGTCCAATAAACCACTTGGTGGTGTCTCCCTTCAAGTTTATTTACTTGAATGAAGAGAAAAAGTCCTTTGATTACAATTAGAGAATACATTTGAGGCCTTGGTTGTGTAACTGGTGGACCATAGTCACATTTAACACTTGTTACAAAGTTTGGGAGTTAAAACGTTAAGTAGATTTGATTTGTGATGGACACATTTGGATGGTAGTAATAATAACTTGCAATCTATCAAGACTTGATTACCTTATAACCTGTCAAATTCTAGTGATGAAATGATAGATTAATCATAATGTCACCTTGGGATCACATCACCATGAAATAACTTCATCCAACATCCTTATGAGTGCAGGTACCACCAAATAGGTATTTGTCAGTTGTCTTCCTGAGCGAGGGAAATTCAGGAAGAGAAGAGGAAAGCGAGACATGTAGTAGGCCTAAAAGAGGGAGATCAACTAGAGGTCAAAAGATTAGAAGAAAATTCTGTAAACGCATGGAATTTTTTCTTGCTGAAGGGGTCATGTTCTTATGATGATGAGAGCATAGGCGACATTGAGGTTCCCTTGAGGTACAAACATCTACAGAAACAATGGGTACCCAAGGAACTTCCTCCAATAAACACTGATTTTTGTGTCAACGAGACGATATATCGCATATCACCATCGTCATTACATGGTTTGGGCCTATTTTGCATGGAAGACATAAAAGTATGTTATGAAAAAGTTACTGAATTGATGGAGTATGTCAAACCCTGTTATAGTTACAAAGATTGGATGCAACTAGTTCGATATACATGAAGTATGCATAGGTATGCACTGTCAGCAAATTATATACAGCTAAAAGATCAGGATCAAAATAAAGGAGTGGATATGTACATTGACAGAAGGCCAAAAGCATCATGGAATATTGCAGGGTTTATAAACAATACACAACCTCGGTCAACAAATAAGGAACCCAATTGCATATTCGAGGCGCGTGAGCGAAACCATGTATTCGTATGTGCGATAAAATCAATAATTGTAGGGGAAGAGTTGCTAATTGATTACAATTTGAATCGCTTAGATACAAACACAGTTACTATGGGGGTGGTACGTACTATATACCATTTTACCCAACCTCCAATTAATGACTCCAATATACCATTTTATTATTATGTTTTTTTTTTGTAAGTCTATTGTTTTCATTTCGATAATGTTTTTTTATATTTAATTTTTGTCATAGTGGGATATTGATCATATAGGGAAGGCTCCGGCCCAGAGCATAGATCATGATGCATCTTCAGGCGCTTCTACCTAATAGGTTTACCTCATTGTAATTGTACAAATTAGATACGAGCAAAATGTTTTATTATTATGTTTTTTTCATAAGTTTATTGGGTTAATTTCAATAATATTTTTAATATTCTTGTTACAGTCGGCTGATCGGGGAAAGGCACCAACAGTAGAGGAGAGAATCCATAGAGAGGTGCAGTCACTATTATGTGATGATGACATCGCATATTCAACAAACCCTCTCAATATGATAAGGAAGACCCAAAAAAAATGCAATGAAGATATCCTTCAGTTGTTATTCATAGTGCCTCAAATAGATGAGCTAAGAGAGATGGTTAAAATGTTGACTGAGAGAGCACAAAACTTGCAAGTAAGCTGTCATGAGGTCTTTAATTATAACATAAGTTCATTCATGGTTTTATATTTTGTACTCTTTTATGTCATGAACTAAAATATGTGTTATTTTTACAGGATTTTGTGCATCCTCATGATGTTGCTGGCCATGATCAGGGTATTGTAGGTGCTTCCCGAGGAGTAGGGGTTGGTACAAGTGTCTATCCTGATCTTCTTACGCATACATCACATCATCTGACCCCATCATCCATTCCTATATTGTCATATAAAATGTCGGCAACACATACCATGCAGGCATTCGGTAGTGCACCCTTTGGCACCGAACACATGCCAGAACATGTGTCAGGACATGTACTTGGGGATGCAGAGGCCACTAGTACTGGTGATGTTTTAGCAACATTTCCTAGATCTTCCCGTATTACTAGTATAGGAAAATTTCCGGTCACATTTGTGGTGACCGAGGATTTCATTCCCATAAAGATAGAGAAGGTCCCAGGCACTTTAAAATGTTTTAATTATTATTATATATAATCCAATTGAAATTTACTTATTGATCACTCTTTTTAGACTACTGATCCCATGATCATTTTGTAGGAAATGATGTTTTTTATAAAAATCTAAGTGATATTACATTGGAGCTCTTCGGGCCCACCATATGTACACGGTGGAATGCCCAAAATCAAGATTTAAAATATGAGCTCATTAACCGTTTAGTTGTGTTGTTCGGTGATAAAAAAATTCAACCAAACCAAGGTCCTTAAGAAAGCTGGTACCTATCTAAAGTATGTGAGGGACCAATATAGGTCACATTTAGAGAAGAACAAAAAGTACAAGCGTCCCCCCATGATTCCGGAGAGGGAGTGGAAGGACCTGGTGTCAGATGGAAAGGAGAAGGCTGAAAAGAAAAAAGGAAAGACATCACCAGGCCAAGGAAGGTATGTGATCCTATCAAAAATGTAATTATATACTGATTACTCTTTCTTTTTACATAATCTAACGTATTTCAAACTTTTCATAGGCTTCCCAACACATCGAAGGCAACAAAGGAAAGACTAGAAAAATGTGGGCAACACAAACTTGGCTTTGGTGGTTATATGAAATTAGCCACATGAATTGTAAGTATCAATGAATGAAATATTGCATCCAAATAATAAATTACAAACAATTTTGGTTTTATCACACCATAGAAGCAAAATTCATGATCTTATGCAAAAATGTAGGGCTCTAAATTCAATAGAGCGCCCACAGAAAAGGACCTAAAGATTTCCTTCCAGCAAGGCTATGGAGTCGTGGCTAAACACCTAAGAGTCTTGACTAGGCAAACACAATCTTCCACTACATCTGACACACAGGTAAAAAAACTCAATAAAGTTTATTTAAAATTGAATACTTGTGCAATCTATTCAATATTAATTTCCACCATAAAGTAATTATGTGCCTATTTGTTTTAAATAGACAAGCAATGATAATACTACACATGGCATTGGAATGCAGCTTGGTGAGGGTGGAGCACAACTTGTAGATGAAGGTCATGGTGTGCATCTCGGTACTGGATCTATTCATGTGCTATACAAAACATAGTATGGATTAATACAATTAAACATCTTTAATTGCAATTGGTGTATTAATTAATGTAACCTTTCATGTTTCAACTTTAGAGCATGTAGAGTGTGATCAACATGTTGAGCATGATCAGGCTAGAGAAGATTAGGAACATGATGTGGCCCCATCAGGTAAAGAGGATCACTCTAATGTTCTTTTAAACATATTTAATTGCAATTGGTGTATTAATTAATGTAACCTTTCATGTTTCAACTCTAGATCAGGATTTAGAGGGTGTTCAACATGTTGAGCATGAGGCTATAAGACAAGATCAAGAACATGATGTGGCCCCATTAGGTAAAGAGAACCAGTCTAATGTTCTTTTAACTAATTAAATACTTATAACAATAATAATAAAACATATCAATTTAACATTTCTTTGTTATTGCAGCAGACCCCCCTTGCAGCGGCGTCCATGTCGTGAGTACACGACTAGGTGTACATTAAGATCACAAGCAGAGGGCAGAACAATTGAAGGGGGGATTGATGATTTAGAAAACTATACTCCACTTAAGCTTTTTTTAGGTTCAAAAAAGAAACAAAAAAAAGTGATTGTAATCATATTATGACAACCATATTTTTGATAATATGTAAAAATTAAAAGAATGAATGTTATATGTTATTAATGGATGAATGAATGTTTTATTTTAATGAATGAATGCTATATGTTATTAATGGATGAATGAATGATTAATGTTATATGATCGGTTATGGGGAATTGAGAGTGATGTGAGGGGGGGGGGGGCCAAATGAGCTTCCACCATCACGTGGTTGGCCCTGTTAAGTAGAGAATATTAAACTATTCTCGAAACAAAGAGAAGCTCAATAAGGTAATGCACTTTTCAATATAAGAAATGCATCGTTTGAAGCATCAAACCAATATGCAAAGATGAAAGAAAGTGCTAACTTTTCACTATGGTGGTAGAAAAATGATTCTTTATACCCTGAAGCCTTCATTTTCCAAGCCAATTTCTCATGCTTTGCATAGCTCTTCCATGTTTGTGGATGCGATATGACTCCTACACAATTTTCTTTTACCAGTTTACGGCCTTCAATCCAACTACATCCAAGTATCTTTTTAATCCCTCTATCTTTCATCAATTTCTTTACTATTTGAACGTCGTACAAATGTTTTAGATGAAGAACCCATTATTGTGAAATGTGCCTCCAATTGAGTAAAGTGAATCCATGCTTTGCATCATAATTTGAAGTTGTTTCCATTCCAATGTTATGAGTTTAGTTTGTTTGTATGGCTTTGTATGAATGCCACATTGTGTTGTGTGTGGATTTGGTTTCAAACCTCTATTTCTTTTGTTTTTAGTGGTGACATAACTCTAAAATTTGACTTTTGTGCATAACAGGTTAGTGGAAAATTTGAGAGCTCTGAAGGGTTTAGAGGCTCGATTGAGATAGATACATGGATATTTGGATCTTGTTGTTAATGGGAGGCTTCCACTTAACCATGAAATTTTGTACGATTTGCAGGTATGCAAAAATTTCTCTACTTACATTCATTCAACTTACTGTAATATAATATCTGACAAAAATCTCCTTTTCATTATACTTAGATGGATTTCATGCCCTGTTCCAAAGCACATTTTTTAGAACAGGAAAGAAGGATGATGGCAAGGGTTAAGGAATTTGGCTTTACACCTGCCAATTGCATAGTTTACTTCATTCATCCAACATATTGCCAATACGTTTCACAATTTTTGGAATCATATCCTATAATTACAGAACTAGTAAAATTAAAATATGTAAGTTTCAAATATGGCATTACATATCTTTCTATGAATTTTTGAAAGAAAATATCAAAATGGAGAAGTATTAACAAAATAATCTACATAATTTCTAATAGATCAGGGATTTTTTTTGCAGAGTTATCTTGAATATATTTAAGAGAAAAGTAACTTATAGAGATTCAAGTAGAATATTGGTAGTCAACACATCTTAGTAGTATGATCTCAATTCAAGAGAACTAGGTCCACTACCCATTAGCCAGTAAAACAAATAAAATCAATTCATAAGATTATTTTGTTCTAATAGGGTTGACTGGTTGCTTGTTTCTTTTTTATTGTCAGGAAGTCATCAATATACACTTGGTTTTCCTGCCTTCTCTTTCCTCGTGGCCAGAGAGTTTCTACATAAGGCATCAAAGTAACCTTCAAGATTGAAAATGGAAATGAGTACAAGGTCAATATAACTTAATGTTAATTGGGTATGATTTTATTTGTTCAAGACCAATTTAGATTCATTTTCTGCTCACACTACTTTTATTTACATTTATGTTTTTCTAATATCCATTTTCCTTTACATTCATATTCTTCTATACATATTGTGTTTACAATAATTTTTTCCTTAATTTAATCTAGGGGAGAGGACCTAGTAGTTGAGCATGTTTCAATAGTTGTGATAGTAGTGGTTTATATAATGCCCAATATTTTTATCAAAATTGGATCAATTGTTGTGACTTTAAAGTTGTTAGTGTTGATGATGACTCGCAGTATTTGCAAATTAGTTGCATTCAACTTAGATTTGTAGAATGTATAGAATGACATGAATTAATAACCTTGAATTTTTTCTTGAACTGTATAGAATTATTGAATCTTTTACCTATATATAATTTTTCACACTTCCCAATAACTATATAATTCCACATACAACTAATACCAAAGACTAAGCCACAAATTCATATATGTTCATTAAATTCATTGAACTTCATGCATGCATCTAAGTCTTTTTGATGAAAACATCATTACAAAAAAAAAAACTATCTACAGTATTCTTTTTTCCTATTCGCCTCTCATTTTGATATAAAAAAATGTATAATTATACATCAAATATCACCCACAGTCACCCCGATGATTATTCTTTCGATCTCAAGTATGTCACCAAGACTCCTGCCAATGTAATCTTATCAGCATGACAATCTTATCAGCATGACATGGCGGGTCGGGTAGACATTCAAAACTTACTTCAATGGTATATGTCTTCTCAATATGCTTCCCTATGCTTCATTGATGAGACAAGATGAGTATCTTGCCGATGAAACTTCATTGTTGAGACCACAGGTATGTCCTCCTGATATATCTTCTCAGACGATTTTGATCACTATAATAGTCTTGATCTTTCACTGATATGCCTACATTTGAATGAATATTTTTTTTTTTTTAAATTACATTGTTTCATCGAACTTTCGACAAAAGAAACCGGCGAACCTCCAAAAGCATCCAAAAAAATTGCAATACGTCTGATGAAACTTTTGACGTAATGAATTTCCTATTTCGGCGCAATTTCGACGAACTTCTATTGTTGTTCTTTTGATCTCAAGTATGTCACCAAGACTCCTACCGATGTAATCTTATCGGCATGACATAGTGGGTTGGGTAGACATTCAAAACTTACTCTGACGATATATGTCTTGCTGATATGCTTCCCTCATGCTTCATCGATGAGACAAGATGAGTATCTCACTGATGAAACTTCATCGTTGAGACCACGAGCCAGTCCTCCTGATATATCTTCTCAGGAAATTTTGATCGCTATAACAATCTTGATCTTTCATCGATATTTGCAATACGTCCGACGAAACTTTAGTTGTAATGACTTGCCTATTTTGTCACAATTTCGACGAACGTCTGTTGTTACTTCGACGCTTTCACAAAGGCTTGCCACTTGAGTTATGTCTATTGTTCGTCGGTAGATCGACGATCATTTCATCAATATTTCGACGAAGACCAGATCCCTTTTTCATGGTGGCAACTGACAAAGCTGAGTTGTGATTTTGACATTTTAAAGCTAGTCAGAAAAGCGACAAAAATTTAGCTATGAAAATTATTTTAGTGATTCGTTGGTATTCTAACAATAGGTTGTCGATATTTCAACAAAATTTCATTAGAAATTAGAGTCAAATATAGTAGTGAATCAATTGAAATCAAATTACCTTCCACTTTTTGATCACCCAGATCCTGATGTAGGCAAGGTGAGAGCATACGGTGGCAAGGCTTACAATGAAATGCTATTGAAGTAAACCACTTGTTCAGTGGGGTGAGTATGAAACCTCTAAAAAATGTAAGGAAACATCTTCTTATTCAATGGGAAACAAGAAAGAGTTCATCTACTTATTTAGCGAGAATCACATGAAACTAGAAAGAGACCATTCGTTTATTCAACAAGAAATAGAGATGCCACTTATTCAATAGGGTTAGCAATGAAACCACTTATTCATTGGGGCTAGTATCAAAATCAAATAGGAGATAAATTCACTGAATGGTACTACTAAATCATTGTTATAGTTGAGCTCAAATCAAAATGATACTAAAAATTACAAATATACTATATAGCTACAATATATGACTAAAAACATGAAACAATCAACTCCATATAATAACAACCAACTAAGAAAATAGTCTAACCTTGCAACATGTTAGCAATTATATATCATAAAACATGATAAAATGAAGAGATATAAGGTCTGAAATGTTGTAGCGATAGTCTAATATGAAGTTCTAGGTCTAATATCATTGTTGTAGTAGTCTGATATGCTAAACCAACAAGCATAATACTAGCACAACTTAGACCCACACACACACCAACCAACAATGGTACGTCCTAGGAAAGGGGCAACTAGCCTCTAAAATTCCACCTCTCCGCCATAAATCTAAAAACTTGAACAAAGGGGTGCCCAAGGCAAGGAATGAGATTGGTCTAATACCCAAAACAAAGTATTCTGGTGTAGGAGCACCTGGCACAGTTGGAGCACCTGGCAAGGTGCAAGCTTATTTTTTTAGTTTTTGGTTAAAATATTTTTGTTGTGTTTTGTATGGTCTTGGGACCATATTATTGGTGTTTGGGGACCTTTATGGTTCTTAGGTAAAAGTTAAACAAATTGGGAAATCTTTTTGTGGTCGGTTCTTAAGTTTTTGTCAAAAATTGAAAAACACACTGTGTTTTCCAACGTTAGGTTTTTGGTCGTTCTTAGGCTCAAATTTGAAAACCTAACTATTTCTTCACATTGGAAAAGAGATATCTCAATCATTTGAAGAGGTTAGAAGTTTGGTATGTTGGTAGTTCAGGAGAACAATAAAAGAAAACAATGATTTTTGTTGGAAAAAGGCTGATTTTTCTGTTCTTGCGTGTGACAGCTACAAGGAATGGATTAAGTAAAGATTTTGTTGAGTTAAAATTCATGTAGTGAAACCTTTTTAAACATTTTCTTGTGACATTTCAATTAGTTTCTCCATCACTTTATGTTATTGTGTAAATACAGTGTTATTTCTTTTTGCTATTTTGACTGGTAAAGATCAGAAATATGGGGTTTTAGCTTGTTTCTTGCTCGTACCAGGAAGTATGAAAGCAGTGGAAACTAAGCTAGAATCCATCCTTGTATATAGTGTAAATATGGGAGTCTTTGTGAGTTATGAAGGCAGGATTATAATCATTTCCTAGGCGAGTTTGTGTTGCTCGGTTAGGAAAGACAGTGCAAAAGTTTCTTCCATCATTGCAGGGGTGTTTGACCACTGGAAACCCAGGGTGTGAAAAGATTGTTGGAGACCTTACAAAGGTCTGATAGGTGGCAGGAATCATCACCAATTCATCTGGAGGCAGAAGGAAGTAGACAGTCCTCCTTGTATCCAAGAAAAGGCTTAAAAAGCCCTAAAATTCTCAAAATCTGGAATAGCCCTATGTATGGCCTGAGAAGGGCTGAAACCACTAAAATCTTGAAGTGTTATAAAATTGAGCTAGGGTTCTTTCTTTGAGGTTATGGTGTTCTTTTAGCAGGGAGGAGTATTAAACATTTTTCTTTTTGGAGGAAGCCTAATCCTAGTAGCCCTCTCCAAACCCTAGACTAGGGTTTTATGAAAGCGATAGGGAAGAGGTGTATGGAGGTGGAACAAGAACCCTCACTAGAATTTTTTGAAGCTTTGAAACCCTATACACACCCCTGAAATGAGGTTAGGAAGAATTTAGTGATTAACTGGTCTTTAAGCTGATTAAGGGCTAGTTGGTGAAGAGAGGAAAAGCACCAAGAAATGCTTGGTTAAGGCATTGTGAACGATTTGGAACTTGATAGCAGGGTTGGCAGAAAAGACTAGGGGTGCCTAATTACTTTGGGGACCTATAGGTTGAGTGGTGGAGAGAAACACCAAGGGTTATCAATTGGAGACCCAGAGCATTGAGCCAGTGATTGACTCAATCCAACCTTGTTTCTATCAGATTGGTATCAGAGCACAACTAAAGATTTGGGAAAGCAACTTATATGTCAGAAGTTGAGTCAAGTGAAATGCCCAACATGGTGACAAATGCACAGTTAGCCAAGATGGTTGAAGAGAAAGAAGAGGATAACAAGTCTCTGAAGGAAAGAATAGAGCAGTTGGAGAAGGCATTGAACAATGCAAAGTTGGAAGGTAAAGTGCCAAAAGAAGAAGAGGTTGCAGAGGAAGACAAAGTCCCTAAACTTGACCCTGTTCTAGAGGAGGAGCCTTTCTTGAAGGCATTAAAAGCCCTAAGTGGCAAAGGACTTGAGGGTATACCACTATTCCATGGAAAGATGGATCCTGATTTGGTCATGGACTGGATAGATGGAATGGAGAATCACTTTGAATGTGATGGAGTCACAGAAGCACAGAAGGTGAAGGTGGAAAAATCAAGGTTGAGAGGATTGGCTTTGACATGGTGGAAATTTGTTCAGACTGAAAGGGAGAAAGAAGGCAAGCAGCCCATATCAACCTGGAAAGGAATGGTTGGTAAGGTGAAGGAAGCATATATGCCAGATGACTATGAGATCCAACTCCACAAGAAGAGGCAGAGTTTAAGACAAAAAGATCAAGATGTCAACACCTACATTGAAGAGTTCCAGAAGCTTTGTTTGAGATCAAATGTGGCAGAAGATGAGAGCCTAAAAGTGGCTAGATACCTCAATGGTTTGAAGTGGAACATACAGGAAGAGATGGCTTTACTCAACCCCAAGACAGTCCACCAATGTTATCGGCTGGCTATAAAGATTGAAGAGAGGAATAAAAGGAAGCATGATCAGTCCTCTAAGGGTAGAGACAGAGGTAGAGATCAAAGAGGACAGCGTGGAGGTTACCAAGGAAGAGGTAATGAACAAAGAAACCAAGGAGAATCTAAGCTTACTGAGCATGGATGTGAAACATCATCAAGAGAAGGATTTAATAGAGGAAGAGGACCTCAAGGGGGTTCAAGCAGAGGAAGAGGAGCAGGTAGAAGTAACTCTTACTTTGCCACCATGAAATGTTATCACTGTAATTAGCTAGGTCATCCAGCTTATAGGTGCCCGGAGAAAGCTTCTTCATCTAGCAATGAGAAAAGAGTGGCCTATGCACAAGAGGACACCATGAGTGTCAAATCACCTGAGATCAGTCATATAGAATCAGAAGTAGGTGAAAATCTGATGTTTAATAGAGTGTTGATCAGACAACCGGTCAAGGAAGAACCCAAGCAAAGGAGAGCTTTGTTTAGAGCAAGGTGCAAGATATTGGGAAAGGTATGCAAGGTCATTGTAGATTCTAGTTCTATAGATAATATCATCTCTGAGGAGGCAGTAACTAAGTTAAAATTGTAGAAGGTACCTCATACCAATCCTTACAAGGTCACATGGCTGAATAAAGGGCAAAGTGTTCTAGTGAATGAGCAGGTTACAGTGGAATTCTCAATTGGAGGCTACAAAGACAAGCTGATTTGTGATGTAATACCCATGGATGCATGCCATCTTCTTCTTGGCAGGCCATGGAAATATGACAGAGGTGCTTTATATCATGGAAAGGAGAACACCATAGAATTCAAGAAGGATGGAAGAACCTTCAAGCTGCAATCATTGATTGAGGATGATGAAGGACAGTCCAAGCTTCCTAACATTATGTTGAGCAGTGGCAAAGAGTTCATCAAGGATCTACATCAAGGGAATGAAGGTTATGTGGTCCTAATGCAGTCCAAAGGGGAAGAAAAGGCTGAGAAGACAGTCATACCTGAAACAGTTCAAAGGCCGCTAGAAAAGTACAAGAGCATAGTGAGTGATGGAACACCTGCAACCCTACCACCAAAGAGAGCAATAAGTCATCAAATTGACTTCATACCTAGAGCCTCATTTCCTAACAAATCAGCATACAAGCTTACACCTGAGTAGAACCAAGAGGTGGCTAGGCAAGTGGAAGAATTGTTGAATCAAGGTCTAATTCAAAAGAGCATCAGCCCTTGTGCAGTCCCAGTTGTTTTAGCAACAAAGAAAGGAGGTAAGTGGAGACTTTGTACTAATTCTAGAGAAATTAATAGGATCACCATTAGGTATAGATTCCCAATAACTATAATTGAAGATTTAATGGATTGCCTTGGAGGAGCACAATATTACACCAAGTTAGATCTTAAGAGCGGGTATCACCAAATCAGAATTAAGGAGGGTGATGAATGGAAGATAGCTTTTAAGACAAATGATGGTTTGTATGAGTGGAAAGTGATGCCATTTGGCCTCTCAAATTCCCCTAGCACGTTCATGAGACTAATGAATGAGGTGCTCAAGGATTTCACAGGGATTTTTGTGGTAGTCTACTTGGATGACATACTAATTTTCAGTAAGACAGCAGAAGAACATTTGAAGCATGTGGAGATGGTACTTAAAAGGCTGCAAGAAGAACAATTGGCAATCAATCTTGAGAAGTGTGAGTTCTTCAAACAAGAACTTGTGTATCTAGGCTTTGTAGTATCCCAAGGAACCCTGAAGATGGATCCAAGTAAGGTGGAAGCCATCCTAAACTGGCCTACACCAACCACAACAACAGAGGTAAGGAGTTTTCAAGGTTTAGCTCAGTTTTATAGAAAATTCATCAAAAATTTTAGTGGTATATGTGCACCAGTGCTAGATACTATTAAAGGTGGTCTAAAAGCAAAGTTTAAATGGACACAAGAAGCTGATAAAGGGTTTGAAAAACTAAAACAAGAGGTAGCAACCCAACCTATACTTTTGTTACCTAGTTTTGTTAAGTTATTTATAGTTGAGTGTGATGCAAGTGGAGTAGCAGTAGGAGGAGTCCTTAGTCAAGAAGGTAGGCCTATAGCCTTCTTCAGTGAAAAAATCAATGAAGCCAAACAAAAATACTCCACCTATGATCTGGAACTTTATGCTTTAGTGCAGTCCCTTAGGAAGTGGAGGCATTATTTGTTACCCAAAGAGTTTGTAGTCTTCACAGATAACCAAGCACTTAGTTACATCAACACCCAAGAGAAGTTAAGCAATAGACATTTGAAATGGATGGAGTACATCCAAGCTTTCACTTTTACCATCAAGCATAAGAAGGGACAAATGAATAAGGTGGCAGATGCACTAAGCAGGAGAATGTTGACAGTCCAAGAGATACAACTGAAAAGCATTGGGTTGGATAGTTTCAAAGACCTCTATGGTGAGGATGAAGATTTCTCAGAAGCCTACAAGGTATGTTCAGATTTTGCAAATCATTTTCATAGTCAATATGCTGAGTATACTCTACAAAATGGATTGTTATTCAAGGGCAATCTGTTATGTGTCCCAAGAGGATCAATGAGGGAAAATCTGATCCAAGAGAAACATAATGGCAGTCTTAGTGGGAATTTTGGAATAAATAAAACTTTAGAGCTGGTACAAAGATTTTATTACTGGCCTAAATTGGCAAGAGATGTTAGGAAGTATGTAGAACAGTGTGTTGTTTGCATGAAATCCAAAGGGGGAGCTAGCAATGTTGGGTTGTATCAGCCCCTGCCTATTCCTAACAGACCATGGGAGTGTGTGAGCATGGATTTTGTGGTAGGTCTTCCCAAGACTAAAACTGGTTTTGACAGTGTTTTTGTAGTTGTGGACAGATTCAGTAAGATGAGTCACTTTATTCCTTGCAAGACTACACATGATGCAAGTTACATTACCCATCTTTTCTTTAGGGAAGTTGTAAGAATCCATGGATTGCCATTGAGCATTGTATCAGATAGGGATGTGAAGTTCATGAGCCATTTTTGGAAAACACTGTGGAGCAGATTGGGTACAAATCTCTGATTTAGATCAGCATACCATCCTCAGACTGATGGTCAAACAGAGGTGGTTAATAGAGTGTTAGGTAATCTTTTGAGGTGCTTCACAAAGGAATATGGACAGACCTGGGATATGGTAATTTCTCAAGTTGACTATGCTTATAATGATAGTGTGAAGAAAACTACAGGGAAAAGTCCATTTGAAGTTGTGTATGGGATGCACCCAAGAGGATTTTGTGAACTTAGAGACCTTAGAACAATGGAGAATAGGAGTGGACATGCAGAAGACTTCACTCAGACCATGAAGGAGATTCATGAGTAGGTTAAGAAGACAATTACAGCAACAACACAAAAATTGAAAGATAAAGTTGATGAGTCAAGGAGAGATGTGCAGTTTGCAGTAGGTGACTATGTCATGGTTCATCTTAACAAATCAAGATTGAAGAAGGGAATTTCAACCAAAATGCATATGAAAAGAGTAGGACCATGCAAGGTATTAGCTAAGTATGGGAAGAATGCATACAAGGTAGAACTCCCATCAGATTTGGGTATCTCTCTAGTGTTCAACGTTGCTGATTTGATCAAGTACAAGGGATCATTCAATGATGAGGGTTAGACCAGTCAGGAAGTTCTCAAAGACATCAGTAATGTGAAATTTCCTCAACAAGACAAGCTTTAGGCAGAGAAGGTCTTACAATCCATAGTGCAAAAGTCTACAAGGAATAAGGTCTACATGGAGCACCTTATCAAGTGGAAGAATAAACCTTACTCAGAAGCTACATGGGTACAAGAAGATCAGCTCAAGAAACTTGGCATTGAACTGGAAATGATCCCTCCTTCTAGTTCTTTATCTTTGTGCTGAGAGGGGGAGAATGGTGCAGGAGCACCTGACACAGTTGGAGCACCTGGCAAGGTGCAAGCTTATTTTTTTAGTTTTTGGTTAAAATATTTTTGTTGTGTTTTGTATGGTCTTGGGACAATCTTAGTGGTGGTTGGGGACCTTTATGGTTCTTAGGTAAAATTTAAATAACTTGGGAAATCTTTTTGTGGTCGGTTCTTAAGTTTTGTCAAAAATTGAAAAACACACTGTGTTTTCCAACGTTAGGCTTTTGGCCATTCTTAGGCTCAAAATTGAAAACCTAACTGTTTCTTGGCATTGGAAAAGAGATATCTTGACCATTTGAAGAGGTTAGAAGTTTGGTATGTTGGCAGTTCAGGAGAACAATAAAAGAAAACAATGATTTTTGTTGGAAAAAGGCTGATTTTTCTGTTCTTGCGTGTGACAGCTGCAAGGAATGGATTGAGTAAAGCTTTTGTTGAGTTAAAATGCATGTATTGAAACCTTTTTAAACATTTTCTTGTGAAATTTCAATTATTTTCTCCATCGCTTTCTGTTATTGTGTAAATACAGTGTTATTTCTTTTTGTTGTTTTGACTGGTAAAGATCAGAAATATGGGGTTTTAGCTTGTTTCCTGCCCGTACCAGGAAGTATGGAAGCAGTGGAAACTAAGCTAGACTCTATAATTGTATATAGTGTAAATATGGGAGTCTTTGTGAGTTATGAAGGAAGGATTATAATCATTTCCTAGGCGAGTTTATGTTGCTCGGTTAGGAAAGACAGTGCAAAAGTTTCTTCCATCGTTGCAGGGGTGTTTGACCACTGGAAACCCAGGGTGTGAAAAGATTTTTGGAGACCTTACAAAGGTTTGACAGGTGGCAGGAATCATCACCAAGTCATCTAGAGGTAGAAGGAAGTAGACAGTCCTCCTTGTATCCAAGAAAAGGCTTAAAAAGCCCTAAAATTCTCAAAATCTGGAATAGCCCTGTGTATGGCCTGAGAAGGGCTGAAACCACTAAAATATTGAAGTGTTATAAAATTGATCCAGGGTTCTTTCTTTGAGGTTATGGTGTTCTTTTAGTAGGGAGGAGTATTAAACATTTTTCTTGTTGGAGGAGGCCTAATCCTAGTAGCCCTCCCCAAACCCTAGACTAGGGTTTTGTGAAAGCGATAGGGAAGAGGTGTATGGAGGTGGAACAAGAACCCTAACTAGACTATTTTGAAGCTTTGAAACCCTATACACACCCCTGAAATGAAGTTAGGAAGAATTTAGTGATTAACTGGTCTTTAAGCTGATTAAGGGCTAGTTGGTGAAGAGAGGAAAAGCACCAAGAAATGCTTGGTTAAGGCATTGTGAATGATTTGGAACTTGATAGCAGGGTTGGCAGAAAAGACTAGGGGTGCCTAATTACTTTGGGGACCTATAGGTTGAGTGGTGGAGATAAACACCAAGGGTTATCAACTGGAGACCCAGAGCATTGAGCCAGTGATTGACTCAATCCAACCTTATTTCTATCATATTCTATGCTTCATTTAGTAGCAACACACATATGGTATGGCTAGGGCATAGGAATAGTACAACCAATAGCTAAAAACTCAGAAAAACCCACTCCAAACACTCCAAAACTCTATAAAATAAAATATCACACCAAAATACAAAGCTAGAAAATATCAAAAGAAGCCATAACTGAAAGCAACATGGAAACCTTCACCAATAGCTCTAATGGTGACCCTTGCAATGAAGCCACACCCACATCCAACTAAGGAGTATCTCTCAACTCCAAAACTAGAGCCACCTTGAGGGTTTTCATCCTTAAAGCCAAAAGGATTTGATCCTAATTTCAACAACACTTCGTTATCTCAAATCAACATGAATAGAATGAGAGCCCCAAGGTGAGCTTAAATAAAGATTAGGGTTCACAAATTTGAATTTATTTTCCTTCCAAATGGGATGCCCAACACCCAAACAAATATTTATTTTATTTTATTTCCTTTACATGCCTTTCATCTTGGCATCCAATTTAAGGAATGCAAGTCTCCTTTTTTAAGTACAACTTTAAGTCATGAAACTAGGCATTAGGCACAAGGGGGGACACAATGATTTTTTTAAAAACTTAATTCATAACATCACCTTTTTGAAGACTTAAGTAATGGTGAGTGAATGTTATACCAAAAATATAAGAATTCACCAAAACTAAAATTGCCAACGACTACCAAAACTAGAAACCCTACACTACACTATTGCTACGTCGACTAAGTACCCAAAATAACACTTACTAAAAATAGAAAACTACTTAAAATAGTAAGTGTGTCCAAACTCCAAACTGGCCCAAACTAGATCATATTGAAACTTACTAAAAATAGTAAGTTCTAAAAATAGATATTGCTAAAATAGCAATATTGCCCACCAAGGCCTAGAAAAAACCCAAGAAGACCCAAAAAAATCTCTAGCAATATCTACATATACTTTTGAAAGTGCAAACAAGAATCCTCCAAGAATCTTGGAATCCCTTGAACTCCTCGGTTTAGCCTATGGGACTTTGGAAATAGGCTAATGGCCACTTATAAGATTAGGGCTGAGAAGGAGACATTTCAAGCTCCACATACCATCTATCATGCTCCATTTTATTCCATTCATAATATACTCAACTTTCCATCCATATCCACCTATCTATCATATTTTCACTTACACACCTAACATGCTTGGTAATTTACCAATTACCCATCTCACCTAGTATCATAATAAGATCATTCCACTTTTTCCATAATAAAACAATCCTACACCTAACTACTGGCATTTTCTTAAACCTAGTAATCAGATTGGATCCTTGTATTAAATTAAACCAAAAATCCAAAAACATTCAGAAATTCCAAAAATCCAAAAATAGTAGATAAACTATAAATCCAAAAATAATAGATAAACTAAAAAAATCTAAAAAAATCAAATATTCCAAAAATGTAAAAACAATAGATATTTCAAAAATCCAAAAGAGCCTCAAATATTCCAAAACTCCAAAAATAATAGATATTTTGCAAATGCAAAAACAATAGATATCCCAAAAAATTCAAAAATATCCCCAAATACTCCAACAAGAATCCAAAAAACATTAACATATTCTAAAAATCTAACAAAAAAAATCAACATAAAGTTATCCATCCAAAATAAAATCATCACCCATAATAAAATCATCAAACTCACATTTGAAAAATTAAGAAAAACCAAATGAAACAATAATCAAAACCTAGAACATTCATGAAAAATTGCAAGCTAGGATCATTTCCAAAATAACCCACTACCTAAAGACATAATGAAATAAAAAACTCAAACCCTTGTGCTCAATCTCACAAGACATACATGGAACTCAGAAAAATGTAAGAAATTAACTCAAATCTGTTGGAAATGTCTCATAATCTTCATTCAAAATCTTCTAAATTATTACAACTTGAAGCATAACTGAAAATACATTCATTTATAGCCATATGGGCTGATGCATTCCATTACAAATATGAAACTAAACTGATTTAAAACATAAAATAACAATCAAAAAATTATTTTCTTCAAACAAACTTCTTTGACAAGATTTTTCTCCTACAAGTTGCATACTTTTAGTGGATCCCTTTCGCTGCAAATTAAACCTTTGTAACCCCATCCATGCACTACTGCAAATTCATCTTCAAACCTAGAAAAACATGACTCCAATATGCCCAAAAAGAAATTACTACACCCCAGGAGAGACATCTTCAAAAATCTAGAAAAGCAACTTGTGAATTTGACAAGCTAAGACTTAAATATTGCATTCAATCTTAGCTCTCCTGTAACTCCTCAATTTCCACACCCAACATGGAAAATCCTTACAAAATGCATTAAAAATCAACATAATAAATGTTAAAAGCATCTTTGAACCCATCTTCATGAAATTGCCAATTTTGGATGACAACTTGAATTCCCCACTCCACTCAACAGGACCCTAGAATAGAAAGAAATCCAACAACTCAATATTTGGCATCAAATTTTCATTGCTACATTTAAGGAATAATAAATGAGTTGTCATAGAGTGTATCTCCCAAAAATCCATGCCCAATTTTCCTATTTGTTTTTTTCAATTTTCAAAATTTCCTCCACAATTATCTCCAACACCTAAAATTACAACTTTAATAAAGACTAATTTATTTATAATATTATTTTGGCCAAATATTTCAAGTTATTTTTCTGAAAACATAAAACACCAAACCTTAGGAAAATAAAAATAAAATTCCCTCTTTTTTTGCTTGATAATGATTGTCCTTTACCATGGATGCTCTTGCATCAAGACCAATTGCCTAAAACATTTAATTTAAAGTCCCAATCAGTGCCTTTTGGATATATCTTTCCTATAATAGGCACATCCAAGATATCAATTATAATCATGATGGCTTTGATATATTTTTCAGTCAATCTTTTCTTTTGATTTATCTTTTTGTCTCTTTCCACCACTTGCTCAAATCCACCTTGATTTTCAATATCTTGGTCTGTCTAGTGGAGCACAAAATGGGGCATAGTCATTCATTTCATCTTCTATGTTTGTGGGACATTATTATAATACTACTATGAAAAATGCTTTCCTTGTGTGTTCTGAGATAGCTTAAGGCATAACAAATGATCTTTGCATATTAGGCCCTTCATACCTTTTGTGCATAATACTATGTTGCACTGATTTTTTTCTCTCACACACCCAAACAAGGTTTCCATATGTTTGGTATGAATAAGGATACTCCTATTTATTTGTAGAGTCAAATTCCATGCAATAGATATGATGCCACCTTGGTTCTTCATACCTTGGTGCATAGTGTCTACTTGGTATATCAAAATAAGGATTTATCTCTATATTTTTTAGAATAACCAAAAAGAAAAAGAAAAAGAAAATTATCATCCTATTTTCCAATAAAAATACCAAATCATTCCAATAACTATAGCTTTCATTGATATTTGATCAACACGATTCATCTATCCATCATCATCCAAAATTATTTCTTCTATACTACTCATCACACTAACTATTCTATCTAGGTATCATGACACAAATAAAAATATCCACAACATCCCTACATACACAAACCATTAGTATCATCAATATACCATATATGCCATGTACCCATAACCATAACATCATTAGGAAACATCATCAATCATATCATCTTGATGTAATCATCATATAGGTCATCATAGCATCATAAAAAATATAAAAAAATTATATCATTACATCATGTCATCCTCTAGTCCAACATCATCATAATCTATCACATCAAATATCATAGCATCAATAAATATCATCAATGCATACATATATCCATCACATAGTAGAATCAAATAGGAATTAATAGATGCATACATAAAATCACATAGATATCCATCATATGCATATAGACAAACATCACATCATGAACATAATTTTCACAACAAAATCTCATCTCATATATACATAAATAAACATGTCATGATAAATCATCAATATATAAATGTCTAAATAAAGGGCTATTAGGAGCCATGAATATAATATATACATGCACCTGTAGGCATAAATAAAAAATGTTTCTACATCATAAACATTATATACACCAATATATAAATATTCCTCTAAATGGAACTCCCACCATCCTTTGAATGTTTAGGAGAAGGTGGACAAGGAGGAAAAACTACCCTTGGATATGGAACTTGAGTTATTGGATGCACCAATGATTGTACTGTAGGTCCATGTCTTGGCTATGGTGGTGCCAATGGTGGTCACCCTAATGAGTCTCCCATCATTAACCTTCCCTTTGATCTAGTTGATTGTGAGGCTCCTGACTAAATCCTCGAAGTAAAACTAGGAGCCCTCCTCTCTATGGGTATTGCTACCTAAAACAAGGTCCTATAATATGTGGACTCTTGTATGTAACGACTCATCTCTCCCATTTCTTGTGATGGAGAGGATCCACCTAATCCTCCACCTATCACATCCAACTTTTGTCAACAACCTCTCTTTTCATCTCTCTAAGCTATCAACTATGTCAACTGTGCCTCTGCTTGCTACCACTAAGCTATCTCGACATATCTCTAAGATATCCTCTGAGTAAGTTGAATTGAGAGGTTGCCCCTCTCTCTCCGATAACCATCTCTCTCTTAACATGCTTGGTCTCACTCAGATAATGCAAATACTCCCATCTGTACTCCCATATCCCTGTCTCTATCATTTCCCCATCTCTCGACATATCCTCCTCTCTCATCTTCACCTTTATCTTCTCCTCTCTCCCAATCACCTCTTCCCCAAACCTCCACCATCACATACTCACATCCCCACCCATCATCACCACCTCCACTATCATCACCACTACACCTATCTCCACCATCTCCACCACACCAACTCCTCCATCACCTCCACTTGCATCATCTCCCTCCTCCATCCTTTATCTCAACTGTTGAGCTCTAGCTAGCTTGGTACTACATCTACCCCTGATAAACTATCTACAACCTATTGATCTATTGCCAAATTAGCTTTATACATCTTATCCAAAAAATCACGCCTTAACTAATGCATCCTTCCTACACTAGGCATTATCCACTTTGAGAAAATATCTTCTAGCAAGCAAATCTGATAGTTGTTGATTTGTTTGGTCTTTGAGTCTTTTTATTGATTGATTTATCTTATTGTATTATACCAATGTTCCTTGAGGATATCTCAAAGAGATTAGAGGAGAAAAAATGGGGAAAAGTCATTTCTTTCGCATGTGTTTGTGGAATGTTCTTATGTGTTCCTAGGGTATGTATGTTCTATGTGTGTGTTGGAATGGATTTTAGCTTTGAAAAAATTCCTTTTCATATAATGTCAATTAATATCTTTTTGCACTAGGGATATCCTGAGTTGAAAAGAGGTTTATCAGTGTTTTTGATAGAACTTATGTCTCTAGACAGAGTGGCACAATTGTATAGTTGATGGGAATAATTGCATAATAGAGCAGCACAATTGCATAGAAAATTGGCACAATTTTTTGGGTGATGGGCACATCTATTTGGAAAAATTGTGCATTTGTCTAGAAAGAGGTTGCTTTGCAAAATCGGGTATAACTTTTGCATAACATATTGGATTTTTGAAATTCAAAATGAATTGGAAAGATGGTTAAGAGATCTTTGTTGTGGATTAAGCCATTTTTTTCAGATATTGCACCGAAAATTGGGTAAATTCATTCAAACTCACCCTTTATTCCTTTTTATATTTTAAATGCTTATAACTTCTTCATACCAAAGCATTTTTCAATGACTTTTTTAAGATCTATAAAAAAAAATAAGGAATCCATTAGTGCTATCACATTTAAAATTGGGGTTTTAAAATTTACCATTCACCTCTTCAGATTTGAGAGCTAAAACAAACCTTAATGTTTTCTTGATTTATTTTTGAAACTAATACACCTATGGAGGTGTGGAGATCATTGTAATTAAAGACCAAACCCTAAACGACTGATGTTATTTGTTGCAAGGATTTTGTGCTTGATTTTTATAAATCAGGAACAAATTAATTTCATAAAGTAAATGAACATTATTTGTTGTGTCTAGTAAGTCCTTAGGTATGCATACTTTCTCCTCATGCCTAGTACAAACTTAGAGATCAAAAATACCCTAGGATTTTCTTTTTTTGTTTACTCAAGGATTTGATTTTTTATGTATGCTCTTCCCTCATGACTCTTAAGAATGATCTTGGGAATTAGAAACATCATTATATATCTATTTTCTTATAGTAGGAGGCCTACTTGGGGATTTTATCATCCCAAGGATAACCTCAACCATGCGTTTAGGTGGGGTATAAAAAGGGGGGAGAAAAAAATTTGTACCCCAAGGTGTGGTCAAGATCCTTTAAGTCAAGCCTCATGATGATCAGTCTACTGAGACATGTACAGGTGAAGAGAGCAGAGGAGACCCCTCCAATCTTGAGAATCCCCAAATGGGCTCATTGTTCACTAATTTCACTATGAAACATGTTTATTAAAATCCTTTAAGACCATCAGTTGTTGATTTAGTACAGTATAGGATACAATATCATGCCCAAAGTTACTCATAATGTACTCATCTTTTGTTGAGGTGACATAATTTCTTGTTAGGACCTAGTCCTTCTAAGGAAAGGGGTAGTAAGGTGGTACATGACCTTATCATACCATAGTTACTCATTCAACTAAAGGTATTACACTCCAATGGGTGGGCCTCTACTAAATCAATAAACCTTTATTACTAGCTAGGTTATGCTTTCCGAAGTGTTTTCAATGTTCAATACCCATGTTACCAAATAGTGTGCTCTTGTTGAAGAAGGCTCATGAAACCATCCTTATTACCTTGGTTTTAGTCCACAACTATCATGTATACTATTTGAAGTTTTTTCTTGCCAAATTTTCTCAATACATTTAGTTTACACAAAAACTAGTTTGAATAACACAACTAAACCTTATAATCTCACATTTTTCTATCATTTTGTGCAACTATCTATCAAAAAGAATTCCAAAAACTTAGTTTTAGATTAGAATCTCACAGCTATTCAGTCCTAGGTTGTAATTATTCTACCTAGGCACAATTACACCTTTTTATGGGGAAATTGCTACTCATTTGTGCATAATTTTTTCCTAAATGTACCCATTTTTTGCTTATCTAGGTGAAATTCCTACTTATTTGTATGCAATTGTTGTTTGCAATTTCTTCTTATTTGGGTGAAATTGCTTATTATCTAGGCATAATTTCCTATGACTATTAGAAACATAGGTTTGTTATAAAAAAATGAATTGTCATCTTTTATTGCTTAGGATCTCATATTAGAAACTCATGTTGTCACAATTATTCTATTGTGTATCACAATAGATTTATATTTGTGTGTAATTTCTCTATCAAACAAACCACTTTCTATCATTAAACCTTACTTTATTATGCATAAACCTTAATCAAACTAAAATTGATAAATATTAGTGTAGTATAGAGTCAGACCCCTAGAATTGATCATTTATATCATCCATTATTCATCCCACACATCATTCACCAATATTTTGATAATTGATTTCTACATAGAAATTTCATAGTGAGCTTCAACAAAAATTTTCAACCACTTACATCTATCACTTCTAACCCTCATATCATTACTCCAAACCCACCAAACTAAAACATTCATTAAAATGCCATGACTTCACAATACTACCTCCATCATAACCACAACATGAGTCAATCCAAGAAAACCATTCCCATATCCTATACCATCATAAACCCCCAATAATGATTTGCCACATCTAACCCATACACTCACTCTAACATATCTACTCATACCTATATTCCACCAAACTATTCATTCATTCACCCAAACAACCCATCACCAAACTTCCTCCAAGGTCAATCATCTGCACATCATATCTCCATGTACAACCCAATAAAAACATCCCCTCCCACACAATTTAATGACTTATCTCAATACATCCACAGTCTACAACAACAAATCTCAAGTATTAAAATGAGATCAATACCCATGCCACCTCCTCCTGATTCTCAACATGATCAACTCACATTAAGCTTACAAATGCCACCCAACATTCAAACATCAATGACTATTCAAGATAACTCATAGAGAGGGCCTTCTAGGAAAAATAACATCCCACAATAGAAATACACTTCTTTGGGAGAGCCCACCAAATCAGTCCTTCAAAAAATAGTCCATTCCAACTTAATAGCACTACCAAAAATTAGCCAATACAAACCTTAGATCAAACCCGTGGGATGAAAAAACACATATTTCTATAAGTATCATAGGGAAAAAGGATATAAGACCCCTGACTATATAAAACAAAAAAATCTCATTTAGGATTTTATAAACCAAGGTAACATCACTGTTAAGGATCATCTCGAAAATCCATCCAATAATAATCACATCAAAAATATCCATAGCTCACATGATAAATTAGATATGTATCAAGATAGGTTTCCTGAGTAGGATCAAAACCATTCACCTATGTCTAGCAATGGCCATAACATATCCACCTCATCTAACTTCATAATAGGTAAATTTGAAGAAGAAAGCTCACAAGAATCCTCCATCTCTCCTCCCATTCCTTCATCCCCGAATCCTTTGCAACACAATCTAGATTATCACCATCTACTAACTCATCCAATAATAAAACCTTTCAAAATTTTCCACAAGGGCTATCCATAATAGATAATCCATTATTTGATGCAAATCCAATCTATAATAAATAAATCTTGGACCAAACACCATCATCCACCCCATCGGCCATCATTCTCACTCCAGTGGTTCATATTCAAAATCAATTATCACCAAGCCAACATACTAAGACTACCCAAGAGTCCTTTATTCCTGACACATTATCAAAACCTGATCTATATCAAGAACACAATATAAAGCATCAAGAAGAAGGCCCTAAAATTAATCAAGATCAAATTATACAAATCTAACAATATCATCCTATTATCCCTTTTCATTTAATCCATGATTCCAAAATTGAAGTTGATCCCATCCATATGCCAATAACCTCCACTTTCACAGATGAGACATTTTATTCCATTGGACACATAAATGATCTCTCTCATGTTTATCTAGAACAAGATTCTTTCTCTCTAGACATATTTGAAAAGAATGAAGTTATACCTGAATTTATAAGACTCCATGAAGGTATCTGAGAGAATTCCAAAGGAACAAGCATAAATATGGAGAAAGCACCAATATCCTGTCAACTCAAATCACTCACATTTTTCAAAGAAAGCTTTCTTATTAAAGATAAGACAACAACCATTGATGATTCCAAGAAACACAAAGAATAATTAGCATCTTGTTATTAGAACAAGACATATCCTATTACAAAAAATATCTATCAAAGAATTTAGTATAAAGGAAAAGGATTAGGCCTACATGAATAGGGTATTCTAGGACCAATATTTTTTTTTGACAATCTTAAATATTAGGGCCTTCATTATTCATAAATCAAGAAATATAAGGATGTTAGTGGTACCTCCATGGTACTGGGGGAAACTTCATCTAGTGCAAAAATCAAAATAGGGGCCATGAATATGTAAGGAAGCTAAGGTAGTGAAATAACTTCCTACACTGATCTTGAGAGGAGAATAATGCAAAATTTTTATAGATCTTTAATAGTTACAATAAATTAAAAATAAATATCATGCATACCCTGACACAATTTACGTGGGGAAAACCCTTTCGAGAGAAACACAAAACTCCAAAAGCCGCCCAATATATTATTCAGTAAATCGCAAAGATTACAATATACTTGCATAACAAGCTTCTCATAGGAGTATCACCACTTAGAGATCACCATCTCTACCACAATCATAATACAATGCCCCCATAAAATAGGGTTACATTCCAGGGCAAGACAGGCCAACAAAATATCCACCTTTATATCTAAAACCTAATAATTAATGGTCTAGACTTACAATGTAACATTTATCTAATGTATGTCAGCCATTTTAGGAGTTTCCTAAAAAAATTAACAAAAAAAATCTTTACACACATCCCACTCTCCCCCCTTGCTACCATTGTATATTACACCTATCAGTGTAACTAGGAAATATATATATATATATATATATATATATATCCTATCAACAATAACCTTTATATAATTGCAAGGTTGAGACACATTTTCCCAACAAATCTCCCACTTTTTGAACACCTTGCAAGAGCAATGACAAGGAGTAAACATTGTATCTTAATTGCTAGGGGACGAAAGGCTCATAATCTTTGAACACCATTTGAAATTTTGTGTGTTCACAGGCTTAGTTAAATAAATCAACAAAATTCATCAAAGTCTCTACCTTAACTAGCTCCACCCTGCCATCTTCGACCATATCTCGAAAAAAATGATATTGTACATCAACGTGTTTGTTCCTGGCATGAAATGTTGGGTTCTTGGCTAGACATATCACACTCTGACTATCGCAATAAATTGTCACTGCACCTTGTTTTATTTCAATATCTGAACACAGTCTCTTAAGCCAAATGACTTCTTTACAAGCATGAGTAGCTACCATATACTCGACTTTAGTAGTAGACAAAGCAACCACAACCTATCACTTACTCATCCAACTAATGTTACCACCAAATAAAGTAAACACATAGGCACTGGTGGATCGTTTGCTATCAATATCACCTGCCCAGTCTGAATCCACATAACCATGAATATCAAGGGAAATCTCATCTTCAGTCACATTACTATGATAACATAAGGAATAATCTGAGGTACCACATAAATATCTGAAGACTCTTTTAAATACATCCCAATGAACTCTACCAGGATTAGACATATATCTGGAAAGAACTCCTATTGCTTGGGAAATGTTTGGTCTAGTACAAACCATAACATACATAAAACTTCCAACTGCACTTTGGTAAGGAAATTTTCTCATGTCTTCCATCTCTGATGGAGATGTTGGACAATTTGAAATAGATAAATTTGTTTAAACTAAAATAGGAACACAAAATGGTCTACAATCCTACATGTTAAATCTCTATAAAATTGAATTGACATACTTACTTTGGCCAATCCATAGATTTCTATTCACTCTATCTCTTTTAATTTCCATCCCAAGAATGTGTCTAGCTACACCAAGATCTTTCATTTCAAATTTAGAAGCAAGTTGAGATTTTAGTTCTGAAATCTTACCTTTCCCTTTGCCAATAAATAACACATCATCAACATATAATGCAATAAACAGGAAATGATCACCATCAGTTTTATAATAAACACAATGATCTGATTTAGAACACTCAAATCCCAAACTCAACACATATGTATCAAATTTTTTGGTAACACATCCTAAGACTCTGTTTTAAGCCATACAAAGATTTCTATAACTTTCAAACCAAATTACTTTTACCTTTCACCACATAGTGCTTTGGCTGTGTCATATAAATATCCTCCTCCAAGTCGCCATGAAGCAAAGCAATTTTCACATCCATTTGCTCAACCTCTAAATCATAAGCAACAACAATAGAAAGCAAAAATATAATGGATGTCATTTTATCAATAGGAGAAAATATCTCACCATAATCAACACCCTCAACTTGAGACTAACCTTTTGCAACCAACCTTCCTTTGTACTTCTTAATACCTCCACCTGAACCAATTTTTTTCTTGAACACCCATTTGCAACCAACATGTTTTCATCCTTCAGGAAATGGTACAAGATCCCATGTATTATTCTTTTTCAAATATGTCATTTCTTTATCCATAGCAATCTTCTAGGATTCTACATCATTCATACCTAAGGCCTCTTCTACAAATTTGGGTTCATCCATGTTAGTATTCCAAGAAAAAATACATCTCCAATCATCAGGTGTATACCTTTTAGGTGGTTGTCTACGCCTTGTAGATCTACAAACAAGTTGACTTGGAGGTTCTTTCTCCTCTTCTGAAGATCTAGAGCTAGATGAACTCTCCTCAACTTCTTGTCTATCCTTGGGCCTTGATTTAAATTTCTTAGATGTAGAAGGAAATTGAATCACATCTTCCTATTTACTTTTTTCTGGCTGCAATGTAACAGAAGAAGGCTTAGTTTCTCTAAAAATAACACTTCTACTATATATTACCTTTTTTGCAATAGGTTCCCAAAGTTTGTATCCTTTCACACCATTACTGTATCCGATGAAGATACATTTTATATCCTTGTTCTCCAACTTTGTTCGCTTCTCCTTTGGCACATGTGCATATGCCTCACAACCCAAAACTCTAAGATATCTTAATGAAGGATTGCGACCCGACCATGCCTCTATAGGTGTCTTATCAACAAGAGTTGATGTAGGAGATCTATTAATTAGGTAATAGGCAGAGGCAACAACTTCATCCCAAAACCTTTGTTCTTGGCTAGCACCACTCAACATACTCCTAGCCTTCTTCATCAATGTCTTGTTCATTCTTTTTGCAACTCCATTCTATTGTGGAGAATATGGAGTTGTCTTCTATCTATGAATACCACAATCTTTATAGAATCTATCAAAATAATTAGAGAAAAACTCACCGCCATTATCATTCCTCAAACATTTTATTTTCTTTCCAGTTTGCAACTCAACCATTGCTTTAAATTCTTTAAATCGACTAAAAAATTTAGATTTACTCTTTAGAAAATATAACCATGTCCTACTATAATCATCAATAAATGAAACATAATATGTGGATTTACCTATCAAAGGACTATCTACAAGACCAAACACATCAAAATGAATAAGATCCAATACACCACAAGATTTATGAGAACTTGAGTAAAACTAAATGCAGTTTTGTTTTCCATAAATTCAATGCTCAAAGAAATTGAATTCAATATTACAATCAGACTAACCTTCAACAAGGTTTTTATTTTTCAAATTCCTTAGACCCTTTTCTCCAATGTGGCCAAGTCTTTGGTGCCATAACATAGTTTTCTCTACAGGTAACTTTGTTTCAGAAGAAAGAGCACCCTTGGGTTCCTAAAATCCATGACCATCTGCTGAAGGTGAAACCCTCACTTCTTCCATAGACTTTCTTTTCACAAATGTACTATTGCACTCAATAGTGCATGCATCAAGCTTATACAATGTGCCATATCTGACACCTCTAGCAATCACCATAGCACCTCTAACCATCTTGTATCCTAAATTAGAAAATACTACTTGCACACCTGCATCTATTAGTTTGCTTATAGATAACATATTTCGTGCTAATCCAGGGATATGCAACACACCGTTAATCCTTTTTATTCTACCATTAGGAAATTTGAATTTAACTTTACCATGTCCAACAATGTCTAAATGAGAATCATTACCCAAGTACACCTTACCTCCATCAAATTCTTCATATTCAAAAAACCAATCTTTATTAAAGGTCATATGGAAAGATGCACTTGAGTCAATTAACCATGCATCACTACCTGCATGAGTTGCCAAAGCTACAATGAATGCGTCGCCATATTCCTTCTCAGACTCAGAATCGTAATCAAATTTCTTCTTTTTCTTCTTCTTTTCTTCTTTCCATTCCTTATGAACATGTCCAGGCTTACCGCAGTTCCAACAAATAACTTTGGACTTTCTAGGAGATTTAGATCTCCCCTTAGACTTGGATTTTTTGCACTTCTCATTCTTCTTTCCTTTTTCCTTAGGTCTTCCACGAACATTTAGGGCCTCCTTGGAAATGATGGATACCTTCCTCCTCATCTCTTCAGAAAGAAAATAACCCACCATATATCTAGTCTTGAAAATAAAAAAGTACTCCCAATAGCCATAACAAGAGAATCCCATGAATCAAGCAAAGAAAAAAGCAAGATTTGACATTTCTCCTCATCCATTTTGACACCAACTAATGCCAACTAAGCCACCAACATATTGAATGCTTCTAGGTGTTCTGTAATTTTTCCACCCTTTTCCATTCTCAAGGAATACAATTTCTTCCTCTAGAAAATATTATTCACTAAATATTTGGCTTGATACATCTCACCAAGCTTCTTCCATAGTTTATGTGCAAAGGTATCATAATGGAAATTAATTAAAATAGAGTCTGCCAAAAACAATCTAATTAGACCCTTGTCTTTATGGTCCATAACATCATATTGAGCAGCCTGAGTAGGATCTGCAGGCCTTGAAACATTCTCATCAACAACATCCCATAGATCTCGATATATCAAAAGATCCTCCATCTTTAGCTTCCACATCTCAAAATTATTCCAAAAAAATTCTCCACCTCTATTCTCCCTGATGAACTTGCTATCTGAAAATTCTTGCAACAAGATCACAAAGTGTCTTCTACACAAGATCCCACTCAAATCTAGATTAGTTCAAAAAACCCAACAACCCACAACTAAAACCAAAGGTGATTAGGCTCTAATACCACTTGTAAGGAAGCTAAGGTAGCAGAAAAAATTCTAACACTAATCTTGAGAGAAGAATAATGAATTTTTTTTATAGATCTTTAACAATTACATAAACTTAAACATAAATATCATGCATACCATGACACAGTGATTTACGTGGGAAAAACCCTTTCTAGAGAAAAACCCGACACTCCAAATGTTGTCCAATATATTATTTAGTAAATCACAAAGATTACAAAATACTTGTAGAGCAAGCTTCTCACAGGAGTATCACCACTCAAAGATCAAGAGACAACACGCCTGCTATCAGACTCTCAAAATACATCACCATCTCTACCGTAGTCATAATACAATGCCCTCATAAAATAGGGTTACATTCTAGGGCAAGACAAGCCAACAAAATATCCACCTTTAGATCTAAAACCTAATAATTAATGGTCTAGATTTATAATGTATCATTTATTTAATGTATGTCAACCATTTGAGGAGTTTCTTGAAAATTTTAACAAAAAAATTCTTTACATGCATCCCACTCTCCCCCCTTGTTGCCATTGTATATTACACCTATTGGTGTAACTAGGATATATATATATCCTATCAATAATAACCTTTATATAATTGCAAGGTTGAGACACATTTTCCCAACAAAATAGTCCTTACAATAAGGTTTCTACTGACACTCTAACCATCTACATCATAGACCATTATTCCCAAATCCACTAAAGGGGACCAACAAAAGATAAGTCTTTACAAAGAAAAATATCAAAGTCAGCGATTGAAGCTAATAAATATAAAACTCAAAGTGGACACATAATCGGAATGGATCTCAAGGAAAACTGGATTATGCAAAGAATCAAATCCAAGTCCAAATCCAAATGTCAATAAAACTATGGATCCATCTCAAAAAATGCCTTTCATCTATCAAAAGTGTCCACCTACTTCAAATAAGACTTCAATAGAAATACACAAAGTGTATGAAATCATTGGCCCCATACATACTTAAAATCTCGCATCCACACTCCATCATCCACCATCCAGAGTTTGGAAAATAAAAAATCATGCATCTAAACTACCAATTAATTCATCCATATCTCACACCCCCCACCAAAATCCAATTTTAAATTATAATTATAATTAATTAACTTATTATTCTAATCATAATTATTATGTTTTCAGATAGAATTTTGGTTAGGGGTAGAATTAGTGTTAAAATTAGGATAAGAACTAGAGTTAGGCTTGGTAGAGCACATTTAGATAAATCCAACTCTAGTATCAACAAGGATCATGATAAAATCCATGATCTGTATACAAGTGCCTTTATCTTGGCAAAGCAACTCCCCAAGATAAGACATTATTGGTAGACAATGACAACATCTCCATCAACACCACCAAGTGGTCCTACAAAGCTAGTGATAATTTACATGTAAAACAAAATAAATAACAAATATAAATTAAAAAAAGAAAGAAAAATAATCCGTCTAATAGTGAGAACCATTCTTATGGAACTTCGGGCAAGTACCATGATGAAAACCTAAAAAATATGCATCATTGTGTAATAATTGATTATATATATAAATATCATTCTATTTGGAAGCATCTTATCTCATACATCATGCCATTTTATCCTAACACAACTATCCATCCAATCCATTCCACTTTCATCCATCTTCCCTATCCATATTGATCTTGATAAAGAATAGGATCATATTTTGAGGTCATACAAGTAGCAATCGCATAGGGGCTATCTAGGGAAAAGGGGCCTTAGAAAGTGTTCCATACCCACATTAAATAGTTCACATCAAACCTATCTTAGAAAATAGAATTGAATATATATTATACCGTCATCCTATTTTGAAGTGGTGTTATGTAGGTATTATTGGAAACAAAGTATGTTCCCAGTACACAAGAATTTAAGAATGGGGGTTTGGGAGTTGATGGAAGAAACATTATGTCAACTTAATTAATAATACAAGATTAATCATTCCAAATAATCATTTTATTAAGGTGGGAAAATAATTTTTCTAACATAAATATCAAGATAAGTATATATTCTTTATATAATTGAAATAATATTGGATGAATTACTTGAATCCTCAAGGATTTAGCCATATTGTGAGGTAGATTTCAAGCCTTTACATATTTATTATTATACTCACCTCAATGCACTCCAATAGGGGAGTGTATTCTTTGGAGAGTGACTTAAGACCAAGATTGTCCCAATAAGTCTAAGTCTCTAGCATGAGAATATACCTATCCTTTATGAATATATGTCTATCCTATTTAAGTAGATGTGTATCCCATATGGATAGATGCACTACTATCCCATGTGAATAGATGTCTAACTTTTATGGTTGAATTTTTTTCCCAAATTGAAGAATGACTACCTTATATGGATAGAATTACCTGAGTGTACAAGTGAATGAACAAGGGTCACATAGTGGCAAGTACTTTCCTTTGTAATATTGTAATGAAAGTATTTGTTGTCAATTTTAAGGTAGGTAAAAAATGTGTTATTTACTTGATAGATTAGTTGGCATGACAAAGATAGGTCAATAATAATTTGAGATAAATAGGCTCTTGCAAGCTTAATCTATTCCAATTTTAGTAGGATAGTGAAAATTATAGTTATTAGATTTGACCTTGACCCCAAGTTTGATTCATACTAGGTGCAATTGAGACTAATAGAGTTGAGATTGAGTGTGTTTAAATTAAAATAATTTATAAGTATATAAATAATTTAATTCTTAAATGATTTTAAAGTTAATAAGATAAATCTAAAATAAATGAAAAAGCTCATCAATGATATCTTTTAAAATAATGTCTTTATTATTTATCTATATTTTATTTGAAGGGATATTTTTATTTAATTTTAATTATAATCCTAATTCTAACCCTAATGATAATCCTAATCTTAACCTTAACCCTAATCCTAACCCTTAATCTAATCCTAATTCTAACCATAATAACAATAATTGTAGCCCTATTTTTTATTCTAATTCTAAACCTAACTTTAAGCCTATCTCTAATTTTAACCATAGCATTAAGATATTTTCTTAAGTGTGATAAGGGGAATAATAAGAGTAACCCTTATTCTAACTCTCATTCAAAATCTAATCCTAACTTTAACCCTCATTCTAATTCTACCCTAACTTTGATCCTAACCCTAATTCTAAGCCTAACTCTAGTTCGTATCATAATTTTAACTCTACTTATACCCTTAACTATAATCAGGGTTAAAATATTAGAGGTTAGGAAATAAAGCATGTAAATCAAACCCTAATAAACAATGAATCACAAATAAGCATAAAGACATAAAACATAAAACAATATTACCCAATCTTCATGCCACCATTGATTCACCTTCATTGCACTTCTCCATTTTGCTTGAATATAATAATTTCCCTTAGATTTATCTTGAGTATGTAAATAAACCTATGACAATGATAAAGAAAAATATTGAAGATTCTATATGACTATGGATGCACTTGACTTGATAGTAGACTTGATAGCAAGATAGCAAGATAGCATAAGATCGCCTAAGCTTGTGTAGACTCTAGATAATAAAAATGATAATGACAAGGTCTTTTAAAGGAAAGACAATTTTGAATGAAAGGCTATGATCGAATGCCAATAATCAATGGCTAAAAATAAAAGATGTAGTATGGACTAGGGTTAGGGAAAAATTAGGGCAAATGATAAGGATTGACGATCAAGATTAAATTATAAATAATTTAATCAAGGGTGGAGGTTAATTGAGACATGTATAGATAAGGACTTGACATGGACGATAAGATTGGAACGAATAAAGAAGTGATAGGAGAAATTAAATAATAAAAATAAATTAATCTAGGTGGCCAATGAATAATTAAATAATTAAAAAATAATTATTTAATTATAGAGGAATGTGACAAAGAGGACCTTTTGAATTAAATAACGATTTAATTCAAAATTCAAGAGAGTGGGCCAAATTAAATAAATAAAATTTATTTAATTAATCAAGGAGGAATAAAGATAGAAATGAATTAATTAAATAATTAAAATTATTTAATTAATAGAAGACTTCTGACTTTAGGAAATAGTTAAATAATTAAAAATTATTTAATTATCAAAGACAAAAGGGGAAAATAATGGAGAATTTAGAAGTCACAGGCCTAGGAAAATTTTTAGTGTCTACATTTTTCCCCTCTTTGATACAATGTAGTTTATCGTATTGTGTCAAAGTAATTCAGTCAAAAAATGCCTCAGTGACAATAAGGTAGATCTATGCCCCCTCGGAAAAAAATTGCAAATTTTTGAAAAAAAAATTAAAAAAATTGAAAATTGTTCCGAAAAGTCAAGTTAATAATAAAAAATGTCATGGTGATGAAAGAAATAAATTTTAGGACCTTCGGGGTAGACAAAATGAAATATCAAAGCACTCCCAAAGTGCAACCAGCACAAACCCTAGGGAAAACCCTAAATTTTAGGAGGTATAAATAGGAAATTGGAGGGTCAAAGGGCTCATTTGCACATTTGAAGATTAAAGATTGAGGAGCTCTTAGGAGAGAGGCAGCTAAGATGTCACTTGTTCCCCACACCGAGCACAGAGTGTATCATGTGCAGACCTTCAAATGACTAGAGGGCGCATGAGAGCCGGTGAGTAGCTACAAACCCACTTAGTCAATTTTTTATTTCACAAATTTCTAGGCACTAGGAAAATTTGACAGCCAATTGCATCGCTTCCTATTAGCCGCAAGTGCTATCACGATCACTGTAATTGTCTACAAAATGAAGTAACTGTTCAAAACACACCTAGGGTGGGTTAGGATTTAGAATCATGCTACACAACTATTAAGAATCGACGCATTTGTGGTATAGTAAAACACAACTACGAATGTAGGACACAAATGTCTAGGGTTTAATGCAATTGAATAGGAAATGTCACAATTGTTTAGGAAATGACACAATTGTTGTTTTTAGCTACAAATGATTGGGGGTTGCACACAATCGAACTCGTGTGACTCATCTGCGAAAGCATGCGGCACAAGTGTGATCGTGTAACACAATCGCTAAGTTTTGCGATGCAACTGACTATTAAATCTTTTTCCTTAGTATAAAATAATTTTTTTATGATAAAATATGCCAAAGAGGTTTGACTAAGTTGTTTAATTGACACAATGTTTGTTATTTTGACCACAGGCTAGACTTGATCCGATTTATACACGAGAGTCATGATCGCCTAACACATACTGGTTACGGGATGGTTGACCAATGCTAAAAAGTGCATGTTGTGGCATCTTGGACTTTACCATGTGAATTTTATTCCTATAATTAGGGAAAACAGGGGTATGCTGACTACACTTGTTGAGAGATGGCACTCGAAGACATGTTCGTTTCATCTACCAACAGAGGAGGTGACAATCACCCTTGAGGATGTGTACAGGATATTGAGACTACCCATCCAAGGTGAGCGGGTCAAATATGATCCAGGCTGAGGATACCAGGCATTGACAGAGTATATGTCTATGAGGATTTCAGATACCTAGGGATAGATCGCTACGAGATTAGGTGGGAGACCTTGGCAGAGTGATATGAGTGGTTTGACTACATCTTGTGTATATTGATTGCCGAGGTTGTGATTCCAGACCATCGAGGACATGAGTTTCTGGTCGGATGGGGTGAGATGCTCATAGGGATGTAGGAAAGAGATACATTGTATGCATGGGGGCCATGTCTTCTGGCAATGCTTTATTTTTAGTTACATGATATAGCCTACCGATGAGGACAGTCTATGAGCTGTGGGGTGACACTTCTGATGGTTTTGGCTTGGAAGCACATTGCCATGTTCCATCCACCAGTTGGTCACCAGTTGGGGGCCAATGTTCCATACGTCTACATGTACAGAGGCGTCATTACACAGACCCATGTTGAATATGTGGGGTATTGGAGGCATGGTCTCAACATATTGGATAGTTTCATTTGGAGCTCCTGGAGGGATTGTGCTCAGTGGCCAGATGATGATCAACAGTTGCAGTGGTGTTGGCAGCCGAGGTACTTGATTGGATGGACAGTCCAATCTCAGCATATTATTGACATGTTTTTTTCCAAAGAGGGTACTACGATAGTTTGGAGAGTAGTAGGGTGTACCACAGGGTACTGCAGAGTTTGCTCGATCATCTAGGGAGGTGACACCATGGGGTCCTATGATTCTGGTTGCGACAACAGAGTAGGGAATTGATGGTCTACAGGCACTACCATGGGCATGGAGGGGTAGTCCAGTGGATGTAGGGACTATGGTAGAGTATGACGCATAGTGGCAAGGTTCACAGACTAGTACCCTTGATTGACCCAGATCAACCAACTCCAGTTGTTTGACGAGGGCAGGGCCTATGAGTCTAGAGAGGTGGAGGGAGGGGGAGAGGAGATGGAGGATGAAGAGGAGATGGAGGATGAGGAGGTGGTAGAGGGGATGATGGTGGAGACAGTAGAGGTAGTGGAAGAGGCAGGGGATAGAGATGCAGGCCGAGGAGATGACAAATCACTCTCTCCTATCATAGAGGAGGAAGAGGAGGAGAGGTAAGAGGAGAGAGAGTAGGAGGGGAGATAGGATGAGAGCTAGGACATGGAGATAGAGGGAGAGCAGCCAATTGTAGAGGGAGAGAAACTTGATGTGTTAGCAGACGTGGTTGCGATGGAGGTAGAGAAACTGAGGGTGGAGAGGCATGGGGAGGAGCAACAAGAGGAGGAGGATGAGATGAATAAGGCAGAGTGCATCCTTCGAGAGAGGATTATCTTAGGAGATGAGGGATTTGTAGGATATACCCATCAAGGATGGGGAGGAGGGTGTGGACCAGCAGATATGAGATCTGCAGGCTAGAGTACAGGCTCTAGAGGTTGAGCTCTAGATAGTATGGGTAGAGAGAGATGGACTCCGCATAGAGCGGGACACTCTACAATCAGAGAGGGATACTGTGGTGATTAGGGCACAATAGGCAGAGCAACACAATTTGGATTTTATTGCTACCTATAGTGGGTCATCGCTGGACATGGTCAAATAGGTTCACAGGATCATCCTTAGAGAGCAGTACTAAAGGGATCTTTATGAGGCTGAGGTGCCTCCAGAACACAAGGCACCTAGTGCATCAAAGGAACTGAGCAGTGGTCAGTCTCATAGCAGACAGTCACAGAGCAGCGGCGGGGTTTTAGGACCTAGATCTCATCCTTATGATAGGCCACCATCACACCGATCACCCTATGGAGAGCATGGTAGTTCAAGGTAGAGCCTTATTTTGACTACGTATTATGACATTTTGTATTTTGTACATCGAGCCTGCGAGCTCTATTTTGGGAGACATTATGACATTGTACTGTGAAATATTTTGAGCGATATATATATATGATTTTTGGTAGCGATTATATGATATGCTGCTTTTTATTATGCATGTTTTATGTGATGTATGATGTATGATATTGATGCAGTCTATATGATGATGCACTAATTGATATGTTAATGCCTTATTTATGATTCCTAGATAGTAAATGTATGTATTTACATTTATGATGTTATGCCAGCCATATATTTATGCCATGTGATGTTTATGATTACGAGATGTGATGCTATTTTATTTTTATAGTAATTATTTATGGGTATGATATGCATTTTATGATATATGCAAAATGAGATGATAGTGGATGCATATATGCATAATGATTATGACTATGGAGATATAAATGCAATGGAAATTTAGACAAATGCTTGTATGCCTAAATGACATGGATATTTTTGTATTTTTGAATGTAAGATATATGTATGATCTAACATGTATGTATGATGATGCTTATATAATGCTTCTAATATGGACATGCATATGGAATGTTTATTTTTGTGTCACAGGACACCATCATAATGTGGATGGAAGAAGTGTTAGCGCAAAAGACATGGATGTTAGTACAAAAGAAGAATCTTGAATATTTTTCCAAATACATAATAGGCATTACATTTAATCATCATTGGGTGTTAAAATGATACAAATGGACAAAAACACCCTGGTATGACATAGACCAAGGTGTGCAAGGTCATCCACTTGCAAAACAAACAGTGGCAGACAAGGAATGTCCTAGTTCATACTAAAGGAAAAATTGCCCCAGTCTTTTTACCAAGACAATGCACAAACAACAGTCAAAGAAAAGAGTCATGAGACATCATCGCTCCTCTAAATCCTTGATGGGACATCCTCAAGGAAGCTAGTAACCTAAATGAAAGACAAATAAAGAAAAAGATAAGAAAAAACAAACCACAAGGTCAACAACCATTCAAAGTGTTTGCCAAAATTTTGATTGTTTGACGTTTATTTGACTAGGTGTTTGCTTGACGAAGCCTGGTTTCAAGAGAGGAAACATGTCGTATAAGATGTCAAGTCTAGTTTCGATCATGTGACCACATATATAAGGAAAATGATTGATTTTGACTAAATGACGATGTCTGGTTTTAGGAAGGACACATCTTGTATAAGACATAAGTTTGACTGATTTGATGTTTTGATTGTTTGACCATTTTGACAATTTGTTTGGTTAGGTTGAGTGACTTTTTTGACTTGCTATCTTGTTTATGTGTGACTTGTTTTGAGGTTTTGATGACAGTTTGTTTCTAAGTTGACAATTTTTTATTTATTATGACTGACATGACAAACCCTAAAGGAACGACCTAGGTGGCCTCAGGGGCTCATCGAAAGATGGCCTTACCTACGTAACAATGCATAGAGACCTCGTAGTTCGACATGACATGACTTTGTTTTATTTACAAAGGACTAAGTCATGATTTTATTTGACAAACTTAAGAGGAATGACTTAATGCCTTGGGGGTACATCGATAGATGGCCTTGCCTACGTTTAGTTGCAGAGGAAATGTAGTTCAACAATGACATGACTGGCATCACTAACTTTGACTCTGACTCTATTTTTTGGATTTTTGCAAGTTATTTGGATATTTTGTATTTTTGACATGTTTTGATTTTTTTTGGCTTTTTGAGGTTTTATGATTTTTTTGTCATTTTGGGAATATTTTATTTTTTTGTCTTTTTGTTGTTTTATGATATTTTTTTGTCTTTTTGAATGAACGTGACCTTTGATAGTAAGTGTAAGATACAAGGAAATAGGTCCAGTATTTTCCTCCAGTCGAGTATAAGACCAATTTATTAGGAGTGAGGTGGAATGGGCGTTAATGAAGGTGAAAAGACACATGATGTCAATCATTCCAAGTTATGGAAAAGAAAACCATTTATTATTATGGGTGGTATGAGAAAGATGAAATGACGGGGGAAAGTTCAATTGGAATGATGGTAGACGACAGAGCAAAGTCAACTACACATGGTGCTTGTTTGCCAGGATTTCACTATGGTACTTATCCAAAGTGCCATCAAAGTGGTTTTCACTATTGGACGAATTATTTCTCTTTACTATTTTCTTTATTTTTTATTTGTTTATTTTTTTGGTGTTACCAAGACACCTGTTTGCCAGGTTTTCATTAAGGTAACAGTTTTTTTGATTTTTCTAATTTTTGTGTATTTTTCCTAGTTAAGATGAGACTTATGGAAGCTATGTGTAGAACCTCTTTAGATGTAGACTGTTGATTGGTTCTGACAAGGTTTCCCCTTCAAAAGTTGAGAGTTGATATGCCCCTGATCCAAAGACTGTTGTGACAATATAGGGACCCAACCAATTTGACTCGAACTTTCCTGGCTTCTCTCGTTCTGCTTGATTCTTTGGGTTTTCTATTAAGACTAGGTTTCCAATGTCAAAATTTTGATTCAAGACTTTCTTATTATAACTACGATGGAGACGGTTCTGATATTCTTGAATATGATCCAATGCTCTTTTCCTCTACTCATCTAAAAATTCCAACTTATGTAGCCTTGAGACTCGGTACTATCCATCATCAATATGACCTTTCATGGATACCCATAGGGAAGGAAGTTTGACCTCAATAAGTAAGGTTGCTTCAGAACTGAAGACTAGGTAATATGGAGTGGCACTAGTGGGAGTGTGAATGCTTGTGCAGTAGGCCCATAAGGTGGGTTTAAGTTGGAGGTCCTAGTCACGACTAGCATCATTGATAGTCTTTTTAAGGATTCTAAGGATTGTTTTGTTAGATGCCTCAGCTTGGCTATTACCTTAGGGGTAATATGGAGTGGAGAAATGGAGTTGGATGTGGAATTTCTCACTGAGTTGGAAAACTTATTGGTTTTTGAATGGGTGACCATTATCGGTGATGATGGATTGGGGAACACCATATTGACAAAAGATATAATTAAGGATAAAATTGGAAATCTATTTTTCGGTAATGTATGTCATCGGGATGGCTTTGATCCATTTAGTGAAATACTCGGTCACAGTGATGATAAATTTATGACCATTGGAAGATGTGGGGTGAATCATACCTATGAGGTCAAGTCCCCATTGGGAAAAGGGCCATGGCGATGTTATTGGACTAAGTTCATGTGATGGTGCATGTATCAAGTCTCCATGGATTTGACATTATCGACATCTTTTGACAAATAAATATGAGTCTTTTTCCATTGTAGGCCAATAATAACCTAATATCATGATATTTCAAGCTAAGGTTGGACTGCTAGAGTGAGCTCCACATATACCCTCATGCACTTCACACAAGGTCATTTGTGCTTCTTCATTATCGAGATATTGCAGTAGGGTATTGTCTAAGGCACGTCTATAAAGGGTGTCTCTAATGATGGCATATTTGGAGGCCTTAAAAATAAATAAATGTCGTTGGTTAGTTGAAAGGTCAAGGGGAAGGATTTGGTCATGAAGGTAGTCATATATGTCTCGGTACCATGGGGAATTGGGACCAACAAGTTCACACACCATCTTGGACTCAAGGATGTCGAAGGGAGGAACCAAGAGTTGTTCTACCAAAAACTCAAATTGAGGCACATTATTTGGTATGTCCAAGAGAGGGCCAATGGTGGCCATGAAATCTGCTGCTTTATTCTAAATGTGGGGTGCTTGATGGAAGAGAATGATGTCAAAATACTATCTAAACCTGTCTACCATCCATTTGTAGGGTGTGAACTTTTCGTCCTTGGTGTTGTAGTCATCGTTGACTTGTCTGATTACTAGTTGAGAATCACCATATGCTTACAAATGCTTGATCTTCCATTTGATAGCCATGTGTGATCCTATTAGGAGGGATCCATATTCTGCTATGTTGTTTGTACATGGAAAGGAAATTCTAAATGACTTGGGAATAGTATCACCTTGAGGGGTGACAAATAGTATGCCTGCTCCTGAACCATGATTAGTGTGTGATCCATCAAATTACAGTTTCCATGCCATTTTTGTGTCTAGAGTGAAGATGGATTCATCTGTAAAATCTGAGACTAATGGATGATCTACCTTGGTTGGTGTGTCTGCAAGTTGGTCAGTAATAGCCTATCCTTTTATGGATTTTCTTTTGACATACTAGATATCATATTCACTGAGTATCATGACCCACTTAGCCAACCGTCCTATCAATGCTACTTTACTGAGGAGATACTTCAAGGGATCTATCTTTGCAACCAATTTTGTTTGATAATTCAACATATAGTGTCTTAGTCATTGAGTAGCAAAGATTACCACAAGACAAGCACATTATATTGGACTGTAATTTAGTTCATACCCAACCAAGGTGCGACTGATGTAGTATATAGCTCGCTCATGACCTTCGCCATCATTTTGGGAAAGTAATGCCCCCAATGCAAATGTTGTTGCTGAAATGTATAATATGAGAGGTTTTTCTATCAACGGGTGGCATTAATATTGGTGGTGTCAGTAGGTAATCCTTGATTTGTTGAAAAGCTTCTTGACACTTTTTCGTCCATATAAACGGTACCCCCTTTTTGAGTAAATGTTGGAAATGATGAATCTTGTCAGCCAATTGTGGTATGAATCATCTCATGGATTGGAGGCATCCTTGAAGTGTTCAAAGTTGGCTTATATTGGTTGGTGGAGGCATGTCCATTATTTCTTTGAATTTCGCTGGATCTACTTCAATGCCTCGTCTGGAAAATATATAACCCAAAAGTTTTCCTGATGTGACTCCACACACATGCTTTTTAGGGTTCAATCTAACTTTGTATTCTTCCAATCTCTTGAAAATCTTGTCTAAAACTCTCAAGTGGTCACCTTGGGTCAATGATTTGGCTAGTAGGTCATCTACATAATCTTCCATTAGAGTGTGCACCATGTCATGAAAGATTGTTGTCATGGCTCATTGATATGTTGCTCCTACATTCTTGAGTCCAAAGGGCTTGCCATTCCAGCAATAAGTACCCCATGGACAAGTGAAAGCTATCTTATGTTGGTCTTCAGGTGCAATTTTGATTTGATTATATCCCTAGAAGCCATCCATGAGGGACAACATCTCGTATCCAGTTGTCAAGTCCACAATTACGTTGATATTTGATAAAGGAAAGTCATCCTTAGGACACACCTTGTTTAAATCCCAAAAGTCTATACAAATGCGGATTCCACCTATTGGTTTTGTCAATGGCACAAGATTTGAAATATACTCTACATAATCAATTGATCTAATGAAGCCCACGTCTAGTAGTTTCTTTAGTTCAACTTTGACCAATAAAGCAATTTACAGATGCATTTTTTGAAGTTTTTGCTTGACTAGTTTATCGTCTGGATGTAAGGGAAAATGATGTAATATCAAGTCAGGATCCAATCCATGCATGCCAACATATGACCAAGAAAAGTTGATTTGTATCTCTTCAAAGAAAACCTGGAAGTCTGGCTGTTCTGATTCTATCAATGATGTGGCAAAGTGGATTATTCTGGGATTATCATCTATGTCAATGTTGATTTCCATTGATTTATCAATTAACATTGGTGAATTCTCTTGGTTAATGGGAAGAAAATACAACCCTCCATCCTTGGGTTCCTTGGAGAGGTTTTTGCCCTTGGATACATCCTTTATTTTTACTTTTTCATGGTCTAAAGGCGCCTTTCAGTTTTCACCTAGAGACTCATATTTTTTATTTTTCATTTTTTGCTTTGTTATCTTTACTTTTGCAACTAGAGGGGTGGAAAAACTCCCCAAAGTATGCCATGCAAACTAAGTCAACGGTAAATCCAACCTTATGGTCACCACTAGGGATTCCTTCACGTAGTCCCATAAAATCAACAATTGCTTCATCGTTCTCAAATATATCCAGAACAAGAGGTTCTTGTTGATCCCAATCGATGAGTTGGGGATAAACTAATGGGATGCCATCATCATAAATGTCAAAGTTTAAGGAAGACAAGGTAAAGACAAAGGTGTCATCGGGGTTGTAGATCATGGTATCAGACAGGTCAAGCTCGACAAGAATTTTGGCTATATTATACTCACTAGAAGTAAGGGAGTCCCATTCGTGTTCATTGGAATTAGTTATCTTTATTATACTCACTAGAAGTAAGGGAGTCCCATTCGTGTTTAGTTTTCACCTAGAGACTCATATTTTTTTATTTTTCATTTTTTGCTTTGTTATCTTTACTTTTGCAACTAGAGGGGTGGAAAAACTCCCCAAAGTATGCCATGCAATCTAAGTCAACGGTAAATTCAACCTTATGGTCACCACTAGGGATTCCTTCATGTAGTCCCATAAAATCAACAATTGCTTCATCGTTCTCAAATATATCCAGGACGAGAGGTTCTTGTTGATCCCAATCGATGAGTTGGAGATAAACTAATGGGATGCCATCATCAGAAATGTCAAAGTTTAAGGAAGAAAAGGTAAAGACAAAGGTGTCATTGGGGTTGCAGATCATGGTATCAGACAGGTCAAGCTCGACAAGAATTTTGGCTATATTATACTCACTAGAAGTAAGGGAGTCCCATTCGTGTTCATTGGAATTAGTTTCTATGTAGTTGTCATCAAGCATATCAGGTGGTTGAGAGGTGTTAGATAAGGAAGATGTCATGATAAATTTAGAAGAATTTACTTCCTCTTGCAAATGTGCCACAGTACTAGAAGCTCCAATCTTAATCGGTTTGAACCCTAGTCCTAGGCCTTTTGGTTGTTTGGTTACGAACAAAGGTTCAGTCATCCCATTTTTGGTCACTCCAAGTCCACTGTGTCCATCATATCCTTTGTCTTGCATTATTTTGAAGCATTTTCCATACTATTATGTGGGTATCTGTGCGGGTGGAAGAGCCTCTTCATTGTCTTCTTCTTTATAAAGCTAGGAAGTCAAATCCTCTTTATTGATTGCTTCTTTACTCAATTCCCCCCATTTTATGAAAGTGGTTGTGGGAAGCAAGTGAATAGTGACCTTGGGTTGTCTTTTATCTACTTTCAGTTTTCCATATGAATTAGGAGTAGTGAGCTTACTGATGTAGTATGACATCTTCATATGATATTCTCCACAACCTTTGTCTTGGACCTCAACCTTAGAATCAAGAGGTGGAGATTTTGAGGTGGATACTTTCAATAGAGCAGAAGGGTCAATGTAATGAGATGAGGTGGATGATGAAGCTTCTTGGTTGATGGGAACTTTCTGTTGGGGTAATCCATGTAGGTTGGTGCAATATTGGAATGGATCAGGATTGCTAGCTATTGTAATTTTAGTGCCATTATATGGGAATTTAAGGAATTGGTGATATGTGGATGGGACTACTTTCATGGTATGAATCCATGGTCGGGCTAGGAGAAGGTTGTATTGGATTTTGAGGTCCAAGGCTTGGTGAGTGGTATCCATGACTGTGATACCAACTCTGATAGGTAGTGCTATGACTCCTTTAGATGATCATTCTTTGTCATCATATACCTTGATGACAATGCTTTTAGTGGTGTCCACACATGCTTATGAGAAGCCCAACATCTTAACCAATTTTAAGCTGAAAATTCTCAACCCTGCTCCACTGTCTACTAGGAATCATCTGAATTTGGTTTTATGGACAAGGACTTCAAGGTGTAAACGGTCCTTATGGATTATCTTTTCGGTTGAATAGTCTTGTTCGAAAAAAGTGGCGTGATGGGAATTGGTCAAGTAGCCTACCATCTCCTAGAAACAATTGATGTCAAGGTCAGTGGGGATGGTTATGTTCTACAAATATTTGTCAAGGATGGCTCAGTGATCGAGTGATATACACAACAATTCTAAGATAGAGATCTGCACGAGAGTCTTCCCCAATTGATCAAGTAAGTTGTATTGGGGCTTTGTGGGTTGTTACTGTTGTGGCAAAGGACCTTGAATGGTTACCTTAGTTCGATGAGTGTTGATAGCACATTCATGAGGTTTCTTGATGGTAATGGTGTTGACATGTTCATCAGCAGCTCAAATGTGATTTATGATAGTGGTATGGTTGTAGTCATATTTGGCATTAGTGTAATTGGCTGAATTATTATTGCTCTTATTGCTCAAATTGGAGGCCTTTCTTTTCCATGGTCATGTAAAGGATCAATGAAAACCTTATGGTCGCTATTTGATGATTGTTGTTGATGTCTGTTAAGTTCAATGGTGCCATTTTCCACAAGGTCTTGTATAATGCTTTTCAGCTATTGGCATTGTGATAAGTTGTCCCTTAGTTTGATGGTAGTCACAAAAGGCATTGTCATCCCACCAAGATGGTTTAAACTGTCTAGGATCATATTATTTTGGTCCAGGAAGTTGTATGACATTATGTTGTGAGAGTAATTACGATTAGAATAATAATTCAATTAATTATAATTATAATTTAAAATATTAAATAATAAGTTAGAATTATATTTTAGAATTATAATTATTATTATTAGAATTGTAATTTAATTAATAATTATAAATTAAGGTTATAATTAATTATTTTATTTATAATAACTCCAATAAATAATTATAATCCTAATTTTATAACTGTTTTCTTGTTATTTTATAATTATTTTAAATTTAAAATATTAAATAATAAGTTAGAATTACATTTTATATAAACCCTAAAATTAAATAATTATATAGTTGAAGTAGTTTATATAATGTAAATTCTAATTTTAATTCTAATTTTATATAAATCAATCTTAAATTAATTAAATATATTCTAATAATTTATAACCCTAATTTCAATTTAATTAAAAACCTATATAATAATTATAATAATAAACTTAATCATATATCTAATTCTTAATTATTATTATTTTAAGACTATATTATTTTAAGACAATAAAAATATTTTATTAAAAGAATAAAAATATTATATATGATATTAGTGGCAAATAAAAAATACTTAAATAATTAAAAGTCTTAGTAGAAAGAAAATTTACTAATATTTTGTAACCTCTGCAATGATCTCACTAGCACTCTATCTCTCTATAATCTTTTCCTTCTGTCCACTCTTTAAAAAAACCTCCTTATGATTCTTTTTAATCCTCATTGAATTATAGTGAGTGAAAAATGGCAATTGGGTAAAGAAAATAAAGTCATGTAAAAATAAAGATTAAAGTGTTGAAATTTAGATTATTATTGTAATTATAATTATAATTATAATTTATTTTTATTTTTTTTAAGCACCACTTTAGGGAGTGGTTCTCTTTTTTATTGAGAGTAATTATAATAATATTTATGTATATATATTAATTATTTTTAACTATAAAAAATATATACACGATAGTCATTAAATTAAAATAATAATGTAAAAAAAAAAAAATGACAAAAAATATCATAATATTTATCATTTAATTCAATTAGCATTAATTTAGTTATAATAGGAGGTAAAACAATAAGAAGTGACAATTAAAATTCAACAGGTAGATAATTGTTACCTAGAAATCTCTCTTTGAGCACATTGAACAATTTATTGAATTTACATCATTGATACTTTATATACAGTTCCATTTTTTTTTAAAACATTCAAATATCCAACAAAGTTCTTGATATGACATCAAGGAAATTCCTCATGTAAAATAACAAAAAATTACCAAAATATTTTAAGCCTCTATATTAAATAACTATTTAAAAATGAAAATATATAAGACCATATTTGAGAACCTGCAACCCCAAATTAATTGCCTATTATGATATTCAAATCGATTGAATGCACTTTTATTGAAAATAAAAATTCAATCGTTAATGCATACAAATAGTGATAATGAAATTCAACATTAGAGTGAAAATTATTTACCAATTGTGGTGCAACAAAATTATTTTTTGGTAGATAACATTTTCTCAAACTTACCTATTGTCTAGTGGTGTTTATCTTCCAAGAACTTGTAATAAGTTCCTTATCAATCTACAATAATGTCTTTGAACTAATCATACTTTATTATTGTTAGATGCTTCTAGTAAAAAATACTAAATACCACCTACTATGATTTTCTCATACATGCTACATCATTTTCTTTTGAAAATAGAATAATTTTAAAAATTGTACAAAATAGAAATAAGCTATAAGGCTTTGATTTCACCCAAATACCAGATATGGCCCTATTCCCATCTATCTTAGTATAATGATTCTCTAACTATTAAGAATTTTAAAAAAATGTTTACATGAATAGCTACCAAATTACCGTACAAAATTTAGCAAGTAGTGTGTTCAAGAAAAGAGGTTTGAAAGCATGCTTGAATATCTACTAGATTACCATACAAAATTTAAGAAGATAATACAAATTGATAGTATGTTCAAGAAAACTAGTTTAAAATTGAAGAGATTACCAATATTTACTTTACATTATAAGTACTAGGTGAATTTAAAAGGAAAAATAACAAAAATACCAACATCCAAAAGATAACATACCTTCTAAGAGGAAGGCTATAAAGTGTCACAATGCAAGATCAATGGAAGTCATTCCTACTTTTTTAAAGGAACAATTATATATATATATCAAAAATCCACACTAGAGGATATTCTATCAGAGCTTCCAAGTGTAGATGCCAAACCATGAATTTTGAACAATTGTTTACCTCCATTTGACTTTAATCTTCTACAAATTGTTTAATAAAACTTGTCTCCTATAAGAAGATACCAATTGGGTCATTATTTTACCTATTGAATCAAAATTTGTTAATGAAAGTTCAGAAGTGCCAAAGAGCCCTTTTTACAATGTAAAGAATGCATTAAAATTAATTCACAAAATCTTCTGAATAATTTTTAAGTGTACGACTTTAATAAACAAGTGAAGGCTTGGGTTTAATCCACTAATTGGTTCGATTATGTTAAAGAATTATTTTACTGGAGAGGGAACTTGTTCAATATTTTTTCATTACATTCAATAGAAAATACAATATTTATAATAATAACCAATTACTTCTTTGAATGCCTATATTGTAGGATACTACATGCTTACATTCTAGCTTAATGGAAGATACATATTTGATACAATTTAGATATATTTTCTAAATATTAATATATTAATAAAATATTTACATAATCATTTAAGAAATGACTTATTATTTAAGTATTTGGTTAGAGAGGGAATTTTTTTAATCTATGTTTAATACAGTAGACACTAAAAATTGTCTTAGGCCTGTGACTTTATTAAATCCCCTTTTATACTCAATAATTAAATAATTCTAATTATTTAGTTATTGTCTAATGTCATCAATCTTGTATTAATTAAATAATCTTAATTATTTAATTAAGTCATTTCCATCATTTTATTTCATCTGCTGATTAATTTTTTTTTTTAATTACGTCACTAAGGTTCATGTCCCCTATAATTAAAGAAATTCAAGCTATTTAATTATTACTATCTTGTCTACTATAATTAAATAAGTAATTCTAATTATTTAATTACTTATTTATCTTTTTCCTCCTCAATTAAATAAATATTATTTATTTAAATGACTTTCTAATTTGACTTTCCCTCTCATCTTTTTGAATTATATTATTATTTAATTTGAAAAATCAATTTGCCTTTTTTCTTCTATAATTAAATAATGTTTCCATTATTTAATTATTCACTTGGTCATTCAAACTAAATGATTTTCTTAGTTCCTTGTTAGTCTCATTCTTATCCCCTCTTGTCATGTCCAATTTCAACCATTGATTAATCCTTTTTAATCTCAGTTGTCCATTCAAATTTGACTCTTCTATAAAAGACCCCTTTCATGTTCATTTTGAGATATCCAATTTATGCAAGTACATGCCATTGAGACAATTACTTCAATATTTTTCTTTGCATTTAGGCTACATTTGTACATGAATATGAGGGCATTGATCAATCAAAGAAAAATGGAGAATGGTAATAGAGTTTAATCAATGGAGGCTTGAGACTTGGGTAATATTATTTTATTGTTTTATGTTTTACGCTTCCTTTGTTCTTTATTACTTGATTAGGATCATTAAGATTATTGTTTAATGATTTATTATAACTAATCTTAATTTTTAACCCTAATCACAATTGTGAACTTGATGTGAAAGGACACATTTTGTAGATTTTCGTACAATTTTTTTAGTTTTGCAGGTTACAGGTATGGAACAACACAATTGCAGACTGAAATGATGAAACTAATTTTGACAGTGAGCCACAACCATGCCTTTGTGCGATGCAACTATTCCAGACTATGGTATCTTTTGGGTTTGATTGATTTCTTGTGGTTTTTGTGTATTTTATGTTCTCTAGTTTTGGATTTTACATTCTAACCCCCTAATCATATCATATTAGTCTCTTGTGTGCTCAATTTGGTCAGATTTCTCATGTTTTCCAGGTCTAGGGACGGTTCGTCACAAGTGTTAAGGATTTGATGCAACTGTTGGATATTTCACCACATCCAAACGACACAATCGCCATCTAGAACAATGTAGTCACTATCCCAAATGACGTAATTGAAAAGCGGCAACTATGACTTCTAGAGCCGCAACTGCCTATTTGCTTTGAATTTAGGGTTTTATTCGAATTTTTAATTTATGCCTTTTGTGTTAAATAGAGTAGGGGTTTTCTATGTTACTGATATTTTCTTTGCAACATGTGTCATAGATCTTGGATTTATGTGGCATAGATCTTGGAAGGATTTTTAAAACTATTTCTTTTGAAACAAATCTTGTTGCCCCATCTTTGATTACTTAGTTTAGAGTTATCTTGTTTGCAAATCTTCACTCATAAAGGATAAAATGAACAACAAATTGCATATATCACTCATATGGATAAAATGAACAAAAAATTGCATATAACACTCATATGGGTAAAATGAACAACAATCTGCATCATATAATCATTCAGGCTTAAAAGAACAACAAATTGCATCTTTCACTCATTGGGATCAAAAGGAGTTTACATCATACATTCATATGGGCTAAAAAGAACCAACAATTTGTATGAGTGTGTCTTCTCACATTGTATCTTAGGGATAAAAAGAATTAGTGCTTTATTATCTTATGATTGTGTCTTTGTTACTGTAGACACTTAAAAATGTCTTGAATCATATCATGCACTTGAATCAGATATACTAACATCATTTCATCCTAAAACCCATCCTCTTTTCGCTTAATTGATTAAATCAACCTAGCTATTTAATTAATTGCATCATTTTCATCTATTAACCTAATTAGGTGAATTCACCCCCTTTCATGCTAACATTTCATCCTATTAAGTTGAATAAATCAAATTATTTAATTAAATAACCATGTTGTTTAATTAAATATCATCTCACTATCCCCCTTTTCTTTAAATCATTTATTTAATAAATATCATATAATTCCCCTTTTCATTAAATAAATTAATTATTTAATGAATATCCTAATTCCCCTAGTTTGCATAATTGAAACTTTATTTAATTACTAAATTACTAATAAATTTTAATCCTCCCACTTGCAAGGGAATATTCCTCCTTTGCACATTCCTCCAAAAAAGGGAATATTCCCATGGAATATTCCTTTGCACAATTAAATTTTGTTTTAATTAACTAAATATCTAATTTTTCTCACCCATGAGAATATTCTCTTTCTTCACTCATTTGAAAAAGGGGAATATTCCATTTTTACAAAAAACTTTCAACAAGACTTCTTGTGCAAGTTTTGAAAGTGTGTTTATTTGGAAGAATATGAACCCTTGATTTTTTACTTGATCCATGTGATCATTGATTCTCATCCATTGATGATAATCCTTGATCCATGTTTCATACTTCCTCCAATTTTGACCATTGATTAGCTTTTTTAATCTTAACCTTTCATTTCTCATTTTTCCTCCTATAAATAGGTCACTATTTGGAGACAAATGGATCCATCTTTTAAGAGAAAACTTATGTTGTTATAATCACTTTCACTTGCACTCATATTTAGCACTTATTTAAAATCTTTTTAGCTTAATTTACTTGCATCATATTAGCTTAGCTTTTGTTGGTTGTTTTTAAAGAACCAAGCAAATCTCATTGAGCATCTATGAATTTTCTAAATTCAGTCCTTGAATACTCATGAGGTGATTGGCCAACCAACGAGAGGAGCTAAAATGCTTCCCTCCTGCACTTTGGGCTCTACAAAACTAAGGAGGGTGTTCCCATAATGTGTATCCTACAATTCTTCTAAACAAATATTTCACACATTGTATAATAAACAGATAAATTCTCATTGAAATGTTAAATAGATTAAATCCTTCAAGAAACTTGCAATTCCTTAAAGAGAATTAAACACCTAAAGCTGAGAATACCACACAATACCAACTACACACAAAATAAATCGATTATAAACTTGTTCATGAATATTGTTCTAAAATTGAAGCATCAGAACCCTTGGAAATGCACTAACACCTATTAGATCAATGTCTTATCTTAGGGCAAGGAGTCAAATCACAATGAATTAAACTATAAGGTAAATTTAATTTCAAACAACCATGATCTTTGTGTAATTGCATTACAACACACATATTGAATGCTCAAATTCTATTACTACTTATCAAATCCACTAAATAATCATACAAACTCATGTTTTAATCAAGGTATTTTAACTGATTCATTAAATCAGAGCCAGAATGAAAACATAATTCACTGCAAAGCACAATGAAAATTAATGAATGATCATTGATCTGGTTTTCATTAATAAATCATATGAAATATTACAAATGGAGAGACAATAGACTCAAAGGTTTGCATTGTTCATTTAGACATGCTTGAAAACCATACAATTTACAAAACTCATTTGCTTGACTCAAAACCTAACATACAAACTCAAAACATACTTTCTCTGTGTTATTAGTTTGTATTTTTAGATCCAGAATTCAAAAAGAGACCCCACACTAATGACCTTGAATTCCCTTTTATCAGAAATAAGGGAGCAAAACAAGCTTTATGCCAAAAGTACACATGCCACATTTTCATTTGATAACCTAAACCGATCATTCCATGAGGAATGGTTACAACAGATTGAAAGAATATTCTCATATGAGACAAAGGTTGCATTTCAGTTGGTGAAGATTCTTGTGCCTTCCAAAAGGCAGTTCATTGAAGAGAGTGGTCTTCAAACTATTTGAGAATCTTCATCATCCTCTTCATCAAAAGAAAAAAACATGCAAAGGAAAAGAACCACATGGATCAATATCTAGATCAACATCCAACACTAGTCCAAGTCACCAATAGTCAACATTTACCTGTCATAATTTGAATTTGGAGAAACATATCTTTTATGCATTATAATTTCTAAGGCCAGACATGCACTATACTCGACCATGTACATGTGTTCTCCATCCCTATGCCTACAAATCCAATTCATGAATGAAAGTCTTCTTCCACAATTCATATTCTGCATCAGAAGGCCAATTGAAATCCAGGAGTTCATCCATCTTCTTTCTGTAAGGAGCATATTTAGCCATTACTGAATTGGCCTCTTTATCATATTCTTCCAGGAAACTGATGGTGAAAGATAAGTTTTCAAGAGTATTATTCAATACCTTAATATCCACATTCTCACATATACGGGATGCTTGGGAAACAATGGTTGTATCCACTTGATCCTTCCATGTCTATAGAGGTTTTACCTCATCATATGTGTGCCAAATATTAGGTAATAGTACCAATTATGCCTCATCAAATTTTGATAACAACTCTCTTATTTTCACCTCCAAAGGAGTAGAATACCCTTGAAACCTTTGTTCCTTAACTTCATTGACAAATTTGTATGTTGGGCCAATCTTTGGATACTTATCCTTCTGATATGCAGACCCAAATACTATGAGCTTCAAATTATCAAACTTGGTGATCCATCTATCCATTATTGGAGTAGCCAAATCCTTGTCTCTCTGAGACAACTTTATTGCTTGCAACATTAAAGAATAATTTGAATGAATACTATTCAACTTTCCTTGAATCTTCTCATTGATATGCTCTAGAACTATCTGAAAAATCTTTGAATTATTCTCATACATGGTATCTTGAACCTATGTAAACAATTTCTTATATACTTCAACCTGCAAAAATAATTATTCCTTTGTGGGCTCATTTGATGGAGCTGCACTTGATGTGCTTGGATCCTCAACTGCAATTGGTTCTTGACCCAAATTATATGGCATTACTGCTAATGATTGCTTAGGTGGAGGAGGAGGAAATTGAGGATGTGTCATTGGGGAGGTAAGTGCAACATAACCTGAAGCTGATGGGTCATGGGTCCTCAGTGTTTCTAATTGTTGCTTGAATAATGCCAACTCTGTTTCTAGCTCAACAACCCTTTGTTGGCTCTTGTTATATTCATCAATAATTTCATTGTGCTTGGTTCTATACAAGTCTCTTTGCAGTGACATTCTCCACTTTTTCCTTAGTGAACTTGGCAACATTAACTACCATTCTTGCTACTTCTAATGCTGGAGTTTCAAAGACTCTTTTGATAATCAACTACCCCTTGAAGTCTGTTGGTTCTGCAACTTTTGGATTTCTAGATCCTAGAGATAATGACCAAAGGGCCAATGCATGCAATTCTTCACTAAAGGCCAATTCTTGCAGTGCCAATTTGGCTTCTTCTTCTATTTGAAACAAGGGCTTTTCCTCTCTCCTTATTATATCCAAAACAATTGCATTTGCAATATCCCATTCTAGCAACAATAATATCCCACTTTTATGCACTAAAGCTCTACCTTCTTCAGGTGTAATATTCCAAAATTCCTTCCTCATCATCTTCCTCACATTTTCTTGCACAAACTCCTCAGGAAGTTTTGGATGCAAGCTCCTCTCTTTGGCAACATTTTATGCATATTCTTGAGCTTGATATTTCCATACGAAGTCCTTGAATTCCTTGGTTTCCACAAAATAATTATCTTCCAAAAATGTCTTGCAAGCCTCTTGCCTCAGATCATTAGCATTTCTCAAGCCACTGACATCTTCTTTTCCTAGTCTAAGGCTTCTCTCTCCTGTGTTGGATGCAATCTCCCTTGGGGGAGAAGGCATTCCTTATTGCATCTCCTCTGGTGTGACCCGGATATCATCTTCTTTTATCTCAAGGTAATCCACTACCCCTGCTACCTCAATCCTTTGCCTCTTAGGTGGTGGTTGATCTGATGGAGATGGACTTCTTGGAGGTGAATCAAGATCAATTCTGGTTGAGGGAGCTTGTTTGGGAGGATACGGTGCTAAACTCACAAGAGAAGATACTCTTGACCCCTCTGATGTAGTAGGGGTTGGAAGTGTTTTTTGCTTCTTTATTATCTCCTTCTTCCTAGAGTACACTCTGACCTTTTGTGGTGGTTGATAAGAGGGTCTCTCCTTCAATGCTCATGTTGGTTCTTCCTCAATGGACATTGCCTTCCCTTTATAAATTATTTTGTGCTCTTCCCTCAAGACACCCACTATATTCTCAAAATTTTCAAGTACATACATGACTCTATTCAATTCACCCTTAATATTGGTCAGAGGGTCATAGTTGGGATCTGATTTTGTAACCTTATCCACCATTTTGTTGAAAGCAAGATACATTACTTTCCTCTCATCCTGGACTTGGCAATAAAAAAATGTTATTGATCACATCTTTAGGATAATAGAAATTATGAATGAAATAATCACTTTTATTATTTTCTTTCAGAGTAGAAATGAAACCCTCAGGGTCATGATTCCTTGGGTGCATAGTTTTCAGATTGTAAGGTGCAAGAACTTTCCCTAAGTCTTTCCATCCTCCCTTTTTCATGACAAAATTAGAAAACACTATCCACTTAGGAAAAATGAGCCCTTCTTCTGTTGCTCTGGTAAATGCACCATTTGTGTTTCTCCCAACTACCTCATAATCTCAATGAATCCAATCCTCAATGGAACATCTCTTGGTAATGCATGTGGATTCACATTTGTGCCATAGACCCTGAAAATTGTTGTACTAGGGTATGGAATTATTTTGTGAGTCAAAATCAACTCAGGTCTCCTTTCCATGGGCCTCAAAACTTCATGTATCTCCTTTGGGATCCTTGGTGGATCATAAACCAAAAACCTTCTCAATTTGGAGGCAAAGACATTGTGGAAAACAACATAATCAAACTTCATATAATCTTTGTCCAAAATTTGAGTCCAACACTGGACATGCAACTCAACATCTTCCTCAACCTTCTTTAATGTCATGTCTTCACCAAAATTCTTCTCTCCCTTATATAGAAACATGGGCATCAGGAGGGAATAGCACCAAAATCTCACCCAATCCTTTCCTTCCTTTAGTCCAACCAAACCCTAATGCATGTTTTCTACTAGATATGTGGCATAGTCATACACTACATTGTAAGTTGGGTGTTGTAGGTGTGCAGCCATATACATGTAACCCCTTGTCATGGTGGATGGTGGATCAAAACCAAGGATTTGGCACAAGGAATAAACTATTTTCTTGAAGTAATTAGAAAAGTAATTCATGGGGAAAGGATCCTTTTCATCTTGGCCAATTTTTATTTGTTTCCTGGATTTCCCAACCCCAGTACTTGCAATATACATGGGAAACATTGTTAACCTAAACAAATCCCTTGTGTTCTCATATTCTTTTCTCAAAGTGTTGAGGTCAATGGAAATCATATCCTAACTCCATTCATGCAACTTGAAGATCTCTGCAAATTTCCTCTCTAGTTATCTTTACCATCTCAGCACCATCATATGCCCTGATCACCCTTGAAATAGGATCATACCTCATGGATATATCCTTAAATAAATCCACATCCAGGTATACGTTGGGCACAACTAACTTCCCCATATCCAACCTCCATGTGTTGAAAATAGGAACTCCATAGTTTCTATTTCCAAACTAGTTTTGAAACATCTACCAACCTGTGTATGACACATTGGCATCCTTGACATGGCATTGTTTATCAAGCAACCCTTCCTTAATCTTAGGACCTTGAAATAGACCCATTCCCTCGACTTTTTTGCTAGTTGAGGGTTTTAATTGGTCAATGATATCTTGGGCAAGAGGTCTTGATGTGGTTTTAGAACTAGAAACTTGAGATTTGGGAGCCATTGGTGATAGGTAGGTTTTAATTAATCTAGGGTTTCGACATCGGGGAGGTTCAAAACCTAGTCCTTTTCTTAAAAACCTAGGGCATGGTTCGAAGGAATAATTTTCAACAAATTAGGTAGAATTTTAAACCCTAGAAGAAGCTCAAATTACCAAATAATGATTCAATAATATGTAGAATAATTTGATAGCAAGATACAGTAAAAATCTACCGTAATCCAAGCAACTTAATGAAAACATAAAGAGAAGTGTTTTTTTTACTATTAGATTTTTCACTTGAAGAAAACCCTAACCCTGACTGCCTTGAACTCTGAAACACTCAATTCGATCTCTTGAATGCTTTAAAACTTGTTTGCAATCTTCATTTATGTGAAAAACAATCTTTTATGTGCCTTAGATCATATTTAACTAGGCTTGGATGTCATTTTTGCCATTATTGCTTGCTCGTGTGAAGCAGAATGACTCCCATAGCCACCAATCCCATGCCAATAATATTCTGCCACTTGGAATGTTGACTCATTCGTTATGTGGGCTCCACCTTCTTTCCAAGCGATGGGAGAATCCATGTGTTGTTCGCCCGCTAGCCCCACTGATTTTCATAAAACATTATTTTATTCATGTGGGGTTAGCAAGGAACAGTTGAGATTAAATCTCAACAATGCATCTTGACCATCAATTTAAAAGCTTATAGTACCAAATATGTAAGTGGAGATCGGGACCCACGCCTACAATAATACACGTGTCCTTAGCCCGCTAACCCTGCTGCTTTTTGGAAATAATTATTTTATTCATGCGGGGGTAGTAGGGAATGACTAGGATTAAAACTTCAGATCCAACTATCGGCAATTCTGCAGATGCAAAAAAGTTAGTCTTAAGAAAGGGGACCCGACTAGGTTGACGAGACCAAGACCCTCGGGATTAAAGACTTAAGAATTAAGTCATTTTTAACAAGAAATATTTCACTTGACCTAGGAAATATTTAAGCGATGGTATAACATTAGATGACCGACAAACCTAGACCAAGGGGCTGGTGACAATACGTTTTTTATGGCTTAAGTCATGACTCAAGTGACCTGCAACCGAGTATAACAAGTCAATGATGGAATAGAATGCCAAGGGAAAAAGACTATGAAATTTGGAATGAGGGATTTTGAACCAAAACCCTAAACCATGACCTAAGGCATAGATGCAAAGGACAATAACCAGGTAAGAAACCAACGTAAAATTTTCAAAATTTAGAGGCTCCACCAGCTTCCATTAATGGCTTCCATGGTAACATAGGTGCATACATTTAGCATATTTTAACTAGGTTTTTAATATTTTGAAGATTTCATACATTTAGAATAGCTTTGCATACACACATATCAATCATCTTAGCATAGATCATGTTAAAATACCTTTCATCATGGTAAAATAGCTTTAAATCATGTTTTCATACACATCTTTCATTAGTTTTGTCAATTCTCTTCAGTAAAATTAATCAAAACAAGCTCATTATCCACGGGATTGGGAAAGGGTCACCATTCCACATCAATGTGACACCACTCCCCAAATAGGATAAGTTTCAATGGATTAGAATAGGTGTTTATGAAGCTTTTGTATTTTTAATATGTTAGTTTTAATGGATTCTTAGTTTAGTTTTGAATTGAATGATCTTATTGGATTGATGTTTAGTAGCTTAAACATGCTTTGAATAATCATGGATCAAGTGTATTTATCCCATACTATGTCGTCGGTCACATTTTGGTCAGGCGGTATTGATCACATTTAATGATTTTTTCGCTCAAATTCTACTTTTCTAGTTTTGCAGACACAACAACACTCTTGGAGACTACAACGACACCTTTGTCAAGTGTCACCATATAGCGACAATCTTTCCTGTAGATACAACGATGCTTAACTAAATCACCAATGCGTATTAAAACAAATTACAACACTAATACTTTTTATGGGTATCAAAGATTTGAAAATGGTGATGCTATTGTCATCTCTGTTTTATTGCAAAGTGAATTTTTCTCACCAGAGTGACGCCCATTTGAATTATGGTGACACTATCGTAAACAACAATGTTTTTTACTAGTAAGCAAAAATAGTGACTGAATTTTAGCATGTGCCTTAAATTTTTTATTCTATTTTCTCTTTAACATGTCACTAACTTCTTGCTTCCATTTTTTTAGGCTAACTAGTTTTGCAGTGGACAACAAAATTTGAAGTAAAGGAGCATATCATCATTTCATTTATAATTATAACAAGTGTTTCGACACTTATGGGGCAATTATAACCCATTTATGATGCTTTATTTCACTTTTTGGGACCAAACTAGATTTCTTTTTGGGATTTAAAATGAATGTTAAAATTGGTTAAAACTGAACCTTCACATCATTATGCTTTTCAGTTTAAAATTAAACAACACAACTTCTACACTTCAAATTGGTACTTAAAACGAACTCATTTTGCTATGATGGATTAAAATGAACATGTGCTTGAATTATTTGAGTATGCTTGTCATGTGTATCCAATCCCCATGCGCTTTGTATGATCTTGGGTGAAGAGAAACACAAAAGTATACATTTTCTTCTTGGAAGCACTTATCCTCTCCCCCTGTACCTTTTGGAAATCTTGGGTGACGAAAAGCATTTTACGCTTCAAACATGTGTTACCTTTAGAAGGGCTTACCTCCCAACTTGTGAGAGGGAACGACCCAAGCAGTTCTTTCATTTCAGTCCGCTATATAAATAATTAGTTGTGACTAAAGTCATTTACCGACTATTTTTGGTTGTCCCATATCAAAGAAAGTCTCCCTTAGTATCCTTGTGATGCATTAAAACCCTTAGATATTTCTAAGGGCTAGGAGGCCTCTTAATTGAGTGAATCGTTGTGTGTATGGCACCAGTTTATCCCGAATATGGTCATTAAAATCCTTGTTTGTAGTGGCTAACCAAGTCCAAATCCAAAATGTATTTTAAGTTAGTGCATTGGAGTAGCATAGCTCCAAGAAGTTACTTACCATGTCTAATTTTTTATTGAGGAAATAAAGAAAATGGGGAAGGGACTCCTTTGCTTGGTGTGTCAAGATTTTACATTTCCTTGAAATAGCCTATTTGTCCATTTCATCTTCATGGATTAATCATCTCTTTCGATGGTGGTAAGCCTACTAAGAAATACGTACCCACTCTATCTAGGATTGTAAATTCTTGAGAGTCAGTTTAACACTTGCTTGGTTCCAAAACAATTGCAAAAAAACATCAACGAGTCTTTTCAAAATTTCAAACCCTTTGGTCAAAGTATGGATACCCTTTGAAAATAAAACCTTGATATTGATTATTGTCCTAAGGATTTATTCTTAGAGACTTCTAAATATTTTGGTTTACATCTCAATCCATACTTCCCAAAGTTAACCTAGGCAACTATGGCTTGAACTTCATCCTTTTCACAAAATGGACTTTGTGGAATGAATGATGTTTTTGACATAGACATTTAGTTTGAACTTAAGAAAGAAAAAGTTTTTTTGGTAAAAAGAAACTAATTTAAGCAAGATAAATTGAAAAATTGAACCCTACATGACCATTTGGCATCTGATTGCTCTGGTTGAACAACCTAACTTTATGCTTGCTATCATTCAACCAACTTTGAACTCATTGAAGGAGAAAAATAGATATAATTAATAGTTTGAGAAGACTCACTTTTGAAACAAAGGAAACACCCATCCAGTGGAGAAATCTGGCATACATCTTAGATGAACAAGTTGATATTGTAGCCGGAAGGCCCATATTACCACTTCCCGTGTGGCAATAAATATCCCCTTTTCCATAATCTTGGGCTTCTCTAAATGATCTTTCACAAAATCAAAATCCCTAAGATACTACATGTCGTCACTTCAAACTTAGACATCATAGTCAAAAAGCTATCAAGAGACACCTTGTAGCTCTTTACCACAAGAGAAACATTTTGGTAAGGGATTTTTATAGATGTGTTTCGATGAATGATCCAAACATGTATGTCCAATATGAACCCCTCATTTAAGTCAACATTGAGTCTTTAGCGTTTGAACACTTTAGAGGTACAACATGTTTCTCACCACCTTGGTCTTGGGAAACAAAGGTTCACTCTAGGTCAACATTGGGCCAAACATTTCATCCACCTCTCATCCATATTTCATCCTTCACTAGACCAAAATTTATAAAAAGTTTGAACACACCAACACTCTTTGACTTAGACATCAATCAACCCAAACCCTAACTTAGCTACTTTGTATGTGAAATGAATCCTTTTCCATGCACTTAGTTAAGTTAGTTATCATCTTTGGACTAGTTTATCTTGAAGGTCACAAGTCTACCCTAAAGATTCACAAGTTCATAAACATCCTTTATCCAAACATCAAACAATCAAACTTAAGTCAAAAGTGTTGTCCCAAAATGTTTGCAAATATCACTCCCCACATCATTCATCTTTTCATCTCCCACTCACATCATTGCTCCAAAATGACTTAGAACATCCCTTTTACCTAGATTTGAGTCAACTAGAGATTTTAAACATTACAAATCTCAACACAACTCTCTCGTAGGTGACCCAAAATTTATGGTAAAGACAAGATCACAACACAAGAGAATCATGGAGAAAGCCAAATTCAAATTCACCTCAAGTGATCCCAATCCTCAATAATTTGATCTGAGAATTCATGTTACCCCATCACAACAACCCTCGTCTCCATCAGGACCATATGAGATAGAAGAAATCATGAATAACCCATTTGGACTTACTAAGGAAGAAATCATGGAGTACAAACAAGAACACCAAGCCTTAGAAAACATAGCTCCAATTTCCCCATCTTTTGTTGTGTAATCATTGACGCAAGGCTTAACTTCATCCACCATTCAAATGGATCCATCGTTAGGGCTAGATCAAACACCCATTCCTAGTATTGCAGCTACTCTTGCTAACAACTTTTGTGCCTATAGCACACACGCCCCATTCGGAACAGGGACCCTCTCTTTCCGCTTTTTCAGGTCAGGCCACTTTTTCCTTCACCTCATTTTTCATGCCCCCTATTTTTGAGTCCTAAGTGGTCAAGGAGTCTTAGAAGAACCACCTTAAGTTGCCCAAGTTTCACCACTTCCAAAATTTTCAAGTCTCTGGCCTTTACAGAATTCCCTTGGTAGTTTTCCTTTGAACTTTGAAACTGTCGACCTCTGGGTCATGCAGGTCCGCCCCTGTGGGCTGCTTTATGCAGAATTTCGTTAGCTCTTCACCATTCCAAATGGCCAACTCAAGACATCCTCCCACCTCGTAGGATCCTTAGCTTCCTCTATCGTTTCCGTCAATGAATTTCCTGGCAGCCGTGCCCTGATTGTCGTTCGCTTTGCAGACCCCGCCATTCCCACTGCTATCTTTTCAAAATGAGCAACCACCAACTTCAGCTGTCATCATACCAACATTAATGGAGGGAATTTAATGCATAAAAATCTATAAATAGAAATTTCAAAGGGTCATTTTCACTACCAGAAGTTTAGGAAGCTCGTCAGAAGCCCCAACGATTGCTACCTTTGTGCTCGCAGAGTCTCTTCACCATCCAAAATGCTATCATTTGCAGCTCCTTCACATACTTCATCAATTTATTTAGGTTAGTTTTCCAACACCAACTGTGTCATAATTTTTCTTTAATTCTCGCAAATTTATTAAATTCTGAAGAGGGAAAACCTGAAAACTAGTTCGAACACCCCTGGGCGAACAAAACCCATGTTTTATAATTTAAGGGACTTTTGAAAATCTATTTGTTAAGGGTCTGTGGAACTTGGAGCCCCCACGGTTGTTCTTGAGCTAGGACAACCATGCCCTGTGAGTTCTTGTAGCACCTAATGTCATTTCCTTGTTCTTTGAAACACTGAACTTCACAACCGGCTATCACCTCCCTCAGGCCTGCTCATGCGAGTGGGAACTCACGCCTTGTCATCAATGTTCAAAGTTAAGTGAAAACATGAGTCAAAACTAAGATCTTCCATCCCCATCAGGTCCGCAAAGGCAGGATTTTGCCTCTAAATCGCTCCTCATAACATGTCATTTTTAAACGAAAGACTTGCCCCAGCCACCCACCTTGCGGGTCCCGCACAATCCATGTCCGCCGATTAGACTTAAGTGCACAAAACCCAATGGACCATCCAATGTGGACCTCTGCCATCCTTTCGCCGTCACCCACCTAGCCATTCCCAAATGAAAAAATCCTGAGCTCATTCCAGTAGTCAGGCCCCACCTCGGTCATTTCCGTTTGATCCCCGCATTAAGAAAATGACTAAGTGCTAGTCCTTTGGCGGGTTCCTCATTGCAAACCTTCGTCTACGAGTTTGTGCCTCAAGTTTTCCATCCTAAATGATGAGTGATCAACATCCCTCTACCTCCCAAATCCTACACTTGCCACCTCCGTCTGGGGTACAAAACCAAACAATTAAGCATCAAGTGCCTTGCGGGCTGACCCAGGCGGGTGGCCGCCTACGAAACTCCATCCCACTCTCACCGCTTTAAACCGCCAACGACCTCCGCCTGCCCGCTATGTGGAAGCCAAATTCATGAGACCCATCCAATCAATGATGAACCAATAACTTAATGTCAAGGACTCCTTCGGACCTGACCCTATGGGCCGCTCTATGTGGACCGCCATCCTCTTCATGCTGTCCCAAACGATGATCATCCAACATCCTTCTGCACCTCTCAACCCGCACTTGACTGAACTGTCTGGACTCCAAAGAGAAAATGGTGTCATCATCTAAGACTGTGGGTCCCGCATTGCAAGGCGTTGCCTTGCTAGAGCCATTTTCAAATGGAAAATATTGGAACAACTAAGAGGCTCCCTGCATCCGCATACCCTAAGCCTGCATGACAAAATTATTGACTTAACGCCTCTAGAGCCTCAAAACTGATTTGATCCATGTGTTGAAATGGTCTGACCTACTAATGGGCCCCACTTCATGATCAAAATTCCAATGCGGGTGGAACCATGTGGGCCTTCATTCACTAATTGTCGTCCTCTTGTAGCTGCTTTCAAAATGGCTACCAGTCCAGGGAAGTCTACACCCCTGGGCTCGCATTGCCATAACCCCCTCAACGGAAGGCTAAGGATGATCTAAAAGAAATGTTAGGATCCTTGAACAGTGAATTACTTGATCTAATGTCATTTTTGTAGGATTTAGCTAACGTTTCTCACGTTTACACTTGAATGTGCTTACTACTCCTTTGCTTGCAGGATATATGGAATCAGTTGCAGGTCCTTCAGAGGCATCCACAGAAAATGAAAAAGGAAAGAAGCCAACCAAAGCATCCAAGGGAAAAGAAGAAAAGGACCAGATGAGGTACAAGTTCCAAGGAGAGGAACTTAAGTCAAAGGTCACTACAGACTGGGATAAGATCTCAAACACCAACTTGGGGCACATTGACATCGATCAATTTAAGCAGAGTGTTATTGTCAACCCTACCACAGAGAATTCTAGAAGGATTAGAAGAAGTGGGTTGGCCAAGGCTACTTGTTTCCCACTTGCTCTCATAGCTCCTAAGTTAGTAATGGCCTACAGAGAATCCTATTAGGAGAGCACTAAAAGAATAGTGGATAAAGATGGCAACATACATGCTGATTTTTCTGCCAAGTCTATCAGACAGACTTTCCACATACCCACCTTTGATTAAATGGAAGAAACATCTAAGGAATATGTCGAGAGCATGTGGAAGGTCGATCCCCTCAAGTGTAAGAAACTGATTAATCAATACTAGCTAAAGGAGAAGAGGGGTAGTGCCAACAAAGTACCCCAAGAGCTCTTTAGGAGCGATTTCTACAAATATTATCATGACTTGGTGACCTTACTGATCAGAGTCATGGGCCTCCCCACTACAACATTCTTCCAAGAGTGGATGCTCTATTTTATAGAAGAAATCATCAGGGGAAAGACCCAATTCTATTGGGTAGGCATGATTAGAAACTACCTACATGAGCAATTGGTGGTAGTAAAGAAAACCACATTTCTATATGACTTCATATCTAGTCTACCTGCTCGCCGACCGTGCTCAGTATAGAGGTCTATTTATAGCCCCAATCAAAACTCCCAAGAGAGAATTGAAGGTATATGACAGATACCCTTAGCTTGAATTCAAGAAATTTAAGAAGGACTACTATAGAGTCAACAATGCCTTCATCGAGCATATTATTAGATTTCTTGGAGGTGATTTCGAGAGGAGAGTCACACATAGTGCTAATGCCTTCATCCACCGGTTCATTTTTCTATTCATCCAGTTTCCCAAATTTACATACATCCAAGTTGAGGGTTTCTCAGAGAGACCATATAAACTACCCCAGTACCCAAATGACTGGTTGATACTACTTAAACTCTCCAGACAATTGCAACATGCTCACACACTGCTAAGTGACAAACACATGCCTGGGATTCCTTATCCCCTTACATTTGGCTAGGGAATGTATTCAATCCCCGCATCTCAGTGTGCAGAATATTCTGATAAGGAGTTAAACAAATACTACTTGGAGCTCCACACTGCCAGGCCATGGATGGATATGTATGGAAAATTGAAAAAGATGATTGGAAAAGAGTATACCCACCTCCATGATGTCGAGGAATTCTAGGCCAATTGCAAAGATGAAAAAGAGGTGCATATGAGGCATTACATTTGCATGATGACATATTTTGTTTAGACTATCAACTTATTTCTTGTGTTGGATCAAATTGTTGAAGATGAGAACATGGTAATAGATCTGAGGTATGACGTTGTTACCAACCTGCCACTGCCATTAATTGATTGGAATGAGGAAGAGGTCAATGACCTCGACATTTTGATGAATCCCATAGAAGCAAGGACAAAACAATGGATTGATGGGTAGATCACTCAATTGAAACTGCAAGGAGCAACATTAAAATACAGTGAGCTCGAGGATGAGCCAAAGAGTGAGACTGACAGTGCCTCTATTGCTGCCCCATCCAGAGAGACTTCAAAGTCTCCTCCCACTACCAATTCAAAGAAGAGAAAAGAAGTGGTTGAACATTAGCCTAAGCACAAGGTGTATTCAAGGAAAGCATCAGAAGGTGATCCTTCTAAGAAGGCCAAGAAATTGGGTGAATTCACAGAGATGCCCACCATACAAGAAGACCTGCTCCACGAGGGAGAGGAAGAAGAGGTTGAGTAGCCAAAGTCCCCACCTGCTGCCTCTACTCTTGCTGCCACCACTGCTATTGTTGCTACTATCATCACTCCTCCCCTACTTCTCAGGCAATGCTTTCTTCTTCTCTACCTGCGGTGGACATTTCAGTTCACCTTGCCTCCACTTTGCTTGCAACACAAATTATGCTAATTGACTCTTCCTCTGCCACCACTTCCCCACTTTCCTCTTCCTCAATGTCTCCAACAATAGCCCTTCCAATGGCCACTACAACTAAAACAATGCCTACCCTCTCACTCCTAGAAGCCTTTGCTCGACACATGCAAAACATACTAATGGAGCTATCAGGAGTATTAATGAATCCTATTGTATAGGTTTCCCTAGCACAAGTTGTCAGCCTTCCTGTTCCTACTCCTCCAACCGTGCCACTGAAAATGGAAGCAACAATGTAGATCTCTGAAGAGTTGGAAAGGAAAGAAAGGGAAGCGGCCAAGGAAATGGAGGAAGAAGTGGATGGTTATCATGAGCATCCTGAATATCTTCATCTAGAAATTGATGAAGTGGTGCACAAGGAGAAAGAAACACAGTCCTCCAAAGAAGATATTGAAGATTTCAGGTCAAAGTACACCATGGAAACCTCTGATCAAGAACTGGAGGAGGAAATTTCCAAACAATTGAGGGATGTTGGTGAAGAAATTGAGAGACCACCCTCTGAAGAAAAGAAAGATACATATGAAGAGATGGAGGTAAACACAGATTCTCCAACTAGGGAGCAAGATGAGAGCCCTAAACATGATGAAGAAATGCCTCCTTCACACGAAGAGGAAGAAAAGGAAAAGGAAAAGGAAAAGGAAAAGGAAAAGGAAAAGGAAAAGGAAAAGGAAAAGGAAAAGGAAAAGGAAAAGGAAAAGGAAAAGAAAGAAAGAAGAAGACAAGCCTCGAGAAGAGGCTGAAGCAAGAAAGAGCTCGGAAGCTGAGCATCATGAAGAGCATGGGAAAAAATAATAATAAGAAGAGAAATCCTTTGAAGGGGAAGATAGCCCCAAAGAACATACCACCACTGAATCCCAGAGAAAGAAATGGTATTCATTCAAGATTCAGATGAGGAAGAAGAAGAAAATACAGAACAAAAGGCTCCAGGTAGCAAGGAGATGGAGATAAAACATATTCAAGAAGAGAAAGGTGATCATGAATCATTGAAAGGGGGATCCCAGATGCCGGCATGGTCAGAAAAGAAATTAGAGAAGAAGACCCCTACACTTATGGATCTGAAGGCAAGGGTAGAAGCCATTTTGGCTTGGGCAAAAATAAGCACAAAGAAGGAAAATAAGCCAAGGGTGAGATCCCACTTGACAATGGATGCCTCGAGATCCAATACTGTGTAGATAGCTACTCCTGTGGTGGAAGGAGAAGGAGTTAGCTATAACATTTCTACCATTGACTTGGGAATGACAACGAGAGAACATAAAATTGATCATCTTCAAGGATCAATTGCCACCATTGTGCACCAAATGAATAAAGACCAATCTACTAAGGAGGAATTAAAAGCACAAGTGGCAAACTTAAAAAACTATATACAACAATGGTCATCCACCGAGGAGCTTCCCACCACGTCTTCAACACCGCCGCAATTACTATCCAAGGATCATATTAGCAAGCTAGAAAGGAGAAAGAACTAGACAAAGGCCACTAAGGATTGGTTTCAATGGGTCATCTACAATGGGAATATGGGTATCAGTCGCGCTGCTAGAACAACAAATAAGTTCCTAGAAGTGAAAAAATAGCTAGAAGGCACAAGAAAATTCTGCACCGACTTCCTAGAGCTATATTGGATCACATATCCTAAAATTGAGGCTATCCTCAAGATTCCTGAGAAAACGTGGGAAAAGGAGCTTGCACTGGCAAAGGATAACCACTGGCTCATGGAAACATGGAAGATGGGCCTTGACCATAGGCGAAAGATTTTGGAATAGGTGCTCCATGAAGTGAAGCTTGATATTGATTGGGCTAAGGATACCAAGAAGGCCTACGAGGAATACCTCAAGCTAACGACAGATCTCGACATTCCCTCTGTGGAGATAGATCCATAAAAGATAAGGCAACATTTCCTAAAGAAGATGGAGGATGGAGCTACCGATGTCCTCACGCCAGACTTCATAGATTTTTTTGCTCGTGCCTTCACCCAATCAACACAAGTTATAAAAAACACTCAGAAATGTGATAAGGAATGGGATGTAATTACTGGCCGATCAAAGAAATTGAACTTCCAAGTGCTTCAATCTGATATAATGGAGTGGAATAAGCTTCAGACATTGATCGGAAAGTTTGAAGAATATCCTACTATGAAGAAGTATGAAGGAAATCCAGTGATTGGTGAAGAATTCGTCACAGTATAGCTGCAACCAAGGCAGTTAGCTACAAGACAAAAATGCTACAGTGTTGCCGACAAGAGGACAAAAGAAGCTAGAGGACAAAATGTAATTTTATATTGTAAAATATTTGGGGGTAGGTGAAACCCTAATTTATAGTGAATCTTGGCCACACAATGAGATTAAATATTGGCCATTCATTTTTCTTTTTGAAAACTATAAATAGGGGGTCTCCTCATTTTCAAGAGAGAGTTGATTTGTTGTAAAGACATACTGCTAGAATCTTAATAGAAATTCATTGATTTTGGTAGATTAATTTTGTTGTTCCATGTATTAGCTTGCTTTAGTAGATTAGTTAGTGTTGTTCACTGATGGTGAAGAATTCTATTTTGTTCATTCCCTTCCTTGTTCATGCTTTTTGTTGTTTATTGATGATAAACTGCAGTGTAAAGCCAGTCTGAACATTATTTGAATGTTGCACTTAAATTCTATCTTTTGTTCATACTTTATGGTGAATGAATGGTTGAAATCTGTAGAACTTAGAAGATTGCACTAGTTTCATGAGATTGTGAGCTAATATGGTTAAGTGGGACTTAGTTTTAGGAAGGTTGTCCACTGTAGCATCCTTCATTGTCACTGTTCATTAGTAGTTTCAGGTCTAGGCACTTCTTCCCTTCCCTACCCTTTTGAATTTTCTTTTAATAATAACTTTAAACAAAGTCTATTCCACATTTTAAAGCCAAATCTGAAGATCAAAGTGGAGTTTGAGACTGTTGTTCTAAACTTACAACAATAGAACAACACTTCAGAAATTTTACAATCTCCATTTAAAGAGCCAATTCCCCTCCAACTTAGCTTGCATAAGGCTGCCCAGTGATTACCAGCAAGATCACATTGAACCAACTAAGATATTCTGAGCATGTCATGACCTAACACCTGAGAGACCTTGGGGTAATTTTTAGCAACTTGTTGTTGGAGATTTCCTTTCAAGAGAGTTAATGCACTTATGCATTGTCTGTGTTGAGAAGTGAAAAAACACCCATCAACAAAACTAGCGCTAGAAGGAGGGATGATTTGAGTTAAGTTGGATCGAATTGGATCATTATTCCCTGAAAGGTTCTATAGAGTTCTAAGACCCACACCTAAAAAAGGGGAATTCCAAGAGCTACAGCCCCCTACCAAGGCTAAGAGAGCCAAGAAAGGGGAAACCACCTCATCTTCTTCATCCGACCCATCCACTTCATTTCCATCTTCACCTCCCTCCTCCTTCCATCCGCCCCGCACTCATCCTTCCTCATTCACTTCCACCTCCTCCACTCAACCATCCCAAACTACCTTCCAACTCCCTCCTTCCCAAGGCCAGGGCACTGCCCCTGCCCTTTCCATCCACGTCCAAGGCGCAGTCCAAGCTACTAGTACACCAAGTTCTTGTTCAATAGAAAATACCACCCCCACCTCCCCTCATGGCTTGGCTGGGAAATAATCCTTCCCTGGTGTCCTTTAATGATTACCATGACATGCCTAAGAATCTGAAGAGATTTTACATGAAGTTCAATCTTCGGGATCCATAGAGGACAACAGAGGAACACATTAAGATCTTCCAAGCAATGTTGAAAGATATGCAGATCGATCACGAGGACGTGGCATGTAGAATTTTCCCTTATTCATTGTGAGAGGAAGCTTTCTATTGGTACATCAACTTACCAACAGGGTCCATCACCTCTTGGGACCTATTGATGAATTCCTTCTTGCAGAAGTACAAGATCCCAATCAACCTTTCAAAGTTGTATCAACAATTCATGTTTGTCCATAGAGAAATCAATGAACCAATCAACTCCTTCAACGATCGGTTTCACCGAGCCTACACAAGGTTACAAGCTTCGTATGTGCTCAATGATGCCACTGCCTTGCTAGTCTATTATGCAGCATTAGACAACCTCACCACAACATTAGGGAAAAGGATATGTCGGCCACCCACCAAATTGGTGGATGCTTATACTGAAGCAGTTATAGCCAACACTGACTTGGGGAAAAATATTTCAGGTTTGCTACCTTCCTTGGGATAGGTTGCTCATCCCATGTAGGTTCAAGGGCTCACTCAATCTCTACAATATCAGATGCCTCTCATGAATCAAGTGTCAGAGCTTCCCATGGTCCCTCATCTAGGGTCACCATTGAACCAAGTACCCCTAGTGCCTCATTACTTGCAACCGCAACAGTAGCAGGTCTGCCTGCAACAACCTCAAGTTCCTTTGTATCTACAGGGACCTGAATTCCCACCTGCTCAGCAGAACCAACCAGAAACATAACCCGTCTTTCTCCAAAATAAAACACCACAACAAAGCAATACAAAGGACCGGTTGGATGAACTGACAGAGATGATCCAAAAAAATTCTACAGAAATGATGCACTTAAGAAATCAAAACAGTCAACTGCAGGCTTCTCAACACAACATTCAAGCCAATCTTAATTGAGAGAATAGAGATAACCATGATGCGGGTACCTCATCTGGATAGAATTATGAAAGAGGGTAGAATGCAAATCAAAACTTTGAAAGAATTCCTTCACAAAGGTAGAATTGAATGTGGAATACAAGACCAAACAACAAAAGTGTTCCTGTTGGATGTTGTCATTGTGTTGCTGATATGTGGTTGTCATTGATGTCAACACTATTAGCATTGTTGCATTAGAAGTTGTATATGTCGAGGATATTGAGAAAATTGTAATAAGAAGTGCTACAAGTTGTCAGTGGTGAAGTGAAGTTCTTTCTATCGGTGTGTTCAGTACATTGTTGTTATGAGGTTGTGGAATAAAGGGTTTCTTTTTGAGTATGTCTAGTTTATCCACATTGAATTTTAGATATCCACATGAAGAGTTGATTGAGTTGTGGTGATTTTCATTTTGATAGTTTTTTTGTCGCTTCAGTTAGTGTTCCTGATTGAATATTTTGTGATTTCAGTAAGTTCAGTTGCCGCAGATACTTCTCTTGATGTTTCATGATACTTATGGATGTTTCTAGTTCATTCTCTATCTTTGTGGCATGTTCACATTGATCGTTGTTCTTGTGATCCGAGATTTTCTATTGTGTGTTCATGTTTTTCATGTTCTTGGATGACAAGGTGTTGAAGCGTGTTGTGGATCTTCGAGGAGAAATTAATTGAAGTGTTTTCATGTTGGAGATGTTGTTTTCGGTCTTCACTATGTTATGGCCAACCTTGGTTGATTCGCATGAATAATATTTATTTGTTTTGGGCCAACTGCTTGTAATTATTTTATTATCTTTTTGTGGCCGACTTATAGCGATGTAATTTCTTGTTGCGGATATATAAGAGTGATTGTTTGAAGAGTGAAAGGAGTGTGAATGCAAAGTCTATGAGTCATGTATGTGAACAAATTTTAGATCATTAGAAGGCAGAGCAGAGACTAAAGAAGAGTGAAGAAGTGTTCATGTGCTTAACCGGAACTGTAACCAGGCATTAGCAGATGTTATTTTCTCAATTCAAATCTGGATGGTTTTAATCCAAATCTTTCTGTAAGATAGTGTGTCTTCCTTGGGCAGTAAGCCTTGTTGTATTTGAGCAATGAGCTCTAGGCAGTGTTCCTGAATGCATGTGCATTCCCCATTCATATTTTCTTATACTTTTAACAACGTATAATCTTGTGGATTGACCTCCACCATGGTTTTTCCCCTAATAGGGTTTCCACATAAAAATCTTGGTGTTATGTGTGTTTCTGATGTGTTGTTCATTTATGCTTTCATGATTAATGATCAGATCTGAAATTAAGGTTAATAAGTTGAATAAGTTTGAGATTTAGTGACAACTGATTCACCCCCCCTCTCAGTTGTCTACCCTTGAGTTTCCAACAATTGGTATTAGAGCTTGTGGTTCCTTGGAAGAAGTTTAACAACTTGAGGTGATCCAGGATGGTGACTTATAAGAAGGATAGTCCTAGATTTGATGCAACAAATTATTCCTTATGGAAAGCTCGAATGGAGTGCCATCTGAGGTGCATTGGTGAACCCTACTAGGGAATTACAAAAAACATATATGTTATTCCATAGAATGGTCCTACTACTTCTGCTGAGATCAGGGATGCTGAATATAATATCAGGGCTAAGGAGGCATTGTTGAGTGCTTTGGTTGATACTAAGATGACAAATGTGATGGATCTAAAGACTGCTTATGAGATCTAGAAGAAGTTGGAGACCTTGTATGAAGGTGATGCAAATGTGAAGATTGCTAAGCTACAAATTCTAAAAGGAAAATATGAAAAGTTGAAAATGGGTGATGATGAAAATATTACTACTTTCATGCAAAGAGTAAATGAACTTGTGTGTGGTATCAAATGTGTTGGTGGACAGATAGACAAATTAGAGATTGTTACTAAAGTGATTAAATCTTTGCCTGATTCTTACAAAGTCAAGGCTAGTGCTATTGAAGAACTTTGAACTGTGAAAAATGTTACCAGAGATATGTTTATTGGTAAGCTTACTTCTTTTGAGTTGAGTGAATTTGGTGATGCCCTTCCTAAGGTTGAATCTGCATTTAAGGCTACTACTTCTGGAAGAGATAGACAGAGATATGATCTGGGTGAAAGTTCATCAAGAAAGACATTCAAATATGAGGATGAAATGAAACAACTGGATGAAGAAGAAAGAGAGCTTGAAGAACTTGAAGCATTGATTGTGAAAAGAGAAGCCAGAGGACAAGGTAAGTATAAGGGAAAGTTTCCTATTAAATGTTTCTCTAGCAATAAGATAGGTCATTTTGCATCAAGGTGTCCTGAGAGAGTTTCCAAGCCAAGATTTAACAAGCCTAAGTTCTAAAAGAAGTGTTACTATGTTGCTAATGAAGGTAACAGATGATGAATCTAACAGAGGAAATGCAAGTGAAGATGAATTTTTGTTTATTGCTATCAAGGAAAATAATCTAGTGTCTACTGAATCTACTAGTTGTACAAATGTGGAGAAAGCCCTAGCTGCTCGAGTTGAAGAGAAATATGAATGGGTAATTGACAGTGGTTGTTCTCATCATATGACAGGAGATAAAAGTAAGTTTGTGAATTTGGAGAATTATGATGGTGGTGTTGTGAGATTTGGTGACAACACAGCTGATGTGATCCATGGAAGAGGATACATTTCTCTTGATGGTAAGCATAACACTGATGATGTCTTGTATGTTGAAGGTTTGAAGCATAATTTTTTGAGTGTTGTTCAAATGGTTGATAAAGGATACAATCTTTAGTTCATGGATGGTAAGTGCAAAATATTGGGAAATTTTGGAAATGTGATTGCATCAAGTACACAAACAAAAGGTAATATCTTTCATTTGAATGATGCTAATAAAATTTGTTTGATTGCTCAAGTTGATGAGAGTTGGTTATGGCATAGGAGAATGTCTCATGTTAACTTTGATAACATTGTCAAGATAAGTTCCACTAAAGCTATGAGAGATCTTCCTAAGCTGATGAAACCTACTAATGCCATATGCAAAGAATGTCAATTAGGAAAGAAAACAAGAATTTCATTTTGAAGTAAACAACAAAACTCAAATGGATTGTTGGAACTTATGCATACTGATTTATGTGGTCCTACTAGAACTAGAAGTTTGCAAGGTTACAGATACTTCATGTTGCTTATTGATGATTATTCAAGGATGATGCGGGCTACTTTATTAAGGGAGAAATATAAAGCTCTAGAAAAGTTTGAGATCTTTAGGGCTATGGTTGAGACAGAGACTGGTTTGAAGATTAAGTGTCTGAGATTGAATAGAGGTGGTGAATTCACTTCTTAATTCTTTTTGTGAAGAGCATGGAATAAAGAGATGGTTATCTACACCGCGAACCCATCAACAAAATGGAGTTGTGGAAAGGAAGAAAAAAATAGTTCTAGATGCAGCTAGAACTATGATGTTGGAAGGAAATGTGCCTCATATCTATTGGAGAGAAGTTGTGAGTACTGTTGTGTACACACTTAACTAGGTAAAAATCAAAGGTGATATTGGTAAGACTCCTTTTGAACTATGGAATGGTCAAAAGCCTATTGTTAGATATTTCAAAATCTTTGGAAGCAAGTGTTATATCAAAAGAGATGAAGATATAGGAAAGTTTGATGCTAGGAGTGATGAAGGAATCTCTCTAGGTTACGCTACTAAAAGTAAGGCCTGCCGGTGTTACAACAAAAGATTGAAGAAAATGGTTGAAAGTGCAAATGTTATGGTTGATGAAGACATAGCTACGCTATCCAGAACCTATGGATATGATTCTGATGATCAGAATGACATTACAAGAAAAGGAAATCAAGGTCAGATTGCAAGTCAAGTTCAAATCATTCTAGTGAATCAAGAAAATCAAGAAGAAGGAGAAACTAATGTAAGAACAAAAGAGAGATCAGAAGAGCCTGAAGTTGAAGAACATTCTAAGAAGACTATGAGGTATGTGAGATTGAATCATTCAAAGAATAAAATCATAGGTGATAAGAATAAAGGTGTCCAGACTAGGAGAAAAATTGTAGAAGAATATTGTTTGATTTAAAAAACTAAGCCTAACAATGTGAATGAAGCATGCAAACATGAGCATTGGGTTGAAGCAATGAAAGAGGAACTGCAACAAATTGAGAAGAATGATACATGGATTCTTGTTCCCATACCTAAGGATAAGAATTTAATTGGAACTAAATGGGTCTTTAGAAATAAACTGAATGGAAAAGGTGAAGTGGTTAGAAACAAAGCAAGACTAGTTTGTAAGGGACATTCTCAAATGGAAGGTATTGATTTTGAAGAAACCTTTGCCCCTGTTACTATAATAATTGAAGTTGTGAGATTTTTTGTTGCTTATGCTGCTTATAAAGACTACAAGGTTTATCAAATGGATGTCAAGTCTACTTTTCTAAATGGCGAATTGGAAGAAGAGGTATATGTTGAGCAACCTGATGGATTCCAATTGACTAATCGGGAAGATGTGGTGTGTCGATTGAAGAAAGCATTGTATGGTCTTAAGCAAGCCCCTAGAGCTTGGTATGCCAGATTGGATAAGTACTTGGTGAAACTTGGATTTAACAAAGGTACTACTGATAGTAATCTATATTTCAAGAATGATGATAAAGATTTGATTGTGGAAGTTTTTGTTGATGTTATCATATTTGGATTAGATGATAGCTTGTACATGAATTTTGCTAATGAGATGCAAAATGAATTTGAAATGTCAATGATTGGACAAATGAAATTCTTCTTGGGATTGCAAATTACTCAGTTAGATAAAGGGATTTTTATATCTGAGTCCAAGTATGTGAAGGAATTGCTAAAGAAATTTGGTATGGAAGACTCAAAGCTTGTTGGTACACCCATGGTGACTAGATGCAATTTGACAACTAATGATGATTCTCCGAAAGCAAATAAAACAAGATATAGATCAATGATTGGTGGATTGCTTTATTTGACTCAAACTAGGCCTGATATCATGAATGTTGTATGTATTATTGCTAGATTTTAAGTTGATCCTAAAGAATCTCATGTGACTGCTGTGAAGAGAATTTTCAGATACTTGAAAGGGATAGTTTATTTTGGTCTATTGTATCCTAGAGATGATGATCTTACTTTGAGTGCCTTTACTAATGCTAGTTGGGTAGGAGATATGAATAATAGGAAAAGTACTAGTGGTGGAGCATTTTTCTTGGGAAAGAAGCTGATTTCATGGTTGAGTAAGAAGCAGAATGCTATTTCTTTATCTACTGCAGAGGAAGAATACATTGTTGTTGCTAATAATTGTACTCAAGTGTTGTGGATGAAAAGATGTTGAAGGATATCAAAGTTGTGTATGATGAGCCTATTTTTATATTATGTGATAACTCAAGTGCTATTAACATTTCTAAGAATCCGGTGCTACATTCAAAGACCAAGCATATATCTATAAAATTTCACTTTTTGAGAGAGAAGGTAAGTGAAAAGGAAGTCAGATTGGAGTATGTGCCTACTAAGGAGTAGATTACAGATATCTTTACAAATCCATTTCCTAAGGATAATTTTGAGTATCTCAGAGGGAAGTTAGGGGTGACTACCCCTCCTAATCAGAACTAAGATGCAAAGCAATGCATTGCATCAATCCGTGCATTTCATGATCATATTTTGATTTGGATTAATGTTGTGGTGGCTACTACTTAGGGGGAGTAGTCATATGTTTAGAAGTTTAGATATGTGGTTTAGAGCTTGTATTGAATATACCTTTGTCATTGATGTCAAAGGGGGAGAAGAGTAATGTGAAAAACAAGCTGCTGATTATCTGGGGAGAAGAGCCTTGTTAGGAGAAGATCATGTGAGGAAAGAAAAGTCAGAACTTAAAGGAAGAGGAAGTGTGGTTGTGTTGATGGTATTTTTCACATCATGTGTTGCCATTAATGCCAAAGGGGGAGATTGTTGGATGTTGTGGTTGTGTTGTTGATATGTGGTTGTCATTGATGTCAACACTATTAGCATTGTTGCATTAGAAGTTTTATACGTTGAGGATATTGAGAAAATTGTAATAAGAAGTGCTATAGGTTGTCAATGGTGAAGTGAAGTTCTTTCTATTAGTTTGTTTAGTACATTTCTCTTATAAGGTTGTGGACTAAAGGATTTATTGTTGAGTATGTCTAGTTTATCCACATTGAATTTCAAAGATCCACATGAAGAGTTGATCGAGTTATAGTGATTTTCATTCCTATAGTTTTTTGTCGCTTTAGTTAGTGTTCCTGATTGAAGATTTTGTGATTTCAGTAAGTTCAGTTGTTGCATATGCTTCTCTAATGTTTCATGATGCTTGTGGATGTTTCTAGTGCGTTCTCTATCTTTGTGGCATGTATGCATTGATCGTTGTGCTCGTGATCTGATATTTTCTCTTATGTGTTCATGTTTTCATGTTCTTGGCCAACAAGGTGTTGAAGCGTGTTGTGGATCTTCGAGGATAAATTAATTGAAGTTTTTTCATGTTGGAGATGTTGTTTTCAGTCTTCATTATGTTATGGCCAACCTTGGTTGATTCACATGAAATACACTTTATTTGTTTTGGGTTGACTGCTTGTAATTATTTTATTATCTTTTTGTGGTCGACTTATAGCGATGTAATTTCTTGTTGCGGATATATAAGAGCGCTTGTTTGAAGAGTGAAAGGAGTGTGAATGCGAAGTGTATGAGTCCTGTGTGCAAATAAAGTTTAGATCATTAGAAGGAAGAGAAGAGTGAAGAAGAAGAGTGAAGAAGAGTGAATAAGTGTTCATGTGCTTAATCAGAACTGTAACCAGGCATTAAAAGATGTTATTTTCTCAGTTCAAATCTGGATGGTTTTAATCTGAATCTTTTTGTAAGATAGTGTGTCTTCCTTGGGCAATAAGCCTTGCTGTATTTGAGCAATGAGCTCTAGGAAGTGTGCCTGAATGCATGTGCATTCCCCATTCATATTTTCTTATACTCTTAACAAGGTATAATCTTGTGGATTGACCTCCACCGTGGTTTTTCCCCTAATAGGGTTTCCACGTAAAAATCTTTGTGTTATGTGTGCTTCTGATGTGTTGTTCATTTATGCTTTCATGATTAATGATCAGATCTGAAATTAAGGTTAATAGGTTGAATAAGTTTGAGATTCAATGACAACTGATTCACCTCCCCCCTCTCAGTTGTCTGCCCTTGAGTTTCCAATAGTTCCCACCCCTCCTGATCTGTCAGCCAATACTGAATGAAACAACAAGCAGGGTATACTTGGCTGAAGTTGCTCTATCTGGATGGCACCAAATTCCTAAAATGAATAGGCATTTTGATTTGGATTGCCCCAAATTCTAGACAGTTGTAGAGATCTTTCAAGTGGAAGTCTAGAATTCCATTGATAGAGTTGGCTGCTGAGACATAGTCATGTAGGAACCATATGACTCTTCGGTGCTCATGGTTAATCAAGCTTCATTTCTATGAAGTGAGAGAAACAAACCTAAGAACGAGGCTACCTCCTCAAAGAATGAAGAAGTAAAAGAGTTAAGCAACGAAGAAGCCTTATCCTAGCTCTTTACTTCAGTAGATAATGGTCTGGAAGATGAAGAAGAGTCTCGTGAAGATGAGGTTCAAATGTTTCATCAAAGAGTGACCCCATATAACTTAAGAAATAGACAAATAGGAGGAACTTTCACGACTTCCACTCCACCCAACAACTTTAACACCCCTCCTAATCCTAATGCTAAAAATAACATGGGTTACCCCTATGTTCCCACCCAATATTTCAACAAGAACAAACAACCAAACCAAACGCAAAACCAGTCAGCTAGCTCTTCCTTAGGTAGAGCCTTCGAGGCTGAAATTGAGCAAATTGGTGAGTACGTCGCTGAAGAATTCAAGAAGGTCAAAATCAGCATGTCTGCTTTTGAGTTACTTAAGGTCCCTATAGTTAGGTATTCCTTTTTTAGGGTGATTAATGGGACCCCTTCCTACAAGGCAACACAAGAAACACCAGCCAAGAGAGTCTCTTTTAAAGAGCCCCCAAATGAGCCTATAATTCAAGAGATCATAGGTAAAAAGAAAGACATCCCTTTTAATTAGAAAATTGGAAAACAACCTGCTAAAGAGAAAAGCCAAGTGCAAGCTAAGGAAAAGACCAATGAGAAGGATAAGAACCAAGTAGCCCAGGTTGATGTGCCTATGGGTTTTTTCCAAGGAAAATTGGAGATGCCACCCTTCCTCACTACAATTAGAATATTTGGAAAGAACTTGCACAATTGTTTGCTTGATTCAGGAGCATCTGCAAATGTCATGCCTCTCGTTCTTTGCAAGGCACTAGGAATAGTCCCCACACCCTCTAGAGGAAAGGTGAATCAGCTAGATAAAACCGACGTGAACATAGTTGGAGAGATCAATCAGATTCCTATGAAGATCGTTGTTGATCCAAGGGTGCAACAAGTTATCGATATTCAGGTTGCAGATATTCCCAACACTTATGACATAATACTAGGGTGAGATTTCACCTGGGCATTAAATAGGTATGCTGCCGCTGATTTCTCCCACTTATGGCTGCCATGGAAGGGGCTGCCAAATCAGATTTGCATCGACTGGGAACCCCACATGAAGTTCATGATCACAAAATAAAACAACACCAATGAGGTGTTGTTCACTGAAGTAGAGTTAGGCAATTACTCTCTTGTGGCATACCAGGAAGAGTCAGAGCTAAAAGAACAAGAAATGACTGATGAGGTCCTTTTAGTATTATGCAGCCCTCCCGCTAATATAGCATATGCACCTCAAAGTACATAAATGCTAGTAGAATCAGATGATGAAGAGTCCTACATTATAATAATTTGGGACTCTTGGACAAATTCCAAGATTTTATGGAAAAATGAATACAAGGCTAGCTCAACTTAGGGGCTAGAATGGACTTCCAAGAACTTTTTTTGCCCAACTGGTGCAGAGTTCACAATACTACTCATTCAAAATTTGAGTGCTTCTTTTGTCAGACAGCAGTAGAGTACATTAAAGGACAAGTTACACCTCCAGAGGAGCTGCCGACAAAACATCCCGCCACCAACCATGTTGAGCTAGTGTCCATTCCAGAAATGGAAGATACAAATGTGCAACCAAGAAATAGTGAATGCATGATTGGCCCCAAAGTTAAGGAAGCTTCCAAATTCTGGACACTATGCTTCAACGGATCCAAGTCCAAGCAGGGAGCCAGAGCTAGATTTGGACTCATCAGCCCCATGGGTAAGACTTACTTTGCTACTCATAGGCTTCAATTTTATTGTACAAATAATGTAGCAGAATATGAGGCACTTGTTCATGGTCTCTCGATGGCCCTAAGGAAGAAATTTAGAATGTTGCAAGTATTTGGTGATTTGGAGCTTGTAGTGAAACAAGTCAGAAAATTATATTCATGCCATGACTGAAGACTAGCAAATTATAGGCATAGGGTTTGGGATTTATTAGAAAGCCTCGCTGCATTCAATATTCAGTTGATTCCTTGATCCCAAAACCATACCATTGATGCCCTGGCTCAAGTAGCAAGTACTCTTCAACCATTGTCACTGTTAGGTTTCAAGAGGTTCACCATTGAGCTAACTTCCACCCCATCTTTGGCAAACAACATCACCCATTTTTAGGTGTTTAATGATGACAAGCATATCTTGGAATTTATCACTAGCTCTGATGTATTTGCAACACAAATAATTGATGAGGCTAAGCTTGAAGAAGCTGAATTAGACATAGAAGGGGTTATCAACCTCAAAATGAACACCATTCCTAGGGGTATGGTTCATCTTGAATGAATATTTGATTTGTATCAGATTAGAGATAAGGATCAACAGGAAAAGAAAGACTCCATCAATAACCAGTGTGACACTCACAACCTCGGAACAACTGAGGAGATCAAAAATGTGTTTATTGGTAAGGTGTGCACACCAGAAGAAAAGGAAGGAATCATTGATGCTTTGTAGAATTATCATGACATGGTTGCATGGAGCTATGAAGATTTTAAGACATATGACACCTCCATCATCACACACACTATTCCACTTAAGCATGATGTGTGACCATTCCGACAGCGACAACGCCCCATCAATGCACTATTGGAGCCAATCATTTACAAGGAAGTGTAGAAGTTGTTAGCCATAATCATATTTCTAGTCAAACACTCTACATGGGTTGCCAATTTGGTCCCGGTCAGGAAAAAGAATGGCAAAATCAGATTGTGTGTGGATTTCCACAATCTGAGCAGAGCTTCAAAAAAGGACAACTATCTTGTGCCTTCATTGGATGAGGTACTACAAATTTTCAATGGTTCACAGATGATGTCTTTCTTAGATAGGTATTCTAGATATAATCAATTAATGGTGCAATACAAAGATAGACACAAGAGAGCATTCACCACCAAGTGGAGAACCTATTCCTACAAGAGAATGTCGTTTGGACTCATCAATGCTGGTGCTACTTTCCAACATGTGATGGACATAGCCTTTAAGGATCTGATTGGAAAATTCATAATCATGTACATGGATGATCTTATGGTGTTCTTAAAGAAACGAGGTGATCATGTTTCTGATATTTGTAAAGTTTTTCAAAAGTGCAAAGAATTCAAGATTTCGCTTAATCCGAAGAAGTGCATCTTCGGTGTCACAGAAGGTAAGCTGCTTGGACATGTTATTTCAGAGTGAGGAATCTCCATAAAACCTAAGAATATTTAGTCCCTCTTGAAGATCTAGCTATCAGGCAGCAAGAAATAACTAAAATCTTTCTTCGAAAAAGATAAACTTCGTCAGAAAATTTATTACAAGTTTTGTTGAAATTGTTAAGCCGATCAACGCCATGTTGAAACAAGATGCCAAAGTTGAGTGGAATCCTAACAAAAATCAGGCCTTCAAGGAAATCAAGAAAGCTATTGCTAACGCACCTGTGCTAGTCAACCTAGATTATCTGAAGCCCTTCCATATTTACTTGTTCGCTTCAGAGCATTCATGTGCCAACATTTTGACTCAGAAAGATGATGAAGGGATTGAGCACCCAATTTCCTTTATGAGTAATCCCTTAAAGGATGTTGAACTAAGATACCATAACATGTAAAAAAAAGTGTATGCTCTGGTTAGAGGAGTAAAGAATTTCAAGCATTATATCCTGTAGAATAAGTTGTTTGCCATCATCCCTGACCCAACAGTGAAGACGTTGTTAATGAAAAATGAGTTGGTGGAAAGAAGGGCTAAATGGGTGACCCTGATACAAGAATATGACATGGAGATTCAACCAATGAAGTTAGTAAGAGGAAAATACCTCACCCAAATGATAGCTGAAGCAATAGTTGAAGTAGGACCTAAGCTTACAGTTCAGCAATATCAGCTTGAAGACATCTCTCTCGGAGAGTGGTATGATGACATTGTCTATTACTTGCTAAATAACAAGTGCCCACCTCATTTATAGGGATTCCAAAAGCATGCCCTCATTTTGAAAAGTAGCAGCTATATGCTACAAGGATCAATATTATACAAGAGGAATCATTAAGGGGTCTACCTCAGGTGCCTTAGAAAAGAAGAAGCAGCATGTGTGTTTAAGGAATTTCATGATAAATTTGGCACTGGTCATGGATCGGGTCCTTCCACCACTCATCAGATCCTACGAGAGGGATTCTATTGGCCTACAGTATTCAAGGATGCACATAGTCATGTTCACATATGCCACATCTACCAAATTGCTACAACCAAATAAAGAAACGTTGTTGTCCCGCTCCAACCAGTCTTGGAGGTAAGATCGTTTGCGCAATGGGGTCTTGACTTCATCGGTCCGGTAAGCCCACCATCATCTTTGGGTTATAGGTACATTCTAACCACCTCTGATTATTGTACTAGATGGACAGAAGCTATTGCATGTAGGAAATGTACCACAGAGGTAGTTACCAATTTCCTTGAAAATTTTATTTTAAATCATTTTGGTTGCCCGTATGCTTTGGTTTGTGATAATGGCCCCGCTTTTGCTTCACTCAAATTCACTAGATGGGCCTTCGATTATGGCATTTCCCTCAAGTTCTCATCTAATTATTACCCTCGGGGCAATGGCCTGGCTGAATCCACAAACAAAAACTTGATCACTATCATCAAAAAACTGCTTGATAGCAATCCAAGGACTTACACACCCAGCTTCATTTTTCCCCTTGGGTAGATCGTACATGCCACAAAGTTTCCTTAGGTGTTTCCCCATTCCACCTTGTTTATAGCTTGGAGCCTGTGTTCCCTATTCACCTCAAGATCCCAACCCTCCAATTCATCAACACCTTCTATGAAGAAGGGGATCGACGAGAAGCCTGTTTAACTGAATTGCTTCATCTAGAGGAAGTGCATGACCGTGCCATTGAAAATTTCGCTAAACATCAAGGTGTGGTCAAAATATGGTTTCATCGACGAGCCAAAGTAAAAGCCTTTAGAATTGCTGATCTAGTCCTGTGTTGGGACAAGGCCCATGAAAAGAAAGAGGGACATGACAAATTCGACAAGCTCTAGCTTGGCCCCTTTCAAATTTTTGAAATCTTAGGAGATAATGCTTTCCGCCTCAAGACTTTAACTGGTGAAGATGTCCCATTGACCATCAACAAGCAGTACCTTAAGCATTATTTCCTTGCTTGAGCTCTTTTGAATTTAGGTTTTGTAAATACTTGTACATAGCTTAGTTTAGGTTTCCTTGTGTTGTTTCACTATTTTGCTTCATGATTGTTTTGCTCATTTCCTGGCCACTTTGTTTTGCTGAGGTTGTTCTTTGTCTTTGATACAATGGTCATGCTCAACTCAACAAACAATTCACTTTGTTGCTCACTTTTAGTGTTCTTTGGATAAATATTCACTCCCAACTATTGGTCTTTGATTGCTGCTATGGAATGGTCTCCTTATTTTAACTTTGACTTGACCTAAAATGTGACCCTTGGTTGAATCTTACCGCATTTCATCTTAGATCCTGCACAAGACCAACAATAATTGCTTCTGAAGAGATGTGTAGTGGCTGTTATGACAACCCAACAAGTGAAAATCCTAAGTCTGCTTTAGTGACCACTGTGGTCCAAAACCCATTGTAAGCTTCAATGCTTACATGGTTGAAAAAAATAAATAGTATTAAAAAGGATATCAAAAGGAAAGAAATGAAAGAAATGTTTAAATTAAGCAATCGTGTGGGTGTGCGGACAACTCTACCGGGGCTATGGAAGCCCGACTAGTAGTAGAGCAATGTTCATGGGTCACAACAATAACTCCATTGGGGCTATGGGTGCCCGACTAGCAGTGGGTCAATGTCCAGGTTACTTTTGGAGTTAGATGATCCATAGCTTGCTTGGTCTGATTAATGATCATTTGTCATAGTCTCTAGGGAAAAGGAATGAATTCACTATATGCACACACTTCTGAGAAGCTTTTGTGATTCGATTTAGTTAAGGATCTTGTTCTCATTTGAGTCTCCTAGATCACATTTGGAAATCAGCCCCTAGTCTACGAAACCAAAGATTCTAGGTTATGAATGAGCATTTATCCTTAGAATGCTCAAGAGTGTTCCCCAGCAAAGTCACCATTTGTTGTGCCTATAGCACACACGCCACGTTTGGAACGGGGACCCTCTCTTTCCGCTTTGTCGGGTCACTTTTTCCTTTGCCTCGTTTTGCATGCCCCTTATTTTTGAGTCCTAAGTGGGCAAGGAGTCTTAGAAGAACCACCTTAAGTTGCCCAAGTTTCACCACTTCCAAAATTTGCAAGTCTTTGGCCTCTATGGATTTCCCTTGGCAGTTTTCCTTTGAACTTTGAAACTGCCGACCTTCGAGTCATGCGGGTTGGCCCCTGCGGGCCACTTTGTGTAGAATTCCATCAGCTCTTCACCATTCCAAATGGACGAGTCAAGACATCCTCCCACCTCGTGGGATCCACAACTTCCTCCACCATTTTTGTTGATGACTTGCCTGGCAACAGTGCCTTGATTGTCATCTACTTTGCGGACCCTGTCGTTCCCGCCGCTGCCATACCAACATTAATGGAGGGAATTTAATGTATAAAAATATATAAATAGACATTTTGAAGGGTCATTTTCACTATCATAAGTTTTGGAAACTCGTCAGAAGCCCTAGCAATCACCGCCTCTGTGCCCACAGAGTCTCTCTGCCATCCAAAATGCTATCATCTGTAGCTCCTTCACATACTTCATCAGTATATTTAGGTTAGTATTTTGGAGATGATTGTGTCATAATTTTTCTTCAATTCTCACAAATTTATTAAATTTTGAAGAGGGAAAACCTAAAAACTAGTTAGAACACCCCTGGGCAAACAAAACCCATGTTTTAGAATTTAAGGGACTATGGAACTTGAAGCCCCTGTGGCTGTTCTTGAGCTAGGGAAATCATGCCCTATGGGTCTGTTTAGTGCTCGGTGCCATTGCCTTGTTCTTTGAAACATCGAACTTCATAGCCACCCGTCACCTCCCTTGGGCCCGCTCATGTGGGTGGGTGCTCACCCCTTTCCATCGTTGTTCAGAGTTAAGAAAAAAATGAGTCAAAACTAAGATTTTCCATCCCTGTCGGGTCCATAAAGGTGGGCTTCCACCTCTAAATCACCCCTCATATCATGTCATTTTTAAACGGCATACTTGCCCCGGCCACCCACCTCACAGGTCATGTGCAATCCATGTCCGCTGATTAGACTTAAGTGCATAAAACCCAACAGACCATCCAATGCGGACCTCCACCATCCTTTCACCATCGCCCACTAGGTTGTTCCCAAATAGCGAAGTCCTGAGGTCATTCCGGTAGTCGGGCCTCACCCCAACCATTTTCGTTCAATCCCTACATTAAGAAAATGACTAAGTGTTGGCCCTTTGGTGGGTTCCTCGTTGCAAACCTTCATTCATGGGTTTCTACCTCAAGTTTTATGTCCTAAATGACAAGTGCTCAACGTCCCTCTACCTCCTAGAGTGCGCACTTGGCACCTTCGTCTGGGGTCTGAAACCAAACAATTAAGCGTCAAGCGCCTTGCAGGTTGACCCACGCGGGTGGCCGCCTGCGGAACTCTGTCCCACTCTCGCTACTTTAAACCGCCAATGACCTCCACCCACCTGCTATGCAGAACCTGACCTCATGAGAGCCATCCAATCAATGATGAACCAATAACTTGACGTCAAGGACTCCTCCGGACCCGACCCTGCGGGCCACTCTACGTGGACCGCCATCCTCTTCATGTCGTCCAAAACGGCGATTGTCCAATGTCCTTCCACACCTCTCAACCCACACCTGACTGAACTGTTTGGACTCCAAAGAGAAAAGGGTGTCATCCTCTGAGACTGCGGGTCCCTCATTGTGGGGCATCACCTTGCCAGAGCTGTTTTCAAATGACAGAGCTTGAAACAGCCAAGAGGTTCCCTGCATCTGCATACCCAAAGCCCACATGATAAAATTATTGACTTAACACCTCTAGAGCCTCAAAACTGATTTGACCCACATGTTGAAATGGCTTGACCTACTGATGGGCCCCACTTCAATTGAATGTTCTTACACTTGAAATTTTTATAGGATTTTGCTAACGTTTCTCACGTTTACACTTGAATGTGCTTACTACTCCTTTGCTTGCAAGACATATGGAACCAGCTATAGGACCTTCAGAGGCATCCGCAAAAAGGTAAAAAGGAAAGAAGCCAATCAAAGCACCCAAGGAAAAAGAAGACAAGGACCAAATGAAGTACAAGTTCCAAGGAGAGGAACTTAAGTCAAAGGTCACTACAGACTAGGACAAGATCTCAAACACCAACTTGAGGCACATTGACATTGATGAATTTAAGCAGAGGGTTATTTTCAACCCTACCACAAAAAATGCTAGAAGGATTAGAAGAAGTGGGTTGGCCAAGGCTGTTGGTTTCCCACCTGCCCTTATAGCTCCCAAGTTAGTTATGGCCTACAGAGAAGCCTATTAGGAGAGCACTAAAAGAATAGTGGATAAAGATGGCAACATACTGGCTAATTTGTCTACCAAGTCTATCAGATAGACTTTCCACATACCCACCTTTGATGAAATGGAAGAAACGTCTAAGGAATATGTTGAGGGTATGTGGAAGGCCGATCCCCTCATGTGCAAGAAACTGATTAATCAGTACTGGCTAAAGGAGAAGAGGGGTAGTGCCAATAAAGTACCCTAGGAGCTCTTTAGGAGTGATTTCTACAAATATTATCATGACCTGGTGACCTTACTAAGTAGAGTCATGGGCCTCCCCACTGCAGCATTCTTCCAAGAGTGGATGCTCTATTTTATAGAATAAATCATCAGGGGAAAGACCCAATTCCATTGGGCAGGCATGATTAGCAACTGCCTACATGAGAAATTTTTTGCAGTAAAGAAAACCTCATAGTTCTATATTACTTCATATCTAGTCTACCTGCTCGCTGAACGTGCTCAGTACAGAGGACTATTTGTAGCCCCAGCCCCAAGCCAAACTCCTAGGAGAGAATTGAATGTATATGACATATACCATTAGCTTCAATTCAGTAACTTAAAGAAGGACTACTGCAGAGTCAACAATTCCTTCATCGGGCATATTATTAGATTGCTTGGAGGTGATTTCGAGAGGAGAGTCACACATAGTGCTAATGTCTTCATCCACCAGTTCGGTTTTCTATTCATCCAATGTCCCAAATTTACATACATCTGAGCTGAGGGTTTCTCAGAGAGACCATATAAACTACCCTGATACCCAAATGACCGGTTGATACTGCTTGAACTCTCTAAACAATTACAACATGCTCAAACGCTGCTAAGTGCCAAACACAGGCTTGGGATTCCTTATCCCCTTACATTTGGCTAGGGAATGTTTGCAGTCCCTGCATCTTAGTGTGCAGAATATTCTAATAAGGAGTTAAACGAATACAACTTGGAGCTCCACACTGCTAGACCACGGATGGATCCGTATGGAAAATTGAAAAATATGGTTGGAAAAGAGTATTCCCACCTCCATGATGTCGAGGACTTCTGGGCCAATTGTAGAGATGAAAAAGAGGTGCATATAAGGCATTACATATGCATGACGACATATTTTGTTAAGAATTTCAACCTATTTCCAGTGTCAGATCAAATTGTTGAAGATGAGAACACGGTAATAGATATGTGGTATGATGTTGTTGCTAACCTGCCACTACCATTAATTGATTGGAACAAGGAAGATGTCAATGACCTCAAAATTTTGATGAAGCCCATAGAAGGACAAAACAAACGATTGATGGCAGATCACTCAATTGAAACTACAAGGAGCAGCGTTAACATACGGTGAGCTCAAGGATGAGCCAGAGAGTGAGACCAACAGTACATCTACTGCTACCCCATCCGGAGAGACTTCAAAGTCTCCTCCCACTACCCGTTTAAAGAAGAGAAAAGAAGTGGTTGAATGTTAGCCTAAGCACAAGATGTATTCAAGGAAAGCATCAAAAGGTGAGCCTTCTAAGAATTCCAAGAAATCGAGCGGATTCACAGAGATGCCCACCATACAAGAAGACCTGCTCCATGAGGGGGAGGAAGAAGAGGCTGAGTAGCCAAAGTCCCCACCTACTACCTTTGTTGTCGCCGCCACCACCACTGCTGCTGCTACTATCATCACTCCTCCTCCTACTTCTCAGGTGATGCTTGCTTCTTCTCTGCCTGCAGTGGACATTTCAATTCACCTTTCCTCCACTTTGCCTGGAGCGCAAATTATGGTAATTGAATCTTCCTCTACCACCACTTCCCCGCTTTTCTCTTCCTCAATGTCTCCGATGATAACCCTTCCATTTTCCACTACAATGACAACAATGCCTACCCACTCACTCCCGAAAGCCTTTGCTTGTTACATGCAAAACATACCAACGAAGTTATCGAGAGTATTAATGAATCTTTCTATACAGGATGCCCTACCACAAGTTGTTGTTGGCGTTCCTGTTCCTACTCCTCCAACCACGCCACCAAAAATGGAAGCAACAATGTAGATCTCTGAAGAATTGGAAAGGTGAGAAAGGGAGGCAACTAAGGAAATGAAGGGAGAAGCAGATGGTTATCATGAGCATCCTGAATATCAACATTTGGAAATTGATGAAGTGGTGCACGAGGAGGAAGAAACACAATCCTACGAAGAAGATATTGAAGATCCCAAGTCAAAGTACATCATGGAAACCTCCAATCAAGAACTGGAGGAGGAACTTGCCAAACAACTAAGGGATGTTGGTGAAGAAGTTGAGAGACCACCCTCTGAAGAAAAGAAGATATAGATGAAGAAATGGAGGTCAACACAGAACCTCCAACCAGGGAGCAAGATGAGAACCCTAAACATGATGAATAAATTCCTCCTTTGCATGAAGAGGAAGAAAAGGAAGAGGAAAAGAAAGAAGAAGACAAGCCTTGAGAAGAGGTTGAAGCAAGAAAGATCCTGAAAGTTGAGCATCATGAAGAGCATGGGCAACAAGAAGAAGATGAAGATAAATCCTTTGAAGGGGAAGATAGCCCCAAAGAACATACTGCCACTGAATCCCCATAGAAAGAAACAATATTCATTCGAGATTCAAATGAGGAAGAAGAAGAAAAGATAGAACAAAAGTCTCCAGGTAGTAAGGAAATGGAGATCCAACATATTCAAGAACAGAAAGGTGATCTTGAATCACTGAAAGTGGGATCCCAAATGTCGGCATGGATGGAAAAGCAATTAGAGAAGAAGACCCCTACACTTATGGATCTGAAGGCGAGGTTAGAAGCCATTTTGGCTCAGGCACAAATAAGCACAAAGAAGGAAAAGAAGCCAAGGGTGAGATCCCACTTGACAATGGATGCCTCAGGATCCAATATTTTGTAGATAGCTACTCCTGTGGTGGAAGGATAAGGAGTTAGCTATAACATTTCTACCATTGACTTGGGAATGGCAATGAGAGAACAAAAAATTGATCATCTTCAAGGATCAGTTGCCACCATTGTGCACCAAATGAATAAAGACCAATCTACTAAGGAGGAATTAAAAGCACAAGTGGCAGACTTAACAACCTATATACAACAATGGTCATCCACCGAGGAGCTTCCCACCATGTCTTCAGCACCACAGCAATTAGTGTCCAAGGATCATATCAGCAAGCTGGAAAGGAGAAAGAACTAGACAAATTCTATTGAGGATTGGTTTCAACGGGTCATCTACAATGGGCATATGGGTATTAGTCATGCCACTAGAATGACAAATAAGTTCCTAGAAGTGAAAAAATAGCTAGAAGGCACAAGAAAATTCTGCACCGACTTCCTAGAGCTATATTGGATCACATATCCTAGAATTGAGGCTATCCTCAAGATGCCTGAGAAAACGTGGGAAAAGGAGCTTGCACGGGCAAAGGATGACCACTGGCTCGTGGAAACATGGAAGATGGACCATGATCACAGGAGAGAGATTTTGGAATGGGTGCTCCATGAAGTGGAGCTTGATATTGATTTGGCTATGGAGACCAGGACGACCTATGAGGATTACCTCAAGCTGGTGACAAATCTCTACATGCCCTTTGTCAAGATAGATCCAGAAAAGATAAGGCCACATTTCCTGAAGAAGATGGAGGATGGAGCTATTGACTTCATGGATTTTGCTACTCGTGCCTTCGCCCAATCAAAGCAAGTTATAAAATACACTCCCAAATGTGATAAATATTGGGATGTAATTACCGGTTGATCGAAGAAATTGAACTTTCAAGTGCTTCAATCTAATATAATGGAGTGGAATAAGCTTCAGACATTGATCGGAAATTTCATAGAATATGCTATTGCGAAGAAGCATGAAGGAAATCTGGTGATTGATGAAGAATTCCTCACAGTATAGCTGCAGCCAAGGTAGTTAGCTACAAGACAAAAATGCTACAGTGTTGTTGACAAGAGGACAAAATAAGCTAAAGGACAAAATGTAATTTTATATTGTAAAATATTTGGGGGTAGGTGAAACCCTAATTTATAGTGAATCTTGGCCACACAATGAGATTAAATCTTGGCCATTCATTTTGCTTTTTGAAAACTATAAATAGGGGGTTTCCTCTCATTTTCAAGAGAGAGTTGAGTTGTTGTAAAGACATGCTACTGAAATTTTAATAGAAAATCATTAATTTTGGTGGATTCTTGAGTTCCTTTACATGTTTCATGATTCTTCTCCTCATAGTTAGTGAATTTGAGTAGATTAATTTTTTTGTTCCATGTTTTAGCTTGCTTTAGTAGATTAGTTAGTGTTGTTCATTGATGATGAAGAATTATGTTGTGTTGATACCCTTCCTTGTCCATTCTTTTTGTTTTTTATTGATGATAAACTATAGTGTAAAGCCAGTCTAAAAATTATTTGAATGTTGCACTTAAATTCTATCTTTTGTTCATACTTTATGGTGAATGAATGGTTGAAATATGTAGACCTTAGATGATTACACTAGTTTCATGAGACTGTGAGTTAATCTGGTTAATTGGGACTTAATTTTAGGAAGGCTATCCACTGTAGCATCCTTCATTGTCATTGTTCATCAGTAGTTTCGGGTCTAGGAACTTCTTCCCTTCCTTGCCCTTTTGACTTTTATTTTAATAATAACTTTAAACAAAGTCCATTGCACATTGTAAAGCCAAATCTAAAGATCAAAATGGAGTTTGAGACTGTTGTTCTAAACTTACAACAATAGAACAACACTTCAAAAAATTTACAAACTCCATTTAGAGATCCAATTCCCCTCCAACTTAGCTTATGTAAGGCTACCCTATGATTACCAGCAATATCACATTGAACCAATTGAGATATTCTAAGCATGTCATGACCTAACACACAAGAGACCTTGGGGTAATTTTTAGCAACTTGTTGGAGATTGCCTTTCAAGAGAGGTAATGCACTTATGCATTTCCTATGTTGAGAAGTGAAAAAACACCCATGAACAAGGACTTTGGTCATACTTTTCTATCAAAAAGAAAGACACTTGTGGGTACTATAAACACCAATCCATCTCAAAAAACCACTTGGACACCAACATTTGGCACTCCTACCATCCCCGAACACCCCTTGCATCAAAATAAGCCACTTACACTTCATGAATCCACAACAACCTCAACATACTGAGGTCACCCATCTTCATCCATCCCCACAAGTACTACAAGTGTTCCCAACATCATGCAAGGTAGTATAATCCAAGTGTCTCAAATATACCAACAAGGGAATCCTAACACCCTAACAAAAATTCAAATCTTAATGCAAATAGGGACATCTTCATCCAACCCCCCAATTGGTTCATCTGCACCATTGGTTTCACATAACACCTCCATCCCATCCATCATCAACTTGAATCAAAACAATCCCTTGGTCACAAACCCCATCAACCAAGGTAATACCTTGTCCACATCCTTAACGCAAGTAAATTTGCAAGACTTTGATCAAGGGAATCTTTTCGATCAATGGAATCAAGGTCCTAATGTGTCATTACAATCACAATACTTAATGGCACCATCATCATCTTTCCCAACAATCCCCCACGTCATGAAAAATCAAATGGGATCTTAAACTTACATTCCTCCATCCCAATCCACCATCTTGCAAGGAATGTTAAACTAAGGGATCCCCCAACCTCTCATCAACAACCCACTACCTGCTCAAAACATCAACACCCAAAACCCATCGTAGATGTACCAACAACCAACTGATCCTACATTACAAGCACATGCCTTAGCATTACAACAAATACAACAATCTTATCAGCAAGTCATCCAATAGTAGCAACAACAACAACAAGCCTTAGTAGCACAAAAATAACAAAAACAACAAGCAGCCTTAGTAGCACAACAATAGCAGCAGCAACAACAAGCATTCCTAGCAGCACAATAAGAACAGTAACAACAACAAGTAACCCTAGCAACACAACAACAATAGCAACAAAAACAAGCAACCTTAGCACAATAAGAACAACAACAACAACAACAGCAGTTTTAAGCACAACAACAACAACAAAAACAACAAGCACACCAAGTAGCCTTAGCATCCCAACAACAACAACAAGCCCAACAAGTAGCCCTTGTGGCTCAACAACAACAACAAGCCTTAATAGCTCAACATTATGCCCAGCAAAAACAACAACAAGGTTCCTACTATAAACCTCAATAGAACATTGTCAATACAAACACATTAGGAACATATACGCCTCCACCATCATCACCTTCACAATATCCTACACCACCATATACACCATACAACACCCCATCATACCAGTCCCATGTACAATCCATCTGCCATCCCATAATACGCAATGTATGTTCCTCCACCAAACCCACAAGACCATGTAGCGTCGCAACTTAAGGCATTAACACAAGAAATGCAAGATATTCAAATGGGATAAATGAAGAAGCCCCATACACAAAACCTATACCCATATCTATTCGATCGAAATATCACAATGGTACCATTTTCTCCTAGTTTTGAAGTCTCCAAATTTGATAAATACAAAGGGAGAAGGAGTCCTATAGACCATTTCAAAGAGTTTAATGTCATGTGTATGGAGGTTTCTTATAATGAGTCATACTTGATGCACCTCTTTCCACGAAGCTTCATAGGCCCAGCCATCAACTGGTTTTCTTAGTTGCCTCTAGGTATCAAAACCTTCCAGGAAATCATCAATAAATTCATAGATCATCTATCCTTTAATATTGACATGGACATGAGCCTAGAAGAGTTGTATACTCTCAAACTAAACAAAGGAGAATCTTTTGCCAATTTCTTGCAACAATGGAGACAAACAGCTAGTAAGAGCAAGTGGCCAATTCATGATGAACAACAAGTGGGGATAATAATAGAAAATCTAGATCCAGATCTATCCTTCCACTTAAAGATGCAATTCATTACCTCTTATGATGAGCTTGTCCCTAGAGCCCTTAACATTGAGAGAGCTCTAATCTCATAGGGAAATACTCAAGCCTATAAAGACAACCTCCCATCAACCAGCTCAAACAACAAATCTCTTTTTTGGGCTAAAAACAAGAACATAATGAATGATGCCATGGTAGATGCTAAGGTGGTCCTAATTTCTCCAAGGACAAACAAAAGTAAAATATCTAACACTCAACCAATTGTGCAACAAACAACACCATCACTAAATAATCAGATTAACAACATCGAAACACAACAAAGACGAACCCCTAACAAGAACAATTATTCAAAACATAAATACACACAATTGTCGAAACCTATCAAAACCATCATGAATAAATTGGTAGAATCAAACTTGATAATGCTTCCCAATTTTAAAAACTACGAAGAACCACAAGATAAACCACCCTGATACAACGAAAATGATCTTTGTGACTTTCACAAAATCAAAGGACACAATACAACGAACTGTGTGAGGCTCAAAAATATTATCCAAGATCTTATAGAGAGTGAAGCCATATCTATTGAGGTACTAGCCAGAATCTAGGATCTTAAGATATACAAGAAACCTATGCCAGATCAAAGCAAAGGGAACAACACTGGAAAAGCTAAAGATTACATAAACATGCAACATACCTATTCCAATGTAGTCACTTCCTGTGATAGTTTCGTCACCATCATCACCATCAAAGGGCCTAGTGTAGAGTGTGGAGTCACCACACAACATGGAAAAGTCACCATCTAAGGAGTCCCATCTCAATCTAGGGCACAACCTACTTTTCCTACAGCAAACCCTAGCAAGTACAATCTCCTAGATCATCTTAAGAAGACCCCCGCACATATTTCTATCTTAGAACTATTGAGGATATTTCGCACACATAGGGAAATCTTAGAGAAAGCTTTATCTTCATCATTTGTCCCTTAAGATATTGATACAGAACAATTTCAAGCTATGGTAGGGCATATCAATGATCATCTCCTCATCTTCTCAGAACAAGACCTACCATCGCAATCATCTCATAATCGTGCTTTACAAATTGAGGTCATCATTCATAAGAATAAGGTTAAAAGAGTCTTAGTAGATGGAGGTTTTGGTTTGAACATTTGTACCCTTCAGTTGATCAAAAAATTGGGCTATTCAAAGGATACTATTGAGAAAGAAAAAATTACCACCATTAGAGCATATGACAATCAAGAGCGGGTATTGCAAGGCATCATTGCACTACCCTTCCAAGTAGGACTTGTCATTGCATAAATTGCATGCCAAGTGTTAGACCTTGATCTCCCCTACAACATCCTACTTGGATGACCTTGGATCCATGCCTTAAAAGTTGTAGCTTCGACCTACCATCAATGTGTAAAGTTTCCTTTTAAGGGCAGAGAAGTTACCATCCATGGAGATCTTGAGCCTTTTTATTACTGCAAAAACCTTGAGGCCAAGTTCTATAAGGTACCCCAAATCCTTAAAAATGATGAAGGGCCTACACCATACTCCTCATTTGTTGACCCATCATCCCTTGCATCTACCTCAAAAATAAAAACATCCATTGTACAGAACATTCCCGATATCAAAGTAGTGATCCAGGATGATGGTTGTGGAAACTATAAACTAATAAAGGATAATTTTGTGCTGGGAGAGCTATCTCTTTCTCCCAAATCTCATGGGAAAACCAAACCTATCAAAAAAGAGGCAAAAACAATCAAGATGGAAGCTACCACCTTCACCAAGTGGGGGGATTTGAACAAAGAAGATGTCAATAAGGAGGATGTCTCCAAACTGCTATATTAGGATGAATGACCCATCAATATCTTTCCCATGGAAGATGGAAACAAAGGATTGTAGCTAATGAAGGGGTGGGGATATAACAAGAATGAGAAACTAGGACAAAACTATAATGGTTTGCTAGAACCCATCATTCTTGAGAAATGTCCAAAGAATCTCGGCCTAGGATGTACTACTAGCAAGGTTACCCTACTTGGAAAAGGTACTTCCGCTAAACGGGTTGAGGCTTCCTCTTGGTTACCAACATCATGTGATACAACCCTAGACGACTTCCCCCTCAATGTTGGTGACCTATTTGAGAATAACTCTCTTCATGATATCCACAACATCTTTTTCCCCGAGCAATCAACTGACTGAAATAAGCCTAGTATACCCACAACTCATTGACTTGGATCAACAAGGACCATCGATTCTAGATTTTTTCAAAAATGATGAAGCAATATTATAATTCATGGGAATCCATGACAACTTACCATGGGAAGATCAAAAAGTTGGTTTTTATATAGAGCTAGACACATGGGTGTACTATGGGGAGACGATTAAATCCTTCAGTCGCAAAATGAACAACATGCAAATAACATGTAGATCTTTGAGTGAAAACCATATTGTGGCACTTTTTGATCCTAAAATATTAAAAATAAAGGACAAATATGAGGGTGAAAACCTCTATGAGGAACCCAAGGATGAGGGATTCAATCTCCCCCTTAGTGAAATGCATCCAAAAAAGTCAATAGTTCTAGTAGAAAAGGCCACTCTATTCAATGTGGGAATAGAAGAGGCACCAAACATCACTTTCTATGTTGAATCCTTGTTGGATGAAGAATAGAAAAACCTAACATTTTTGAAAGAGAAAAGAGCCAACTTTGCATGGTCATACATAGATATTCCAAGGCTCAATCCAAAAGTAGTTGTGCATCATTTAGCAGTATATCCTAAAGCCAAGCCAGTAAAGTAAAAATTAAGAAAGACACACCCTCAGATAGCACTCTTGGTGAGATTTGAGTTACAAAAGCTTCTTGGCATTGGATTCATCTTATTGATAGACTATCCTAAGTGGGTTTCAAACATGATACTAGTCTCCAAACCCACTGGGGACATCAGAATATGCACGAATTTTAGAGACTTAAACAAGGCATGCTCGAAGGATGATTTCCCTCTTTCTAACATTGAAATCATTGTGGATTTAACAGATGGGCATGAAATGCTATCACTCATGGATGGTTTTTCAAGCTATAATCAAATTATGATCGCCAAGGAGGATCAACACAAAGCTGCATTCACTTGTCTATGGGGAACATATTTCTAGAACATGATGCCATTTCAGCTGAAGAACACAAGAGCGACCTATCAAAGAGCAATGATCCTCATCTTTCATGCCATTATCCAAAAAATAGTTGAAGACTATGTGGATGATATTTTGGAAAAATCAAAGAAAAGGAATGAGCACGTAGAGGTATTGGGACCCATCTTCAACAGGCTCGAAGAGTATAAAGTACGGCTAAACCTAAAAAAGTGTGTCTTTGGGGTTAAATCAAGGAAGATTCTTGGCTACATTGTATCACAAAGAGGAATAGAAATTGATCCAACAAAAGTAAAAGCTATCCTAAACATGGAACCAACACAAACGTTAAAGCAGATGAGAGGGTTACAAGGAAGATTATAGTCCATCAAAAGGTTTATAGCACAGTTATCAGATAAAATCAACCCTTTCTCTCATCTTCTCCATAAAGGAATAACTTACAAGTGGGATAAGAAGTATGATAAATATTTATAGTAGATCAAGGACTACCTATTGACACCTCCAATTCTCATGCCACCAATACTAAACAAACCATTGATCTTGTATATGTCAATAACATCAGCAACATTAGGTGCCCCTTTAGCACAACATGATGAAAACGAAAAAAGAGAGAGCTATCTACTACATTAGCAGAACCTTGGTGGGCTATGAAATGAACTATTCATCCATTGAGAAAGCATGCTTAGCATTGGTTTTTCTTCACAAAATTTTAGACACTACATGTTGTCACAACAAATCAAGCTTATTGCAAAGATCAACCCATTAAAATACTTGTTATCCAAAGCAACTCTTACTAGGTGAATGGCCAAATGGGTAATGCTCTTGATTGAATTTGACATAGATTACATAGACTGCAAGGTAATCAAAGGACAAGTGATTGCAGTCCAATTAGAAGAAGCACCTATCTATGCAAAGAATCCATTGATATATGAATTCCCTAATGAATCAGTGTTCCTTATCAATCCAACCAATCAATAGAAAATGTACTTTGATGGATCGTTTACCCACCATGGATCAGGGGTGGGTATTATTTTTATTACCCCTCAAGGTGATTGCATTCCAAAGTCATACCAATTATCATTTACATGTACTAACAGCATTACAGAGTACGAAGCCTTGATCACAGGTCTAAGGATAGCAGTTTAGTGGAAAATACAAGAAATTAAAGTCTATGGGGACTCACAATTGGTTATCAACCAAGTCAATGACAACTACCAAAATAAGGATGACAACCTTACTCCTTACAAAAAGATGGTAGAAAATATCAAGGACCTTTTCATTGATATAACTTTTGAGAAAATTCCTCGCATGAACAACCAAGCAGCATATGTTATGGCAACAATTGGGTCCTTGTTAGACATGCTACACAACGTCCTTCAATGTGAATTCTTGGTAGAACAACTTCTCATGCCGTCTTTTGAAATCCCAGAATCTAAATTTGTGTGTCATGGTTGATCCTGGTTCCTCATGGTATCATGATATATTCACCTACCTTAGTAGAGGAACCTTCCCATCCAATATCACCTCCAACTATAAAAAGACCTTTGTTAAAAATGCATCCCAATTCATGATCCTAGGTGACACCTTATATCAAAGAAGTATTGAGGGGACATTACTAAAATGTCTCAACTAAGAGGAAGCCTTGACCACTTTAATAGAAGTACATGATGGCATATGTTGTTCCCATTCTAGCGGTATGAATTTAGCTAAGAAACTGTTGAGGACGGGGTACTACTGGCCAATCATGGAAAGAAAAGCCCATTAATATGTGCAAAAGTGTGTCCAGTGTCAACAACATAGAGTTCTTATTCATGCTCCAGTTCAGGAGTTACAACCGATGGTCACACCTTGGCCTTTCTCCCAGTGGGGGCTTGACTTATAGGAAATATTACCTCCACCTCATCTAATGGCCACAAGTTCATCATAACAGCTGCTGAGTACTTTACCAAGTGGGTCAAAGCCATTCAGATGATCTACATAATGAAAAAGAAAATTGCCAAATTTATCCTGAATTACCTTATCTGTTGTTATGGTGTTCCACAAGTCCTTATCTTAGACAATGGAACACACTTCAAGAATCAGGATGTGAAAGAGCTATGTCAAATATTTAACATCCAACATCAATTCTCTACCCCGTATTACCCCCAAGGAAACAGTCAAGCTAAAGCTACAAACAAGACCATTCTAAAGATCCTAAAGAAAATGGTCAATGAAGCTGGTCGTGATTGGAATTTGTAGTTAAATCCCACACTCTGGGCCTATCAAACTAGTATCTACACACCTACAGGTGCAACCCCATTCTCTTTGTTCTACAGATCAGAAGTCATCATGTCTATCGAGGTCAAGCTTCCATCACTGCAAGTGTCACTACATAACCTAATCACTGATGAAGAGTACAAAGTATCTCTGCTAAATGAGTTAGAATTCTTGGATGAGCATCGTCTTGATGCCCTTAATCATTTGCAAAGATATCAAAATTGACTAAAACAAATCTATAACAAGAAGATCAAGTGTTGGTCTTTCCAAGTAGGAGATCTTATCCTAAAGTAGAATAAGAAAAGTCTTCCAGATCAGGATAGTAAAGGAAAGTTTGAGCCTAACTGGTTAGATCCCTTTGTCATCACAACTAGCTATGGGTTAGGAGCATATCGACTGTCAATTCTTGAAGGTGAACCCTTGTAGGAACTAGCAAATAGTCTACAACTTAAAAAAATTTATGCCTAAACTTGAAGGGTGTAAATTTGAAAATACAAAAAAAATCAAAAAATGAGAAAAAGGATTGAAAAAAGTATAGAAAAAAATAATCCTCTAGTGAAAACCACTTCGGTAGTGCTTTGGGAAAGTACCTTGGTCAAAACCTGGAAAACATGCACCTTGCATAAATAAAGCACCTCCATCTATTCTTTGGCTCTTTATCCTATCATTCTTTGCATCAGATCCATCCATTGCATCATTTATCCTATTTATTTTCATCACCCATTTGCAGTCGTCTCATAGCTTGATGTTGAGAAGTATCGTATCTCCTTTTAGTACTACTTGGCATATTCCTAAGGTCAGTTTATCTTGCCTATATCGAGGTAGTCTATTACATAACATTGGGGGAAATTCATTATGGATCATATTGGGTTCTTGTATATCTTAAAGTTATTAGAAATCTCATTGAAAAATCCAAAAAAAATCATAAAATCTCATCAAAAAACCAAAAAAACTTGCAAAAATAGAAAATCCAAAAAATACAAACACTTGTAAAATCAAAAATCCAAATTCTGTACAACTAAAATCCAAAAACATTCAAAAAATTATAAAGTCAAAATCCAAAACATCCAAAACAAATCAAAATCCCTAAAAAGGTCAAAACATCAAAAATCCAAAAATAGTACCTTGTCGAACTATGAGTCTCTGAGCTTGAACATAGGCAAGGCCATCATTAATGTACCCCCAAGACACCCTAGGTCAATCTTTAGTCCAATCCATCATAATAAACTAAAATTCCATCAATTTTTAATATCTCATCATCAATAAGTCAAGTCAATCAAACTATGTGGTCTCTACGTGTATAATGTAGGCAAGGCTAATCTTTGATCAGCCCCCTGAGGCCCCTAGGATAGTCTTTTAGGTTAGGTTCTTGGTCAGAAAACTTGGAAAATACCTAAACATTCAAATATTGAAAAACCCCTAAACATTTCAAAATTGTGGAAAATCCCTAAACATTTGGAAATATTAGAAAACACAAAAACATTTGAAAACTTAGAAAACACAAAAACATTGGAATACCTTAAAAAATTCTAAACAACCTCAAATAATCTAAAAACATAAACTTTCAAAAAAGACCAAAAACAGTCTCAAAAACATTGCAAAACACCAAAAACATTGAAATATTCAAAAAATCCAAAACCATCCATCCCATCTCGCTTTCATCCACAATAAACCTTCACCCATAATAAATTGGTCGTCACCTTCAACCTTTGTCAAAATAAATAGAAAGCAAGTGTCGCAAGTCGTAAAGTGAGAACCTAAAAATTCAAAATCTAATGTCTAGATCATAGGTAAATGAGTTAGTAGAGTTTATATCAATGGCTTATCACACACCTCATCCTAATCAAAACATTTTATCAACATGTCCTAGGATGAATCCTTCCTGTGATGGGCATCAACATCAGAAATCACTTTAGCTATATTTAAACTGGCAAGAGATATATATAACACTGACTATTCATCTTTGATATTTTCTTTTGATTTATCTTATTGACCCATTCTAAGGACCTCTCAATGATGTCTATCAAAACAATTTAGAGAGAAAGGAATGGGGCATCAATCATTATCTTTTGTTTTTTGTGCTTGTGGGTATTCTTCTAAAATAATCTTGGTGCATACTTGCCTAGTTGTGTGTGGGGAGGTTGTTTGGAGTAGATTGTTGACTATTGAATATTCTTTGGTCTGATATATTCTAAACTACTAAACTACATTCTGACAAGGTTTTTGTATGTTAAGGTGTGAACAAGAACTATCCTATCTATTTGCAAAGTCAAAGTCCATGTCACTAGATACAATGTCATCCTGGTTATCGATATCAGGATGCATCATGTCTATTTGTTATATCAAAAATAAGGAATGACAAAAATCCCTATCCCAAGATATGATCAAATCATCATCATCTCTCATCACCATCTCTAACAAAGTCTCGGTGGATCATAGACTTGTTGGAATTTTGAATCAATCTTCAAAATCAATAGTCAAAATTCATTCATTTTATTCTTCTATCTTCTTTCCATGCTAACCTGGTATCATGACATTCAACAAAAACATCATCATGCATCCATCCTACATCCAAAAAATCATTAGCATGCATCCATCTCTCATCATCATAGCATATCATAATAAAGGAAAACATAATCCATTGCATCATCGTTATCATTTAAGTTATTTTGAATAATATAGATTTGTTATTATAAGCATATTAATACATTACATTATCATTCATAGCATACATATTATAAGCATCATCCATATCCATATACATACATTATCACATCATAAATTGCATAGAAAAGTATATAAAAAGAAATGCATCCATCCATGTCATATGCATAAGCATATCATATCATAACATCCATCCCATAACATATCATAGAAAGATACTGAAAAAGGTCACACATCCATTGCATTGCATATCACATATCGCTTAAATAAAAGAAGATCATCACATCATATCATATGCATCCATACATTCATAAAGTATGAAATAAAGGCACATCACATCATGAATCTGTATCACCTTGTGTGTGTGTGTATATATATATATATGACTGTCATGGTACAATATCTGAATTGATGTGTATGAATATCATCAAAATATACAATGTACACGAGGCTATAAAAAATGATCCTATGAGTGTATGTTTGTATAAATAATCAGGCTATACAAAAAAGGTGTATGTAGAATCAAAGGAGGTCTATCCCTCACTGGCTCTGTCACTATGACTTGGCTGATCTAGTTGCCTAACTGAGGTGGAGGCACTTAGTTGCACCTGGCTTCGATGCTCAAAATCTGGCTGCCTATGGCATGGAGGGACATACCTATAATACAGTGTCTGCCATTATGCCACCTCCTCCCTCGCTATACCATACAATTGTGCCGACACCGTCTATTCGAAAAACCCATGAGCCTACTAGGATTGTTGATGAGACACACCCTCTAGAGTTGCTATTGACGACCGATCTCCTAAACCAATTGAACATATAAGGTCTATCTGAGTTGGCACTCATGATCCCTCTTAGTTGTAACTGTCAGCACAAATTGTTGAGCCTGATCTCGCTCAGCCATCACAACTTGTAGCTGCTACTAAAACTGTTATATTTGAGTATCTCAAGGATTTGGCCCCAATGGTGGTGGTTGTACGGGTGGTTGTTGTTGTTGTTGCTGATGTAATGGAGGTGGTGGTGGAGGTACACAAGGGACCTGTCCATCATGTTGTTGGCCATCCTATCCTCTGCCCTAACCATCTAGTCCTCTGCCTTGACCTCTGCCTTGCCCATCCTGTGGTTGGCCTCATCCTCTACCTACTCCCCTCCCTCTCAGCCTCCCTCGTGGAGGTAATCCTATTGGATTTGTAAGTTGGGGAGGGGGTACAAACCAAACATCATATGTAGGCATCATCTAAGCATCAACATGCCCCTAATCATAGGCCCATGGCTTGGCGAACAATTGTATAAATCCCTCAATGACCTCATGGGCTAATATAGTGTGTCCTTAAGTCACCTTTCGAGCTAATCTCATAAAAATGGCAGTATACTGATCATCGAGCTTGTCCTACCTCTCACCAAACTGTCTAACTACTCTACTTGGCAGGTACCTCTTGATCATAGTATGCTGTCAACCCTGCATTTAATGGGTCTTTCGAGCAAAGCAAAGAGTTGTTGCACATCATCATACCAAGTCGGCATCCGGAGCCACGGTATTGTCATCTCATCAATCACTCTCCTCCAGTAAGGGATTTTGAGTTACCTTGTGTGTTGTAGAGTGATGGATCCTCTATACCTCCACATGCTTGGATCATTTGGCTCCATGTCAGCCATGTGAACAATCATTCAAAGTATGACAATGTGCTCCCATTCCCATATGTGTAAAAGTGTGACCCCTGTACCAATAGCTCTATCGTTGCAATACATGAATTCATGCATATCATGATAAAGAGAGGCCAACATCACTAGCCCCCATGCATACTAGGTCCTCCTGAAAAGCATCCAATGCCAAGCCAGCCCCCATCTAAGACTAAATCCCCTACATCAATTTGGGGAAACCAATCTAGAAATCACTACACCAATGATCAATTTGAAAGTTGATGTGTGACCTTTGTACATCTCAAGGTCAATTTGTGAGTTTACTAGGACAATAGTCTCCTGGTCAAGAACCTTGTGATAGGAATCATATCATATGTCATTGTCATACTGCTCTCCATGTATGGGCAATCACAAAATTTTCCATACATCCTCCAACGTCACTGTCGCCTTGTCAGTGGGTAAGTGGAACGACAAGGTCTCACTATATCATCGCTCACATATCGTTGTCATCATTAGCAGGTGGGTCTACATAATAGGAATGTAGGAAACATACTGCAATTCGATCTCTCCAAGGTGCTCATGCTGAAGCTTAGATATATCATCAAGTCTAGACAGAATAGTGGGTTAGTGCTCGCGGGACATCAAAGGCTGGATAACCTCCTATAACCACGAAGTGCACGACGTCAAATTTCACTCAAATTGGCTAATTTTGGAGTTTTTATCCCCCAAAATGACAAAGGTGTCACTATTTATGAAGGCATCACCATAATTCAAATTCCAAACAATGACCCTATATGCATTCAAATTCTAAATCACGACTAGCATCGCTATTTACACTCGCGTCACAATTTGATAGGTGGAAACCATAATTCTAAATTTCAAATCAAGGGTGTGCGTCGCTATTTACACCCGCATCGCAATTTGAAATCTGGAAACCCTAATTCTAAATCACAAAGTGCATCGCTCATTACAATGGCATCACTAAAAAGGTGAAAATCATTGCCGATTCTCAAAATAGCATCACAATACAGTGATGCCACCCGAATTCAATTTTTAAAGCATAATAAATGCACTAAAAATTCAAAATATAGGAAAAGTTTCAGATTGTGTACCGTTGGTCTTGTGCCTGGAGGCCTTTGGTACTCCCGAACCCGATCGAAAATGTATCGTGGGAGCACTCATTGCACCATTTCATTTTGAGGTCGGAGCTCAGAAGGCAGAAAATCTATCAAGTGTGAATGCACAAATGACTTGAAAGTGACCTTTCCTCACCTATTTAAGCCTAAAAATTTGAGTTTTTTTCCCTAATTTGAGCCAAAAGCTAGAGTTTTGACCTATTTTACCTACTTCCACCTTGTGCAACCTATTTTGAGCCACTTTTTGCATTTCTGAGGCCATTTTTGGTATTCTAGGGCTTGTTTTAGCACTTGAACCTATAGTTTACCTTTGTCAAGAAATCAACCCAGAATTCAAAAATTTTGCCTCATTTCTTGAGGGGGAAAGGAACCAACTTATTCCTTCCATTGGGGCATCAGTGGGGCATCCAAAAATTAGAAATTTTTTATTTTTTGATTTGAGCAACAATTTTTAATCTGAAAAAGTGTCATTCTTTCTCTTTGAACCAATGTAGCAGGTACCTCGCTTCAAAAAGGGAAAAAATGTAGACAGTTAAAAATGTCCTGAATGATATCATGCACTCAAATCAGATATACTAACATCATTTTATCCTAAAACCCATCCTCTTTTCACTTAATTGATTAAATTAGCCTAGTTGTTTAATTAAATATCATCTCACTATCCCCCTTTTCATTAAATCATTTATTTAATGAATATCATATAATTCCCTTTTTCATTAAATAAATAAATTATTTAATGAATATCCTAATTTCCCTAATTTCATAATTGAAACTTTATTTAATTATCAAATTACTAATAAAATCTAATCCTCCCACTTGCAAGGGAATATTCCTTGAGAATATTCCTCCTTTGTACATTCCTCCAAAAAAGGGATATTCCCATGGAATATCCTTTGCACAATTAAATTTTGTTTTAATTAACTAAATATCTAATTTTCCTCACCCATGAGAATATTATCTTTCTTCACTCATTTGAAAAAGCGGAATATTCCTTTTTTACAACAAAATTTCAACAAGACTTCTTGTGCAAGTTTGAAAAGTGTGATTGTTTGGAAGAATATGAACCCTTGATTCTTTTCTTGATCCATGTGATCATTGATTCTCATCCATTGATGAGAATCATTTATCCATGTTTCATCTTTCCTCCAATATTGACCATTGATTAGCTTTTCTAGTCTTAACCCTTCATTTCTTATTTGTCCTCCTATAAATAGTTCATTATTAGGAGACAAATGGATCCATCTTTTAAGAGAAAACTTATGTTGTTAAAATCACTTTCACTTGCACTCATATTTAGCACTTATTTATCATCTTTTTAGCTTAATTTACTTGCATCATATTAGCTTAGCTTCCATTAATGGCTTCCATTATAACATAGGTGCATACATTTAGCATATTTAAATTAAGGTTTTAATCTTTTGAAGCTTGCATATATTTAGAATAGCTTTGCATACACCCATATCAATCATCTTAGCATAGATCATGTTAAAATACCTTTCATCATGGTAAAATAGCTTTAAACCATGTTTTCATACGCATCTTTCATCGGATTCGTCGATTCTCTTCAATAGAAACGATCGAAACAAGCTCATTATCCATGAGATTGGGAAATGGATGTCATTCCACATCAATGTGATACCACTCACCCAATAGGATAAGTTTCAATGGAGTAGAATATGTGTTTATGAAGCTTTTGTATTTTTAATATGTTATTTTTAATGGATTTTTAGTTTAGTTTTGAATTGAATGATCTTATTGGACTAATGTTTAGTGGCTTAAATATGCTTTGAATCCTCATGGATCAAGTGTATTTATCCCATACTATGTCATCGATCATAGTTACTAGGTGTGTATGCTCTTCCCTTGTGCCTAGTGCGACCTTGGGAATCAAAAACACCGCTTGACGATCCCACTCTCACACCAAAAATTTTATTTTGGGGCTAAAATGAACACCATGATAGTGTAAGGAAAGCACATTATTCTCTCTCCTCACACCTAGTGTGATCTTGGAGATTCAAAGACATTGTGTTTGTCTTTCTTTTGTTTACCCTTAGAGGGGCCAATGTAAGAGTCACATCCATATTGAGAACTTGAAGGTGACTCCAAGTGATTTTTTCATCGAGCCGATATATAAATGGATAAGGCTAAACTATCAAGTCCTCATGGTATGTAGGCCTTAGCCACATAGTGTCATTCAGAATGGGGTACTATCGTAAAATGAATAAGAGCCCCTAGTAGGAGTGATTAAATCCTTAAGTGTCATGTTGGATGCTTGCAAGGTGCCATGTCCCTGAGTAGCAACTAAGAACCAACTAGTTAGAAGCCACCCTTTTTACTTGAGATTATTTGGCATCACACTCAATGTAGGGGATGTAGCACTACACCCCGAAAGTTACTCACCATTCGACTTCCTTGAGTGAGACAGAAATCCTTGGCTGAGCATAGTTACATGATTCTGACTTGTAACTTCCAAGGAGAGGGTGATTTGTTGAATCCTTCCATAGTAGGAGGCCCCTACCTTTCCACTCTCATAGAAAAGAGGTGATACATAACCCAAAAGGGTGTCCCTCCCTTGCGTTGAAGAAGATTCCAAGTTGTGGGCTCAAGCATCGTGCAATTGGCCATTTCCCCTAGGATAAGTAACTATCATGTGTGTGAATTGTTTTCATTCTATGATATACCAATGGAAATTGAGGTGACTAACTTCAATAACATACGCATTATGAATACATCCTTTGACATCAAAACCTACTAAAACAAGTGTTTTAAGACTGTATTCAAATTGTTTTCCTTGTTTGCTATCAAAAAATTCAATCAAACAACACAAAATTCCCTTCAAAATGGTCAAAACTCAAGTTTATCCTCTATTAACCGCAACTACAGAAAATTATAAACTGCAATTGAAAAATTTTTGAACTACAACTAAGAATCTAAACTGCAATTGACTGTTTCTACACCGCATCTAATAAACTAAACCACAACTAAAATACAATTGCAGAAACCCAGTGAACCATAATCACCTATCTACAAAATTTTTAGGGAAAACTTGTTGATTCCATTTTCTGATGAATTCCTGACAATAACCACTGTTTAGACCAGAGACTTGCAAACCTCCTTTCTGCCATTTCATCACATTCATCACATTTTAGGCAATATTTAGGGTATCCTCATATTTCTTAGACAAATTTTAGGCCATTATCAGATTTCCTCACTCATTGTAGTTATCCATCACTAGGTTGCATACACTTTTGGAAAGCTTTAGAATAGGGAAACTTACCATATCTTAGCATAGGCCCATTGTTACAAAGAAATGTTTTCATTGACCTTGTCATTTTCCACTCTAGTCCTTATCATTTTGGTGTAACCTTAAACTCATAAGTCTAGTTTTGAGGCTCACCTTGTCAATTTTTTCACTTGTCATTTACTCCTTAAGGTCATCGACAATCTTATTGGGAAACATTGGACTATCCTAGGTTGTCTAGTAACTCTTTTCTTAGTCCCACAAAAATTTCTTAGTCATAACTTCAACTATCCATACCATATTCATCTCATTTACATCCCATACTTTTCGTCATACCATAACACTTTACATTAGCTTCATTTTTCACACTTTATACTTGATCATACCTTAGATCTTGGACATAGTGACATCAAAATCTTTCAAATATTTTCTATTGTCACCTTGTGCCTTAATATCTATCATTAAAATCATTGCTACACATTTTATACTTGGTCATACCATAGATTGTGGTTATAGTAATATTGTCACTTTTAACCATAAATCTTGGACATTACCATTATTAGCCATCCTTATACCCAAAAAAATCCAAAAAAATAGTTTAGGTTACATACCTTAGAATTAGGTCATACCCTCACATTAACATACCTTGGATATCTTTTTATATACACTTTCAGTATCCTTGCAATTATTTTATGGTTTAAAATAGGTCACAAAAGAAAAGAAAAGAAAAGAAAAGAAAAGAAAAGGATTTTTTCTAGGACAATGATGATGACCTCTACAATCACACTAGCAACATAAGCTTTGGCTTCTTCTCAAACAAAGCACCTCAATCACACACCCCATTTGACAATTACAACACCCATGACAACCATATTTTAGAGGATCAATTATATATAGCATCCCAAGACCCCAATGTGGCTAGATTTGTGGACGAAATAGTAGCTTTAGACCCTCAAAGATATTTAGCCAAACTTTTACATAGTGGAGCAAAACTACCCCTGGCTTTGATGTAAATACACTTCGACAAGAATCATCACCAAATAAACAAAGAAAAGGACATGACATGTCTACCTCTAGTAGCTCCAAGATCCCACAATTAAATGTTTATATGCTACAAGGGGGTCCAACTCCATCTTCCACCACAATCCATACATCCTTATTTGGAACGCAATCAATGTCATGATCCATGACACAAACACAATATATTAAATAGTCCATGTCACAACCTTTTGGTTACACTCTAATCCATTTAGTGACACGAACACTACATTTTCAAACCCATTTGGGTCATCTAGTTCCTTGAACATTACGTCATTCAATCCCTTTGGAAAAAATAAGAGGACTAGAATTCATATTTGCGGGACCAACACCAACACCACCAATACTAATACTTCCCAAGTTCCCAACACAAGTATCCCTTAATAAAAAAATACTCAAGGATCCTTCCAATTCAACACCCAATACACACAAGGTACAAACACTTCCAACCCTTTCCAAACGCAATCCAATACTCACATCCCTCAAATCCAAATCCCAACTCAAACTTTCACCTCACACATTCAAACTTGCACTACTCACATCTCTCAAATTCAAATTCCAACCTCACCTTACATTCCATATATCCAAACTCAAATCCCATCCTTCACTCATAACATCCCAACTCAAAACATACCATATATGCCTCATGTCAACACCAACATACCATCCAACCCAAACATTAGATTGTAGAACACCAACATGGGTCCTTATCAAAATGCAGTTGCAAATGTTGTGGACACAACACCTACACCATATGATGTCCTAGCCACTCAAATGATAGCTTTACAAAAATAGGTAGAAACCATGACATTTTCAAGCAAGAAGACTTACTCTACCCAAGAGCTATGTCCATAGCCATTTGATATGATATTATACATGCCTCATTTTCCTCATCATGTCATGCAACATTACCCAAATATAGAGGAAAAGGAAATCCCATTGAGCATGTGAGAGAATTCCACATGGCCCTGATTGACATTGTTTCCGAACAGTCATATCTAATGACATTGTTTCCTATAAGTATCATAGGACAAGCCTTAGAATGGTTTTCCCACCTACCTACTGGTATTCAAACATGGGATGAACTAGCTGACAATTTTATTACCCACTTCTCCTTCAACATTGAAAACGACATCACTATTACCACCTTATGTCACACTAAACAAGAAGAGGGTGAATCTTTCATAACATTATTCTAGAGATGGAGGAGCTTAGCTAGCCACTGTGCTATAGGTATTCTCGAAAAACAAAAGATTGTCATGTTCGTGGGAATTTTGATCACAAACTTAAAGTATTCACTACAAACCCATTGTTGTACAACATTCGTAGACCTTGTAGAAAATGGAACCATCCTTTAGAAATCTCTTATTTCCAAAGGAGAAATTAAGAGATATAACAAAACCTAAAATTCCAAAGGGACATCAAATGATAAGAATAAATACTAGGCTTGAAACAAAAATTTCACTAACAATGGAGTTTTCGATTCGAAAGCAATCCATGTCGGTCTTGCACTTACACTCAAAGGACCTAACACACCAAAAAAACCACCACAACAAATGTAAAATTCCCTTCAAAACACGCAAGGACAAAGGCCTCAAAGACAATTTCCTGTAAGATGCAAATACACTACCTTAGGGGAAACTTTTCAATTTTTCCTCAAACAACTCTTGCAGTCTAAGATCATTACACTTCCTGAGGAAAAACCATACTATCTAGGGAAATTTAAGCCTTCATGATGGGATGAAAATTCCTTTTGTAACTATCACCGCGCCAAAGGACATTCTACTTCATCATGTAGACAATTGAAGAACATCATCCAAGATCTCATTGAAAATGATACCATAGAGGTTGATGGACAACAATAAACTCCCAACATTGATCATAAGGCCCTTACAGATCCATTACCTGACCACGGGAAAGGAAAGGTTTCCAATTAGAATTTTAAGACCAATAATAGTGTCAACTACACTATTGCCTCTTTTGACTACACAATCATAATAAATCATATCTGAGCTACAAATAACTATGTCAACACCATCACCATTAAAAAATAGCTTGAATGTGTAGTTAACACACGAAGAACAAAGGAGCCCCTTCCAAACAATAGAAACAACCAAAGTATCAATACAACCTACTAGACCATTTGGGAAAGACACCTACAAAAAACTCCATCCTTGAGTTGCTTTGTATCTCTCCCGAGCATAGAGCTATCCTTGACAAAGCTTTGTAAGACAATTTTGTCTCATCTAACCTAGATGTCAATCATTTCCAAGAAATGGTGGGCTACTTGGCTAAAACACCCATCATGTTACCTTCTCAGATCAAGACTACGCATCCCAAAAGTCCACTCACAATGACCCCTTGCACCTTGAGCTCTTTGTCCACAAGTATAAAGTTAGATGATTCTTGTAGGACTGAATATTTGCACCCTAGAACTGGTTAAGGCATTGGGTTTCTCTAAAGCATGTGTAGACATGACCAAGAGAATTTTTATCAAAGACTATAATGATGAAGAATGCTCTTTCAAGGGTGTCATAACTATGCCAATCAAATTTATACCTACAATGATGGACACTACATTCCAAGTCTTGGATCTAGACCTTCCATACAACCTCCTCCTTGGCTGGCCATGGATCCATGCCACGAAGGTCATACTTTCCACCTACCACTAGTTCCTCAAATTCCCATACAATGGCACAAAAATTACAATAGTTGGTGACCCTGACCCATTTCAATATTACAATAACCTAAAAGGGATCATTGAATAACAAGTTCCTATCAACCAAGAGGCCTCATCATCTTCCTCATCTCACTACATTGACCCTTCCACCCTATCCAAGGTATCGACCTCCAAGGCTTCGCTTTCTAATCCCAAAATCAAGATCCAAGATAAGGGGTGTGGTGAGTATCACATGAAGATCCAAGATAAGGTTACTATTCATATCCCTCCCATGACTACTTTCATAAAATGGGGAGAGTTAAGCAAAGAAAACATCAATGAAGAAGATGTGACCTCATGGTTGTATAGAGAAGAAGAAGAATCCATCCCACCCAAGAAACTACCTACTGGACAATATGGGAAAGGTTTTAAAATCATGTAGAACAAAGGCTATGATGGATACAGTGGGCTCACAATGGAAAAAAGTGGAATGAGTGAACCTTTGTTAGTGTCTAAATGACCAAAGGCTTGGGGATAGGGTTTAAACCCATCAAGATTGGTGCTCCTAGTACTAAGGTACTTTTAACCAAGGAAGAGAGTGCTTCTAAGAATATTGAGGCATCCGTGATGCCCAAAACCCCCGAACCCTCTGAGACACTTGATGACGACTATATCAAGACCAACTCTAATGACTATAAATGGGACTCCCTTATCTCCAATGAATATGATATAGTCAAAATGCTTTCTGAGCTTGACCTCTTAAACACAATGACTAAAGACCCTGATGGTACCTTTGTCTTTACCTTGTCCACTTTAAACCTTGACACTTCCAATGATATAACTCCCTTAGTCTACCCCCAACTAATCAATTGGGACCAACAAGGACCACCCATCTTAGACATATTCCAGAACGATGAAGCCATCACTGATTTCATGGGTTTACGAGAAGGAATTCCTAGTGGTGATCACAAAGTTGGCTTTACCATTGAATTGGATCACACAACCTACTTTGGGGAGTCTGTCCACCTTTACAATCACAAAAATAAAAATGATAAATGAAAAGGTGACAAGTTTCTAGGTGAAAACCACATGGCACGTTTAGACCAAGAAAAAGTAAAAAGAAAGGAAGCATCCGAGGGAAAAAACCTCTTTGAGGAACCAAGGGATGGAGGGTTGGACATTCTTCCTATTAACCAAGAAAATTCACCAATGCTTATTGAAAAAATTGTGGAAGCCAACATTGGCACAGATGAAACACCCAGGGTCATACACTTTGCAGTGTCATTGACTGAAATAGAGCAACCTAAGTTTTGAGATTTCTTTGTAAAATGACATATTAATTTTTCTTGGTCCTATGCCAATATGCCTGGGATAGATCCAAAATTAGTGTTGCATCACTTTCCACTATTTCCCGATGCCAAACCTATCAAAGAGAAGCTAAGAAAGATGCACCCACAAATCACTTTATTAGTCAAGGCCGAGCGGAAGAAATTATTAGATGTTAGTTTTATAAGATCTATTGAATATGTAGAGTGGATTTCCAACCTTGTACCAGTGAAAAACCCAATGGGTGGGATCTATATTTGTACCAACTTCCAAGACCTAAATAAGGAATGCCCAAAGGATGATTTTCCCCTGCCAAACATTAACATAATCATGGACCTGGCAATTGGATATGAGATGTTGTCCCTCATGGATGGATTCTTGGGGTATAACCAAATTAGAATATCTCCTGAAGATTAGCACGACATCCTTTACATGTCCATGGGGAACATGCTATTAAAATTTCATGCCTTTTGGGCTAAAGAATGTAGGAGCCACATACTAGCATGCTATGAGGACAATTTTTCATGACCTCATGCATACACTTATGGAGGACTATGTAGATGACTTGCTAGAAAAATAAATTACACAAGGTGACCATTTACGAGTCCTAGACAAAAAATTTCAAAAGGCTCGAAGAATACAAAGTGATACTAAATCCCAAGAAGTGTGTATTTGGAGTGATGTTGGGAAAGCTCCTAGGCTATATTGTTTCTAGATGAGGCATCAAAGTTGACCTATCCAAATTCAAAGCTATAATAGACATGCATCCTCCTACCAACATAAGTCAGCTTCACACATTATAGAGAAGACTCCAGTCTATTAGAAGATTCATAGCACAACTAGTTGACAAAATTCATCCATTTCAGCACTTGCTCAGAAAGGGTGTACCATTCATATGGATAGACAAGTTTCAAGACGCCTTTCAAAAAATCAAGGATTACCCACTAGCACCATCAATTCTAATGCCACCTGTCAATGGGAGACCTCTCATCTTATTCATATCAGTGACAACATCAGCACTGGGGGCATTACTTGCACAAAATTATGATGAAGGCCACAAAAGAGCGATATATTATATCATCCACACCTTGGTCGATTATAAAATCAACTATAGTCCTATAAAATATTCCTGTCATGTGGTAGTTTTTTCTACTCAATGACTTAGGCACTACATGTTGAATCATCAAACAAAACTTGTTGCCAAGATAGATTCACTGAAATACCTACTCAACAAAGCATCATTGACAAGATGACTGGCTAAATGGGTCATGATCCTTAGTGAGTATGATATTTAGTATGTTGAAAGAAAATCCATAAAGGGACAAGTCATCGCCAACCAACTTGCAGATGTGCCAACTAAAGCCGATCATCCATTAGTCTCTGATTTCCCAGATGAGTCTCTATTTATTTTAGACACCTCAAAAATATAGAAATTATATTTTTATGGGTCTCACACAAACCATGGCTTAGGAGTAGGCATATTATTTATCACCCCTCAAGGTGATACCATACCCAAGTCATTCAAAATCTCCTTCTCAAGCACTAACAACATAGCAGAGTATGAGGCTCTTCTCACAGGGCTTCACATAGAAATCAAATGGAAAATCAAGAGCCTTAAAGTGTATGGTGATTCTCAACTGGTAATCTATCAGGTCAATGATGATTACAACACCAAGGACGAAAAGCTTACTCCATATAAATGCATGGTGGACAGTTTTAGATTATACTTTGATAGGATCACCTTTTATCAGGTCCCTCACATTCAGAACAAGGCAGCAGATGCCATGGAAACCATTGGGTCTCTCTTGGATATCCCAAATAATGTGCCTCAATTTGAGTTTTTGGTAGACCAACTATTGATCCCTGCCTTCGACATCCCTAAGTCTGAGATGGTTTGTAAAATTTTTGGTCCTAATTCCCCATGGTACTAAGACATTTATGAATATCTCCATGACCACATCATTTCCCCTGACCTATCTAGAAACCAACACATGACCATCTGCAAGGCCTCTAAATATGCCATCATCAATGATACCCTTTACAGAAAAGCCCTTGACAATACCCTCTTGCAATTTCTCGATACCGATGAAGCACAAAAATAATTACACAGGTACATGAAGGTATATGCAGAGCCCATTCTAGTGGTTTAACCTTAGCTAAGAAGATCATGATAGTAGGATACTATTGACCGACAATGGAACAAGATTCATACTTCTTTGTCAAGAAATGTCAACAATGTCAGATCCATGAGGACTTGATACATGCACTAGCATAAGAGTTGCATCTGATAACATCAACATGGCCCTTTTCCCAATGGGGACTCAACCGAATAGGTAAGATCCATCCCACTTCCGTCAATGGCCACAAATTTATCATTACCATGATTGAGTACTTCACCAAGTGGATTGAAGCAATTCCCATGACATACATCACTAGAAACCAAATCTCAAAATTCATTCTCAATTACATCATTTTCCAGTATGGTGTCCCTCAATCCATCATCACTGATAATGGTCACCCATTCAAGAACCAAGACGTCTGTAAACTTTATGAAAAGTTCCATATCCAACACCACTTCTCCACTCCATATTATCCACAAGGAAATAGCCAAGCTGAGGCATCTAACAAAACTATTATCAAAATCCTTAAAAATATTGTCAATGATGTTGGCCATGACTATCACCTCCAACTTAATCCTGCCTTATGGGCCTACCACACTAGTATTCGTACCCCTACAGGCACCACTCCATACTCACTCATCTTTGATTCTAAGGCCATCTTACCTATTGAGGTCGAATTTACTTCCTTGAGAGTCTCCATGCAAGGGCATATCGACGATGAAGAGTACTGTGTATCAAGGCTACATGAGTTGGAACTTCTAGATGAACAGAGACAAAATGCATTGGTCCATTTGCAAGCCTACCAGAATCATCTTTGTTGCAGCTATAACAAGAAGGTTTTGAATCAACAATTTGACATTGGTGACCTGGTGTTAATGGAGAATTTGAAGAATCAAGTAGAAAGAGAAAAGACAAGAAAATTTGAGCCAAATTGGTTGGGTCCCTATATTATCATAGCAGCCTTTGGATCATGAGCATATCAGCTTTCAACTCTTGAAGGGGAACCCTTGTCAAAACCCATCAATAGTCTGCATTTGCATAGATTCTATACCTAGCTTCAAAGAGCTCCTGTCATAATCAAAAAATACAAAAATTAGTACAAAAATTAGAAAAAATTGCAACCTTGATGAAAACCTAGAAAACAGGTGTCTTGGTAACACCAAAAAAAATCAAAAGATCATGAAAATAGTAAAGAAAAATACTTTTTTTGATAGTGAAAACCACTTCAGTGGCACTTTAAATAAATACCATGGTGGAAACCTGGAAAAAAGGTTCCATGTGTAGTCAATCTTGACTCACTCATATATCGTCATTCTATTTGTCTTTCCACTTCACCCATAAAAAATATATACTTTTCCTTTTCTTCATCATCCATAATAATGTCGGCTTTGTCCTTTCCATAACTTGGAACGATTGAAATTTTGCGACTTTCATACCTACCCTTCATACATTGGCATTCATCCATCCCAACCCTAATAGATTTGTCTTATACCTGACTAGTGGAAAATACTTGACCTATGTCTTCATTGGATCCTACACTTGTTGTTGGAGGTCATTATATCGCAAAAAGACAAAAAATCATAAAACGAAAAAAACACAAAAAAACACAAAAATCATAAAACCTCAAAACAACAAAAAAATACAAAATGTGTCAAAACCAAAAACATCCAAATAACTTCAAAAATCCCAAAAACAAAGTCAAAGTCAGTCCTATCAGTTTGAGTCTGGTCAAACTACATTGTCTCTATGACTTCACGTAGGAAAGGCCATCTATTGATGTGCTCCCGAGGCATTAGGTTAGTCCTTTTAGATTTTTCAAATAAATAATCGAATCATGATGCAATCCTTTGTCAGTAAAACAAATTCAAGTCATGTCAAACTACGAGGTCATTGTGTGTATAATGTAGGCAAGGCCATTTGTTGATGCACCCCCAAGGCCACCTAGGTTAGTCCTTTAGGGTTTTTCATGTCGGTGATAATAAGTCAGCCATTGTTATCAGACATAAATAGTCATCAAAGCTTCAAACACAATCATGAATCAACAAGACAAGTAAGCCAACTAGTCTTCATGTCAAATCAGTCAAACACTCAAACCAACATTTAGACAATAAAAAATGTCTTATACAGGATGTTTCGTTCTTGAAACCAAACATAGTCATTTGTCAAAACTTTTTCATTCACCTTATACAGGTAGTCACATGATTGAAACCATACTTTACATCTTATATGACATTTTTCTGCTCCTGAAACCAAGCCTTGTCAAAAAAATCAACCCATTACTCACCTTGTCAAACATTGACAAACAATTCTTGGCAAACACTTTGAATGGATATTGACTTTGTTGGACTATTTTGTCTTATCTTTTTGACTTTGTCTTTTTATTTATGTTACTAGTTACCTCAAGGATGTCACATGAAGGATTTAGAGGAGCAAGGATGTCTCATGAATCTTTTTTTTTACTACTGTTTTTGGTTTGTCTCAACAAAAATACTGTGGAAACTTTTCCTTTAGTATGATTTAGGACATTCCTTGTCTACGACTGTCTATTTTTGCAAATGGATGACCTTGCACACCCTGGGCTATCTCATAGCATAGTGTTTGTTGTCCTTTTTCACATTTTACTACCTAATGATGATTTAATGCAAAGCATTGCATAGCAAAATATACATATTTAAGTTGTCTCCGCTAACGCCATCCTAACATCCATATCCTCTGCACTAACATTTCTTCTATTCGCATCTTGATAGCATCCTGTGACATACAAAAATATCTTGCATACATGATCATATTAGGAAGCATTGTAGACATCATTACCATAATAGACATCATCATATTAGTTAGTTTATATTGCATGAGAAATACAAAAATATAGATTGCATTCACATAGCATATTCCACATCATATTAAGCATGTTTTTACATCCATGTCATGTCATAAGCATAATATTTTTATTACATTGCATAATCATTAACATACATAACATTTGCATTCTAAAACATTGCATTCAATAAACATCACATTGCATAATCATATCATTTTTGCATACATAATAATACATTCACATAACATCCATAATCATCACATGCCTATATATAATGTCATGATATTAAATAAATCCATCTAGCATTTAAGCATCAACATACATTAGTCATCCATCATATCGCATTGACATATAGTGTCATTGCATAATCATATAAAAAGGCATAAATATAATAAAAGCATAATCATCCATTGCATAATCATATAGAAATGCATAAACATCATAAATATAACATAAAAATGCATATCATATAAATCACCACCAAAATCATATCATATATCACTCAAAATGTGTCATAGTATAATGCCAAGATGTATCATATATCCCAAAAAATAGTGTTTGTAGGCTCGATGGTCAAAAAAATAACAAGTGTCATGATACAATGTCAAAATATGCTCTAACTAGAGCTACCCTCATCTCTTCCTGGTGATCACCATGGTGACTGCTATGGTGACCTAGAAGACCTCTGCTTTGAAGGTGACCTATCATATAGTCTTGATCGTGTCAGCCCTAAGACACCCCCACTGCTATGGGAACATCGGTTATGTGTCATGTTATGTGACCTGCTCTAGGAACAACTCTAGACCTCAGAGAAGCTTGGCTCTCTCCTCTCAGGTGGCACTACCGTCTTATATAGATCCCAATAATACTACAACCCCATGCTAGACCTCTCCAACTGTCGTGTTAAATCTACAGTCGATCCACTACATCTAGCTACAAAATCTAGCATTCACTAACCTATCTATTGATGGCTAATCATTGCTAGATCCCGCTCTAACTATAGGGCTCCCACCACAGCCTCCAGTTCCTGGATCCTGGTCGTAGCCTATGCTAACTGCTCCTGTAAGATAGCTACATATTGATCAACTAGTCCATCCCCACCTTGGATAGGCACCTCCTCCAGCCCAACCTCCACATCCACCTCCATAGCTATCCTCTCTCGGAGGACTCACTCTGCCTCTCAAATATCCTCCTCCCATCTCTCCTCCTCCTCCTAGTGCCCCTCCTCCCCAACCACCTCCTCCATCTCCACATCCTGATGACCCACCTTGAGAAGTGGCATGTCCTCTTGTCGCTCCTCCTTTCCCACTTCCTCCTCACATCTCTCCTCCTATTGGGGCTCCCTCTCCTCCTCGCCCTCCTCTCAGATTGGGGATAGTGGTCTCCCCTGCTATCTCCAAATCCTCCTCCTCTTGCCTCCTCCTCTCCCTCCTTTTTTGTCTCCTTTGTCATCCCCTCTCCCTCTATCTCCCCTCCCTCCATCTCCCTGTCCTCCTCTCCATCCTCCTCTTTGACCTCATGGGCCCCTACCTTGGTGCTCTATTGGCGCTGGCTTATCAAGATCTATATAAGGCACTGGTATGTGCATGCCCCACCATGTGTCATACTCATTGATAGTTCTTGGATTTGTTGGACCTCCCCTCTAAGCCCACAACATTGGCTGGAGTGCATCTATGTCCTGCTCTGCTATAATAACTGGAATAACCAAACCCCATGGTTGTACGTTGTGTGAGGGCATGTGAGCTCTATTGTACCCCAAGGCATATCTTATACCTCTCCAAACTATCTCCTCACTCACTTTGGCAGATACTGCTCAATAATGTCTTGCGACTAGACTATCTATCTAATCAAATATCTAGTTTGTCTACACCACAGAAAATGTTGGTCCTCATCTGGACATTATGTACAGTCCCTATAAGGCCTCCATATGAAACTAACCAGTACATCAACCCCATGCCTCCAATAACCTATATCTTCAACATGGGTTTGCATCACAACTCCTTATAAATAAATATACAACATACAACCTACTAACTGCCTACCAACTAGAGGACAAAATACAATAATGTGCTCCCAATCCCACACCATCAGTAAGGTCACTCCGCAACTCATCGACTAACCCTCCTAATAGGAAATGCCATGTAACTAGAAGTAGAGCATCACTAGTAGACAAGGCCCCTAGGCATATACTATCCCATCCTGTAGCATACCAACTAGCATCTCACCTCATCTGACTTGAAAACCATGTCCTTGATGGTCTAGAACAACTATCCTAACAATAAGTGTACATAGCATGCAATCCCATTGTAATCAAGGGATTTCTAAGGATTAGGAGAGTTAGCAATAAACAATAAATAATAATCGAAACCCAAAGATTTTACGAAACACAAAGGAAGTAAATGAAATAACAATTATACCTGATTATTGATACCTCCATGATTCCCTTTCGTAATACCTTCTTGCTTGCTGGAAAATGTTGCCCTCAGATTCGTCTTTTGAGCAATCTAGAAATGCCTAAGTCCTACAACAAGTCTTGAAGGATTTGATATGTCTAAATGCCTATGTCTAAAAGCCAATGCCTATGTCTATGCTTAAAACAAATGCCAATATTGAAATACTACAATTGCCTAGGACAATAAATGTGAAACTAAGTAAATGCCTATAATAATTATGCAAGATGTCAGCATGTGTCTGAAAAATGAGAAGAAGATGGCATTTTATAGAAAAGGCCATTTCAAATGGACGGACGAGATAAATCAATGATGTGAACCTAAAATGAACAATCCATATTTAACCTGAGAATCCCTAATTAGGGTTAGGGAAAAATCCTTAATCGAACGGTCAAAATAAAATCGGATCGATGGTGGAGAATAAATGAGACAAATTAATTAGATAATGAAGATTTTTGAAAAATCAAGAAGATAAGATCGCCTGATTTGCAAGATTCAAAAAATCAAAGAGATAAGATTTAGACTGAAGATCAGATTTGGAAAATCAAGAATCTGCCCGATTACTTGATTTCTGGAAGATTAATTACTAATTTGAATTAAAATAATTCAAATTATGGATTTCGAGAGATAATAAATAATCTTTTTCAGATTATTTATCAAAAAGGACTGACAGTTAGGATTGACATGACATTTTAAATAATTTAATTTATTTAAAATGAGAAGAATATTAATTGGCAATTAAATAATTAAATTTAATTATTTAATTTAGGAGATAAGACCAATTAATTAAATAAATTAATCAATTTATTTAATTAAGACAATCATGACGTATTAAATAAATAAATGTAATTCATTTATTTAATAATCAATAAGAATTAAATGCGAAGGAATTAAATAAATTAAGAAATTTATTTAATTAAAGAAAGACTTAGACAGTTAATGACGTATTTAATAAATAAATAAAATCTATTTATTTAATAATCATGAAGAATAACTGACATGAATTAATTAAATAATTATGAATTATTTAATCAATAGTCGAATGTGGACCAAGGACATAATTATGCTAGGATGAAAGTGGTAAAAATGAAGCTTGCAGGCCTAGGTCATTTTTAGGTGTCTACACCCATCACTCATATGTCTTTGCTAGACACTCCCATCTAATCTCATAGCTCTCCACGTCGAGATCCTTGATGTCCTCATGCATGAAGTAATTCTAGATGGATTGATATCCTCTCTCGAGGTTGTATCTCACCCACTCTCCTTGAATCGACAACCTAAGAATATGGTACACATCCTCCAACGTCATTGTAGCCTCTCTTGTCGAGAAGTGGAATGAGAACGTCTCTAAGTTCCACCTCTCTGCAAGTGCAGTCTCAACCCTCTATTTTCCCTAATAATAGGCATGCATGTCACATGGTAAAATCTTAGGCACCACAACTGGTGCTTCTCAGTGCTAGTCAACTGCTCTCAAAGTCATAATATGGAAGGTCGAAACTCCCTAGTGTAAACTAGATCAAGTACAACCTACGGTCACAAATCCAAAGCATTGAGTCAGGTCAAAACACTAGTCAAACCTATTAGACTCAAATTGCACAAGAAATTTCACCCTAAACAGGGGTAAATTTTTAGACAGTCATTTTTTTGGTAGCTAGTCAGCGCTCCCCTCGGGATTCATGATATAGACTAATTTCCTTATGTGGATCCATTAACTCTTGCGGTTGTATCAGGCATTAACAGGTCAACCTTTTGGTGCAATGACAATCATGGGGCCAACAATTTGTATCAGAGCCAAAGGTGTCGGGTTTGAATCCCCTCAAGTAATGTTGAGGGGGAGATTGTTGGTAGTTCGTCAATGCTCCCCTCAAGATTTGTGACATGGACTAACCGCCTCATGTGGATCCATTAAATCTGGCGGTTGTATCGAGCATTAATAGGTCAACCTTTTGGTGTAATGGCAACTGTGGGGCCAACACATTTGTGTCGCATAATCAGAAAATTGTGTCACACAATCAGTTGCATCGCAATGTACACATTTGCATTGTCAAAAATCATTTTTGTCACATACCTTAGCAATTGCGTCACCTGAATCAATTGTCATTAACCTAAACACTTGCATCACATAGCAATAGATGCGACTCATAAATTTCACTTGCATCATAGCCCCAGTCAATTATTTTATTCTTTAGCAATTGTGTCATTTTCGACAGCATATGTGATGTTCTAACATTTAAAACACACTGCAATTGATGCAAAACCTAACCTAGACGTGACCTTTGCAATTGTGACAAATTGCGAGAAATTGTTTCTCTCATGATAGTAGTTGTGACAAACTATGTTCATCGCAACTACCTATTAAATTTTCCTAGGACCTAGAAATGCATGAAAAACAAAAATTGACCAAGTAGGAAAAAGGTACTTATCGAGTCTCCTATGCCATCTGGTCATCAGAAAGTGAGAATACAGTACCTGCGGTGATTGACATGTGGAACAAGTGACACCTTGGCAGCAAGAGCTCCTTAATCTTCAAAGTCAAAATGCACAAATGAGGAATTTTACCCTCCAATTTCTATTTTTAGCCATCCAACTTTTAGGGTTTCCTTAGGGTTTGTAATGGTTGCACTACCTAAAGGGTCTTGAAGCCTAATACCATCACCTCGAATGTCTTGAAAATTATATCTTTTTTCACTAGCATTTTTCTAGCTATTAAATTGACTTATTAGAACAATTTCCAAATTTTTGAAAATTTGCAAAAAAAAATTGAGGGGGCATAAGTCCATCCAGCTTTCACCGGGACATGTTTTGACTGATTTTCTTTGACATAGCATGATAAACTATGTTGTATTAAAGCAGGGAAAAATGTAGACACTGAAAATTGTCCTATACCTGCGACTTTATTAAATCTCCTTTCATACTCAATAATTAAATAATTCTAATTATTTAGTTATTGTCTAATGTCACTAGTCTCCTATTAATTAAATAATTTTATTTATTTAATTAAGTCATTTCCATCATTTTATTTCATCTGTCAATTAATTAAATTTTATTTAATTACATCACTAAGGTTCATGTCCGATATAATTAAATAAATTCAAGTTATTTAATTATTACTATCTTGTCTACTATAATTAAATAATTAATTCTAATTATTTAATTATTAATTTATCTTTTTCCTCCACAATTAAATAAATATTATTTATTTAAATGACTTTCTAATTTGACTTTCCCTCTCATCTTTTTGAATTAAATTATTATTTAATTTGAAATATCAATTTTCCTTTTTGCCTCTATAATTAAATAATGTTTCCATTATTTAATTATTCACTTTCCCATTCAAACGAAATGATTTTCTTAGTTCCTTTATTAGTCTCATTCTTATCCCCTCTTGTCATGTACAATTTCAGCCATTGATTGATCCTTTTTAATCTCATCAATCCATTCAAATTTGGCTCTTCTATAAAAGACCCTTTCATGGTCATTTTGAGATATCCAGTTTATGCAAGTACATGCTATTGAGACAATTACTTCAATATTTTTCTTGACTTATTTAGGCTACATTTGCACACAATTCTAAGGGCATTGATCAATCAAAGCAAAATGGAGAAGGGTAATAGAGGTTAATCAATGGAGGCTTGATACTTTGGTAATATTGTTTTATTGTTTTATGTTTTATGCTTCCTTCATTCTTTATTACTTGATTGGGATCATTAGGATTGTTGTTTAATGATTTATTATCACTAATCTTGATTTTTAACCCTGATCACAATACAATCTAATCAATATGAAAACAATAGAAAATATAACATTTATAATAATAACCAATTACTTATTTGCATGCCTATATTGTAGGATACTACATGCTTGATGGAAGATACATATTTGATACAATTTAGATATATTTTCTAAATATTAATATATTAATAAAATATTTACATAATTATTTAAAAAATGAAACATTAATATAAATTATTATTTAAATTTTATAAATAATATGTTAATCATTATAATATAAATTGTAAGATAATTCATGCCTATATAAACATGCAATGATAATTATTATTTTTAAATGTTTTTAATAATTTAATTTATATAATTTAAAAACATATCAATAAATATTTTTGATGTAAAATAAATATAATAACATATTTGTTTCAATTTTATATTCGTGTATTAATAATATTATTATTATAAATATAAATTATATTGATTTTATAATTTTAAGATTTATAAAATATTATCTATAAAATTATAAAATATTTAATAAATAATTTTTTGAAATTATTAAATATAATTAAAATATTTTTATTATAAGAAATATAATTTTTTAGATATTTTTTATTTTTTATATTAATAATATTAGTAAAAACATAAATATTTCCTAAAGATATATTTTTATTAAAAAAATAATATTAATAATATATTAATAAAAAATCAAAATACAAATTAAAAACTAAACATGTTAAAATAATTAGATAATCATTATATAATATGACACATTAATATTAATTTTTATATTAATAATATTAGTAAAAACATAAATATTTCCTAAAGATATATTTTTATTAAAAAAATAATATTAATAATATATTAATAAAAAATCAAAATATAAATTAAAAATTAAACATGTTAAAATAATTAGATAATCATTATATGATATGACACATTAATATTAATTATTAAATAAAGAACTTGTTCCAAAAATCGGACAATTCAGAGATTGATGTCAAGCTTCCCTTTAGTCTTCAATTTTCCAAAGCTGCCAAAGCTTCCTCCAGAAGAATTGCCACTTCCCAGAGAACATAAATAATCCACAGCCAAGAATACAACAAACTAGATTCCTAAAATTATCAGAGACCTTCTAAGATTAACAATTTCCTCAAACTTCAAAACAATTCTACCATTTCCAAAAACCTCTCTTTTTTCCCGTGAAAACAACTTCCTCTTTTCTCACAATTTCAATCAATCTCTCCGGAAATCAATTTTAAGACAATTACAAAACAAAACCTTCTAACTTCCAATTAACACAACAAATATTTTTTTCTTTAACACCCAAGATATTTCTAAGATCTTTTCCCAATATATGAATTTAAAATTAAAAATAATTTATTTAATTCAAAAAACATTTAAATCACTTATTTAAATCCACATTTAATCTAATAATTAAAATTACTTTATAATAAATTAAATTAAATAAAAAAAATTATTTATTATAAAGTCTCCATAGTAATTAAATACTTAATCACAACATATAATTTAATCCGTACAATTTAAACTTGCACGATAAATAAAATACCAAGACCAACATGGATAAAGAATACGACCAAAATACGGACTGACGACACATTGTACTAGGGTAAAGGTTTGACTAGGTTAACCCATTACTATATCCCAATCAACATTATTGTTGGATAGTGGACACACTCTGACCTGTGAAACTAGGTGAAGCCGTTGTCCTGTACCTGCATACCTACAAACAAAGCAAATGTCGTACATGTATCCAGATAATAATTCATACACACCATGAAGAGAGAATCGCGGAAATCACAGGCACTCACAAGCGAGTGATGCAATACCATTCTCTTCACCAATACAATGTCACATCAACTGACGAGATAATATATCAATTAAACTACAATGATCATATATAGCAATGTCATCTCAACTAAGCATCTATGCAAACATAAAGCATGTCAAACATAATCACCATGCATATAATGTATCATCACATTCGGGTGTGTGCAAGAAGTTGAGTCCACTTTTTGGACAAAAAGTGGAAGTGTTTTCCCTGATTTTCAGAATTTGACACATTTGACCTTAAAATTTGAAGCACTTAGGGATGGAATCTTCAAAAAATTCACTAATCATAAAATGTAGTACTCGGAGTCTAGTTTCCAAATATGTAATTTATTTCAATACCCAGATTGTAAAAATTGAGTTTCAATAGGCGTTTCTAAAAACCACTATTTAAAAGTCACTTTTTTATACCATACCATGCACGTGTCGACATCCATATTTTGACCTAAATTATCATATTTTTCTAAATCCTTTTGGGAAAATATTTGTGTCTCACTGAAGCTTGTTTTCGATATTTTTTATAATTTTTTATTGAATTTTTTGTTAAATTTTTATTAGGCATATTTGTCGTTTTGAAAAATCGTCGTGTACAACATGCATAAGATGACCTAAACTTATCATTTTTTTTTTTTTTTTTTAAATTGAAAAGAATTGTCTGAAGTTTGTTCTCGTGCAATCCGTTCATCAAAATGTTATGTTGATCAAAAGTTATTAAAATACTAAAAACCCGATAATTCAAGTTTATGGACTAGTTTCATTAGAAATTAATTGAAAAATAGAAAACATAATCAAATTATTAAAAAAATACATATTTGGAATCTGCACTCTCATCTATAATGGGTTTTAATTTCGTAAAAAATTTGCAAAATAGGTCTTGGACATATGTCCAAAGTCATTATTTTCTGTGACATTAACAAACTTCAAGTTGCAAGTCAAACCAGGTCCAAAGCTTAGGTTCGGGTCCCCAAGCCATTTCCCGAACCAAAAACAAGCCAAAAACCCCCAAAAATTTATAATTTAAAAAATAGGATCCCGTTTAAAAAAAAAAACATTTTTATGGTTTTATGAAATGGGATCCCGTTTGAAATTTTTCCAAAACGGAAATTTCCAAAATGGAAATTTTTCAAAATTGGAAGTTTCAAAAATAGAAAATTTTCAAATTGGAATCCGTTTTGAAAACTATCCATTTTGGAAAAATTTCAAAACGGGATCCCATTTTGAAAATTTAGGCTCGGGATCCCGAAGCTAAACGGGATCCCGTTTTTTAAAAACGGGATCCCATTTATTAAAAATCGGGATCCCATTTTTTGCAAGCCAATTTCATTTTTTTGCCTAAGGCAAAAACTTCCACGTTTCGTGGACTCTTCTTCTTGCATTTATCCATCCATATAATCTACCATTGCTCCACTGTCAGCGATTGAATAACTATAACATAAAATATGGTCTAACAAAGTATCTAAGTTGTCAAAGAAAACATAACAAATCAGAGGGGTGTCACATCTTCCCCCCCTAGGATTAGGCTTACTCTTGGAAGCCTGCGAACAAATAAGGGTAGAGCTCCCTCATCTTGGTAGCATCTTCGGATGTAGCAGAAGTGTCATCTCTAGGATCCCACTGGACCCTCACCTGCTCAATATCTCGACCCCTGAGGGCGAGTCTCCTGTGCTGGGTAACACCCACGGGCTCCAAAGCTAGATGCCCGTCCTCTACCTGTAAAGCAGTCCAATCAAGGATATGAGAAATGTTTGGATGGTAAGGTCTAAGTATAGAAACATGGAACACTTCATGGATGCACAAGAGACTGGGCGGTAAAGCAAGACGGTAAGCAACTAGCCCAATCTTCTCCAGAATCTCAAAAGGCCCGACAAATCGAGGTGCGAGCTTAGAACCCTTTCCGTAATGGATTCGACTCTTTCTCAGTCGCACTCACAAGAAAACTCAATCACCTACCACAAACTGGCGATCCACACGGTGTGCATCAACATACTTCTTCTGCCTATCCTGTGCAGCTACTAAATGCTCTCTGATCCAAACCACCTGCTGCTCCATATCCTAAAGCATATCAGGACCCAATAAAATCTTGTCCTTCAACCTATCCCAACTCAATGGGGTCTGACATGGCTGTCCATACAAGGCCTGAAAAGGTGTCATGCCAATAGAACTTTGAAACCCGTTGTTATAAGAAAACTCTACAAGATAGAGATAATCCTCCCATCATGTTTGTTGGTCCATGACATATGTGTGAAGCATATCTTCAAGGATCTGATTGACCCTCTCAGTCTGTCCATCCATCTCAGGGTGATACGTTGAACTGAAGTTCAATTGTGTCCCCATAGAATGTTGTAATGATGTCCAAAGAGCCGAAGTAAACACAGGATCCCTGACAGAAATAATCTAACGCGGAATACCATGCAACCTCACAATGTCCTCCATGAACACTCTAGCAACTGACGAAGTGTTATAGGAGGAACGAATAGGTGAGAAGTGTGCCATCTTCGTCAACCTATCTACCTTCACCATAATTCAATCATGTTGTCACGAAGAGTTAGGTAAACCAACAATGAAATGATGTCCCATTTCCACTCAAGAACCAAATGAGGTTGTAGAAGACCAGCCGAATGTTGGTGTTTAGCCTTAACTCGCTAACACTCCAAACACCGTGATACATAATCGGCGATATCTCACTTCATACCTGCCTAGAAATAAAGTGGTCGCAGATCAACATACATCTTCACTTCAGGGTGAGCTGAATAAGGTGCCTGATGTGCCTCTATCAAAATCAAGGTACGAAGCCCTTCCGAAGATGGAACAAATATACGTCCCATGTATCTCAATAACCCATCCGTCTCCAAAGAATATCCTGAGTACTTGCCCTCCAAAGTCCTGCCTGACTCAATCTCATACCTTACCTCCTGGTACCAGCTATCTGTAGGAAGTACGGTAAGAATCTGGCTCCTCAAATCCATAGTAAGATTCATCTCAGATAGTTCGTGCCTTCCTCTGCTGAGAGCGTCAGCCACAATGTTCTCCTTCCCCTAGATGTACTTCACCTCAAAATCTTACTCACAAAGGAACTCCATCCATCACCTTTTCCGAGCATTAAGGTTACGCTATGTGAAGATGTATTACAGACTCTGATGATCACTATCTAACTCAAAACGGTGCCCCAATAGGAAATGTCTCCATCGAGTCAAAGCATGTACAACTGCAGCTAACTCAAGATCATGCATGGGGTAGTTCAACTCATGATCCTTGAGCTTGTGCAACTTGTACGCAATGACTCGACCATCCTGCATCAATAACGCTCCTAACCCCTCCAAAGATGCATCTGCACAAATAATAAAGTCTCCTGTAGGATCAGGTATCGCAAGGATCGGTGTGCTAGTCAACCTCTCCTTCAATGTCTGAAATTCAGCCTCGCTCTACTCTGACCAATTGAACTTCTTCCCTTTCCTCTGAAGAGAAGTGATAGGATTTCCTACCCTAGAAAAGTCCTGAACAAAACTCCTGTAGTAACCCGCTAGCCCCATGAAACTACATATCTCTGCCACATTCGTGGGCATAGGCCAATCCATGATTACCTGGATCTTTGTAGGATCCACTGCAATGCACTCTCCTGATATAACATGACCAAGGTACTTGACCTTAGTTTTGAAGAACTCACATTTGGACAAGTTGGCATGCAACTTATTATCCCTCAAACACTGCAATACCTACCTCAAATGTTCCTCATGCTCTTCAACTGTCCTGGAATAAATCAATATGTCATCGAGGAATACCACTACAAATCTATCCAGGTATGTGCAAAAAACTTCGTGCATCAGGCTCATGAATACAGATGGCACATTTGTCAACCCAAATGGTACCACTGTAAACTCGTAGTGACCGTATCGTGTGCAAAACGTCATCTTATGAATATCAAACTCCACAATACGCAATTGATGGTATCTTGACTTAAGATCGATCTTAGAAAAGACTATAGCACCCTTGACCTAATCAAACAAGTCATCGATCCTAGGTAGAGGATATCGATTCATGATGGTGACCTTATTTAACTGTCGGTAATCTATGCACAGATGAAGAGAACCATCCTTCTTCACAAAGATCATCGGTGCTCCCCAAGGTGAAACACTAGGGCGAATGAAACCCTTTTCTAACAACTCCTCAAGCTGCAGGCGGAGCTCCTTAAGCTCCTAAGTCGTCATACGGTATGGGGCTCATGAAATGGGTTTGGAACCAGGTAGAAGATCAACCTTGAAGTCTATGTCATGTTGAGGTGGCATCCCTAGAATATCATCTAGAAAACAATCTGCATACTGTTGAAGTATGGGGTGGCTATCTATAGACACCTCCTCTCTATCACCCATCTCCAAGTCATCTATTGTCACAGCAAAAAACTAACATCCCTGATGAACACATCTTCTCAGCTGCATAGTCAAGATCATCCTCAATGATATAGGTCTCTGGACCCCTACTAACTCAACCTCACTGCCAGATGCATTAATGCATCATATCAACTTGCATCGACAATCAATCACGGCCATATGATCATCGAGCCAATCCATCCCTAAGACAATGTCATAAGAACCTAATGGTATAACACAGAGATCTGCAGTAGTGTGAAAAGAACCAATCTCCAGTCTACAATCCGGTACATAGGAATGCACTACAACTCTAGCACCAGATGCTAATTCAACCTACCACTTGCCCTCTTACCTTACTGCCCCCAGTCTATTGCATGCCATGACATACAATGAAATAAATGATTCTGAGGCTCTTGAATCAAACAAAATGGTAACCCTATTACCCTATAACATACCAGTAGTCTCCACCACTGTGCTCTGGTGATTAGCCTGGCAGTTATCAACTGTAGCAAATACGTTATGTCCTCTTCCTGCATCTCCAATAGTTGGCTCCGACACTACTGGCCTCTATGTATATCCTGATGTGCCCTTACTAGGACACTGTCGAGCTATGTGACCCTGTTGGCCACAAGCAAAACACCCGGTACCCCTTCCAAAACCTCTACCTCCAGAAGGTGCACTAGACTATTGAACACTACCCCTAAAGGTAGACTGAGTACTCTATGCTAGCTATGCATTACTGAAGCATATGATACACCTCTAGTTCTGGTCACCCCCTGATTGATATCTATCATTCTGTCTAGGTGGAAAATCCTTTCATCTTCCCTATGAGTTCTGGTACTGTCCACTTTGTGTTGGTGTCTGTTGTGCCCTGGGTGGTCCAAATCCCTAATTTTGGCCACTGCGTGCACTAGGCCCTGCAGCTAAAGTGTTGCCCACCTGTACTCCAACATTACCATCCAATTCCATCGCCAAATTCTCCTCTACAAGTCTGGCCTTGTCTACCGTGGTCTCCATAGTCTTGGGTTCGAAAACCCGCACACCTCCACTGCTTCGGGAATTTAAGCCCCTAAGAAAGTGCTGCACCAACATGCCCTCGTCATCACCAATGCTTGTGTACTGTTTGAGCTCATAAAAATGATGCTCATATTGTTCTGCTGACATAATCATATATTGTAGAGTATGGAACTCATCACCACGACGTTGTTGCCAATGATCAGAGAGAAATCTGGTGCAAAACCTCTCTAGAAACATCTCCCAAGATACGGTACCAATATCAATATGGATTTTTTTCTCCTCCAATCTCCACCATGTGGAGGAAAAGCCTCTCAAGTACATAATCGCACATCTGGCTCTGGTATTGCTACCATACGGGTGCATAGCAAAACATCTGTTCAGGTCAATCAGCTAGGTCTCAGCCTCTAAACCGATGCCTGATCCATCAAATAAGGGTGGTCAAGCTCTAAGTAAATCTCTCATACGTGCACCTACAAATTCCTTTGACTATGCTGGTACATCCCTATCTCTAACAACAATTTGATCTACCTCTTGCCTTGGTCCAAGACGGGCAAGAGTCTCCTCCAACAATTGACACAATTGAGCGCCTTCGATCCCTGGTGGATCCGAATTCTGAATACTACCTCCCAGAATGTTTCGGGAAGCCTATTGTTCCTCACGGTTTGAATCATGAGAAACAAGCAGAGGTGAGTTATGTTGACTACCTCCATGTCTGCCTCTATGACCACAACCTTGACCTCTCCTAGGTGGCATGATCCTGCACAAACACACCAAGGTGTAAGAAAAGGTATGCAACTTAAATCTTATGCAAGCAACTTAATGGTTTCCAAATTAACCCAGAGTTCCCAGTGTTTAAACCTAGGCTCTGATACCAAGTGTAAAACCACATCCCACAACCTAGAGGACAATGCAACACTACAGAAGCACAACTAATTTGTCTTAAAAAGAATAAAAATGACGAGGAAAGTAACCTACTCTAACACATACATTCTCTAGGCCACACAACGCGTCTACATGTGAATTTCACAACTTACAAAATTATTTTAAAACATAGCATATGAAATTAACTCATGATAACAACATACATCAAAGCATTAACCCATTGCATAATAAATTAAACATGGAAATGTAATGAGCATATTTCCATAGATACAACACCACCTAAAATGATATATACAATTTACTCCAACAGTGAATAGATCATACATAATGTTACAATTACAATACAAGGATTCTCCTCGATTACAAATGAGGAATACAATACATAGTGTCTCACTATTACAATGAATATAAGAGAAGTACAAATCCATAGAACACATGAGCTTCTCGAACTAGAAGACCTCGCCATCACGAACATGAAGAGAAAGCTCAACAATGTAAGGTGCACGCCACCCAGCCATGTGGTACCCGTAGGACCAACCCCCATGCTAGGAGATAGTAAAAGGTAACCAAGACAAACCTACTACCTCTAGGCACAGGCAATGTACAAAACAACACTATACCAGTAAATACAAATATAAGGTTACATTGCTTCCAAAATCACTGAATCAAGAACAACTACTGTACAATACAAATCGACTATTGTCATAGGAAGAGTGTCATCACAAAGGTTGCATTGGTTATCCTAAGGAGATCTTCCTAGGTCCCGGCCCCCATCTTGGGTTATCTTGGTAACCTCTCACGAACTCTGGCCCCGCATGCACACTAGTGTGGAATCGATTATCTTTCGAGAAGACAAGATAACGATCTTGCCATTCTAGGCCTTCCCAACTCATCTCAAGTCTCACACAAGCCTTTGAGCCAATGAGCGAGGCTAAATTATCCAGTTAAATGTATTAACTAGCCTTTCCCCTAATATAGGTTATTTAATTTCCACTTATTAAACTGACTCTCATACGAGTTGTCCTGGGACCACTTTGTGTCCCAACCCCCATTGAAATCCACTCCCCTATCGACAACCCAAGGGTAGATAGTGCACTAAAACTGATAACAACATAACAAAAAAGATAACACATCCCTACAGATGTCCAATACTGAATCCAACTATGTGCACTACCCAAGGAAATCTCAAGGGCGAATAACAGAAATGACAACCCTTTCACAATTACAATCTGGAAGACTTATATTTTCTTGACAACAAATATCCCCCCACAATTCACAATTACAAAAATACTTGTAATTAAAATAAACCACTCATGTAATTAAAAGCACTACCATTTGGATTTCCTAAATCCAATAGATCAATATCTCACATTAAAATACATCATTCAAAACACAATTCCAATTAATAATCAACAACGAAATTATATTAAAAGTTCAACTTTTAGTTTCACAACTACACATAATATTTAACTCAATTCCACAATTTAAGTAAGAAATCATTTAAAATTATCAAATCGTGCTTGCATGCACTTATAACAATAACAACAATTAAATAGTTATATTTAATATGTATATATATATAATTAAATATAATTATATATACATATAAAAATATATCTTATTCAATTATAAGAAAAACAATTATACCTTTTTCCAATTAACATTTAAAATATCTACGGGGTTGGGGCCCTAGCTCGGTTGGCTAAATCTTTCCTGTTGTAGGAGGTTGGTCACGAGGTCTAGTCTCCCCCACCCCCGTGGTACAGGAGGACGTGTCGCGCCAGCACTGTCAATCACGTTAAAAAGATTACCATGCGCACTGCAGTTTATAGGGGGTCGTGCTACCCGATTCCTGCAACCTAAAAAAAAAAAAAAAAATTTAAATATCTACACATGCATTTTAAATTATTCATATATAAACATATTTATTATATATATATTAATTATTTAATATATATATATTATACATATAATATATATACATTAAATATATTATATATGTTAAAACACTGGCATATATATATATATATATATATATATATAATATATACATATACATATATTATATATATAATATATACATATATTATATATAAAAAAAACATTTAAAAAATAATATTGAAGGCGGAAGAAATAATCGCAAACTGTGCAAACTCAGTTGTGGTCTGGTAAAGGTCTTCCCCATACAGGGAACCCTGGGCGATGTGGGCAGCGTCGGCTGTTCACAACGTTGGCTCTCCCCAAAGGGGAGTCGGCACTGGGGGTAGCCAGCGCTTCCCCCTCCCATAACATTTCCTTAACTTAAATAAAATTCCATGAATTTTTTCCGTACGGATTTCGATCCAGCTCAGGCTTACAAAAAAATAATTTTATAGTAACTTTCTCAACTTTGTGCAATACACAAATTCACAAGAATATATATATATAATATACAATATATATATATATAAACAAAAATTTAAAAGAAGATTGTTTCAGATGACCAATTTTAAAGAAGAAATTTTCTACAGAACATATCCAATTTTCACAGAAACAATTTCGATTTAATTTCAACAGAGGTTTTATAATTCTACTATAATTTACTTTTGTATAAATCTATTTCAAATACTCAATTTAAACAAAGGATCTAAATTGTTTTCTACAGAGGCTCAACATTCACAGCAATTTCTTTCAAAAATAAAAGCTTCTAAAATAAAAGAATTCCTCTTCTAATCTTTTCCAATTTGCAATACAATAAAATTAAATATCTCTTTCAAATTAAAATTCACAAAGCAATAAAGAACCTGTTCCAGAAGATCGAACGATTCAGAGATTGATGTCGAGCTTCCCTTTAATCTTCAATTTGCCAAAGCTGCCAAAGCTTCCTCCAGAAGAATTGCCACTTCCTAGAGAACAAAAATAATCCACAGCCAAGAATACAACAAACTAGATTCCTAAAATTATTAGAGACCTTCTAAGATTAACAATCTCCTCAAACTTCAAAACAATTCTACCATTTCCAAAAACCTCTCTTTTTTCCCATGAAAACAACTTCCTCTTTTCTCACAATTTCAATCAATCTCTCCGGAAATCAATTTTAAGACAATTAGAAAACAAAACCTTCTAACTTCCAGTTAACACAACAAATATCCTTTTCTTTAACAACCAAGATATTTCTAAGATCTTTTCCCAATATATGCATTTAAAATTAAAAACAATTTATTTAATTCAAAACACATTTAAATCACTTACTTATTTAAGTCCACATTTAATCTAATAATTAAAATTACTTTATAATAACTTAAATTAAATTTATTTATTTATTTATTATAAAGTCTCCATATTAATTACATACTTAATCACAACATATAATTTAATCCTTAAAATTTAAACTTGCATGATAAATAAAATACCAAGACCAACATGGATAAAGAATACGACCAAAATACGAACTGATGACACACTATACTAGGGTAAAGGTTTGACTAGGTTAACCTGTTACTATCTCCCAATCAACATTACTGTTGGGTAGTGGACATGCTCAGACCTATGAAACCAGGTGAAGTCATTGTCCTGTACTTGCAAACCTACAAACAAAGCAAATGTCGTACATGTATCCAGATAATAATTCATACACACTGTGAAGAGAGAATCGTGAAAATCACAGGGCACTCGCAAGCGAGTGATGCAATACATTTCTCTTCACCAATACAATGTCACATCAACTGACGAGATAATATATCAATTAAACTATAATGAGCATATATAGCAATGTCATCTCAACTAAGCATCTATGCAAACATAAAGCATGTCAAACATAATCACCATGCATATAATGTATCATCACATCCATATAATCTACCATCGCTCCACTGTCAGCGATTGAATAACTATAACATAAAATATGGTCTAACAAAGTATCTAAGCTGTCAAAGAAAACATAACAAATCGGAGGGGTGTCACAATTGTAGTACATGCATTTGTAGCTTAACTTATAAAAGATAATGCATATGGAAGCAAGGTAAAATCTATTCCTAAAAAATGGAAAAATAATAGTTCACCTTCATTCTTCCTAAAAATATGCCCATAACACAACTTTGTAGCTAGTCATGTTCATGAGAAATAATTTCTAAAATTTATAAAGTTAAATATTTTACATGTTCACTTTAGAGATATTAAATTTGATTTCAAGAGGATAAAAAATTGTTTTTAACTGGTTCAACTTATTAATAACTAATTAAACAAGAAAAACAAAACTCATTACAATAGTATTGCCTAAAATTTTAAAAAAGTTATGATATTTTTTGAGTATAATGGATGGGTTGTTACATATTTCTTCTTTTTCATCCTCAAATCTCAAACTATATTATTTTCTTCATATCCCTAATCTAACTCTAAAACCATAAAATGGCTAAGCAAGTTAATAGTAATTTTCAAGATGGTTGAGCTCACTAACATGGTTTGATAGTAATTCAAATAAGTAGATGTACTTGTAATTTCAAGTATCGAGAAAAAAAAAAAAAAAGACAACTTATGCAACCATTAATGCAAAGATCAAGTTTTCAAGTCCTAATGGTTTTTTAGGAAACCTCCTAGCTATTGTTCTAATAGGTTTTTAAAAAATCATGGATTTAAAAAATATATGGATTTTATTAGCACATGAATTAGATTTTTACCTAAATAAAGGTTGTTGTAATGTCTAAAATAAAATCATGATTTCTCTATGAAGGTTTCACACAATCCATTTCTAAATAAAATCATGATTTCTCTACGAAGGTTTCACACAATCCATTTCTAAATAAAATCATGATTTCTCTATGAAGGTTTCACACAGTCCATTTATAGGGGAAAAAATGGTGGTTCACCTTGTGATCTCAATTTGAAACATGCCACTCATCTAAGGGGACTGCACATGTACATATTTTCTATATATGGGAGGGATTTTCCATTGTAATAGGTTGCATTCATGAAGAAAAGAACCTCTATGTTGCATAAAGGTCTTATTTGTAGAAATATAGAAGATTCAACATTTTCTATGTAAATTGTAGTGATACTTACTTCTAGTGTATTTATATGAATGATGGTTTTATTTTTTATTTGTCTCTTTTAATATTGCATTTCTTCTTGAAGAGAAGTACTCCTTTAAAGAGGTTAGAAAATATTTTCCTATACATTTTCTACATGATTTATATTCTACTTAGTACATCTTTAGGGTCAAAAATATTTCTAGAAAGAAAGTGGGATTTGCAATATTATAAAAGTGATTATTAAGTAGAAATTTAAATTTAAATTATATTTTTAAGTTCATGTTATTGTAAGGAAATAAAAATCATTGTAAGATAGTGATATATCTCCTTAACCACTAGAAGATTTGTTGTCAAGACATGTTGAGAAATATTTGATGACTCTATTTTCTCAAAATAGGAATCAGCTAATCAAATAAATGCGTCCCAACCCATGTTGCAATATTTTTATTGATGTCAAAAGTGAGGAGATCATTTAAAGAAAGAAAATGTATTCAAAGTATGAAGGTCAAAGGCCACTAATAATTTTCCAAAAACCAAACAAAATTAGTTTTGAATATTCATTATTCAAGAGCATATTGCACCATTCCAAGGCATTAAAGACAAGATTATGATCACTAAGGAATGTTAGTCGACCCCCCCTTATTTTGGTACCCTTTACCAAGTCAACCCTCTTTGTAATATTTTAAAAATAAATTTAAATTTAAATAGGCCGACCTATGTCTAGCACTCAATAAAATAATACATGAAATACTTTTAAATGGGGCACCACCTTTTGAAATAGGTGCCACCCTTGGAGAGGTTGACTCCCTTGGGAAAAATCACACTCTTTCCAAGAGACATGAGAAGGTATAAAAGGAGAATAAGAAGTGTGGTTGGAGGAAATTAAGTGGGCAATAATAAGATATATCATTCAAACACAAGAAGAATTTATGAGCAGAGCAAAATAAAAAAATTATCAAGGTAATTTTTTATGAAGAAAATTCAAATGATTGTCATCAATTGAAAAAAAAATATTTAAATAGATGAAAAATTTATTTATTTGGAGGTTGGTGCTTCCTAATAGAATATATTGGTGTCTCCAGTGGGTTGGTGCCTATAAAATTTTGTAAGAGTTTTATTTTGAGGTTGGTTTCGGATAGTAGATCTAATCATTCTTTTCTTCATGGTTTTCTCTTGAAGTGGTCTTGTGTGATTTTTTTATTGTGGTTGTAGAATTTTAAATAAGTAAAATTTTATCTTATATTGATTCACCCCCCTCAATATAAGTGTGTTCTCTTCAATTTCTATTAGAACAAGTTCCTTCAAAAATAGTCTAACCACTAGAAGGTAGATCTCAGGAACACACATGGATTTTCAAGAAAGTTTCTCCTCAAATAGAGCTCCATTACATTTTATGGAATAAACTATGCATTCTAGAGCATAAGGATGTGAACTTATTTAATGGCTCCTGGCTTTGATATTTAGCAATCAGTAGTAAATGGCTATACATATCCACCGATGGATTAGACTAGAAAGAATACTAGTGAAAATAATGCAAAAGCTATTAATTTTACCTTGTGTGGTTTATCAAAATTAGTTTGTCAAGGTGATGCAATGTGAATCGGGAAAATAAATCTAGGACAAACTTAAGAACGTCTATGAAGGTGATGATAAAGTTAAGAAGTCTAAAATTCAAACACAAAAGAGAATTTGGGAGCTTAAAAATGAAAGATGAAGAAAATATTGCAGCCTATATCCTTCATGTGGATGATATTTTCAACACTAGAAAAGGACTTGGTGATAAGGTTGAAGATTCAATGATTGTGCAAAAAGTGTTAAGGTCTCTCCCCTTGAGATTTGATGTCAAATTTTTCACCATTGAAATAATGAAGGATCTAGATACGTTAACAATGGATTAATTTCATGGGATCCTCATTATGTATGAAATGAGGATTGAAAGAGAGAAGACATCAAAGAGAGAAGACGCCTTCAAATATTCAAAGAAGATGAAGAACAAAGAGCATGAATTAAGTGATAGCTCCATCAAAGAATAAATGTAAAGGAATATCATTTGTGAGAAAGTTGAAGAAAGGATTTGGAAAATACAAAGGTAAGATTCCCTTTGAATGCTTAAACTATGGAAAAGTAGGAAATTTTGTTGCTAAGTCCTTGTGCAAAAAATGAAAGTAGTGATGATGATGAAGATCATAACATAAAGAAAGGGAGCAAAAATCATCAATACAAAAAGAGCTACAAATAGGGTAAACATGAAAATAACTTCTAAAAGTATAAGAAACGCTTCTACTCTAAAGGGGTTAGTAGCTCATCTAAGGAAAATGATGAAAGTATCTTTGTTAGTGATAGAGAAGAAACTCTTTTCATGGAAATAGAAACAAAGAGTGATTTATTTAAAATTGAAGACAAAGGAAAAGAAAAGAAGGATTGAAAAGAGGGAGAAAATTTTGAAATGGATGGAGAAGTGGATCTTGAAGAATAACTTTTTTATGCCTTAAGTGAGATCAAAAAGCTTAATAAAAAGAATTTGAAATAAAAATTGTAGCTTCAAAAATATAAAGAGGAATTTGTTTGAAGAGAAAAAATGGACAACAAAGCCTTGAGGAATTAGAAAATATGATCATTGGACTAAAGATTCAACTTGAAGAGGATAAAATGATAGAAGAGGAGGTGAGAACCAAGCTAAAGAAAAAGGAAGAAAATTGTGAGATGCTAGAATCTAAAATTGTTTCTGTATGCACCTAAAAATGGTCACATCACAATTGTCTGGTAATTAATTAAATATTTTTAATATTTAATTATACCTCTGAATTCAATCTGCGTATAAATAAATCTAAATAATTTATTTATATTGTTCATTCTTTCATTTCGATTAAATAAATAAGTTTATTTAATCACTTCTCTTATCCATTTCTTAATTAATTAAATAAACAATACGATTTATTTATATTAATTATCATATAATCTTGGCTTGAATATTTTATTCAAATAAAGATTAAATATTCTTCTCTTCTAATATTCTTCTAAAAATCCATTCACAATTCCATATTCTCAATATTTAATTAATTCTTCTAAAGTTCATGCACAATTAAATATTCCAAAATATTTAATTAAATCTTCTATAGTCCTAAAATCAAAAATCAAACTCACATGAAATTAAATAAATTTATTTATTTAATATTGGATTATCTTCAACAACCGTGAAACAAACTTCCAAAACAGAAAATTAATTCCTCTGTTCCTGTGCAAGCTTGTTCCCATGGGTTGAAGACAAGCCTCCATTCTTCTCTCCAACCTCCCAACATCTTCCATCTTCTTCTCAACCTCTCCATCTCTCACCATCCAAAATTACCAGACAATCTCACAGCCATTAATCTTTGCCAACCAGGCTCTTGCCTGCAAAAATCTATAAAAGGGACTGCCGGGTCTCTGAAAAGCAGAGAAGCTTGCATACAAGAAAACTATAGCCAATTTGTAGTAGCATAGTCTTTTAGCATTCATAAGCATTCTAGCATCATAGCATAGCATAGCAGTATTCCATATCATGGCATATCCACTTCATATCATAGCATCCATAATTTGTAGCCCCTGTGCATAATCTACAACCCCTGTGCATATCTGTATCAACATTTCACTCCATCAACATATAGGATAGAAGTATTTTCCTTTTTGCATACTCGTTCTACAGGTTGCCATTCTAAGAAGCCTTGCCTACACAATCTGAGAGCAGCAACTTCAAGAAAATCCCTGGAGATAGAGGACAATGGAACGGTTCTGAAGAAGCTTTGTTTGTTTTGATTTTATTTCAATTTATCTTGCTCTCTTTAGTTTAATGTTTCATTTGTGTGTTTTGTTTATCTTATATTGATACTAACATATTTACCACACATTTTTGGCGCCCACCGTGGGGCTCTTGCCCCATATTTTAACATCTTTTTGCAGATTTTTCTGACAGGTTATAGCTAGAAGAGCGATTTAGCGCATTAAACACATTTCAGTGCCCGTTCATTATTTTGCAAAGCTCTTTAACACTGTTATAGCGCCCGTTATCCATTTCGCAACGCCCGTTTTCCATTTCGTAGTGCCCGTTCTCCATTTCGCAACGCCCATTCTTCATTCCGTAGCGCCCATTCACCATTTTGCAGCGCCTATTATCCATTTCATAGCGCCGGTTATCCATTTCACAGCGCCCATCAGAAATTTCATAGCGCCTTTTACTAATTTCATAGCGCAATTTTCTATAGCGCCCTTTAAGTCTGTTTTAGCGCATTTCTTTACAAAATCTGCAAATTGTAATTTGTAAATTAGGTAGAGATTTGACTGGATCCGATGTAACCGCGGCCAGTAGGAACTTAATTGGAATGAACCAATCCTAGGATAGGAACTTAATCAAAATGAATCAATCCTAGGATAGACATGGATTTTAAAATGAATCAATCTAGGGTAGTCACTACACAATGATCTTGCAATTAAAATTGAACAATTTGCTTTTGTGAAGCAATATCTTCACTTAGAGTAGATCAATTGTGATTTGGGTTTTAAAAAGAACATTTGTTTGCTTTGTCTGCGGCAATAGGTCTATGCTCTCCCCTTAACTGGGTGATCAAAATACCAAACTTTCCTTTTCAATTTCATGCAAATTTACTGTTTTGATTACATCCTTTAGAGAGCCTGCTCTTGTGGGAAAAAGTACTCACCCAAGAGGAATGACTCAAGTGGGTTCAAGCCAAAGCCAGGCTATTCCACCCCACTATAAAATTTAAAGCAAAACTGGGGAAACCCTCTTTTGACGGTAGTGTGCATTGATAACCATCCCCAAAGCCTTTGTTCTAAAGGTAGGGAGGTCTCTCGAGGGAGTATATCATTTGCCGCACCGAACATAAACCCTTACTACGAACTTAGTATAGTGGCTAACTTGTCAGTTTCCAAACATCATAATAATCACAGTGCAGGGGAGGGAAGAATCTACCCCCAAGATACTCACCATATAACTGCCAAGGACTATTTGCTCAGGGGATCCGGTATCCACTTCCGTCACTCTGAGTATGCACCTGGAAAAGACAAAAACATGGGTGCCCTTTCGGGGGTGACACGGCTGTGTGAGTCGACGCAGTTCTAAGATGTGGGTTGTTGATTAGTATGATGACCTACTTGAGTACTAAGAGTGAGTCTGTTTGAACTATATGTCATGTGTAAAACCTGTTAAAACAATTTTTGAAAAACATTTTAATCATACACTTGATGTTTAGTATAGGACTTAAACACAACTATTCTACAATTTGCTTGATGTGTTTTCAATACATTAATTCAGTAAAGATCATCCAAAACTCACAATCACATTGATTACTCCCATGTTAAGAGATTGGAAATCCACAACCTTTGTTAAGAAATCCATCTTCAAACGAATCAAAAAGCCAAAGAAAACCCTTAGCTACAAGAAACTATTGAAGAAAAGGCGATTCTTGTACCAAATTCGAAAGGTTTTACTTAAACATAGAACCTATATACATCGATATCATGATTGTGTTAGGGGTTTCACTGATGATTATGTTGTAGAACCATTATACTCACAAGCTTTCTTTCAAAGAAGAGCCCTTTCTCAAAGACACAACCATAGTCAGCGTATTCGTTTTTGTTATATTCCCCAACCCGCAATTGAATATTCTACTCGTCCAAATCAATTTTTGCAATAGAGAATTCAATCACATTAGGCATTTATCACAAATCCATTCTTTTACGAAGCTACGATCAAATTTCATAAAGTGCAAAATTATCCTTTTCTTGATCTTTTTCTTAAAGTTCCTGCCAACAGGATTTTCATCCTTTCAACTAAGGAACAACATAAGCTAAAGTCTAGAAATCTTCAAGTCATAGAATCTTCATTCTATCCTGACTTTCATATCTATCACAAATTGCACTATTCCATTCTTTTGATCAAAAGTTAGTAGAATTTGGAACAAAGCTTATGCCTGTTGTCACGAGATCTCAAAAACACATGGAAAAAGACGAAGGAGAAACTACCACAAGCAAAATGGGTGACCATAATGAGAAAGAAGAGGAAACATTTAATGTTGAAGAATTAACAGAAGAAAAGCTTCAAGAAGCAGAGCAAGATCCCCGATTCCATAATCTTATGGAAAGGATTTTAGAACGAAACAAAGAAAGATATTTTCTTTCATTAGCTAATCAAGGAGCTAAGTTACCTTACAATTTCGATATAGAAGGGATTAAATAGAACCTGAAACTCCTCCTAATGATTTTAGTGCCCTTACTCAATAGATAAAATAATTACAAGGGCAAATAAAGGAGATGCAAGGGGGTGCAACAAAGAAGTATGTTTTGGATGACATATCTCCTTATCCATTCGATAGGAGTCTTCAAATGATCCCTTTTCCAAAACATTGCGAAATCCCTAAATTTGATAGGTACAATGGAAAAACTGATCCCATTGAACATGTGAGGGATTTCTGAAATATGAGTCTAGAATTCACTTATGACGATACCTACTTAATGCGATTGTTTCCATGAAGTCTAGGTGGACAATCCATGGAGTGGCTTTCCAAGATCACTCCCCCCATCAAAACCTTTGAGGAGTTAATAAATCAGTTTATATCACAATATGCCTACAACATCCAACACCAGATAACAATGCTTGATCTTTCTAGAGTGAAACAAAAAGTAGGAGAATCCTTCACTACGTTTTTGCAAAGGTGGAGAAGGTTGTTTGCGTGATATTCCCGTCCTATTCCTAAAAAGGAAAAGATGGATATCTTCATCAATAGCCTAGATCAAGAATTAAGTTACAGTCTTAATCTTCATTGTCCTCATAACTTTGAAAAATTGATTGAAAACGCAATCAGCATTGAAGGGGCCTTGGTTAAACAAGGAGTGATAAAACTTGATAATCCAAGTTCATCCAACCAAAACAACAACGATAAAACAAGGTTTTGGAACATAAATAAAAATTTTGTCAATGATGGTATAGTAGATGCAAATAATCTACAAACAAGACCATCTATCTTCAACCTATCAAGTGCTCTACGAACCAACCAACAAGGAAATACCAATCAACAAGGAAACACCAACCAACAAGGAAACAACAAACAACAAGGACAAAACTCCAATCAAGAAAGCATGACCAATCAAAATACCAATCAAAATCATGGTAATTTCAATAACAATCTTGGCAATACCCAAACATCAAATCCGTCCAGACCTCCATTCTTTTCAAATCGATGGAATTTTACCACTTTGGGTCAATCTCTTGATTCTTCTCTCAAGGAGCTTCTTGATAATAAGGTTATCACCTTACCACCACAAAGATATTAAGAGCCACGAGTCAAACCACCATCATGGAATGACTTGTATTATTGCAATTATCATCAATGTAAAGGTCATAGAACGAATAATTGTCAAGCTTTGCGAAATCTAGTACAAGATTTAATTGACAATGGCACCATTACAATTGAAGGACATCATACCACTGACGATCATCAAGCATTCAAAGATCCTTTACCAAACTATCAAAGGGGGAAGCATCAGATACCAAAGCGAAAGGCATAAATAATGTTGAAGACAATATAATCCGCCACATCTATGCAGATGATCAATGGGTTAATGTTATAAAAATCAAGGAAAAACAAGAGTATCAACAGGTTAATGTGACTACGAGAGGACAAGCAAAAGTTGTTTTAAAAGGTAGTTCATCTAAGGCAGCTATTCCTTCTCCAAATCATTATAATATAGTTGATCAATTGAGAAAGACATCAGCTCAAATCTCCATCCTTGAACTTCTCAAAATATCCCCCATACACAAGAATATTTTAGAAGAAGCTCTTGTAAACACAACTGTTGACATTGATCTGGATGTAAACAAATTTCAAGCCATGGTGGGACATTTGTCTTCCCCCACTTGTCTTTCATTCTCCGAAAAAGATGATGCTTCCATGACACATCCACATAATTCATCGCTTTATCTAGAAGTTATGATCCATAAACACCGAATCAGACATGTCTTAATAGATGGAGGAGCCGGTTTAAACATTTGTACCTTAAAACTTATACATGCCTTAGGAATATCAGAAAATTCCATTGATCCACGAAGGAAAATAACTATCAAGGCATATGATGATGAAGAAAGATCTTCCAAAGGACTAATAATGCTACCTATTAGAGTGGGACCTGTTGTGAAAAACACATTTTGTCAGGTTCTAGATCAGGATCTTTCCTATAACATACTTTTGGGTCGTCCATGGATTCATGATATGCAAGTAGTACCATCAACGTACCATCAATGCCTCAAGTTTCCATACGATGGATAGGAAATAACTATACAAGTTGATTACAATAGCACCCAAACTTGTTCAAATCTCCGAGCAACTCAAGACGCCTTTGTGCCACATAATAGGGAGGCTCTTGTTGTTTCTTCTTCCAATCTACAAGGCCAATTGCAAGAACTGACAAAGAATCTTAACACTAAGATACATTTTAAAGACAAAGGAATAGGCGAATATTCGCTATCCCTTTCTAGCTTACCTCCTCCGAGGTCACATGGTCAACCAACCCTATCAAATCAAAAGATTGCAACAGCCTCTACATCCCAAGCTTTTGTGCCAATCACAAAGTTTGATGGACAATTCATTAAAGCTAACACCATCAAAGAAGAAGCCGAAGATAGGGACATCCTAAGTTGGCTATACAAAGATGAAGATGAATCTATCTTGCACATCAAGTTACCTACTGAGCAATATGGCAAAGGGTATACTATCATGCAAAGAATGGGTTATGAAGGAAGTGGTCCTATAGGAAAAAGAAAAGAAAGAATCATTGAGCCAATTCAACCTATTTCAATACATCCAAATGATAAAACAGGACTTGGATATGGTAAAGATACAAAAGAGTCAACTTCACAGCAAACACAACAAACTCATGAAGGAGAATCAATTTCAGATAAACCCTACGAAGATGTCACTCTACAAAAATTTTATGGATCAATTTTTCAATTGCAGAATAGTTTAGACACTGATTCTAATGAATACGAATGGGATGATGTCTCTGATGATACATTCTCAACAAAGAAAAGGGTGGATGTCATACACAAATTTGCACCCACGTTTTTACAAGGAGAGGGCTCAAGGCCTCCACTTGATTATGTTTTACAAAGCGATCATGACTCAAGTGAGGACGATTCAGATTTTAACGAGATTGATAATCGACAGGAGAATACCATCATAGATCTTATCTATCATGAAAATGACAACCATATCATGACTTTGACAGCTCAAGACCTTACCCAACCTAATGATTCCATGCCTTTAGTCTATCCAGAACTTATTGAGTGGGATGACGATGCACCTATCCATATCCCTACATTCCACGATGATGAGGATATTGTAAATTTCCTTTGTTCATCTAGTCAAGAAAATGATTGTTTAATCCACGAATCTCATAGTCAATATTTTGATAGGGAGGGTGTCAAGTCTCTTAGCTGGAAAATAAATGAAATAAAAGATGGATCTATCGGTGAAAACCGAAAAACGGTAGTGGTAGATCAAAACAAGAAAAAAATAAAGAGAAAATCTGACGGTGAAAACCTTTTTGAGGCACTGAAGGATGAGAAACTTGACACTCTTCCCAAACATTTTCAAGAAAGATCTTCTATTTTGATTGAGCCTACAGAATCAATCAACATAAGTAGAGCAGAGCAGCCAAAAATCTTGCAACTTGCAGCATCATTAACAGTGGAAGAAGTACTGAAATTCATGGAGTTCTTGAAGGAGAATCAAATCAATTTTGCTTGGTCATATGCTAATATGCCAGGGTTGGATCCTAATCTGATAATGCATCATCTATCCATAAATGCAGGGGCAAAACCTATGAAGCAAAAACTCAGAAAAATGCATCCACATGTTGCATTATTGGTTAAAGAAGAATTAAAGAAGCTTTTAGATGTTGGATTCATTCGGTCTATTGACTATGCAGAATGGATTTCCAATATCGTACCTGTTTCAAAGCCGGATGGAAGGATTAGAATTTGTATAGATTTCAGGGATTTGAACAAAGCATGTCCCAAAGATGACTTTCCTTTTCCAAACATAGATATGATTGTTGATTTAACTTCTGGCCATGCAATGTATTCATTGATGGATGGATTTTCAGGATATAACCAGATATAGATTACACCAGAGGATCAAGATAAAACAGCATTCACATGTCCTTGGGGTACCTATTGTTGGAATGTAATGCCATTTGGGTTAAAGAATGCAGGAGCGACTTATCAAAGAGCAATGACAACTATTTTCCATGACATGGTGCATACCTTCATGGAAGACTATGTGGATGACTTATTGGTTAAATCTCACACAAGAGAAGGACATCTTGAAATCTTGTCAAAAATCTTTGTCAGAATGGAGAAGTTCAATGTTCGACTCAATCCAAAGAAATGTGTCTTCGGTGTTAAATCTGGAAAACTCTTGGGATACATTGTTTTAGAAAAGGGCATAGAGGTTGATCAAGAAAAAGTACAAGCTATAATGGACATGCCGCCACCTCGGAGTATCAGTCAGCTTCGATCTCTGCAAGGACGTCTACAATCAATCAGGAGATTTATAGCTCAACTGGTAGACAAAAGCTTACCATTTACACATCTATTGCATAAAAATGTCCCATTCAAATGGGAGGAAAAGTGTGAAGCATCATTTAATCAAATCAAACAGTATCTTATGAATCCACCAGTCCTAATTCCACCAGTTCTAGGAGAGCCCCTCATACTTTATATTTCAGCAACAGAAGTATCTTTGGGAGCGCTACTAGCACAAGAAGATTCTACAGGTAAAGAAAGGGCTATATACTATATCAGTAGAACTTTAACAAGTCATGAATTGAATTACACTTTCATTGAAAAAGCTTGCTTAGCAGTAGTGTTTGCTTCTCAAAAGTTGCGACACTATATGTTGGCTCATACAGTTAAGTTGATCACTAAAATTGATCCACTAAAATACCTCTTAAGCAAAGCCACCTTAACAGAAAGACTAGCAAAATGGGTAATGATCTTAAGTGAGTTTGACATTCACTATGTAGATCAAAGAGCTATAAAAGGACAGGTTATCGCAGATCAGTTGGCCGAAGCACCTTTACAAGAAGAAAACCCAATGCATATTGAATTTCCTAATGCAGATGTCTTCACAGCAACAATTCAGAAATCATGGACATTATATTTTGATGGATCCTACACGCAACAAAGCTCGGGGGTAGGAATTTTTTTGTCACACCTGAAGGATATACCTTTCCAAAATCATATCGGTTGATGTTTCCTTGCATGAATAACATGGTTGAATATGAAGCATTGCTAATAGGAATAAAGATAGCATTGGACTGGCAAATTACAGAATTGCAAGTCTATGGTGATTCACAACTTGTCATTAATCAAATCAATGATGATTATCAGACTAAAGATGATAAGCCGCTACCTTACAAGAACATGGTGGATGATTTTAAAAATTATTTTGTGACAATCAAGTTTTCAAAAATCCCACGGATTGATAATAAAGCTGCAGATGCAATGGCTACAATTGCTTCCTTGTTACAATTATCAGAAAATCAAAAACGGTATGAATTCTTGGTGGAACAATTGTTTTCTCCTGCCTATGATAATCCTGAGACCCAAGTCATATGCCATTTAACCAGTTCTGATTCGCCCTTATATGGCAAGATTTATACCTACTTGAAAGATAACATTTTACCTTTGGATTTATCCCAAAACCAAAAATAGAATTTCATACGCCAATCATCCCGTTATACCTTGATCGCCAATATCCTTTACCGATGTGGTCTTGATGGTATGCTCCTTCGATGTCTTGAACGTGACGAATCTGAAAAAGCCTTACAAGAAGTTCATGGTGGTATTTGTGGAACTCATTCAAGCGGTTTAACCTTAGCCAAGAAACTTATTAGAATGGGATATTATTGGCCTACCATGGAGAGGGAATCTTTTGAGTTTGTCAAGAAGTGTTCTAAATGCCAGATTCATGGGAATCTTATTCATGCACCTGCACAGGAATTACAACCTTTCACTCTGACATGGCCTTTTTCTCAGTGGGGACTAGATCTTGTTGGTAAAATTCATCCTTCATCATCACAGCTATAGAGTATTTTAGAAAATGGATCGAAGTTGTTCCTTTGATGACCGTGACTGGTAAACAAATCTCTTCATTCATCCTGAATTACATCATTTGTAGATATGGAATTCCTAATTCTATCATTACTGATAATGGGAGGCCTTTTAAAAATCAGGATGTTGATGAACTTTGTGAAAGGTTTCGCATTCAACACAGGTTCTCTACACCTTATTATCCACAAGGAAATGGTCAAGCAGAAGCTTCAAACAAAACAATCTTGAAGATCTTGAAGATGGTAAATGATGTCGGTCGTGATTGGCATGTCCAGTTAAATCCAACTTTGTGGGCATACAGAACCAGCATTCGCACACCAACAGGAGCTACCCCATATGCCTCGGTATATGGAGCAGAAGTGATCTTACCACTAGAGGTTGAAATACCTTCACTTAGGGTCTCACTCAAAGGATTGACAAATGATGAAGACTACAGAGTATCTCGTCTGCACGAGCTAGAATTGTTAGATGAAAGACGTCAACATGTAGCTGATCATTTGAAGGGTTATCAACAGATTATGTCACGTAGCTACAATCATAGAGTTAAACAATGGACATTTCAAGTGGGTGACTTAGTCTTGAGAGAAAATCCACGCAATCAGCAAGACAAAGAAAAGAAAGGAAAATTTAAACCAAATTGGCTTGGCCCATTTGTCATCATTGCAACATACGGTTCTGGAGCATATCAGTTATCTACGTCAGAAGGGGACTTGTTTGAAGAGTCTATCAATAGCATTCATTTGAAGAAGTTCTATGTCTAAATCATGAAAAGTTTTGAAAAAATACAAAAAAATCATAAAAAGTCCTGAAAAAATACAAAAAAATCATGAAAAGTCCTGAAGAAATACAAAAAAATCATGAAAAGTCCTGAAAAAATACAAAAAAATCATGAAAAGTCCTAAAAAAATACAAAAAAATAATAAAAAGCCCTGAAAAAATACAAAAAAATCATAAAAAGTCCTGAAAAAAAATATACAAAAAAAATCAGAAAAGTCTTGAAAAAATGCAATAAAAACAAGTGGTGAAAACCTGGCAAACAAGCGCTATTTGTGATCAAAATGGGCTCCTTTATCTATTAGCTTATGTCTTGCATTCGTATAACAACATCATCTATCCATATCTTTCATTGGTACATATCTATCATATCCATATCATGCAACAGGAATCCTTGTGTTTCATCGTGGCTTGATGAAATTTGTACATATCCATCATATTCAAGTTGTGTTTAAACTGGGGGCAAAAACACAGACTGAGACAAGAGAAGGGCAATGAGATTTTTAAACATCACAAATAGACAAATGACAATTTGAAAAAAATGCAACATACATTGACGCATCAAATCAACCACAACACCAAAACGATCACTCAATGCCAATGAAATCAAACAACGATAATCAAAACACAAATATCAATGTTGACAAACAACTTGGATGATCTTAATCTGAATAATGTTTGAAATACTTTAGGAAAAATTTAAATTTTTGTTTGATTTTATATCATATCTCTAGAGCAATTCAATGATGTACTGAACTAGAAAAGCAAGGAAGGAGTATGATTTTTCTTTGTCTGTTGTTTGCGAGGAAATCATTAGTACTGTGCAAATTGGTCATGTGACATGCTCTACTATGTATCATTGATGACATTTCAGAATTTGCATAGGAAACGGGTTAACTCTTGTCTGTTTATGCAAGCAATACTTAGGTCATCTCGGTTCAATTATACCTAGATGCTTGTATTAACTTGCTATATTAAAAATCATGAAAGCAATACTCAGGTCATCACTGGTGCTAACATACCCTTTGATGCTTGTACTAACTTTCAACATTTCAATGCTCTATGATGATACAAAAAGCACAAATAAGCTCTCAGAATGGCAATATTGTACGGATACTTTGCATGGTTAGTATAGATTACATTCATTTTAGAATTTGCAAATTGCATTTATAGATTTATCCAAAACTGGCAAAATATTAAATGTTTCATGTCTTTCCACTAAAATGACTGAGTACATTTTGACATTCACCAAAAACATCATTTCATACATTTTTCATACATATTTGCATCATAAAATCATAAAAAAAACAAATCATACATCATAATCAAAAAAAAAAAACATTCATAGGCATCCATCATTTCATATTCATATTCATATTCATTCATCAATAGATTGTAATTATATCATAACATTGCACTTGCAATCCAAAAATCATGCATACATATACATCATAAACATTACATAATAAACCATCACATAAAACATCATGCATATAGAAAATAGATGCACTCATCATACATCATCGCTGCATATCATATATCTCCAAAGTGAATGTCAAAATATACAAAGGTGTCACAAATATACATCATCAAAAATGTGACCATATCAGTGTGTATACAAATGTTTCAAACGAGTATTAATAGAATATCCTGAACAATGCAATAGGCAGTGCTATCCTTTGATGGTGCTGGTCTAGGACCTGTCCCACCTACACCTGATGGACCTGCTCCACCTGCCCCTGATGGACCTCCTGGAGGTAATGGCTGTGAAACACCCCTGCTGGTCATCCAAGAACGACCATGTGTAGATTAGGACTGTGTATAACTCACTAGCCACGCAGGTGGCACTACATCATGATATCTGATCCTATAGAACTCCGCCTCCCGGATGGCTCTGGTCAACTCTCTCATCATTCCATCACCTGTTGCTACTCTCTAAAGACTCTCAGCTAGAGCCATGGCCTCCTCACCCTATTCTCGAGCTATATCTCTCTCAGCCATCACTGAAGTCAACTGCCCCTATAGCTGTGTAATCAAGGACTGCGCCTGTGTTAGCTGATCCTCTAAACTTTGCACTCTACTCTGCAAGGTAGCTATCTGATTCGGCCCCACTGGATCTACTGAATATGATGGACGTGTCTGTCTCATCCATGGTCCACCTCTACCAACACCTCTACCAACACCTCTAACACCTCTAATACCTCTGCCACCTCTACCTCTACCTCTACCCCCACTACTATCATCCCCACTCTCCTCATCATTGCTATCTCCATCATCATCTAACTCATCATCATCCTCCTCGGAATCATCACTCTCTCCATCTGCCTCTCGCTATCATCTATGACCAGCTATCTGTGGTCTCTCCTCTGCAATAGGGATAGGCTCATCGGGATCAAATAATCGTGGTGCAGGATGATCCAACATATATTGACCATACTCTATTGTCATCCCTCCATCAAGAATATTAGGTCCATAGTCCCACATTTGAGCTCCCAAACTGGTAAACTCTACTACCGCTGCATCATATGAAATCTGTGGACCCCACACTATGACCTCCTGCTGTCGGCGCAAATGAATAGCAAAACCCATGGGCATACCCTAAGGCCGACCAAACTGTCGACACACCCAACCAACAAGAAACCTCTCAATATCCCAGGTGTCCGGCCAATAAGATATCTAGTGGTAAACACATAGGGCATCTCCCTTGCATCCTCTAGCCATCCCTCACAATCTACATAGGGTCGCCAGCAAACTGTATCCAAGTCATCTAGAAGACGCTGCCAATGAGCTAATTTACCCAGTCTCGGTTGAGTAATGATATCTGCATATCTGAATCTGTATGGCCGACCAGCTGGCCGTTGTCCTTGAGTCAATGGTCGCATGACAGCAAAATGCTCCCATGCCCATATCTGTAACAGCGAACAACCAACTGCAAAACTATGACCTTTGCCATATACAATGTGATGTAGCTCATCATACAAATGTGCAAGCATGCACGATCCCCAAGCATAACGTGTGCCCTGCATCACCATCCTCTCGAGTACATGACCCCATCCAATTGCAAAGCCCTTCGACCTATGGACGGGACACAACACACCTCCAATAAAGCCTGCAAGTACAGAGGGCAAGGGCGCATATGAATCTGCAATATGACCCCATGGAATGAAATATCCAGCAATCTGATCATCTCTGAAAATCCTCCTCAAAGCATCAGTGCCTCCCGCCTCTCGGCCATCAAACCTCACTATCTCCCCCATCACTGGGATCCTCAAGATACGGTACACGTCCTCAGGAGTCACAGTAATCTCTCCTATCGCCAAGTGAAAGGTGTTTGTGTCGCTGTGCCACCTCTCTGCAAGTGTTGTCAATAGACCTCTATTGAGGCGCACCTCAGGCATGTCAAGCAACGAGGTCAATACACATGCCTTGATCACATCTCGATCTGCCTGCACAAGCTGTGGAATCAAACTCCATGTTCTCGGGAATGTCTACCGTAGCTGCAAAACGCCCAATCTCTCCTATTGAATAAGACGAGAATATCAAGATCAAACAATATCAAAAATCAATTCATCATGACAAATCAATCACATCTCAGTACAAATTTACCACAATCCTGTTTGTTTTTAACAACTTTACAAGCAAACTTATCAAACCAACCTATTTGTTTTTCATCTTCATGAAAACAAATTTACCACAATCCTGTTTGTTTTTAACAACTTTAGAAGCAAACTTATCAAACAACAGTTTGTTTTTAAAAACTTTAAAAGCAAATTTATCAGCTACTATTTGTTTTCCAACAACCTTGGGAACAAATTGATCACATCAAACAACATCAAATCATGGGCGCTACAGCAATCTTACTGGGCGCTACAGAAATCCTAATGGGTGCTACAAAACATCTAATGCGCGCTACAAAAAGTCTAATGGGGGCTACAAGATTATGGGTGCTATAAAATACCTAATGGGCGCTACAAAAACTTTAACGGGCGCTACAGAATCATAGGCGCTATGAAAATCATAATGGGCACTATAAAAAGCATAAAGGGCGCTACAAGAATGTGTAAAACTACAAAGAGGTTGGGAAACATGCTCTAAACGGAAAATTTTCAAACCACAAAAGTTTAACGGGGTACATACCGCAGGTCCATAGTGTGTCGGCCGCTGATGTCGTCGGATGCACTCGAAACGATGCTGGTGGATAGGAAGTGCCATCTTTCTCACTCCAGAGCTCAAAAATTACAATTTTTACTAAGTTAAAAATGGGAAAATGACATGGAAAATGACATTTTTAACCTATTTAAATGCAAAATTGGGGCATTTTATCAAATTTTATCACAACAGGGGCAATTTAGGTCATCAATTTTCATCTCACATCTTTCTACGTCAATTTCTTCATATCATTTTCGAACGATGAATCGACATCATAAAAATTGAAAAAAAAAACTTCAAAATCTTATCGATTCATCGTTCGAGGGGGCATATACCTATCAACATTCGACAATCAGCGTCTGGGGAAAATTTCAAAATTCTTTGAAGCAATGCGTAAAACACATCACTTCAAAGAGGGGAAAAATGTATACACCTAAAAATGGTCACATCACAATAGTTTGGTAATTAATTAAATTTTTTTAATATTTAATTAAACCTCTGAATTCAATCTGCGTATAAATAAATCTAAGTAATTTATTTATATTGTTCATTCTTTCATTTCGATTAAATAAATAAGTTTATTTAATCACTTCTCTTATCCATTTCTTAATAAATTAAATAAACAATACGATTTATTTATATTAATTATCATATAATCTTGGCTTGAATATTTTATTCAAATAAAGATTAAATATTCTTCTCTTCTAATATTCTTCTAAAAATCCATTCATAATTCCATATTCTCAATATTTAATTAATTCTTCTAAAGTTCATGCACAATTAAATATTCCAAAATATTTAATTAAATCTTCTATAGTCCTAAAATCAAAAATCAAACTCACATGAAATTAAATAAATTTATTTATTTAATATTGGATTATCTTCAACAACCGTGAAACAAACTTCCAAAACAAAAAATTAATTCCTCTGTTCTTGTGCAAGCTTGTTCCCATGGGTTGAAGACAAGCCTCCATTCTTCTCTCCAACCTCCCAACATCTTACATCTTCTTCTCAACCTATCCATCTCTCACCATCCAAAATTACCAGACAATCTCACAGCCATTGATCTTTGCCAGCCAGGCTCTTGCCTGCAAAAATCTACAAAAGGGACTGTCGGGTCTCTGAAAAATAGAGAAGCTTGCATACAGGAAAACTATAGCCAATTTGTAGTAGCATAGTCTTTTAGCATTCATAAGCATTTTAGCATCATAGCATAGCATAGCAGTATTCCATATCATGGCATATCCACTTCATATCATAGCATAGCATAGCAGTATTCCATATCATGGCATATCCACTTCATATCATAGCATCCATAATTTGTAGCCCCTGTGCATATCCCTATCAACATTTCACTCCATCAGCATATAGGATAGAAGTATTTTCCTTTTTGCATACTCGTTCTGCAGGTTGCCATTCTAAGAAGCCTTGCTTACACAATCTGAGAGCAGCAGCTTCAAGAAAATCCCTGGAGATAGAGGACAATGGAACGGTTCTGAAGAAGCTTTGTTTGTTTTGATTTTATTTCAATTTATCTTGCTCTCTTTAGTATAATGTTTCATTTGTGTGTTTTTTTTATCTTATATTGATACTAACATATTTACCACACATTTTCCTTAAGGAAGGAACTAGAGAAAATAACTACTCAATTAAACAAAAGCCTAAAGTTTGAGAAGAGTACTAAAATCTCAGATGATATCATCAATTTCCAATGGTCATCATTCATCAAGACTACTCTTGGATATGAATAAAATTAGAAGACTACCAAATAATATCCAAATTCTAAGGCTATAAAGTTACCAAAGAAGAAAAATGAAGAAAATCCTAAAAGCTATGTAGATGCATTAAAAATATCCATTAATAGAGATAGAAACAAGAATAGATAAAGCAATATCCTGCAAAAAAATAAAATAAAATAACATCTCTCACAAAGACAGTAAGGACAAATTTAGAAAATTGTTCCCTCCAAGGCAATCTCACATGACCAAGCTCCAAAACTCTTTCTTTGGTATTTCTTTAGAGTAATAATTTTGGTCATAAAGCAATAGATTGTAGGGAACATGCAAGAAATAATTTTGTATGGAACAAAAATGGAAGCTCCAAAACTCTTTCTTTGGTATTTCTTTAGAGTAATAATTTTGGTCATAAAGCAATAGATTGTAGGGAACATGCAAGAAATAATTTTGTATGGAACAAAAATGGAAGCTCTTATGGGATCCTAAACAAAAACTACAATTCATTTGCTCTTTTATTGGATTATAATTTTATGTGTTATAAGTGCAATAATTATGGTCATACAACACATTTTTGTAGAAGTAGTTTTGTAGAACCTCTTAGATAGAAAAGGGAGGTGAATACCCTTGGCAACAAAAATAAAGAACCTATAAAATCTTAGAAGAGGAAGTAAGAGCATAAAAAAAGGAGAAATTTATGCTAGTGCAAATTTATTTTCATGTCTAAAATGAATGAAATAAATGACACATTGGCAGTGGATGCTCAAGTCACATGATAGGGGATAAGAGAAAGTTTCTCACTTTAAAGGAATTAAATGGAGGCATGGTAAAATTTGGAGATAATGCTACACCAAGGATCACTGGAAAATATACTCTTAAAGTCTTGACAATAGAAAGATAAAAATAGAAAAAAAATTGTATGTTGAAGGTTTGAAGCCTAATCTTATTAGTGTTAGTCAAATGCATGATCAAGGAAACACCCACACCTTTTATGCCAAAGGATGTAAGATAATGAATACAAGTACTAAAAAATAGGGGTAAATGCAAATAGAACAACAAATAACATATACGTCTTGAGTGAGATCAAGGGAGAAGAATTCTCTATGGGATAAAGAAATGAAATTTCGTTATGGCATAGAAGAATGGTCCACATGAACTTTGACAATCTAGTGAAAATCAACACCAAACAAGCGGTGATAGATATTATAAATATTGTTAAATCCTCAAATATTCTATGCAAGCAATGTCAGAATGGGAAATAGACTAGAGTAAGCTTTAAGTCAAAGGAGTACTCAACAATAAAATCATTGGAACTTGTCTAGAAAGGCCTCTATGGGCCTTCAAGAACACAAAATTTGCAAGGTGAAGGATACTTTATGTTTCTTATTGATAATTACTCTATAATGACATGGGTTACTTTACTAAGAGAAAAATGTGAAGCATTTTAAAAGTTCAAAGAATTTAAATCTTGGTTGAAAATGAAACTAGGTTAAAAATTAAATGTTTGAGATTAGATCAAGGAGGTGATTTTACCTCAAATGAGTTTGAAAAAATTTTGTGAGTATCATGGGATAAGGAGACATTTCTTAGTCACAAGGACTCCACAACAAAATGGAGTTGTAGAAAGGAAGAATTGAATTGTACAAGATATAGATAGAACAATGTTGAATAAATCGAAGTTATCAAACACATTTTGGAGAGAAGCACTTAACACAACAGTCTACATTCTGAACAAAAAGAAAATTAGAGTCAACAATAACAAAATACCTTATGAATTATGGAAGGGTAGACTAACAATAGTTAAATACTTTAAAGTGGGAGTTATATACACCTAAAAATGACTAACTTGTTTCTTCCAAAATATAATCAATTTCTGGCATCATGTCTCATCAATTCATCTTCTAATTTTAATTAAATAATTTCATTATTTAATTAAATTAATATCGTTTCCCCTTCATCCTTGATAATTAGATAATTTTAATTATTTAAAATTTTAATATTCCCTCCATTTCTACTTTAATTAAATATTTTTGAATTATTTAATTAATTCACTATTTCATCTTCTTTTCCTCTATATTAATTAAATAATTTAATTATTTGATTAATTTATTAAGCATTCATGTCTTGCACATGGTTAAATAATTCATAATTATTTAATTAATTCATCTTCAATTAATATTTTTTAAATCTCAATAATTGAATAATTATTTATAATTCTTTAATTAAATTAATTATTCTCTCATACATTATCTTCTTATAAAAATAAATAAAATTATTTATTTATTTATTTCTCCCACTTTGTACATGAATTAAATAATCACTTTCCACCTCATCAGTTAACTTCCACTCACTCCTAGTCCACTCTTCAATTTATTGAACATTCTATCTAATTTGTTTAGTCTCACTAAAATCACTTGTACTTATCTCATTATAATAAATTCTTCTTAACTGCTCTATACAGTCAATTTGTTCAAATCATGCAATCAATTAACTCATCTCTCTCAATCAATTCCTCTCAAGAATTCTCATCCATTGATTTATTCAATCTTCAATCCAATCTCAACTATTGATTGATATCACATTCAATCTATATATATAATCCAATCTCAACTATTGATATATATCACATTCAATCGGTCTATATACTTATGCTATCATTATCATTTCTAGATGCTTTATGCTAAAATATGAGAGAAACTACACACCATTAGTCAAGGTGCGATTGAAGAACAATAGAGTTGAGCAAGGTTATTGTGTAATTTTTTTATTATAGGTTTGTTTTATTTATGTATACAATTTTCTTAAGCTTTATTGAGTGCGTAGCATCGTAAAGTGTTGATCTTGATAATTTCACACTATATGGACACCCTATTTTCCTATAGAATTAATTATATTAATTATTTATTTTCTTTAGGGTTAAATTGAGAAACTAAATGGAACTCCCTGACATCCCAACAAATTTGGGTAAAAAGCACCTAGTCAACCCTTGCCCTTGACTTAAGGATTCTATATTTTAAATATTAATGTTTTGGTGTAGGCCCTTGGTGATTTAAAAAGGATCACAAGTCAGAATATAATCAAAAATATCAATTTGGGTGCATATATAAATAATTTTTCTTCTCATTTAAACATCCAAAGCTATTATGATCAATCATGCACTATTAGACTCTTATTGTGAAGATGTGTGAGTTATCTTATACATGATTGCTACAAAAATCTATTATGTTATGTGGACTAACATCTTGCATGTATTCAATCAATTCAAGCATCCACCAAACAACCATTGGTGGAAAATTATGGTGTGGACATCACTTCGACAAAGATTTCATACACAAGGTAACATTATCTATTTTTGTTTGTCATTACACTCAATTATTATTATTTGGCCTCTTCCTGACCTAGGGTAAGCCATATTTATCATCATCATTCATTGTTCATGGAGATGGAAACACCAAAACAAGGTTTGAATTAGGAAATCCCCTATACATCATAACATTTTTTTCTTTTTTCATGTGTGTAGGTCAAACCCAAAAGTTTCATCAACAAACTGCTACAGGAAAACACAAAGTAGATTGTAACATGTCATTTTAAGTTTGTAGACCCTAAAAGTAGCATGGGGTGTCCTCCCCCTTTACCCCTAAAATTTAGGTTCATATTTTTATGATAGGTGCATAAATATTTCCCCGTATCATATTTGTAACTATTTTGTCAATTTTTAGTATTTTCACTGTGATAAATTACACTTTTAGATCTAGGTTTTACGTCAAATAGGCTAATTAAAAAACACATCAAATTTCTCTTCTTTGTAACTCAAAATAACCAAAATCTAGTAGATTGGTGCTCCTTTGAAGAAGATAATCAATCATCAAACCCTATTCAATTTTTATTCTAATGTAGGGAAAGAAAAGAAATTGATCCTAATTAATCTACTAGTAAGATCTAGGATCCTTTTTTTACTCTACAAAGTGATCTTGGTTTTATTTTTTTATTACCCCCACTATTCTTGACTGCGGTGAAAGGTTTACAAATTAATTTCAATATTTTAATTTATCATGCTTTCCTCGATTTTACCCAAACTGAGTTGATTCGTGATAATTCATACTTAACTTAATAAAAACCTCGGGTGGGTAAAACTTTTAACTATATAATTAAATTGAAACACAAAATAAATACAAATTTGTATTTTTAAATGATGGATATATAAATTTTAAATTTAAATTTAAATTATTTAGAGGGATGTAATAAAATATTACATCTTAAATATATATATATATTTATTTTTGACTTAATCCTTAACAATAATTAATTAGATAATATTATTTAATTAAATAAATAATATTATTTAATTAACTAACAATATTATTTGATAGCTAGTTGGGAATTTACACAGCTAAAATTAAAATATTATTCTATTTATAATTAATAAAATTAAATACTGACAATTATAGGGTGAAACAGTGTAATCAATCAAGATTTCAATGTATTTGATTGAGATTTTGGCACATATGATTTGATAAACAATGTATTTCATATTGCAAACAACATAGAATTTTGAGGTTTTAAGCACAAGTGATCAAGTTTTTAGCTCATTTGAATGACCTTTTGGTGCAACTGATCATAATTTTATTTCATTTTATTAGCAATGTGATCATATTTTGTAAAGATTGGGTTTATTATATTATTGTTATATTTTTCTCTCTATTCATTGTTGATTACTTTCATGTTAATATTTGACTATAATCTATAGGAATCTAACCCTAGAACATTCCATCTATTTTCCTATCAAATTTTTTCATATTTATTTTGGCAAAAAAAATTGCTTTTCTCATAGTTTGACACAATTGATCTAGATTTTAGCATATTTTATTGGGGAAATGACACATCTAATTAGGTAAATGATGCATTTTATAGGATATTTGATGCAACTAATAGGTATACTGTTAAGGTAAATTCTATGTTTCTAAGTAAATTATGTTTGTTTAATTAATTGATGTATATTATGTCTGTTTCATGTAATTAATTTAGTCTATAGCATATTTGGTCTAGTGTTTTCTATAATTGATCTGTGTCTTTTTCATCGATTAACTCTATTATGTGGATTTTTTGATACTGACTTGATTTGTATAGCTTGGATTTCATTCGGAAAAGACAAAAAACTTGAAACTACTAATACATATAATGGAGGATTCATTTCTTGATTTTTTAGCTTAGCTCACACTTCAATTTATTAAAGGGAAAGAACTTTGATTTTTGTGTTTTATGGAATCATCAATGTTTATTCTCTCCTCTTGTGCCTAGTGTGATCTTGGGAATAAAAATCACCTTTGAATCCTTTTTTTTTCATTTTTTTTACCCAAGGAGTGTTATTTGTGTATGTTCTCCCCTTGCACCTAGTGCAAGTATGGGGATAAAAAACAATAGTAGCTTCCTTTTTTAATTTATTAGGATGTCTACTTGGGGATTTCATCAACCCAAGGGCAACCTCAACCATGTTTTTTAGTGAGGTATACAAAGAGGGGAGAATAAAATTTTTACCGCAAGGTGCGGCCAACACATCCAAGCCAAGCCATAAGACCCTTAGTTTGTTGAGGCTATTAGGTGAGGAGAGAGGGGGATACCCCCTAATATTATGAATTATTTTACTAGATACCTAATACCATCATTCATTGATCTAGTGTGGTGCAAGGTACAGTATCATTCTTGAAGCTACCCAACATGTATTATCCTACAGAGAGATAGAATTTATTTGAAGGATTACAAAACCTTCAAGGGAAGGAGGAAGGTGATCCTTTGGGCCACTAGAGACCTAGCTATTCCCTTTTGAGAGAGGAGTGTTATTACAATCCTATGCTATGTTATCATTTGGGCCTACACTAGTGAGACACACCTTGATTGATAAATATAGGTTGTTATCAAGCTTGGCATTGTGGTGTAGAAAAATGTATCCCTTTTACATTTTCACACTTGATTTTGGAATTAATATTAAAATGGACTTAATTGTGCCTTATTTTTGGTGTTGTAAAGTGAACCCCTTTACACTTTCACACTTATTTAGGGATCCTTTAATTAATTGAGCTTAATTTTCCTTAATTGGCCCCTTTAATGCAAATCCAAGCCTATTTTATTACATTTTATGAAGAGGAAACCTGACATTCATTAATACCTTAACATAACACTTCTCATTGAGCAATCTGTGTCCTAGGGTTAGGGACCTAGGACCCATTTTCCCATAGACCTAAGACCTAAATTTAAATTATTTTTTTGACAGTATTTTAACATATTCAAATCTATATTTAGATGTCAACTTATGATATTTGAATTTCAGGAAATTAATATTACATATCAATAAATATAAGGTTATTTCACTGTGTTCCACCTAAGGGTTTTCTAGCAATTTTCAAGATCTAAGAGAGAATTTTCAAGAGAATTTCAAGGCATTCAAGAGAAGAATTATTAGAGTTTTTTTGCAGCAATTAAGATACAATTGTCACATCAAAGTCTTCTTGCATCATGCATATTTTTGGAGCTAATATGATGATGTAGGTTCCATGATCCATTCAAGCATTCAAAGCATTATATCAAGTCAAGATCTAAGGTTCAAGATCCATATCCATTGAAGCCATTTCATGCAAGTTGCAGATTTACATTCCAAGGTTCATTCAAGGGTTTGGTGAGTTGTGACATTGAGTTGTTATTCATCATTCCTTTCATGCTATTTTGTCTCATTTCAAGGTTTGATTACCATTTCAAGGTTTGATTACCAAAACAAGGTTGACCAAGGCATACCCTCATTCACCAAAAAAAACATTTTTCCCTCTTGATTTATGTTTGCATATTTAGGTGGAAGGAATCTTGAAGATCTCTTTGAAGAGAAAAATTGAAGAACTTGTCAAAGGTGCAAAAGTTGTCATAAAAGTTATCTCACAGAAAATCACTTGCATAATTTATTTCTAGCTTCCCAAACCTAAAACCTGGGAAAATTGAAGGATTCAGATCTATAACAAAGGCTCCCAAAAGTTGCAAAAAAACCCTAACTCAGGACCCATTTTCCCTTGGGTGAATGAGTCCTAGATTAGCTTCAAAAATTGACTTTTGGTGACTGGTAGACATCATCCTGCCCTCCTCTAATCTGTGATCTGATTTTTGGTTCTACTTATTTTGAGTTTTATCTAGCTATTCCAAGTTATAGATTGCATTTTGGAGTTGATTTTCTATTTTTAGTTTTTCTCCCCAAAGTGTTGTTTGACTGGGACCCCCATGACCCTTGCATAAAAAGGAAATATGTAGATTCACACTTTGACTTGATTGAACACCTAAGGTTTTATAGTCATTTCATTATGTGGATCTCATTTCCTAATGAAATAGAAGGAGAAATAGGTCCCTAAGTGGTTTATCAATCCCATTTTGGTAACCCACCTCACCTACTCTTTTTTTTCATTTTGGTGAATTTGAGGTTGATCATTGTATTTTTCTAATTTTAGAGTCCACTTTCACCCTAGATCTATATCTTTCATTCATTTTCATTGTATTGAATTGAATCTCATTTAGGGTTGTTTAGCTTGCATTAGTTTGCATTTCATTTATGGTTTTAGGATTGCATTTTTGCATCTCTTAAAAAATGAAAAATACAAAAAAAATCAGTCATTTTGCAAATCATTTACATAGAATTGCATCATCATTCATTTGCATTTGAAAATTGAATCAAAATTGCACATCAAATTAGGTCTCCTAGTTTGTCATTTTGTCATAATTTATATTTGCATTCAACCTTAATTTCACAGAAAGTTCAAATTGTAACTCACTATTTTAAATAAGAATCTAGAAACCACAAAAATCAACTTAGAAATCTGTAAGAATTTTTTTTAAAACCCTAAACTAGGACCCATTCACCCTAGGGAAAATGAATCCCTGATCAAGGTTATTTCCTGAATTTTTGGGCATTAAAATCTCTATTTTTTTATTTTGTTTTTTTGTTTTCAAATTTATGTTACTTAAAATTGATCATATTAAGCTTCATTTGATAAATTTAGTGCATTGTGTGAAATCAAAATTGTATTTTCAAGACATCATTTTCAGGTTTTTGCATAGCATAATCCGAAAATTATCTTGTTTTAAATTTGAAAATTGCATTTACATATTTACATTGCACTTTACATTGTAGGTTATTGCATTACATTTCACCTTCTTTCCATTTTGGGTTTGCATTGAATTTGTGAAACTTGTATGAGCTTCACAACTTGGTGTCCTATTAGCAATACTATCATGAGATGTAGTTTGAGACTCATGTCATCTCGTGATACAACATTCTCCATGGATATTGGGTTCTCTAACTCTTTCACTAATAGTGTTGATACTAATTAACCCTCTATGGATCTTAGCTTTCATACCTCATTTCCAATGACTTCCCTACCTACAACTAATGTGCATGATGTTGAAACAATGGTTGCTAATATCCTACAAGAGAACATAAGAAGGATAGATGAAGAAATAGAAAAATTGCAAAACTTTGTGACTTCTAAAAATAATGCTAATAGTGCCATTCCTACTTCAGATAATGTGAGTAAAATGATTGAAAATGAACATGGAATAGAGATTGTGTGAAGTCTAGCTCATATTGTTGATAAGAATATCCCTACCATGACTAGTTGTGCTCAATCTTTGGGGTATACTCAAAGCCAAGGTGAAAATTCCATTCCTCCTTCCACAACCCTTACCTCTATTCCTACATACACTAGTACTCATGTTACTACAACCATCCAACCTACTAGCAATGTCAACACATCCTTAGGTATTTCCACTAGGAATCCTTCTACCTTTGTGAATTCAAATCTCATATCTCCTCAACCATCCCCCAGGCTCACAAATCTACAATTCACTTTCCCTCCACATACATACACCACTCCACCTTATTCACCTCCATCTCACAATACCAACAATGATCCAATCCTTAACACACTTTTGCAAAATATGTCATCCCTCCAACAAAAAATTGCTACTCTAAACCAAAAAAACAATGTTCAACCTTCACAATACATAAAAACCAATCCATTATCCTTAGAGATATTGATTACACAAATGCCACAAGGTATAGAGGTTCCTAGGTTTGAGAAATGTGGTGGGAAAGGAGATCTTGTTAGCCATGTTTCTACTTACACAACCTTATGTAGTGACTTCATTTTTAAATATAAACTCTTGGCTAATCTATTCCCTCAATCCCTAAAAGATGTTGCCTTAGAGTGGTTTTTATCCTTACCGAATAATTCAATTAGTTCATTCAATGAACTTATTTATTCCTTTTACAACCACTTCCAAATTCACATGGGTCCTAAGATGACCTTAGTTGATTTGATTACGTGTAAATGAAAGGATGATGAAAAGGTAATTGATTTCATAGCATGATACCAAATGCTTTATTCACAAATAAACATTAAGATTCCTGATGTTGACCTTCAAAGAATTTTTATTTCTAATTTGCAAGATAAAATTCAAACTAAGCTTGAGATGTTGAGATTTCCTTCCTTCACACAGTTGTGTACATCCCCTCATGATTACCAAAATTCGATTAGTAGTCATGAAGTGAAAACTCCCTCTAACCATCCTAAAAAGTGTGAATCCACGCATCAAACCAATTATTAACCTTTCAAGAAAAAAAGTATTTCTACAACTTAATCCCCCTCAATCAAATCAAAATGTTAACAACCAAGTGGTTGTTGTTAAGACAACAAAACCAAACACCTTTGCAGATAGAAATAGACAATTTACACCTCTACCTGATACCCTTCATTAAATCATGTTGCAGCTCTTAGAAAAGAATTTGATTTCCTTACCTCCTGTTAGAGCTCTTAATCCTATTAAGCCTTTACCTTCAAACTATAGACCAAATGCTTATTGCCATTTTCATCGACAAAATGGGCATGATATGGAACATTGTAAGCGTCTTAAACATCTTATGCAAGACCTCATTGATTCTAATCATATCCTAATTGGAGGTGTTAATGATCAAGGTAATAAGGTTGTAGCTCATCCTCCTAATCAAAATTTTCAAATCTTTACCAATCCTATGCCTAATCATAATATCTCCTTTGTCAAAGCTAGTGAAACAAAGAATGATGTGATGAATGTTGACACAGATGATGAAAACATGAAAAATAATGAGAACAACCTTATAGATGGTTTGGTTGGATTTATTGATGCTAAACCTCATAAGGGCATAACTAAGATGTTGCTTGGTATTGCTTTCTCATAACAAGACATACTTAAACATGCACTCGATGGTCCTCTTTACATAGCTAGAAGAATCAATGACAATCCTACTAATGGGATATTAATTGATCTCGTCTGTGTAGAGAACGTGATCACTGAAGAATTCCTATTTATGCATGAGATTTATCAAGATACATATGGAAGACCAAAATCATGGATCAAAATGCATAATGGTTTTACTTTCTGTACGATTGGTTTGATAAATCTCCCTTTAAACGTTGGACTGAAAGAATTAAATGTCACATTCACCATCATCCCAACTTCGGACCAATTTCATGTGAAGTTAGGCTATCCATGGCTTCACTCCATGAATTTTGTCCCATCGATTGTGCATAAATGTTTAAAGTTCCCATTTGGCAATGAAATCTTTACTATGCATCATAGTGGTTTTAATCATGTGTCTTCTTGTGGGAACTTTTCATTGGATTTCTTTTGGATCGAGCCTATTAAACCTATTAGACCTCGTGAGGACTTCTTTTTCAAATCCTATCAAAATTTTAAGACAAAGCGCATAGCAAAATTATCCCTTACCAATATGCCTCAACCCATGATTGAACCAAAAGCTCTTCCAAGTATCCAAGACTAGCCTATGACAAATCCTTTACCAATTTCATATAAGAGACCACGAGATAATCAAATAAATCCCATTGTGCCTCCTAAAGTAAAACAAGTTTATAAAGCTAAAGATAAAGTGGTTGAACAACCTCCCATAGTTCCTTTTGTTCCTCCCTTAAGGGAAGAAAAGAAACCTATGGTTGATAAACCCGTTCCTACACAATCACAACTTGAAAACTGAATAAAAAGAAACCAAAATGTTAGAGAGCATAGCCGTAGACGCCATGCTATTTCTCATTCGTTACAAGAAAAAGAAGAAAACAACAACATAGAAAATCAAAATCTAAAATTTTCTCAAGCAATGCATTATGCCTCCCCACCTCACCACAACATAAACAAACTTCTATGGGTATTATCATTAGACCTCCTATTGCGATTAACATGGATGATGATATTGAAATTGCAAAGATTGATGAACAAGTGCATAATGAGTTGAATTCATTATTTTCATCTTCTATGAGCTTAAATGATGATCCTCCTAATAAGAGTGTTTAACTTGGTGTTTATCCAAGTTTGACACTTGATGTTGTCCCTTTGGCTAGTTGTTCGCCTTTTGTATATAGTGATCAAGATTGGGATGTAGACAACCTGCTATAAGTTGACTCGCATGTGCCTTACTAATCTTTTGTTTTCTTTTCCTTTTCATGTTCTTTGTGTGATTGTATGTGTGTAATGTGATTTCCCATACTATTCCATTTGATGTATCTCTCTCTTAATGTGCATTCCTCTATTTGTATCTACATTCTTCTATATGTCGTAAACATTTATCTTTTCTTTGTCTTGTGTTTTCCTTTTGGGGATGATGCAAGGCATCAAGACATTTAGGTCTCTTCCATGTTTACCCAAAATATTTTTCTTTATTTTTTCTATCTATATCTTATTCCTTCTTTTCTATGAGTATTTGGGGGATGATGACATTTCAGAGCTCTATAATCACATTATAGAAAATATATACTAACCCCGAATCTGTAGATCCCTTATGTGTTTTGGGATTTCATTTTTGGGGCAACCCCTTCCTCTCTTTTTCATGATGTAGCTTCATTTGGAAACATATGACTTGGCATAGGGCTTTACAAATAAGCTCTCATGTCTTCCTTTATTGTTTAGCATTGATTATTGGCTACTTTAAAGTCAATTTCTCACAGCAATGGTGCTAGCAATTTATTTAAAGTGGGGGCATACATTGGCATTATTATTTTGAAATTTTTAGCATTCCTAATGTTTCATTGTGTGATTTTCTTTCTTCTTGTGATGTGTCTTTTTCTTGGAGGTGTCATTGGGTATGATGTCATTTGAGAGCATGATATTTATTTTATCCTTGAATTGTCCTCTCTTGGAGATGTTAGGAATTATTTTCCCTAAGAAAAGACCTTACATGAACTAAGCAAGATCCCTTTGAACAAACCTTTATTTGTATTTTTGTTCATAATTGTTTAGCATAATACAACTTGTTAACCTTGTGAAGCTTGAAATTTTTTTTGGTTTTGTGGCGCCCTATCAGAGTTATCAAAGGGATAGCTTTGGTATGGTTATTACAGTGAGAGCATTTAGACCTAGCATGAATTTCTCACTAAGCCACTTTTTGGGAGCTGACCTAGTGGACAGCCTAAAGTTCCATTAGCCTAGAGTGAGTGTTTGATGTTGTTTGCATAGTGGACATCGTGTTTCACTTGTGAATGTTTTTGAAAAACAACTGATATGTGTTCCACATCACGTTGGATGGTTAAGGATTGATCCACCCTTTTCTTTTGGACAAATAGCTGAGGTGTTTTCCACATCATGTTGGACAATCGAGGCTTGATCCACCTTTTTTTTTTACCTTTTCTTTTAGTCTTTGATGTTGTATGATTGAGTAATCTTATCATTATTGCATACATATGTTTTGAATGTCTACTTTAGTGTGATTTTGCGCTTGTACTCATCCTCTCACTAAAGTGGGGGCTAAATGTAGAGTAGAAAAATGTAACCCTTTTACATTTTCACACTTAATTTTGGAATTAATATTAAAATGGACTTAATTGTGCCTTATTTTTGGTGTTGTAAAGTGTACCCCTTTACACTTTCACACTTATTTAGGGACCCTTTAATTAATTAATCTTAATTTACCTTAATTGGCCCCTTTAATTCAAATCCAAGCAGGCCTATTTTATTACATTTTCTGAAGAGGAAACCAGAAATTCATTAATGTCTTAACATAACACTTCTCATTGAGAAATGTGTGTCCTATGGTTAGGGACCTAGGAACCATTTACCCATGGGTGAATCCTCCATTAGACCTAGGACCTAAATTTAAATTATGTTTTTGATGGTATTTTAACATATTCGAATCTATATTCAAATATTTCCTTGTGATATTTGAATTTTGAGAGATTAAGGTTACATATCTATAAATATAAGGTTATTTCACTATATTTCATCTAAGATTTTTCTAACAATTTTCAAGATCTAAGAGAGAACTTTCAAGAGAATTTCAAGAGAAATTCAAGGAATTCAAGAGAAGAATTATCAGAGCTTTATTCCAGCAATTAAGATCCAATTGTCACATCAAAGTCTTCTTGCATCATGCATGTTTTTTGAGCTAATATGATGATGTAGGTTTCATGATCCATTCAAGAATTTAAAGCATTATATAAATTCAAGATCTAAAGTTCAAGATCCACATCCATTGAAGTCATTTCATGCAAGTTGCAATTTACATTCAAAGGTTTGGTGAGTTGTGATATTGGGTTGTTCATTCATTAGTCCTTTCATGCTATTTTGTCTCATTTCAAGGTTTTATTACCAAAATGTGGTTTGACCAAGGAAAAACCAAATTCACCAAAAAAAAAACATTTTATCATCTTGATATGTGTTCAAAGATTTAGGTGGAAGGAATCTTGAAAATCTCTCTGAAGAGAAAAATTGAAGAACTTGTCAAAGTTGCAAAAGTTGTCATAAAAGTTGTCATCTCTTGGAAAGTCACTTGTAGAATTTATTTATGGCTTCTCAAACCTAAAACCTAGGAAAATTAAAGGATTCATATCTGTAGCAAAGGCTCCTGAAAGTTGCAGACAAACCCTAACTCAGGACCCATTCACTCCTGGTGAATGAGTCCTAGATCAGCTTTAGCAACTGACTTTTGGTGATTGTTAAACATCATCTTTCCCTTTTTCTGATTAGTGATCTGATTTTTGGTTCTTCTTATTTTGAGTTTCATCTAGCTATTCCAAGTTATAGATTGCCTTTTGGAGTTGATTTTCTATTTTTAGTTTTTCTCCCCAAAGTGTTGTTTGACTAGGACCCTCGTCCTTTCATAAAAAGGAAATTTGTAGATTCACACTTTGACTTGATTCACCTAAGGGTTGATAGTCATTTCATTATGTGCATCTCATTTCCTAATGAAATAGGAGAAATAGGTCCCTAAGTGGTTTATCAATCCCATTTTGGTAACCCACCTCACCTACCTTTTTTCTTTGTTTTAGGCATGTCTTTATTATATAATACCAATGAAACCATTTAGCCTTATGCCCTAAAACATCAACAACCATTATGTCTTACTAATTGATTTTATTTTATTTCCAAAAAACCTCAAAAATAGATAAATTTCTTGAAAATCCATAGAAAAATGCAACCCATAGAATTTTGAAACTGATTATCCTTTGGTGCAACTAATTATCCTTCATTGTAATTGATTTTACATAGTGATATCTAAAAACACATTTTTTACCTAGAATTCCATAATTAATCCTTTTTGTTGTGCAATTGATCAATCCAAGTTCATATTTGATCCTGTAAATAATGTAATTGGTTATGTTCTTAACTCAAAAAAATAGACTATAATCTCAACCTGATAAAATTTACATAGATCATTCCCAAAAACCATATAGAGATTCCTCACAATTATTTATGTCAAGTATGTTTGAAACCCCTAGTGCTAAGATTAAATCCAATGTAATTGATAAGGTTAGAGAATTAACACCTAAATAATTGGCAAAAGCACAACAAGATGGTAATGCCAAGAAACTTATGGATTATCTTATCATATAAAATTGTGGTCAATATTTTCTATTTCTAGAACAACAAGGGACCAAGTTACTATCTACCTTTGATACCACACTCATCCAAGTGGTGACCAACACCATCTCATCACACACCTTGGAGAGAAAAAATTCCACTACTATTCCACAACAAACTAAGCCATTCATACAACCACCTAACAACATTTCCTTACAACAACAGACCAACCCTTTCACATAATCTTCCAATACAATGTCCCAAGAAATTTTCACCACCATTCGGTAGTTGATAATACCAACAAACTCAACCCATGTCTATATACCTCTATTAAACACTCAACTTCCACCATACACTTTACAAATCACTAATCCATTATACCAACAAAATAATTCACACAACAAAACTATCAATTCTATCCCAATGACTAATCCACATACACCTTCACATATATCATACATTTCACGAGCACCTACATCTAGCATACACATAACTATTTACATGCCTCAAAATAAAAACGCTATCCCCCAAAACCACACATTCATTCCATAAAACACTTCACACAACAACACTATCACTTCTATCCCAATGAGTAATCTGCAAACGTCTTCACATACATGGGTGATCCCACATAAGTGGGTTATAATTGTATTGAAGAACAAAAATTTCTTGGGCACTCAAAAAAATTGGGGGGGTTCGCAAAAGGGGGATTTCACTCGAACCCCTTTTTATTTTTTTTTAATGTTATTTTTAGGGGGTTCTAGCAAACCCCTCTTTTAGCAAACTCCCCCTTCTAGAGAAGGGGGGTTTGTTAGAACCCCCCCACCTTTTTAGCCCTTGCCCCCCTCCATCTACAATTTTATGTAGAATTTTGGGTTTCAAAGCTCAAGTTGAGGATGAAAATAGAATTAACTTGAAAAACCTAGCTGGAGTATTATAGTCGTCAAAATGAGCTCTCCATCAAGTATAATTTTAATATATTTTGGTTTTATTATGTATCTTTTAGTTTAATTAAACATAGGTTTTTCACCGAAAATCAAGCTTTTTGTTTTGCACATGTGCAAAAATAGTATATTATCAAAAAAAAATCTGAAAAATATCTAGGTGCTTGGTATTTATGTCCTTGATCCAACAAAAAAAAATGAATTTTAATACATACCAAAAAATTGTGTTATGCGGTCCACCTATGTCTAAATTATAATTGGTTTGACTTCAAAACTTAACTAAGAAAAAAATATTCAATAAAACACTATGAAACCAAATGAAGGTGCTCTATATTGTTGTTACAAATCTAAATTCAAAAAAAATAGAATTTTATCCTTCATAGAAAAAAAATTTGTGTTATACGGTGAGCATCACTCTTTAAAAATGGTGTTTACTATTAAAAACTAGTTTTTGAAGGATGTGGAAAATAAATGCAATTTGATTCCAAAAATTTGAATATATATATATATAGAATCTACAGACAAAATGTCACAAATCACTAGTTTGCATCATCTTCAAATTCCTCATGGTTTAGCAGCTATAGGTGTCTGAAAGTGAAGATTTAGTTAAAAAGTTCAGTTCAATGTCAAGTTTGGCCAAAAAGTGTAACCCACTATTGTGGGATCACCCACATTCTACACCTCACAAACACCTACATCCAACATGCACA